>OU015502.1:23051197-23513697 GCA_907164885.2 Dolomedes plantarius | reverse complement strand
TTATCACATTCAACAATGTAGCTATTTAAGAGCATATGTATTAATTATTTAAGAGCATATGTATTAGTTTACCACATTGAACAACATGGCTGTTATGAAAAGTTTAGAAATAAAAATGCAAGTAGCGGACATGCAAACATGCATGTTGTGAGCATGTAAAAATGTTCCATATTGTTTTATGCGATAAATTTATATTTAAAATCATATATATATATATATTAAGAACATATTTAATATAACAGCATATTAAGACCATATTATAAGAGCATATTAAGAGCATATAATTATGAGCATATAATTTTCTGTTTGCGATAAATTTAAGAGCATATGTATTAATTTACCACATTGAACAACAGGGCTGTTATGAAAAGGTTAGAAATAAAAATGCAAGTTGTGGACAGGAAAATATGCATGTTGTGAGCATGTAAAAATGCTCCATATTGTTTTATACGATAAATTTATAATTAAAAGCATATATATTTAGAACATATAATTAATATAAGAGCATATTAAGAACATATTATAAGAGAACATTATTATAAGAGCATATTAAGAGAATGTAATTTTCCGTTATGCGATAAATTTATTTAAGAGCATATGTATTAATTTACCACATTGAGCAACATGGCTATTATGGAAAGGTTAGAAGTAAAAATGCAAGTTATGGACATGTAAACAGGCATGTTGTGAGCATGTAATGTTTACATGTCCACAACGTGTGTTGTGAGCATGCTCCATATAGTTTAATGCGATAAATTTATAATTAAAAGCAATAATATTAAGAACATGTAATTAATATAAAAGCATATTAAGAGCATATTATAAGAACACATTATTATAAGAGTGTATTAAGAACATATTATAAGAGCATGTTATTATAAGAGCATATTAAGAGCATATAATTGGGAGCATGCAACTTTCTTTTATGGGATAAATTTATTTAAGAGCATATGTATTAATTTACCACATTGAATAATTGGCTGTTATGAAAAGGTTAGAAATAAAAAATCAAGTTGTAAACATGTAAACATGGGCGATGTTGTTGAATGTGAGAAACTAATGCATATGGCTCTTCAAACATGCCAAAGAGCGCATTAAATGGTTCATTAACCACGAGGAAACGGATAAAAACAATATGCAAGAGAAATTTACTGGCTAGTAACAGAAAACATATCTTTATAAAGAAAAATATATCTTTGACTTCCTTGAATTTTACCAAGCATAAATATATTACTTTCTACTAAAAAAAACTTTAAAAAAATCATAAACAGAATTTCTGAAGCATCAACAAAATTGCATTTACGTTCGTCAATCAGCCTGTTCCTGGAAAAATCTCGTAAAAAAAATATCAAGAACGAAACTTTATATTACTATTGAAATAAAATTAATAAATTAATTAAAAGTGTTTTGAACAGGTATCGTGCAAAAACAAAATTATAAAAAGGATGAATAAATTTAATCAAACATGTTAATTTTCTCTGAGAGCAAAAGCATTTTAATTAAAATATTATTTCACTATTTTTTCTACTATGTACGTCAAAAGGATGATTTTTTTTCTTTCTTTTGACTATACAATTTTAATTAAATGAATAACTCGCGACGAGAAGAAGAAATATTTTTTCTTAGTGTGTGTGTGCAAGGTGGTTTGAGATATCGTGATTAATTTATTCCATGTAAGAAAATTACAGATTTTCCGGTATTAGACATCAACAATCTACACGTTATTTGAAAAATGTATCAGAATGTATTTAATAAAGTTGCCTTTAATGTATTTAAAAGGGAAAGAAAGACATTTTTTCTGAAATTAATTTTTATATGTTTTGAGTGATTAAATTCTTTAAATATTTTATACCTTTTCAAGATTATTATTAATAATAAACTTATTATGAATAACTATTGTTACATGCATGGACCCATTGATTCCCTCGTTTTTATGTACAATGAAAGTCATATTTTTTTGTTTTTCAACGTTTTAATATATATGCAACCCAAGATCGAGTAAAATTCAGATTGTAAAAGCAAGCTTTACAGGAAGTAAAATATAATTCAAAGTAGGGAAAACAAACATTCTGAAAATACATTCGGATAAATCGAAATATAAACAATTTAGGAGTGAATTAATTAAAATTTTCTCTTGTTTATAAATTTCTACAAATTTTCAATTTTTTTCTCGGCTATTGCTTATTTGTTTCAATTAAAAATTATTCTCGATTACTGATGGGCTTAGAATATGTGGTTCTTATCTTTTGAGATCCGAGAAAATGCATTAAAAAATTTTTCAAACAATATGCTGTTCCAGAAAAACAACACGTAAGCTTTGGAATTATCGTACACTGCTGGCCATTAAAATTGCAACACCATGAAGGATGATACAAACGTCAAATTCGCATGAAAGGAAGAAGATGCTGGGATATGCAAATAATTAGCATTTAAGCGCAATCGAACGACGCAGGAGGAAGAAACGGCATTTCAAACTCTGTATAAAAAGAAATTGTTTCTCATTCGGAAATCGCATTTGAATGTTGGTTGTTTGTGAGAAGATCGTGTTATGCCTCGTATAAGAAGGAGAAATGACTAACCGGGTTAGCGCCGTTTTAGCTGCCAGAGGCGGCAGTTTTGTGTACTAATTTCGGACCCTGTATACCCCCAAATTGCGTACAAATTTAATCATGTTTTCTTACTACTATGCTGTATACTAAAATAAGTAAAGTTTTGTTATTTGCTATCCTTCCTGGTGTTGCAATTTTAATGACCAGCAGTGTATTATCTTCGGCAGCCTGTAATTTCATTTAACCAGTGATTGTCTGTATCCTGAGGTATAATCACAATACAAAGAGACAGCGTATTTTTCAAATTACACTGAGTGCATTTATAGTGCCTTTCCTTATGAAACTGATCTATTTGTTGGCACGAAACAGCATGAACCTTTCTGAGCTAAGATCAGCTCTCAGTTATTATTCAGCAACGATGTTTGTTCATTAACAACTGGGAATTCAACAAACATCGTTGCTTAATAGTAACTAGGATATTTTAAACCCTTTCGATTTTTCTACCCTTTATTGTCAGCAATGCCTATTCTATCCGAATTAATTTGCACTGTAACCAAACTGCTTAAAAAAATAGTCAGCAGTTTCGAACTCATATTACTTAATTTAGTGTTTGGGTCATGGGCACTGCAATTTTAGACCATGGTCTCTGGAAATTAGAATCCAGTAGTTACCCAATCTGACACTTGTTCACCACGATACTCCAGTTTTTCTTTTGAAAGAAAGCGGGAGACTCAGTATGTGAATAAAACGAGAAATCTGGTCTTAAATGTGAAAATTATTGGAAAATTATACCTGCTCCTCAAAATAAAAACGTTCCTTCATACATCTTTACAATATTAAATTTACGAGACTTTAAAATTTTTAAAATAAACTGTGTTGCAGTACTTTCCATTCTTTTCCGATAGGTGATAGCCGAAAGACAAGGGCTCTGCATTCGGTTCAGATCCTGTGGGTTCAAATCCCATTGTTGGCATGGATATTTGCAACCGTTCGGAATCGGTTTTTAACTGTAGGTCCGATCTAATTAGTCCTCGTGTAGCAAAAAGTTGACCGCACTGCTCCAAACCAAACCATTCTTTTCCTTTTTTTGTGCATTAACTGTGGTTTGCAATGTTAAGTATTAAGTTTGCATTTTGAACCACATGTGTGAGTGTATGTGTATACTTATGGGTGTATAATTGTATTTGTTTTTTTATCCTCACGCTAATAACAGTCCTACGCTAACAGTCACGCAACAGTTAGAGCAACAGTCACGCTAACAACCAAACCAGTCTTTTCCTTTTTTGTGCATTAAAAGTGGTTTGCAATGTTAAGTGTTAAGTTTGTGTTTTGAACCACATGTGTGAATAGGTGTGTATACTTATGGGTGTATAATTGTATTTATGTTTTTTTTTATCCTCACGCTAACAACAGTCCTACGCTAACAGTCACGCAACAGTTAGCGCAACAGTCACGCTAACAACCAAACCAGTCTTTTCCTTTTTTGTGCATTAAAAGTGGTTTGCAATGTTAAGTGTTAAGTTTGTGTTTTGAACCACATGTGTGAATAGGTGTGTATACTTATGGGTGTATAATTGTATTTATGTTTTTTTTTATCCTCACGCTAACAACAGTCCTACGCTAACAGTCACGCAACAGTTAGCGCAACAGTCACGCTAACAACCAAACCAGTCTTTTCCTTTTTTGTGCATTAAAAGTGGTTTGCAATTTTAAGTATTAACTTTGTGTTTTAAACCACATGTGTAGATGTGTGCTAATACTTATGCGTGTATAATTTTGTGTTTATTGTTTTATCCTCACACTAACAACAGTCCTCTTTTGCTTTTCTTTTTTGTGCTTTAAAAGTGGTTTGCAATGTTAAGTTTGTGTTTTGAACCACATGTGTAAATAGGTGTGTATACTTATGGGTGTATAATTGTATTTGTGTTTTTTTTTAATCCTCACGCTAACAACAGTCCTACGCTAACAGTCACGCAACAGTTAGCGCAACAGTAACGCTGACAACCAAACCAGTCTTTTCCTTTTTTGTGCATTAAAAGTGGTTTGCAATGTTAAGTGTTAAGTTTGTATTTTGAACCACATGTGTGGGTTTTTTATACTTATGCGTGTATAATTTTGTATTTATTGTTTTTATCCTCACACTAACAACAGTCCTCTTTTGCTTTCCTTTTTTGTGCGTTAAAAGTGGTTTGCAATGTTAAGTTTTAAGTTTGTGTTTTGAACCACATGTGTGGATGTGTGCGTATACTTATGGGTGTATAATTTTGTGTTTTTTGTTTTTATCCTCACGCTAACAGCAGTCCTCTTTTGCTTTCCTCTTTTGTGCGTTAAAAGTGGTTTGCAATGTTAAGTGTTAAGTTTGTGTTTTGAACCACATGTGTGGATGAGTGCGTATACTTATGGATGTATAATTTTGTGTTTGTTGTCTTTATCCTCACGCTAACAACAGTCCTCTTTTGCTTTCCAGAAGCGGTACAGCGCCTTGAGGGAAGGCCTGTTCCACCTGGGGGGCGCCACCGTGACCCTGCTGGCACTCCGCTTCCACCTGATGGGCAGCAAGCCCCCGGACTTCGCCCCCGCGGACAACCCAGCGTCGGACAGCGATTCCCTGCTGACCCGGACGCTGACCTTCCTCTACCTGCCAGCCTTCAACTTCTGGCTCCTGCTGTGCCCGCGCTGGCTCAGCTTCGACTGGTCCATGGAGTCGATCCCCCTGCTGACCAGCCCCTTCGACCCGCGGAACGCGCTCAGTGCCTGCTTTTACGCGGCGGGCTTCCGGTTCCTGCTGCACACCTCCCGCGTCCTGGCCGCGCAGAGATCCTCCAGTGCCTTGCTGTGGGGCCACCGGCTGAAGGGCTGCAGGAACGGCGCCTCCTGCAGCAGCAAGGGTGTCCTCACCAACAACAACAGCCACGCGTACGCCAACGGGCACCACCGGACATCTAACGGCGGCCCGGCCGTCGCGAACGGTAGCCCGGCGGTGGCCACCCTCTACCACCAGGCCTCGCCGGACCAGGACAGTCAGTGTCCGGCAGGCGCCCACACGGACTCTGTGATAATGGCCACCAGCCTGATGGCCATCCCTTTCGTGCCGGCCACGAACTTGTTCTTCTACGTGGGGTTCGTGGTTGCCGAGCGCGTCCTCTACATCCCCAGCATGGGGTTCTGCCTCCTGGTGGCGCTCGGACTCGACCAACTGTACAGGAGGCAGGAGGGACTCCTCAGGAGGAGGATACTGTTGGGTGTTTTTTTAAGTTTCGTGGTTGTGATGTCTGTGAGGACTGTGCGCCGGAACAGGGACTGGTGGCATGAAGAAAATTTGTACAGGTCGGGGATTCCCATAAATCCTCCCAAAGGTGAGTTTCGTTTGGTCGTTGATTCGCAAGTTTTGATCAATCGATGATTAATATTTTATTTCATACGTACCGGAGAAAGTGCTGGTATCCTTAGCAATATCTTTAAAGGTACCTTATTTCTAGGTATTTTTTTGCTAGTATTTTGTTGCTTTCAAAGTATCTTTGAAGTATCTTGTTGCTTTTTGTGACGTACCTTTAAGGTACCCTTTTGCTTTGCGTGTGGTATCTTTATTTTATTACTTCTAAAGTGTCTTTGAAGTATCTTGATGCTTTTTTATCAGATGTCTTTGTGATATCTCAGTGCTATTTGTGTGCCCCAGACACATAAGAATACAAGGAAATAGAAACATAAATCACACAATCACAGAAGAATTTTTTTTTATTTACAAACAATGACACCGGCGATGGATTGCAGCTCCCCTATCTAGACTTCAGTCTTCTAAACTTTCTAGTCTTCCTTTTGCAGGTGGAAGACTGACGAGTTCCCCAGAATACAACCAAGTCTTATGCGGGAATCGAACCCGCGCAGCCGGCGTATGCCTTAACTACTTAGCCACTGGGCGACTCATTACTCTAAGTACTTATATAAAAGGCATCATAAGGTACCTTGTATTTTTATGTTAGAGGAGGATTGACTCTAGATATAAGTACATTATATAAGCTACGCTTGCACAAGGTCTTCCCGCTTTATGATATTTCTTTCAATACACACAGAAGGAAAGAAAAAATGGCGTTTAGCATAGCTTATCATGTAATGTAAAAAATAGAAAGAGTTCCTTTAAATATCATAAGTACTTTCAAGTGATTTCTTAAATGCCAAAGGAACTGAATATTTGAAGTTTTTCTGTAAAATTTTGCTAATCTAAATTGATTTCAAATCTATCTTTAGGAAAAAGTTGAATCTCGTTGGGAACAATAGCGTAATTTATGCTTTAAAGATAATGAAAAATACCTATGACAAAATAACTAAAAAAATATCCCCTGTGTCCTTTTGTAAACCAATAAGTGCTCTTTTTGGCAATTAGAATATCTCGTACAAAAAAAAATACATGACAAAAGTATAATAAATGAACCATTCAGTAGAATCAGTACTTCAAAGTACTTCTACGGATTTTAATTTGGCTGAGTATGTCTTCTTATTAATTCATCAAGGAAACTATGCTAAGTAATTGTTCAAAAAAGTTCACAATCTGCATAAGTGAATGCACAATGAATCCTTGAGGCTCAAATAAAGATTTATTCTTTTTTTTTTTCGCTTGAATTTTCCTAACTTTTTTCCCGCTCTTATCTTGAATATTTAGGGATATTTTGGAAAGGCCTCTTCGCTGGTAGTAGATTTTTAGGAGATTTTCAACTTTTTTTTATAGTGTTTCAATATATATTCAGATCGATTCTTTTCTAATAGGTAATTTGGGTTTGAGGGTGATCCGTGATTTTTTTTTTTTTTTTTTTTTTTTTTTTTTTTTTGTGGAAATATTCTATTAAATCTACGAAAATACAGACATTTTTTCCCTTCAAATTTTTGCATTACATTTATCGAGCTTACTATAAATGGACAATTTAATTGTAGCCTATAGTTATATGACTGACCAAAGCGGTAAAATTTTATAAATGAGGAGGAATTTTTACAGAGAGATAACTATTTTACTTTGCTTTTAATAAAAAAGAAGTCTGTTAGCTAACTTACATACTTCCAAAAAATTCTTGTTTAACTTATCCTAAATTCGTATTGCCATTTTATAAAGGCAAATCCATGTGTTTGCAAAATTGCTTAACTTAAACTTTGCCGCATTTTCTCTTGTGATTTTTCATTCGTCTTCAAAACCTAATGGCCGGATAAATCGAACTTGTCTCTAGTTTTCCTATAAGTTCCTCGAGTGATACAACTAGCTTGATGACAGACCAAAGCACTGTGCTTTACTGATATAGGCAGAGGTAATTGCTTGTTCTATTTTTAATGAGTCGGAAACCTGCTACTGATATTTTTTAGATTAAAAGTACCTACTTTATCGAAAGCTAGTTATAAAAAATTGTGTTATAGAAAAGTAAGTTTAGAAAATCACTTGAGAGAGCAATTTGCTTTTCTTTGGGCTCTAATACAACGATATATGACCTGCCAAACCTTCTCTCCATAATGTTCATTTATTGTAAACAAACAGGCTAGATAAATCCAGCTAGCTTAGTGTAATCATATAGTCATCTGTAGTTATCCAACAAGCCTGTAGCTCAATGACTCGGACTGTCCAAAGCTTTACATCACACTACATTAGGAGGAGGTTTTTATAGAGAGGTGCCTGGTTTGCTTTGTTTTTAATGAAATATATTACCGTCCTTTTATACTTTAAAGTTGTCTTGCCTTATGACAAGGTAAAATAGATATATTTGTGTGTTCATGAAGCCACTTTACTTTTCATTGGGTTCCACAGTAAAGACAGTAAACTGCACACTTCCTCGCATGATTTTCCACTTATATTTAACTCTTCAGTGGGCGCGCCCGTGTACAAAGTACATTTTCGTAATTTTGAATGGTTTGTTTTTACATGTAAGGTTTGAATGTTCTAGGCAGTTTCTATTTATAGCTACACCTTTTCTAACGCAGGTCTGATTTTCTGAACCTTGTATTCCTTTCCATTCATTGGTAGTCGTAATTTGACCGTGGTAAACCAGCGATTATACTGGATTACAATACGACAAAAGCAGGAGCTGATGTAGTCGATCAAATGTGCAGCTATTATACGGTATCCCGCATATCACGAAGATGAACAGTCTCATTGTTTTTTAGGTTTTTTGGACATCATAGGAACTCATTCGCAAGTTGTCCTTAGGTCCAATAAACCGGACAGTTTTGAAATAAGGCGATTGTATCTGCATTCTTTGGCCTTCAATTATAAATATATTTAAATGTTATTAACATTTTATATCTTGTAATAAAATGCAGAATTATTATTTCCAGTTTCAAAAAAAAAAGTTTATTTCAAAAGGAATAATCAAGGTTGAAAGAGACGTTGCACTTGTGCCTCGCGCGCCTGCTGGTGTTCCAAAAATTGGCGTGCCCGCTGAAGGATTAAATCAAACTGGCCAGATAAATCCAATTAGCTTAAAATAATCTTATAGTTGTTCATGTTTATACAACTGGCCTACATGGTTGACGTGGATATACTAATGACTGACGTGGATATACTAATTGAAGTGGAGTTATAAAGAGGAAGGAGTATGTTTATGACTGAGAGGTGACTGGATTTCTCTACTTTTAATATAAAGGAAACCCGTTACCAAGCATTTTTAATTAAAGAATAATCTTGTTTATCGTTTTGGAAGCTACTTACAAATCACTGTATTAGCAAGGCAAGTTACGCTTTTACGAAATCACCTTACTTTACGGGGGGATATTAGTTACCTTCTTATGGCGCTATCTGAAACTCGTGAATTCCTCTACAAAGACAAAGCCTGCGAATTTTCCCACAGGATTTTTTGTTTATCTTTAAAGCAAACTTACCGGAGGAATACAACAAGTCTAGCTTACAGTAGTCATATAGTCACCCAATTAGCCCTGTAATAAACCAACTAGCATATAGTTGGATGACCGACAAAAGCAATCGACTACAGGATGAATGAAAGATTACCGTGTTTCTCTTCTTTTCATGCAAACATGTCACTGAGCATGAGTAGAAAGGATTTTTCAATTGTAAATTATCACTAATTAATAGAAATTACAAAATGCGGTTACAAAACCAAATTTGACAAATCTACAGAGTACAATCTTTCGTTAAAGTAAAATGACGCAGTAGTTTTCTCTCACGGACTGCCCAAAAAGTCGGCTTAGCAACTTAAATATATAGATTTGCTTTTCTTTCAAAAAACAAAAAATGCCCCAAGGTGTAAAATTTCTTTTTTTTACTACGGAGTACAATTAGGAAAAATCTTTCAGTCCAAGTCTACAATCCTTTGACACATTTTCTCTATAGGTTAATATTGAGGTGAGTGAATCGAATAGTATTAGTATACAGCAGCTTCAAGCTCTGCCGCATTTTCAAATGCAATTACCTTGTTTTTATAAACTCGCTTTCTTGTTTGTTTGTTTGTTTGTGTGTTTGTCCAGTACAAATCTTTCAATCGATTTTTAACTAATTTCCCGACTAGATAGACGTTTGAAACGTTTAGAATAGCTCAGAACACGATGACAGTGCATTCTTTTAATACTTTTGGCCATCTTTAAGCAGCATTGAATTCATTTTCAGTTAATTTTGTTTTGTAGAATGGTGCAGCCATCTATCGGCCGGGACGGGAACGAAAAGTTAAACGCAACTTAACTTCCAATTAACTTCATTTTCTTTCAAGTTGATGGGATAATTCATCAAAATTTTTTTTTAAAGTATTTATTAATACATAGAATTGTCAAGTTTATATGATTTAACAGAAAATTAAAAAACTTGGTATATAAAAAGTTCTTTTCATCTTGTAATTATTTTTTATTCATTTTTAAAGCAAACAGGCCGGCTTGGGATCTGAAGGAATGAGATTATACCCTTCTCTGGCGGGTCCATTTTACTTTTACACCTGCAGACCATGCCATGATCTTTATTAACAAACCTCTGACGATTGTGCTTTGCTGACGTAAATGAAAGAGAAAAACACAGGGGCATCTCCCTCTGTCTCCCCCCACGCTGCCAAAAATAGAATTTTCCCCCTCCCACCTCTCGCATTCAAAATGTAGATCGGAGAAGACAGTAATGCCTTATAACTTACTGCAGCGTTTTAAACGCCCTTAATCAATTCTTTTAATCTCTAGAAATGAACTCTGCACCCGAATCCATTAATGGCATCGCATTTATTTGAATATCCTTTTAAAGCGGGCAGGCGTTGTTAGGCAACGTCATATATTTCCTCGGAGCAGCGGCAATTTGCTTAATGCCGTCCTCCATATTAGGATAATGTTTACCATAATATTTTACCACCAGAATGCCTCACTATTATATGCGGTGCTTTGGTAAAAATTAAATATTTCTTCTTGTTTTTTTTTATTTCCGGTAAAAGAAAAAAAAGTATTTGCCCGAAGAAGATCTAATGAAAGAGGGGAAAAAAAAAAGAATTCATTAGTTTTAAGGACTCGCAAAGCTGTTTTTATTGCAACATCATGCTAAAGATGCTAAAGCACTGGTTTCCAAGGTTTTTTTTTTAAATTCTCAAAATGAATAAAGTATCTGGTATGTTATGTTTTTAAAAACGGAAGGAATTTTGTTAAGCAGCAAAAAATTGCTTTTTTTTGTAAATAGTGCTCTGTAGCTTATCTACGATTCAGCTCTTAATTTTGATGGAGGGAGAAAATGCACTTTTGAAAAAATAACCTTGTACCTCTAGTTTTCTTTTTTGTAGTTGTTGTAAGGATTTAATTAACTTTTGAGTTCCTTTCACGAAGAAAAAAAATTACATCGTCATTCGACGGGTGCTTTATTTTCGAAAATCTCGCTGTGCATATAAACAAGCTGTCCCATGAATATATCCTGTTTCCAATTAACCAAGTTTAGTCAACTGGACCACTATCCGTCGATTCTATTTGCAAGTTATGAGTTGTACATGCTAATGCCGATATCGTACCGAAACAATTGTTAACTGGTATTCTTCGACTTGCGATCGAAACTTTTAAATTTAAAAAAAATCTCAAAAATGCTGTTCCTCGAATGTACAGTACATATATATGTGTGTTACATAATTATTAAAAAATATGATGCAATATTCCGCAATACTGCAAAAATTTGTAACGCAATGATAAAAATGTATGATGCAATAGTTTCGATAACGACACGATAAATCAAATAAACCTTCATTGGCTTCAGAAATGGCTTTAACTTTTCATTATATTAATAAAGGACTACAACAATTAGAAGCAATGGATCCAAACGACGAAAGATTCACAACTGCAAATCTTCGTATTTAGGAAAATCTGGCTTGCTACCTGACAATATACAAAGAATAATAATTACAAGATAAAAAGAACTTTTTATATACCATGTTTTTAAATTTTCTATTGAATTATATAAACTTGACAATTCTATGTATTAATAAATACTTTTTTAAAAATTTTTGATGAATTATCCCACCAACTTGAAAGAAAATGAAGTTAATTGGAAGTTAACTTGCGTTTAACTTTTCGTTCCCGTCCCGGCCGATAGATGGCGGCACCAGTCTATAAAACAAAATTAACCGAAAATAACTAAAAGTTAATTCAATTATGCTTAAAGATGGCTAAAAGTATTTAAAAAAGGCATTGTCATCGTGTTCTGAGCTATTCTAAAAGTTTCAAACGTCTAGCTAGTCGGGAAGTTAGTTAAAAATCGATTGCAAGATTTGTACTAGACAAACACACAAACACACACACAAACAAACAAGAAAGCGAATAAATAAAAACATGAAAAAAAATAGACGCAAACTGTTCAAACTACCTTGGATAACTTTGTTGAAAAAAATTGCAATGTAGCTTGTGTCGCAAATTCTGAACCAATGGATTCTACTAACAAATAAGTAGTGATGACGAATAATAATTTATGTCTTCTAAATACAAGTTATTCTAAATTACGTTTGAAAGAAAAAAATTATGTATGGGCAGATACAAAAAAAAAAAAAAATGTTTGAAATTTGACTTACGATCAACTCAACTTACGACCAATGTCTGGGGCGTAAGTCGAGGAATATCTGTACTTGGCAATTTGAATGAAATATTCAGGCCCGGATGATGGCCGAATAGCAAAGGCGCTAGCTTTCGGTACCAGAGTCCATGGGATCGAGTCCCACACTTCGCATGGATGCTTGTAGTCCATCTCAATCAGCTTTAAGCAGTAGGTCCCGGTCTAATTAGCCCTCGTGTAGCAAGAATTGATCATAGCACTCCAAACCAAACCAAACCTATTGTCGATGAAAGAAATGGCATAATTAACTCGTGATTTTGGGGAGTGATTTTTGAGCACTGATTTCTCAACAAATTCTTAACTCATGGTTATTTTTCAACAAATAATGCTTTTAGTAGGGACTTTATGGTTGATTTGCCGTATTAAACCCACTGAGAGTTTAAGGCGGATTTTTCCGTTCCCTACTTTCACTTTGAAAATCGTGAAAATAGATTATCCCATTGTCTAGATTAGGGTTCAAACAAGCCTGAAAAACAGTCCATCTAAAACGCTTTTGTGGACAAATCTTGTCGAGTGAATAAGCCGCCAAAAGCGCTTTACAAGCTTATAGTCAATTATAGAAAATGCTCCTAAAACCTTTGAAGTATTATTAAAATTTTCCTTTCTTTATTTCTTTGTACTGAAGTCATATAGAGCCATATTAAATAATTAAATGGTGTTCTCAGAATTAAAGTATTATTTTACACAAACAAGTTTTTGTTTTTTTTCTTTCAGCCGGCACATGTCGTCTGCGAAACTTGAAATGAACTCATTTTTCAAAAAAACTTAATAATTAAAAGAAGTTATGAAGTTTGAAAAAAAATCTGTAATTGAGTTGACCTTGGGCCAACTTTAAGACGGCTTTTCCTCAGTTTTTAGTCATATTGATAATATCGTATTGTAACAAACATAGTATCGTTTGTTGATGTATGGAATTTCTGAGAAACAAACAAACTTAGAGTTTTAGTAGGATTCTCAAGACACGTTTTGAATAAGCTGATAGAGATTTCTAGAAAATTTAAAGGAATTAAAGGAAAGCCAATTAAAGGAAATTTCAATGATTTTTTATACAGTTTAAGGATCTAAATCAGCAGTTCTTAACCTTTTTAATAGTCAACAACCCCTTGAATCTGAAAATAAGCTCTCGCACCGCCTTGAAAAATGTATTCTTATTTTTTATTTAGGAAAAGACATTTGCTGCAAAATATAATTTATCATATCTATATATTTAAGTTGCTAAGCGGACTTTTTGGGCAGTCCGTGAGAGAAAACTACTGCATCAATTTACTTCAGTTTGGTCTTAAACGAAAGCCTGTAATCTGTAGATTTGTCAAATTTGGTTCTTGCAACCGCTATTTCTATTAATGAGCGATAATTTACAATTAAAAATTGATTTCTGCGCATGCTCAGTGACATGTTTTAATGATAAACATTTTTATTTCAAGGAGTCTCTAGATCTCTCTCTACCATTTTTATGATAATTATGTTTGTGAAATATAAGATTTAACCTGATGGAAATTGTTTAGTTAGCGATAATTTACAATTTAAAAAAAATTGCTTACTGCTCATGCTCAGTGACATTTTTAAATCTGGCTTTAGATACTAAGTTCGAGGATGCTTAAATACAATTTTTTTCTGCACATTTTTATGATTTTCTACATTTGGAAATGATGCGTTCAGTATAATTTGTGTATTATTTTCTTTATTTACTATCTAGCCGTCATGTTTTGACGGGTACCAACTAGTACTATATTATTACATATAAAACAATATCTACATTTTTAATGGCTACGTTTCTGTTTGTTCATAATTATCCTTTTAAAACGAGGTTCTATTTTTTAGGTGGTAATTTTCATTAAAATTTTAGAACCTTATCTCGCATTGAAATTTTAGAAATACTCTCTCGCTGCCCTAGTGGAGCCCGCACCTCTGGTTAAGAACCACTGATCTAAATGGACTTGAGATAGCCTAGTGGTACCGCGCCGGCTTTCGGTGTTGAGGATGCTCGGATCAAATTCCGACAAGAAATACTTCCGTGTCTAGGCCGGATATGGGCACGGTAAATCCACAGACAGGAAAGTCCCTCTATGAGGTCAGAGAGGATGGGAGAGGGTACGATCTCCCCAGATGTCACCCCCTGGGGTGCTCGGTCAAAATGGAGGGGACAACTGACTTAATAGGACTCCGACACTTGTGGTGCCATTAACCTCCTTCCTATTCGCTCCCGTCAAAATTATTTGGTGAGTTTTCACCCTTCTATTTCTCGTGCTCGTGATATTTTCGTGCTGGAGTGTTCAAAAGTAACACACCAAAAAGATTAAAAACAATCCATTCCATTTACCCTGAAAAAATTTTATTTCTTATTTTACACACTAGATGGCAGTACCAGTCTATTTATAATGTAATTGAGGATGGGTTTATTTTTCAAACTAGATTTGACAAATCAAGAAATAAATGGACTCCTCCGAAAAAAATAGGCACTTTTTTTACAGTTTTCTTGGAAACTATACGATCGTTAAGGGGTTAAAATCCGGAGCCACACCCCTCAGTCCTCTAACCTATATGGACCTGATCTGGCATAGCTCCACCCAGGGGGTATACGAAACAACAATGATCTAAATAACATATTCCAGTATCTTTAGGAATAGGAAAGTTTTATTTTGTGGATTAGGTTCTAAGTTGATATCGATACGTTTGTCATAGTAAGCCTTCAAGTTTCTTGGAAACAGCCTACTCTCGTTTATTTACTAGAATCCATAAATGGATAAAAAGCAAAACTTTTCAGAAAGCTTTTAATATAAATTGAAAACCACCGAAACTTTCCTGTTTTGAAGCATTATATGTTTAGAAGAATTTACTTCGCATACATACATTATGTAATTTAATATTGACAAAACTAAAAACGGAGTTAGAAAATTTTTGGGCAACATTTTAACGACATTAGTTGTCATAGCAACGAACGGCTAAAAGATTGGATCCAGATAATGCACTTCAACTTTGAATATATTATACTTTAAACATCACAGTTTTCAAAATGAATGACGGGTTATTCAAGAGAAAGATGATCTAAATTAGAACTCTCGATTTATCGCGAAACAAAGTTAAACTATTGGAAACAATTTCTTCTTGGAAACTAGGCGGGGATATTTCTCGCATATATTACGTGGAATTCAGGTAATTTATGCGAGAAACGCGGGAAAATTTATGCATTTTTTATTTATTGTTCCACGGATTCGAGAAAATGTTGTTTTTTTTAAATTAGATTAAAATTTGAGATCTATACAGATCAGGTGTCATTGTTTGTCTAATTACTTACTTGAGTTAAGAGGAACTTACTTTGAGTTATTATTTGAGTTAAGAGAAAATATGTATAAAAGTGCGTTAAAAATTAATTTAAAACTCATGTGTTTTTAAATATCTTGGGTGAAAGTAGGCTATTCAGGTATAACTTGAATTTGTTTTCCCTTTTTCATTCCAACTTGTTATTTCTAAAAGGGAAAATTTCACCTTTACACAAAGGGGACAAAGGTTTTGCAAGGGTGACCCCAAAAAATTGATAAGAAGGTCAGCCCATAAATATCTTTTGGCCCTACTTTAGGATTGTACCGTAAGGAAATTTTATATCTATACAGCTGGTTGCTTCAATACATTCGTTTTAGTCATAATTAAAAACTAGAAATGAATTCATGCCCTCTGTGTTCGCATAAAACAATGCTTTTATGAAAACTTTGGGTCATTTGCCGTGTTTCAAACACATTCGGATAAACACTATTCTCCATTTCACCACCCTAGAGCCATCCAGATCCCCTTTACGCAGTTCTCCTAAAAATAAATAAGTCTGCCGTCATCTGAAGTTTCCCTTTTCAGCCAACAGATGGCACCAATAAAATTTGAAAGGAACCCATCTATCTTTAAACTAAACTTGTTGTGAACTATAATTTAAAATCTAATTCTGAATTTCATGCTCTTTCTGCTAATTCATTTTCTGTATTGAATAACGGACTAATTAATTTAGAATTTTAGTACTGTAAATTGATAAGAATTTTAAAAAAAAGACTAATTAAAATTTAATTTGGAAAATTGTTTTGGGAGGAGAACGATGGAGTTACAAATTTCTCTAATAATTGGTATAATTACATAATATTTAAGAAAAAAAAATTCTACATTTCAAAAAATTCGTAAGTAGGAAACTCGAAAGTAATTGCCCTTTAATCTCTAATTACAATTATTTTTTTAGCTTTGATGGCAAAGAATGTTCTTACAATTTGTTTTATTAGATTAATTTTAGTTATTTAGTTGTTTCCGTTAATTTGTTTACAAAAAATAGAAGTCATAAAAATTTTCCACCAACTTTTGAAAAATATCGAAAGCTTAATGTTTACATGTCAACGTTTATTAGCAAAGTTTAATTTCAGTCTTAGAAGAAAAAAAGCTCGAAAAAGACTAGTCATTTAGAAATATTTATTTCGTAAATACCTTTTCATAAATTTTCTGGGGACTTTTTTTACAACTTTGACAAACTTTGACGTTCCTCGAAAAACTTGTTTTCTGACATAATTTCTTTTCGCATTATGTGCATTTCAAAACGCTTTGAAAGAAGCTTCTTTTGAAATTCACCCATGACATTATCCTAAAATTGTAATTAGAAGCCTCAGGAGCGCTGCGATTTATCTTTTTCATGTCCATCGAGGGCACCAGATGGCGCTATAAGCAATTAACCAAAGAAAGTTTTTTTTAAATTTTTTATTATTATTTGCATAACGCTTTGTCGTTCGCCTATATTAAACTTTTCTTCCTGGAGGAAGTGAAGAAAAAATTAGCTCTGAAATTTTATTGCCAGGTTACTTTCCTTCATGAATATGTAGATGTCAAGAAAACGTTCGGACATTAACTTGGTATATTTAATATGCACCGCCAGAATTTGTAATCAACTAAATTTGGTTTCACGAAAGAACAGTTTTTGCATTTTCTTGTTCGCCTCTCTTCCATGATAAACGTGCTTAAAAGATGACTTTTCTTCCAATGTCCAAATTGGAATAATTTTTGGAATATTCATCGAGGTGCGCACAGAATATTTTTAGGGGCTGCCTCTCAGTTTTAGAGCGAAAAAAAAACCCAATTTTAGAAAACCAATTTAAGTTTTCTCGACGTTCTTGTAACTTGAATGCTGTTATGGATGTTTTTTTTTCTCGCCATGCTTCACTGTGTTAAGGCAGTTTTTTTTTTGTGGACAATAATGAGTTTATACCAGAAAAATTTTCTGTCTGAAAGATTCTTAAATTAGGTGCAAGGTATTTTAGAGTTGTTTTTTTCCCCTTCCAGGGATAACGAAGTTGGAGTCAATAGGACTCTGTTTTCAAGTGACCAATTTTCGAGAAGAAAAAGTTACAAGTTGTTTTTGAATTCTGAGAATCTGAAGAGGGTGTTTCCCATACAAAGGTTTCGAAGAAAGCCATGAAATGATCGAAAATTTGTAAAATAATGGAACATTGCAGACAGTTCCATTATTTTACAAATTTATTCCATTATTTTAAAGAATATTTTTCTGCAAAACTTAGCTATTATACTTGTAAAAAAATCTTTTTTCATCCTTAAAAGTTCATTCCCTTTAATGTTTAGCCAAGTACGGGTCTTTGTGTTTATTATGTGAAAACTTATTTTTTTTAGCACATGAAAGGTTTAGTCGCTTAGCCATTTCTTAAAGTTTGCGCCGCTGCTGTTTTGAATATTAACTTTTCCTGTAGTGTTTGTTTCCTAGCAACAAGATTTTTAATGCTAGGAAAGCACAATTCTATGAAAGGCTCGATACTTAACCCTCCGTATACAAAGTGAAACATTTTCAAAATTTTAAATGGTTTGTTTTTACATGTCAGGTCTGAATATTCAAAACAATTTCTATTTATAGCTACACCTTTTCTAATGTAGTTTTGATTTTCTGACCCTTGTATTCCTTTCCATTCAATGTTGGTCGGGATTTAACCGTGGTAAACCGGCGATTATACAGGATTACAATACGACAGATGCAGGAATTGATGTAGCCTACCAAATGTGCAGCTATTACACGGTATCCTGCATATCACAAAGATGGACCTCTCTTATTGTTTTTTAGGTTTTTGGATATAATAGGAATCGATTTGAAAGTTGTCCTTGAATCCAATAAACCGGACAGTTTTGAAATAAGGCGATTGTAGCTGCATTCTTTGGCCTTTAATTGTAAACATATCTCAATATTATTAACATTTTATATCTTGTCATAAAACGCAGAATTATTATTTTCAATTTAAAAAAAACTTTATTACAAAAGGAATAATGAAGCTTGAAAAAGACGTTGCACTTTGTGCCACGCGCGTCTGCTGGTGTTCCAAAAATTGGCACGCCCGCTGAAGGGTTAATGTTTCAATAATTTATTTACAATTTCAGAAATCCGTTTAAATTTTAAAGAAGAAAACAAAAGAATAATTTTAATATGGATAAAAGTAGTAAATTTATAGAAAAATCGGAGTATTTAAGACTTTGAAACCATCTGCCACAGAGTTCGTGCCGCTGCCTTCTTGAAAATTTATCTTTCCTGCAATGTTTGTATCTTAGCAACACTGTTTTTGATGCGAGCAGTTCTATGCGAGGCGAGATACTTTTCATAATTATATTTGGCAACTGTTTTATTTCAATATTATAGTTGCTTTTCTTTCAAATCCGTATAAAATTTCAATAAAAAGTGGGAGGAATTGTTCCAAATATAATTATGAAAATTATTTTTCCCTGCATTGTTTGTTTCTTTGCAACAAAATTTCTGATGCGAGCAATTCTATGGACAGCGAGGTACTTTGGCAATTCAGAACTTCTTCAGTTTCAATTCTATCTTTTCTATTTCCCAAAGCTGTAAAAAATTTCAATTAAAAGTGGGAGGAATACTTCCAAATATAATTATGAAAATTAATTTTTCCTGTAATGTTTGTTTTTCAGTAGCAAGACTTCTAATGCAAGCAATTCTATGCGAGGCGAGGCACTTTGGAAACATCATAACTTCTTTTGCTTCAATAATATAGTTAATTTTTCTCAAATCCGTACAGAATTTCAATTAAAAGCGGTAGGAATACTTCCAAATATAATTATGAAAATCAATTTTTCCTGATATGTTTGTTTCTTAGCAACAATATTTCTGATGCGAGCAATTCTATGCGAGGCGAGATACTTTGGCGACTTGACAACTTTTTATGTTTCAATATTATAGTTGCTTTTCTTTCAAATCCGTGTAAAATTTCAATTAAAAGTGGGAGAAATTGTCCCAAATATAATTATGAAAATTATTTTTCCCTGCAATGTTTGTTTCTTTGCAACAAAATTTCTGATGCTAGCAGTTCTATGGAAAGCAAGGTACTTTGGAAATTCAGAACTTCTTCAGTTTCAATTCTATCCTTTCTATTTCTCAAATCTGTATAAATTTCAATTAAAAGTGGGAGGAATACTTCCAAATATAATTATGAAAATTAATTTTACCTGTAATGTTTGTTTCTCAGCAACAATATTGCTGATGCAAGCAATTCTATGTGAAGCGAGGAACTTTGACAACATCATAACTTCTTTTGTTTCAATAACATAGTTAATTTTTCTCAAATCCGTCGAAAATTTCATTTTAAAAGTGGGAGGAGTACTTCCAAATATAATTACGAAAATTAATTTTTCATGCAATTGCGACTTGGCCACTTCTGTTTTAATAATATTGTTACTGTTTTTTTTAATACGGATAAAATTTCAGTAATTAATGTTTATTTTTTTGCAACAAATTTCTGATGCGAGCAATTCCATGGAAGACGAGGTACTTTGGTGATTCAGAACTTCTTCAGTTTCAATTATATACTTACTATTTTTCAAATCCGTAAAAAAATTTAATTAAAAGTGGGAGGAATACTTCCAAATATAATTATGAAAATTAATTTTTCCTGTAATGTTTCTCAGCAACAAGATTTCTAATGCTAGCAATTCTGTGCGAGGCGAGGCACTTTGGTACCATTATAACTTTTTGTTTCAATAGTATAGTTAATTTTTCTCAAATCCGGCCAAAATTTCAGTTAAAAGTGGGAGGAATACTCCCAAATAGAATTATGAAAATTATTTTTTCCTGTAATGTTTGATTCTTAGCAACAAGACTTCTAATGCAAACAATTATATGCGAGGCGAGGCACTTTGGCAATATCATAACTTCTTTTGTTTCAATAACATAGTTAATTTTTCTCAAATCCTTACAAAATTTCAATTAAAAGTGGAAGGAATACTTCCAAATATAATTATGAAAGATAATTTTTCTTGCAATGTTTGTTCCCCAGCAACAAGTTTTCTGATGCCTACAGTTCTAAACGAGATGAGGTACTTTGGCGACTTGGCCACTTCTTCTGTTTCAATAATATTGTTACTATTTTTCAAATCCGTATAAAATTTCAGTAAATAATTCTAAATATAGATGTTAATTTCCGAAATATCATTGAATGCTTTCGATCTTAGAACCATCTGTATCACAGAGTAAGCTGTTTTAAAAGCGGTTTTGACACTTACATATATCTTGTGAATCCCATAGTTTGTGCCACTGCTTTTTTTTGGAAATTTTTAATGCATACGAAATTTTTCCTTTCCTTGCAGTAATGTTTTTGAAGTAGGATATGATAAAATTCTATGAGATATTTTGGCGACTTGGCAACTTTTAATGTTTCATTAATATAGATGCTATTTTTCAAAGCCGTTAAAATTTTCAACAACAAAAAACAAATTTTCAAAATAAAGAAAATTTAAGAAAAATCCCTGAACTTTTAAAGCTTTTGAACCGTCTGTATATGAGATTAATTGTTTTGAAAGCGATTTTGTCACTTAGCCATTTCTTATCTGCCACAGAGTTTGTTCCACTGCCCTTTTGAAAATTTGTCTCCTTTAATGTTTGTTACTTTGCAATAAAAATTATGAAGCGCGAAAAGCTCAGTTTCATAAGAGGAGGGATACTTTGGCGATTTGGCAACTTCTAATATTCCAAACCATTCGTTTAAATTTGATACTGAAAAGCAAAGGAATAATTATAATTATGAGTTATAAGAACTGAAGAAAAATCACTGAATTCTTAAGGCTTGGAGATTTCTCTATCTGAGTGTGAATAATTTAAAGAGAGGTTTTTTATTACGGTTCTGCAGTACACGATCCAAATGACGGAAAAGGGTTAGCACACAAAATTTCACTTTCTAAGTTTCTAATATATTGTTTTAACTGACTGTATTGTGGCAAAATTCTGCTGAAAATTCTGCAGCTAGATTAATACCCAAACATTACTGTAAAATATTTAATATTAGCGTTTCAGATATTTCTCTTTTTGGCTCTAAGGTAATGATGAATTTAATCGACAGAACCTTAGTGGGCATTTTAATTCCCGGACCGATTTTTAACTATAGTTTTTATTTAACAAGTTTCGTGTTTTCCGTAGGTACACGTTTTCTCCTATTCTTTTCGTGGTTTGATCTGAACTTAAAAAATAAACTTTTTTGCTTTATCTGGTGATTCGTCACCATTTTATGAATGACTTTTCGTAACCTTCATAATTTAATGTTGTTGTTGTTGTGGCTTATGCCACTTGAACTACAGTATCAGGTCAAGTCCATAGAGGCTATTGGGCAGAGTGGTGTGGCTCCGGTTTCTAATGGCACCACAAGGGTGCGGAGTCCGACTTGGCTAAAAGGACCGGTCCCGTAATTTTGAACCGAGTTAAGTGACGAGACTGGTTCACTTGACCTCGCACCTCCAGAGGAAAATTTGAGAACTTGGAGGACATTGCAGCCATGACAGATTTTTCGTGCACTAGCCGCCATTAGCGTACACGGCGGTGGATTTGTCAGCGACCGGCATCGAACCACAGACGTTCAGATCTCGCTGCTTTTGCCAACTGGGCCATCATGCGCCTATACTTTATGTAAAATTATATAAATAAATATGGTATAACTTGAAAAACAACTGTATATTTATACTTTAATTTAACATGATATAAATATACAGTTTTTCTTATGCAAAAAAATTTATTTTATGGTAAAAATTTTTATGAACTGCACTATAGAGAGATATCCCTGACACAAAATTCTGAAACAATTCGCCAGTTTATTTTGTTGACTTAAAACATATTATAAATCCTTTAAAATTAAACATGTGTTTTATAATACAATATTTTTATGCTTTATAACTTATGCATACCTTGCTGTACATTTGTTCTTTAAATTTTGTTTCCCGGAATGAAATTTTCCCTGCTTTTTATCTTGAAAATGATTTGTTTAAATTTCTTTTAAGGTGCATCTTTTAAATTTAGAAAAACGTTACCCTCCTCTATTTCTATTAAACTATCTTCAGGATTTCCGATTGAGAGTGAAAATTCTGAAATTCATTTTCTATCGCAAAACATGCTGCATAAAACGCTTGTAGCATAAAATGCTTAAAACTTTGAATTAATATATTTTTTAATGTATCAATTACTTTTTATTTGTATCTTTATACAGACATGATAATATGACATTTTTTTCCCTCTGAAGGGAAAAAAAATTGAGGTAGTCTCTTCTAACGAAACTTCCGCGGGTTATTAACGTAGGATTACTTAGTTACTTAGGTATCGTTGCTTGCCTCTTTTGTATGTATATATGTATGTATGTGTTATGTATATATGTATCTATATACCTATGGTGCCCGGTATAGAGGGCTTAAGTCAAAAACAGTAATTTAAATATACCAAGTTATTTGCTTTTATACCAATCGCTGAACAATAATTTCGACTTGCGTCTTTTGCACAAAGAAATGTACTTTTGTATACAAAATTGACGGCCTTAAGCCTTTTATACAATTCAAAAGATTTTTTTAAAATCCATACTAACAAATATCTAAAAATCTCTTTTTTTTGGCTCAAGCCCTCTATACCGGGCACTATAGATATATGTACTTATGTATATATATATACATATAATGACATACATATAATGTACGTATGTATATATATACATATATGTATGTCAAAATTTTGACGCATTTTGATACTTTCCTGCTTAACTGTTTACTACTTGTCCAAGCGACACAGACCTGGTTTGGCGTGCTGCCAAAATTATAACTCGCGAGATACGGATGGACGATTTTAGCGTCTGAAATTTTATTTTCCGGAGGACCGTTATGGAGGAACGTAATCCTACGTTAAAAGGGTTTTGTAAATAAAATTCTTGTGGATACCTCATGATGTATTGAAATTTTTTCCATCTACAGAAGTGAAAAAAGAAGTGAAAATGGATTTGATAGTTTAGTGGTCCTTTGAAAAAAGCCGAAATTTGTAAACTTCAAACTAAAAGAAATTTTTAGTTAATCAAACATTTTAAAATTTATATCATCTTTATATAAAAGCTATTAGAGGTGGGAATCATTCCTAAATAATTGTAAGTGAAAACTGACCTGAACTCCTTTTGCAATTTTACTAAATTTAAAATTTTTATAACCTATTTCTGGAATTACTTGAATGACTAATTATTTTCCTCCTATTTTGTTTTACAGCGTATGGCAACTTAGCCAACATACTAAGTTCCCAGGGGAAGAAGTCAGAAGCTGAGTGGGCGTATAAGAAAGCTCTAACTTACCGATCCAACATGGCGGACGTCCACTACAACCTGTAAGTTTTTCTAGAATGGTTATTTTTTGACGATATTATTTCATTTCTGCATTTTATTGAAACTGTACAAACTTATTTTTGAAATTAAGTATCGTTAAAGTACACTACATTTGTTGTATTGAAGGGATCTCCTTTGTTAACCTCTCATGTTAAGCTGTGGGAATAGCCCCAATTTGCATTTTTACCATGTTTATATTAACTTGCTTTCTTGTTTGTTTGTTTGTGTGTGTGTTTGTCCAGTACAAATCTTAATCGATTTTTAACTAACTTCCTGACTCGTAGCTAGTCAGAATTTACTGACTAGTAGTCAGAATTTTCTGACTAGTAGCTAGTCAGACATTTGAAAATTTTAGAATATCTCAGAACACGATGGGAATGCATTATTTTAATACTTTTAGCCATCTTTAAGCATAATTGAATTCATTTTCAGTTAATTTTGTTTTGTAGAATGGTACAGCCATCTAACGGCCGGGATGGGAATGAAAAGTTAAACGCAATTGATTACGCATTTGATACCTCTTTATTGCGCATTTGATCATTTTCTTTCAAGTTGATGGGATAATTCATCAAAAAAATTTTTTAAAGTATTTATTAATACATAGAATTGTCAAGTTTATATGATTCAACAGAAAATTTAAAAACGTGGTATATAAAAATTTCTTTTTATCTTGAAATTATTTATTCTAATTGTACATGAACAAATGTAGTTACTTTAACAATTTTTTTTTTTTTGCCTAGCATTTTTTTTTTCAAAATTTGATTACCTCAAAATTTGATTCGTATCATCTTGAGGTAGTTAAATTTTTTATTCGATATTAATTGCTATTAATTTTAAAAAATTTTAAAACTACGTTTAAAATTGTACTCCGCCATAGATAAAGAAACTTTTTACTTTACTATCTTATTCATTGTGGAAATTACGTGCGTTTAAAACACAGTGTACCTCATTCTTCAAAAGAGTTCCTCAAATTTAAAAATGTTATTTGCATTTCTTTTAAAGACCAATTTTAAAAAAAAATTTTGAAAGGCTCTAAAAAAAATATTTCAGGTAGTGTCTTCTAACGAAAACACCGCGGATTATTAACATAAGATTACTTACCGTTGCTTACCTCTTTTCTTTTTCCTTCTTTCTTTCTTTCTTTCTTTCTTTTTTCTTTTTTTTAATGCATTTTGGTACTTTTCTGTTTAAGGTGACAATGGACCTTCATATTGACAAAAATATGTCCCCAAAACGATTTTTTTTCCTTTCAGAAAATGATTCTGCAACTCACCAGCTTTAAATTAAAAAAAAAGTATGTTGATTCGATCATTATTAACCGAGTTATAAGTATTTTGTCAAACGTAGACAATGAAAATGTTCTGTTAAATCAAAACTTTAAATGCTATTTTCTCAAAACAAGTTTTCTTGTCGTTTCGATAAGTTCAAAATGTTCCATGCTTCATAATTTTTCTTGAATTTTCATAAAATTTCATAAAATGATTATTTATATATGTTAGAATAAAACTTAGTAGTCAATTCATTATGCTATTATAAAACACCTTAAAATTTTTGCAATAAAAAATTTTTTTTATAAAATTTTACAGAAAATGAACTATTTTTATCGATTTCTTTTCTAGTTTTTATAAATATGACTGTAAATCAAATACTGCTACTAACTTTTATTATAACTATATAAAGCTAGCTTAAGAAAGAAAATTGAGACAAATTGAAAATCTGAGACAAAAATTGATGCGCATGGAGCATTTTTAAATAGAGTAATTAACAAACTGATTTTAATTAATACCTTAACTAATTGCATTCTGATCATTCATTATCATTTTCATCTCTAAAAAACACTGTATAAGTATGCAAAATTTCATAGTAATTGGTTGATAAATAAAAAAAAAGTTTTTCATGGTACATTGTCGCCTTAACTGTTTACTGCTACTGGGTTTGGCGCGCTGCCAAAATTATAACTCACGACGGACTCTGACTATTATTCTTTACGGAGGACCGTTATTGAGGAACGTAATCCTACGTTAAAATTTTCTTCTTACCTTAACATCGTGCTAGATGAATCCACTAGGGCTATCCAGCAACCTCAATGGGAAGAACGCTTATAACTTTTATGCAATCTTATGAATTTGTTTTTCTTTCAGGGGAATTCTTCAGCAGGAGCAAGGTAGATACGACGAGGCCTTACAAAGTTATAAATTAGCAATACAGTTCCGTCCCCGGCTGGCAAGTAAGTACACTCCATTCGATTAAGAACATTCTGCGGCCGTTTATCCATTGTCACTTTCTCCCTCTGTTGACTTCCTTTCACTAGAAGTCAAGAGAAGGAAATCTAGATTTATCTAGATTTATCTTTATGTGATGAATATAAATATAAATACAGTCGAACCTCCATATATCGAACTTCCCTATATCGAAATTTTCTATATATCGAATTCTTAGCAAATATCCATGTTCATTACACAGAAAAATTGTTTCTAGATATCGAAAGAGTCTCTATATATCGAAATTTTGTTCAAGACAAATTTGGAGATTTTATTCCACTTTAGAATAAAATTTCCCAATTTTTGAAGTTTGAAACAATGCGTCGTGGACTTCAATTCGCGGAAAATGTCCCTGATGAAGTTTTTAGTGGACTTAATAAATACGAACATTTCTTTGAACTTTCCGCAAAACTAACTGTTCAGCAAGATATTCGTAGTTTTTTCTTTAAAGAATGTAACTGTGATCATTGTAACCACTTTCTGCATTATTGTTTTTTTTTAAAGATATGAAGTTATCAATAAATCTTTCATATAAATTCATTTTTTAGTTATTAACTTTCATTTAATGGGATTCGCATATAAATTATAAATAGAGTTTCGTATACAAAAATTAGCTTTAATTTTTTTGTTTTTTTAGGAGGATTATGATACGACTAAGCTCAATTCTATATATCGAAATTTCTATATATCGAAATTTTTCCGCGCTATTTGCTACTTCGATATATGGAGGTTCGACTGTATATGTTGTTTGCCAATGCGGGGCACTGGTCATAGAAGACATTAGCACTTTAACCGCCAGAATCATTGGCTGCTTTCAACGGTATGGGTGTACACCACTCCCTGGTGCTGCCTCAATTTTGACCGAGCACCCCAGGGGCTACATCTAGGGGGCTCGTACCTTCTCCGAACCTCTCTGACCTTACAGAAAGACTTTGTGGTCTATAGATTTAACGTGTCCCTATCCGGCATAGACTGGAAGGTACTGAAGGTTGTTCCTCGGACCCTTAAAAATAAATATGCAATAAATATGGATATAATAAAAAATATATGAACATGTAATAAGAATGTAATTGAGACTATACACCAGGCGGAGAGTTTCAGAATTGTCCTGCTTGGTACCAATGCATCTGTCTTTAATGTATATTATATCGTAGCAACAGCTTGCAGATTTCCCAAGCTGTCGGGTCACGTGATAACACGCAAGATGGAAGTAATGTACAGGAGAAATGAAATATTACTCCAAAAAATTAATTCAATAAATTATGACGAACGGCATTTAATCAGATTTATATAAAACAAAATTATAAAAAATATAATTTGCTTTTCCGGTAACTTCTGCCCATTTAAAATATGAACTTTCTATGTAATTTAAGTCAAGTATGAACCAATAACAATGGTGTATGAACAAATAAAAATGGGGGGTTTTCGCCAAGAAAAAAAAAAAAGTCATTTTGAAGCCAATAAATAGCATTATAAGTTGAATCAATGAAAGAAAGTTAAATTTTCATAACTAGGGGCTTCGCCCCTAGGCTCGCTACGCTCGTTCCTCTGTTATGGCTAATAGCGAGATATATAGGGGTGATTCTCGGGCAATGTAACAGCTTCCATCCATTTACTGTTGTCACCCTTAATGCGAAGGGCATTTCATCACTGTTGAATTATCAGCTTTAAAATTCAATTAAAAATCGATAATTTAAGATATAGACTTGAAATGAGGTTTATATGAATAAAAAAGCTTTCAGCTTCCAGATGATGTAAATATTTTCTTTGTAAGATAAAAACTCGAGGAGCATCGATATTACATCCACATAGGGGACGATATTTCTTGAAAAACTGTATTTCATTTTTTGATGAAAATATTAGTCTGTTTTAAAATATTTTTAAACAAATGAGGTCTAGTTTGAAAGAGAAATGTCTGTAGTCTTAGATTGTAAAAAGATCAAATTTCTACGATCACTTTTTGGCGAGTTATCGTAATCTGAAGATGAAAAAGTCAATATTTTCCCACAAAACATAAAATAAAAAAACTTAGTCCGACGAAGATGAGACATATCTTACTTTGGTCCCCCCATTTTTCTGCCTCCATTGGTATAGCTCTCGAGCCCATATCCCCAGAGGTTTCGGAGGAGATAGCGTGACAAGTTTTTGACAGCGGCAGGGGAGTTACTTTTTTTTAGAATAGAGACAAAAAAATTCGGCCTTTCTACACAAAAATAATCCTTTTTATTTTCGAGGAATTTCTTAAGAAATGTCAGTTGATATTATAACTGTCTGTTGCCATATTTCATATAATAACAAATGCTTTGCGTTTCAAATTTCTCAAGAATTTTTTTTTAAAATTTAAATCATGTACAACACCGGTAAAAAAAAAAAAAAAAACACATGTACGTCGAACAAATGCCTGCTTCGGCCCCATTGTGCATCCGACTTTAATGCATATTTCATAACGCAACAGCTTGCAACCTTCCCAAGCTACCTGGTCACGTGACAGCACGGAAGATGGCGATGCCATCCCGGAGTAATGAAAGATAAAAATAAAAAAAAAATTCTCCGATAAAATACGTCGCACGGCATTCGGGACGTAACCGACTCCTGCGGGCTCCTTTTTCGTCTGTTTACGACGCCCCGGGCCATATTTTTTTTATGCTTCATAAAATGGCGTACGTTAGCGCCGGGCCCCGCTTAATGTTCTGGGCCCCCTCGGCTCGCACAATTACGGGCTGAAAATATTTTTATTGCGGCCACTTGTGTTCCCAGTAATAGAATACTCATGAGTCCCACTTTTTTCCGCGCCACTTTTTCTCGTAAAAATTGGCATACGAGGGTTTAAGAAATGCCATGGAATTTTATTTTTTTTTAACTTTTTATTTTTCTTTTTTTCCCGGGGGTTGGGGAAAAGTTTATTTAGAATTTTACCACCGGGACGTTAAAAAAAAAAATTCGTTCGTTTCGTAATGCATAATTTGGAGTTGAGTTTATTCCCGGTGTTTTGGAAAACAGGAAAATATCTGCAAGCAGTCGTAAACGGGAATTTCGTGCGTGGGATGAAATTATGGAATTTTATCATTTCTGGTGACATTCTGTTCTCGGGATTTTACGGGACCCATCTTACAAGGGATTCATGTTTATGTCACTCATAAATTATAAATTCTCATTTTTCTGTCGTTTTCGAATCTGAACACCTACGTTTTAAAAAAGAAAAAAAATTGTACTGGAATAATGCTTCTCTAGAAATGAAATCTGCAATATCGTTTCTATTAGATTCACACAAAAAAAAATTATTGTAAAATCTCGATAAACAATTAATATTATTAACATATATATATATATATATATATATATATATATATATATATATTGTTAAACAGGTACATAAGATAAGTAATATTTCTGTTCATCTCTCGGGTATAGTTAAAAAAAATTCAGGTAGTCTCTTCTAACGAAACTTCCGCGGGTTATTAACGTAGGATTACTTATCGTTGCCTACCTCTTTTGTATGTATATATGTATGTAAGTGTTACAAGGGCAGTTCCATGGGGTAGGCAGTAGGGGCAATTGTCCCTCCCCCCAAAAAAAAAGCATGGCGTATTTTTTTTCATAGCCTAAAATTATATAATCATAGACCTAGTACTAAATGAGTTTAAATTTAAAACGAGAGGATGTTTATTTCTTATATATATATATAAATATAAATAAATATATATATATAAATATATATATATATATATATATATTATATATATATATATATATATTATATATATATATATATATATGTATATATGTATATGTATATATATATATATATATATATATATATATATATATGTATATATGTATATATGTATATATATATATATATATATATATATATATATATATATATATATGTATATATGTATATATATATATATATATGTATATATATATATATATGTATATATATATATATATATATATATATATATATATATATATATATATATATATATATATATGTATATATATATATATATATGTATATATATATATATATATATATGTATATATATATATATATATATAGTATATATATATATATATATATATGTATATATATATATATATATGTATATATATATATATATATATATGTATATATATATATATATATATATGTATATATATATATATATATATATATGTATATATATATATATATATATATATATATGTATATATATATATATATATATATATATGTATATATATATATATATATATATATATATATATATATATATATACATATATATATATATATATATATAACATCGGCCCTTAGGCTTATATATTTATAAGCCTAAGAGCCGACGTCGCGCCCCCTACCCCCCGAAATCCCTGGCCTGGAGCTGCCACTGATGTGTTATGTATATATGTGTGTATATATATATATATATATATATATATATATATATATATATATACGTAAGTATATACATATATATATGTATGTCAAAATTTTGACGCATTTTGGTACTTTTCAGTTTACCTGTTTACTGCTAGTTCAAGTGATACTGACTGGATTTGGCGCGCTACCAAAATTATATCTCGCAACGCAGGACATCTGAAATTTTACTTTCTGAAGGACCGTTATGGAGAAACGTAATCCTTCGTTAAAATATACTAATGGATTTTAATCGTTTACAGAGCAATTTAGTTAACTCTTGTAAAATTTTGACGTATCATTTTTAGATTGTTTTCGGATCCAGTCCATAAAAATACTGACATTTAACCATTACAGTTAACCATTGGTTTAACGCTAGTAAAATTTGACCTGACAATTTTCCACTGATATAGAACCCTGGCGTGTTCCCTGTGCCATGAACAAAATAATGCTGAACACACCTTTCGAAACGGAAATTTTGCTTCTTGCATGTATCTGCTATTGGCATTTCTTCGTACAACCTAATTCACACATTCTTAGATGCTACCCTTTTCGGGATGTATTTGTGTGTCTTTGTGCGTATATTTCATTCACCAAAACTGGACTGAAAAAAAGGTAAAAAGGAAGCTCTACGTTATGCAAGTTAAAAACTCAATCAACTCTCTGGTAATCTGCTAGAAATTTAGCCAAAACTGAAAGCTTCAACTGAAAATCGGATTCTTAAAGAAACCTTAGTTGTTATTGTTTAAAAATGCATAAATCGCTAATTATTGTTTATTTCCCCTTATATTCTAATTAAGCTTCTTATATCACCGTGTAGAAAAAAGGAAATTGCTTTTAAAATATTTGCATGTTTACGATTGTACACACATTTGTAAATGTATATTTATCTCTCTCTGTGTATATTTAAAGAATTGGTAATTTTTCCATGTATGCATAAAAATTTCATTAACTATAATTTTGCTTGCATGAAGTGTGTAATTCTGATTTACATTCCATTGTAATCGTGATATCCTTTAGTATCTCTTTTCTCGTTTAAAAATGCAATCGCTTATATCATGTTTGTACTTTAGGATTTGTTTACATATTTGAAATTCTATATTTATATATGAGTGTGTTTTAATTAAATGATGAGTAATTTGTTTCATGCAAATATCAAAATTCATTGATAATGCTTTTGTTTAAATGAAAATTGTAATTCTGATTCATAATATATGTAATGTCATTTGTAAATTAATGTAAAAACTACGACAGGATCGAGGTAGCTTTATTTAATGTAGGAAGTGCAGTCGCACAAGTTTAACCGTCTATAAACTAAAAGAAATGTTATTCACCAACTGAAATCATTTGCTAATATCACTATCATGACTGAAAGAAGGAATCACCAAGATAGGTCTTTCAGTTAGTTGTAATTTTGATGAATTCATTACTTAGGACCGTTATGGAGGAACGTAGGATTACGTTCCTCCATAACGGTCCTTCGGAAAAGAAAATTTCAGACGCTAAAACCGTCCGTCCGTCTGTACTCGCGAGCTATAATTTTGGCAGCGCTCCAAACCCAGTTTATCGCTTGGATAAGTTAAACAGAAAAGTACCAAGATGCGTCAAAATTTTGACATACGTATACATATATGTATATATGTATCTACATATATGTACGTATACATACGTACATATATGTAGATACATATATACATACAAAAGAGGTAAGCAACGATAAGTAATCCTACGTTAATAACCCGCGGTAGTTTCGTTAGAAGAGACGACCTGAAATTTTTTCTTTAAAATTTAAATCAGCCTTTTAAAAACTATTTAACTTTTTCAAGACTACAATTTTTATGTTAATCACTTCTGCGGTAAAGAAAAAGTAATTCCTAAAAACACTTATCTTTCATCCTATATTGATGTGAATAAATTATATTTTACAAACATTTCAAAGATATTTAGTAAAAAATGATTTGTTTCAACAAACTTTTAAAAATTCTTTTTACAAGAAAGAGAGAGAGAGAAGAGAAGAGAATACAAACCGATTTTCTAATAGCTACTGACGGCCTATTCACACTGAATTCGGAGCGTTACGTTGCGTTGCGTCAGCGTTAAAAATTTTCACCAATCACAGAGCTCAATTAATTGACCACGTTATGCGCTAAACCAATCACAGACCATGTCAACAATCTCGGAGCCAACGTAGTAGGAACGCAACGCCACGCTCCGATTGCAATGCAAACAGGCACGGTTTTGCGTGTCACGTGGTCTTTGCGCTATCCGTCGGCACTGAACTTGAGTCGATTTCAACGGATGACGTCATTGCGTTGAGCTCTGTGATTTGTTAAATTTCTTATCTCTGACGGTCCGCTCCACAGCGGTAGTAGTGTGAACTAGGCCTTATCTAGTTTGCGTTTCTCACAAGTTTAATGAAAGGGACACAAAAATAACAATAGACTGCTTTTAAATAGCTAATTATATTGTGACCGAAATGGCATAGTATTTATTTTGCATTATATGTGGTCTAAAATTATATGCTAAAAAGCTAATGCTTATGAAGAGATCTTATTATATAAGCAGAAATTTTATTTCCCGTGTTAATTTTACATTCTTTTACAGTGGCACATTTGAACCTTGGTCTAGTTTTGGGAATCTTGGGAAGGAAAGAAGAGGCAGCCGAGGTGAGTAGATTTGATTTCTGTTCTTTAATGCCCAACAAACTGACTATTTAACTCTTTAGTTTCTGCTGATAAATTACTGATAATCCCAATTTGTATGAATGTAAAATGTAAACCTTCCAGGGGAAGCATATTTTAGAATTTAACTCAAGGTTATCTGTTTATTTAGAGAAAAAAAAATCGTGTCCCACGTATTTTGTATACGTGAGATGTTGTTGGGGCTTATGCCCCTTGACCGACAGTATATCAGATCAAGCCCATAAAGACTATTGGGCAGAAAGTTACGGATCCGGTTTTGAATAGCACCACAAAGTCGGAGTTCAACTTGGCTAAAGGACCGGTCCCGTAATTTTGAACCCAGTCAAGTTACTAGACGGTACACTTGACCCCGCACCTCCAGAGGTAATCTGGGCTTGGAGGATATTGCAGCCACGATAGATTTTTCGTGCACGAGCCGCCATTAGCGTACACGGCGGTGGATTTGTTAGCGATCGGCATCGAACCAGTGACGTTCATATCACTGGCTCGCTGCCTTTGCCAACTGAGCCACCGCGTCCTATGTGAGATGTTCTGTATATAAAGATACAATTACGAAAGAAACCATTAGCTTACGAAAGAAACAATTACGAAAGAAACCATAGTCTTTGTATAACATGATGGCTGCGTTAATTATTATACTTATCTTTTCAATATGCAGTAGAGATTCGATTATCCGGATTAATCGAGGCTTGAAATAGTCCGGATAATGAGAAATCCGGATAATAGAGTTAATTTATAGAAAATTGAAATTTTAACCGAAAGATAACGAAATATTGCAGTTTAAAAAAAAAGATTCGATGATGTTATTTTAGCCACTTTAATTATAAACAACTTCTAATTATCACAGAGTGTAGAATATTCAATTTGTGCTGTAAATACGAAATATTATATTATTGTACTAACTTCATAAACTATACCACTAGGTGTACCGCCACTGCGCCGAGCTGGATAGTAGTGGACTGAAGGATCCTAAGATGCACGAAACGACCAAAATATCGGCGCTATTCAATTTGGGCAGGCTATACGCAGACGATGGATCGTACAAGGTAAGTCCTCCCATATTTAATAAAATTTCTCGAAATAAGTATCAAAATAAATATTAAAATGAATATCAAAATAAATATCAAAATGAATATCATAATTAAGATGAATATCAGTGTATCGAAATTGAGACATAGAGCGTAATTTTGATACACTGTCCTCAAAAATTGCTTGACGTTTTTCCCGAAGACTTAAAATTAAAATTTCTTCCTTCGACCATAGAATAGATTATGTGTATTCATTACATCTGGAATTGTAGTATTAATCATATACTGTGTTCTTACTTCACTGTACTGATTCATTTTGGTTTATTACATATTCAAAATTTTTTTCAGGAGGCAATTCAAGTGTATCAAGAAGCTGTTCAGAAAATGCCTGACCATTATCAACCACAGTCTTTGTATAACATGATGGGTACGTTAATTTTGATCCTCACGTTTTCAATATACAGTAGAGATGCGATTATCCGGATTAATCGGGGATGGGAATAGTCTGGATAACAAAAAATCCGGATAACCGATTATCCGGATTGATCGAGGATGGGGATGGCCCGGATAACAAAAAATACGGATAATCGAATTCAGAAAAGTATTATCTCTTTTAAAATGAATTTGTTGGTTTAGTTTTATAATTATTAATGCTTTGCAATAATTTCTTATACGTGGCAACAAGTGCAAAATAAATGACATCATTATTTTTTTAAAACTGGTCACGGTAGTTTGTTTTAATGTCTATCTTTACTTCGTAGCGGCCAAATCACGAATACTTTTTAAACATAATTTTTCTCTGTTGTAAACCATGCGGGTCTTTCATAATACAAATGCACAGGTGCACACTTTTGACGTGCTCCTTGTTATAACAAAAATTCATTTTTATCAAATATTATGTTTCTGTTGTGTGATCCGGATAATCGAAAATCCAGATAATAGAGATTCGGATGATGGAGTTTCTACTGTACAACAGTTCAACTTCACCTGCATATATAAAATGGAATCAGCTTCCATATATATTCGTCAAATTGTATAAAATTTACTGCGCATTATAATGGTCACGTTACTTTTAATGCATTTTTTAAATTTGTATCTTTTAGTGCTGAATAAAAATTCTTTGTCTGATTCCAAAGATTTGAGTATATTACAGATTCACTATAATACTTCTAATAGGTTAACATTAGCGAAATTTTACCAATTATTAATCAACGTAGGCTCATTTTCGGAGAAATATTCTATTAAATATTCAATTTTACAGTAATATTTGTAATAACCTTGATTTCTTTTTCGGGAATTAATAGGTGTCAATATCCTATTTCCAAAAGTTCATTGTGCTAATAATGAAAGAAATCAAGTAATTTTTTTAAATAATAGTTGGTCAGTAGCGCCATCTGTCAACTCATAAATAAACTATTAACTGATAATGGCAGGAATATTCAATTTTGTTTTTGATCTGCGAACGTCTTCCAGGATTTCAATAAAAATGAAATGATGGTGGTATAAGCTTAACTAAAAATTCATGCAGAAAGAATATCTTAATGTTAAAAAAACTGACTCGAGTTCTTTCAATTACTTTCATAAAATAAGTGATTATCGTTTTTTTTTAATATGTTATTGTATTCATTGTGTCAAAATTGGAATACATTTGATTAAATAATCATAATGGTGCTTTAATATTCTACTTCATTAATGTTTATATTGCATTTTTTATGTAGGAGAGGCTTTTTTTAAACTGAAACAGTTCGAAGAGGCGGAGAAATGGTATCAACAAGCGCTTAGGGCGAAAGCTGACCACATACCAGCTCACCTGACGTATGCAAAGCTGCTTTCGAAATGGGTTAGTATGATAGATTTAGATTTATTTTTATTATATCAGATTTATAAAACTTGAATGAAACCAGATGATTCATCACAATCACGAGACTAGGTTTTGTTCAACGTGTCTTCTGCATTGTAATACTAAAGAAAACAAAATGAATGAATCCCACCTTCCCTTTAATATCTGAAGCTTATCTTTATATAAAAGGCGTCTTTGTCGACGCCAGATATCACTTAAGGCTGCTGTGTACTAACCCTATTGGATTCGCTCACCTCAATGTTAACCTATGGAGAAAAAGTGTCTACTATAGACAGCTACATAAATGCTGATAAAACAATAAAAATGGTATTTTCAGATAGTCTGAACTTTTCTGCACCTTGCAACAGGATTCATTTTATAAACTGAGTCCACTAAAGGATTTTAGGAGCGTTTAAAACACACTATACCACATTTCCCCCCTCAATAATTTAAATTTCAACGTGTTATGTAAAGCTTAGACTTATTTCACGTTTTATTCATTTACAGGGAAGGCAGAAAGAAGCGGAAAAGTGGTTTTTGAAGGCAAAGACAATTGCTCCAAATGATTCGAGTGTTTACCAGCATTATGGTGAGTATTGGTGATTTTAAGTGAGTCCTTGTTAACACCGAGGAAAAATAAATGTAAAGCAATCAGAGATCATGAAAATGAACTCTAGAATATTTGTAATTTATTATAAATTCCCGATTGTATTTTATTGAAATCTATGTATAAAGTTTTAGCAACTTTATACATTTAAAATTTTCCGGACATGCCAATTTTATTTATCGGCAAGTTCCGAGTGTTAAGGAAGTTCCGAGACACAAAGCTATACTAGCCCAAAATTTGGACTTGCTTCAGCAACACTTTAGAAAAAAATTTCCTGATGTGCCAATTTTATTTATCGGCATAATTGGTAGTTTCTCCCTCTCTTCCTGATGTTCTAATTTTACTTCGAACCACATTCGAAAGACCTTATCTTGAAATGGAGGGGAAAGTAGTTTCTATGACAAAGGCTCCAACACACAAAGCTGTACTCGCCCAAAATTTGGACTTGCTTCAGCAACACTTTGAATGAAGATTCTAGTGCTCGGAATATTTCCTAAATTTTTAACGTTGCTGAACGGAGAGTTGAACGTTAGTAATAAGCTTTGTCCACTTGAAAAATATTTCTTCCATTCTATACAGGGGTCTTTGACTGGCTGCCGCAAAGCAACAGAAGTTAAGAAAATTTCAAAACTCGACTATCGTTCGGATAAACCCTATATTATGAACGTCATCAACCTCTGATGACATGAACAGCGTAATAAGTTTTGACAGAAAAGCCAGCCTTAAGGTACACATACACGCAGAGGAAATCCTTGAGGTTTTGACTGCGATGTCCAAACCTTGAGGATATCCCCGTTGTGTGTGTTGGCGGGGACCTTGAGACCGATGGTGGACTGTACAGTCCCCGAAATCCTGATTAGAAAACATTTCACGTGTGTGCGCAAGGGTTCAGTTGAGGTAATCCTCAAAGAAATCCTTCAGACTTTTTCCCTAAGGATTTCTTGCAAGTGTATCGCCACCTTTAGGGTGTGTTAGAGTGTCTCACCGATAGACATTATTGAAGATCTCACTGATTAATATAATACTGTAAACTGCTTACGAGTAATATATGCGCATAACATATATGCTTTCATTAATTCCTTACAGGTCAATTTTTGTCCGAAAGTGAACGACATGTAGAGGCGGCAGATATATATTTGCGGGCAGCTGAATTAGCTCCAGATGAATACGAAATCATCTTCAACGCTGCGAACACTCTTAGGTAAGATGAATCCAGATAAGTATATCCAGTTCTAAACAGACTTGCATAAATGAAAGAAATCTTTCTTCTGCCAGTTTAATGTTTTATAAACTGTCCAGTCGTATTTGCCCATCCCTTGTCAGCGCATACTTTAAATTAACCCGAGAAACACACAGTTGACCCAAAAGTAAATTTTCGTTACATCTTTGGGGAATGGATACCACTGACAGAATTCCAGAAACAAATATGGACCAATTTGCAAAATGTTTTTGCTGGGCCACTAATTACAATATGTTGTTTTCCCAACTGCAAATGAGAGCTGAACAGCTCTCCCAACGGTTGGACCAACTAACGGCCAGCCTTTGGGTGAGCTGCAATGCCAACCGTTGTTTGAGCATAACCCCAACGGCGAAATGCAGTTGTTGGCCAATTATGCTAAATACGGTTGCCCACGCATTTCCCAATAGTATTGTGTCACTTGGGAACTTTTGGTTGTACTTATATGAATCTTCGGGTTTAATTTAGTTAGAGTGCCGGCCAAGACATGGGAGTTTCTATACTGTAATATTGGTTTATCTACGCGTTGCTCTCATAACGAAGTAGGTATTAGGTCTCGCAGTGTTTATGGGCGAATGTCACGGGACAAGTACCTACCGAATTAGAAAAGAGAAGCTTATTTTGAAACGAGATGTATTGTTGATTATTCAATTCTGAAGTCAAGTTTTCGGTTTGGACCTAATATCGAGATATCTTGCATATATTTTGCTTATAGTAGTCGCAATGTAACCTTCTATGAGAAAAAAGGTCTTCTGAAGCATTGCCAGTTGCACAATAAATGGCATTCATTAATGATCTATAGACTGACTATAATCTTATTTTAAAAACCTTTGCTAACCTGCAAAAATTTGAAATAACAAATATATAATCATATTTTCAGCCAAGAAAAATATTGTTAGTTATTCAATATTGAAATAAAGTCATATTAAGCACAATGTAGAGAAATGCAGAATGTATCAAAATATTTCAGTTATATTTGTGGTGTAGGTTCAAAGCCTTAGATCAAATTACTTTGAGATCTTCCTTCTACTAAGATTTCGCCTGGCGTGTCATCTTTTATACCAAGAGTTGTATTGATTATTAGATTTTATAATCGAATCAACAATAGGAACCTCAAAGTAGAATTATGACAGAACGATGCTGCAGTGGAAATTTTTTATACATAAACTGGAAGCAAAAAAAAAAAAGAAATTAGAATGAAATTAAATGATACACTCATAAGTGTAGTCATTTATGAAAAAAGATAGAGTAAAATCGTTTTGTGCGATAATAACAATAATGAACTCTTATTAAATATAATTGTATCAGGGATTAGATACATAATTAAAGCCACTGTAACTTTAACTGCAGCGAGTATCGTTAGTTATTCCACATATTATACTGTATTACTTGATATCAGTGGAGTCTAAAATAATATTAAAGTTTTATTAAAAATGTGCATACTGCATATTGTTTCCTCAGACAGCCTTTCAAAACGTGAGATTGTCGCGTATTTGAGAGAATTTTACTATCAAGGTATTTTGGTCATAGCGAGAATCTTAACGATTTAGTCTCCAATCCTGGTGAACATTTAGTGTGAGATTTTAATTATTTACCCTGAGCTTAGCCTGTTTCCTCGCTTAAGTGATAACGTTTAATCCTTGTGTATATATGCAAACTCAAGAGCATGTCTTTATTTTTCAGACAAGCCGGAAGAAACGCAGATGCAGAACACTTTTATCAGATGGCAGTGAAATTAAGACCAAACGTAAGTATATTTAAAAACAATTAGAAGACAAAAAAAAATTTTAACATGTAAAATTTTTGTCTGTCTTTGCCTGTCTTACATCCCTATAATTACCTCTAATTGTTATCATTTATACAAAAGAACATGCTATGTTGAACTTTCTTTTACGTTCTTGCGTATGATTATGTTTGGTTTAGATAAAAAGGAATTTCAACGATCACTGATATTGGGCAAACATATGCCTATGATCTACGGAGAATGTCGCCGATTTGTCGCCAAACAAAAGAAAATGTTAAAAGGTTTCTTGCCTTGTTAGTGTAAAACCAAGCCAAAGCCACGAGGTTTTATAATTCAGTATTATTTTTTGTAAAAGGTCGAGCACAATAAAAACTGTAATTGTACAAAGATAGAACAATCGATATTGCAGTAAACAAAACTTAAATATATAAATGTAATATATAAAACTTATTAGCAATATTTAAAACTTAAATATATTAATTCCTAGTCGCCAGTCGACCTGACACCCCCCCCAAAAAAAAAAGGAAAAAAAAAAAGGAGCTACTTTATCCATAATTGACTGTAGGAATTGAGTCAAGCATGTAAACGATCGCCATTTTGAAAGAATATTTCCATTTTAATCACATTCTAAAGAACACCAGATGTACATTACACAGACATACCATAAGAATGAATTCACTTCACTTCCAAATTATTTAAATGATAGAATGTTTCACTTCACTTCGAATTCGTTAAGGATTAAACTTAGTTTTCAAAATATTTCAGAAACTGTCTGTGATATCTTTATGAATATTTCATTTTTTTTTGCTGATGAATCTTCTAATTTTGCAGGAAGTGACGAGTCACATGAACCTCGGAGCCATGCTTCACGTCAACGGGAAGCTACTGGAGGCCGAGAGCTCTTACCTAGAAGCTTTGAGGCTGAAACCAGACGACCCAATCACACAGAACAACTTGCAGAAACTGAGGAACCTTCTTGCACAAAAGAGAATGCATAGTAGGAGATAGCATTCATAGAATTTAGACCTTGATTAAGCTTCTGTGTTCCACCGCAGCGGTGTCCTAAAAGTCAGACTTAAATCACATTGGGGCCTCTCACAGAACGTGGTAAAAGAACCCTAGAACTTTTGCAAAGACTAACGCTGGAGCAACGGCAACGTCAGAAAGCCAGTTCCGGTGTTTACGCGTGGAATCATGGGAAGACTTTCTTGCTGCGGACTTGCAACATCCAGATTGTATTGGCGACTGGCGCCTCGAATTCCACTTTGTCGCCAAATCTCAAGTTTTCTGCCCTATTTTCAGCCTGGCTCCGTGAGAATTTTGGACACTGTAACTGTTTCCCCCAGTGGTTTGCTCCTTTCATAAAGGATCATTTCATATTTCTTATGGGAAATTTTCATAAAAGGAGAAATTAACATAAAAATCTCATGATCTAAAAACAAACAAACAAACAGAAAGAACTCGTTCTTTTTTCGTCGAGAGAACTTAGAGAATAAAAAAAAAACATAAGCGCACGATGTGGTGATATTATGGATAGTTCTGTGAGCACTCTGCTTTCTTATATGTGCACTTTCGTGATTTGATCTGAGAAGTAGCTTAAAAATATTTCACCTACGGTTGAGCTTTGTATGTTTTTGGATTTGCAATTAATGAATTATTTGACCGAGAGATTAAAAAAAAAAGAAAAACAAGTTTAGCTCAAAAGCGAAATTATTGAATTTTGTGGTATTTATATTGAATGTACATAAGTGTATTTACAGTGCAACAAAAAACGAATTTTAGTGAGAGTTTGTCCTTTTATATTAATTTTATGTTTTGTTAGTATTTTTATCTGCTGTAGGTATGGAGTTTTACTTGTTTATGTTTGTTCTCGTTCTTTTTTTGCAATATCTGGAACCCAGTGTTCCGCAACTAATTTCTTGAATTATTTTATCTTTCGTATACGTATATTTTTATTGCTTTTTTATTTTTTTGTGTTGCGAGATTCGAGGACCAATCAGAGTAAATTATTAAATTAGTAGATAGCGTAATCGAACGAGGAGTTTTTTGAAAAATTCGATGAAGCTATTTCTGTATATAATTGCTTGAGATTTGTAGACATAACTTAAAACTGATTTAGAATCGTCCTAGAAAAATAAGAATTAGATTATATGTGATTTATGTTGAGTTCGATCATTATGAAAGGGAAACTAAACTTAATTTGAGTTTAAAACCACCCGGAATAGTAAGATGAATTTTTTAGAAGAAAAAAAATGTACTTAATTAGTTTAATCTTTTCAAAATTATTTACTGAGTGCTAATGTTCACTATACGGAAAAAAACAACTTTTGTTTAATTTGAGATTTAAATATTTGTAAGAGCAAAAATATTCTTTTTAAAGTTGTAAAATATGTTAACCTACTTTATCTTGTGATACTGATTTAATTAATAAATTTACTGGAGTCAGAGGACAAACTGAATAAAGCATTTTATTGTAAAAATATGGGAAATTTCAATTCGATGGTTTAAAAGTTTTTCAAATTGTATAAATATTTCCATAAAGGTTTAACTTGTGAAAAAGAGCTATATAGTTTATAAAGTGTTTGTCGTTTGTAATTATATAGTTCTATATTTCTTTCAGTCAGTGGTAACGCCTCTTATGCAACGCCTCTTTTGCCATTTTACAAATACCTTGCTTTAATCAAGTACAGAATCCATACTGTTAAGGTTATAAATAAAAAAAATTAACGTATTTTAAATTTATTTATATTCAAAATTTTAAGGTAAAATCTCTTCGGTTTCCTTCAGTTTTGTTAACAACAAATTTCTAAATCTAATTTTTTTGAAAAAAATCGTGGATTACTTCAGAAATAAATATATCGCTTTATATAAAATCATAGGTATAAAATATACAGTTTTTATGCCCATTTAAAAAAAAAGAAAAACTTTTCTGTTTTCTTGAATTTTGTAAACGACAAATTTCTAATTTTTTTAAAATCATCGATAAGTAAAAAAAGATTGAAAATTAATATGTCACTATTAAAGCATTAATTAAATAATTATTCTAAATCAATCTAGATGTTTGCCTTCTGACTCCTGTTAATTGACATCGGGGAACTCGCATTCGTTTTAGTGATAAGATAATTTTCACAATTCCTGGTGGCACGATCCTAAGAAAAAAGAAAAAAAAAAGCTTGAAAACAATCAGTTCGTGATATTCGTAAAATTTATCGTATTTCCTCATCTAGTCACTGAATTATAGAGTATAATTCCTGGTGATTTTATAATGTTGTTTAGAATCTATTGTGTGCAAAGCGATAGTGAGGGCACGTGAATCCATACGTTCTTCCAATTTAAAATGAGTTTTGTGCCTGACTGTAGACTGTGATTTGAAACTTAACGGAAGTGTCTAGACAACAAGTGTGAAAGTAAATACTGAAACTGAGAAATATTTGCCAATTTGTTCGTACTTGACGAACACGTTGGGGAACGAACATTGGGGCTTATCCAAGTTGGATACGCCCCCAATGCCACCTACCTGAAAACAGAGATCTTTTTTTCTTTTGCCATAATGCATTTGTTTACGTCATTTGCAGTAAAAATCGTTCAAATGAAATGGCATCAATGCTATTGGCATCAATCCAGGTAGATCATTAGAAAATTATGGAATTTGCGATAAAATAGTATGTATTAATTTGCTTGATATGGTTTCAGACCTAACTTCATTTAGCCTGTGATTCTGCCGAAAGAAAAATAAAACTGTAATAATTCAGAACCTTTTAGATTGTACAAAAAAAAAAAAATTCTGCTTTTAAGGCATCATACTTTAACAAATGAGTTTATAATTCATGCTGCCAAGTACGGCGATAAATTTCACTAAATGGCAATCTAATTGAAAAGGATGACGTCATTTTCCTGTGATTGCTTCTTGTCGTTAATATATGAGATTATTAACGATACATTTACCCTAGAATTCTACCTGTTTTTATCCCATTTATATCATTTTATTTCACTTTTTGTTTGGATTTTAAAAAGTGATATGGCTATTAATTAGAATTTTTGAACTAAAATACACCACTTTTTTTTTTAATTATCAGAATTATCATTCATTTTTAACGGTAACTTTTGCCATTTCATGTTAGTCTAGGGGAAAAGCTATCTAGATGGGATCATAATCTTCAGGGTTTAATCTAATTTATCCAAGAGAAATATCGATTATTTCGTTACAGGAAAGAATATTCAAAATTGAATAAGAAATTTCGTTTGGTACCTACGGGATAAAATTAATAAAGTTTCTGGACGGCAAATTTTATTTTAAGTGAGTTAAAAATTCGAATAAGGTATAGCCATGTGAAAAAGAAACAAGGATAACAAAGATAGCATGTTTAATGAAGTGATAGTGAAAAATGTTGGAATTCGTTTCGCAATATTTTGATGTTTCAGTATTAAGGAGAGATGTAGCATTATGTGGTATGAATGATTCGAAATGGTGACCATGGGTTCAAAGTGTGAATGCTTGCCAATTTTTTCGTGCTAAGAGATGTTTGAAAATTTATTTCTATATGTCCTTTGTATTAAGAACTTCCTGAGGTAACAGCCCGAGTGTTCTCAGAGTTTGCATAAGGTAATATTACTATTACTATATATTGTGATTCAAAATCATTTATAACAATGAGAGATTTTTTTCATATTCAATAGTTGGCAGTCTGAAATTCGAGACGTTTTATCATAGGGAATTGTAGAATGACAATAACAAGTACAGCATAATTTCTCTCAGAAAGTCCGAAAATAGAATATTTTTATGCCTGGATGTCATTCTTAATGATTCGTAAGACTTGTTCTATTTTTTTTTATGGAAAAAAGTCTAGACAAGGGGATTTGTTCCCTAGATTTAGTTTTTAAGCCTAGTTTGCCCAGGCGGTTAATTCAAAAATAAAATTTGTATTTTAAATTTGATAAATAGGATATAAAGTTTATGTCAATAAAAGTATAACTGATATGGCCGATATCTATGATATTTAATTTAATGTTACTTTAAAATTAAATCACTTGGCAAATATAGTTATCAAAAGGAAAAAAAGTAGATCCTACCATAGTTTGTAACAAGAATATTTCACATTTCTTTATTAAAAATGTTGACACAAAGCAAAATATTTTACATTTTGTCCCCTGCTAAATTAAAAAAAAAACTCAGATTGGAGTTGGTGTGTTAAAAGATATACAGACACGTACATTTCTAGCTCTTAAATGTTTGCTGTATCAATTAACGTTTGAAATAATATTTTTTATACCAGCCGTTTGTCACTTTCTTTTCAAATTTGCATCACTTCTTTAGCGTTCTAACAAAATATAGATTTAGTTTTACTGACTAATTTAATCAGAATCGGCGATTTTTCAGTACATTGGCTCCACACCATGCGCTTCAATTAACTAACTAGAGTTAACTGAAGCACAATTAATTATAGTAAATTGAAGCACAATCAATTATAGTAAATCGAAGCACAATTAATTATAGAAAATTGAAGCACAATTAATTATAGTAAATTGAAGCACAAGGTAAATGCCTAGCAAGTGACTGAAACTATTTGTCAGGTTTTGAACTTTCCTTCAGAAATTATAGAAGACAAATAATGACCTTAATTGTTTTTCTTTGAAATAACGTAAAATAAATAAATAATTAATAGAAAATAAGAAGTTGAATTTTAAGTTCATTTGGATTGGGTATCGAAGTAGAAATCTGTGATGTGAATACCGTTGCACAAGATGACAAGTGAACGGTACAAACCGACAATCCCCGGTGACGTATTTGAAATATCTAAACAAATCGTCCCTAACTCTAGAAAAAAAAATACCCTCATTTCTGTCATCTTGTCAAAATAATGTCCTCTATACTCGCGGTGTTACCTCAGGAAACGCTCTTCGAGTCAACGTAGCTGTCATTTACCCCTTTTATCACACATGCTGTAGTTAAAAAAAATTATTATAAAAAAAGCGTATTTTTTTACATCGATGTGTTTACATGTATGTGTACGTCATTTCTCAATGTTTGTTTATGTTCGAGGATTTGCAGTTTAAGCAGACAATATCTCAAAAAAAAAAGGAAAAAAAATCGATGGATTTGAAGCACTCGATGGTTATATTTCTTTTTTTTTTCTTCAGTGTATGTATGTCGTCGGTTTGCCATGATGTATTGATGTTGATGTTTGTTTGCAGAAGTTTTGGTTCCAATAACAAATAGGCTTACTCCAGAAAAAAAAATAAGATAAAAATTGATTTTTTTTTTTGGAAATAGGTCTTTCCTAAAAATTGTTATAAATGGTTTGTCATGAAACCTGTTCTGTAACTGATTAGTTATGTAAAACTGAAATTTTTATTTATGCTTGTATATTATGTAAACGTATTGAAAGTGTAATTTTTTTTCGTTTATAAGACAATAATAGACCAAGGAAAATAGAAATAATTCTTCTTTTCTTGAAAAGAGCTATCTTTTCCGAATGTAATATAAACAGCTGTCTTTAAAATGAAGTGTAATAGATGGTTTGTAATGAACACAGCAATTAATTTGAGTTTTGTTTTTGTGTACAAACTGAATTTTTTTTAAAGAATAATATATATATAATTTAAAGTGTATATATATAATTTAACGTGTAGAGTTTGATCCATTAAATATACTGCACAGTAGCTCTATAAATAGAGTACTTGAGATTAAATTTGAATAATTAAAAAAAATTGTTTCAAATTTTTAAGAAATTTTCATCATTTTGTCATCTATATCTACCCATTCTTTCCAACTTGGAAAACGACGTAAAATAATCTAATTTTCAGAATTATTTAAAAATAATTAATGGAAATATTTAATATGATAAAACTTTGTGCTTTATAATAGAGGACTAAATTATTTAAGAGTTGACATAAATTATTATGCCCTAGGTCCTGTAAAAGTGTACTGGAATAACAGCATTTCTCCGGAAGCGTAAACGCTATTTCAAAACTTGCATATTTATACTAAGTCAAAATGCATAACTGTATCATAACATTGTACGAAGTTCAATGATTTATCACACTTGTTCAGTGACTTCACACACTTCCTTTCAAAAAAGAAAAAAACAAATCAAAGCTGCATCTTTATCTTAAAGCTTGAACAAAAATTTAAGGTTGATTTAAAAGCGGGAAAACAGTTTTTTAAACTATAAGTACAAATATGCTTTTTCTGCATGCTTAAACTTGTTATTAATATAACACACTGGGATAAAGAGATTTTTATAAATCCTTCAGCAAAGGTGAACCCTTAAAGTATGTACATAATAATCCTTTTTAAATATTTAGATCAAATTTAATATATCGCTATTTGCTGGAAACAATTTTTAAAAATGCAAATCCCTCGATTTTGCAGCTGTGCAGTTTAAAACGAAAAAACGTCACCATTTCAAATAATTGAAAAAAAAAAAAAAACCTAAGACATTGGTTCAAAAACTGTGTCCGTAACTTAAGCTATGTTTGTACATAAGTATTTGCATATTCTGACACTAGATGGTTCTGTTTGCAGCACTGAACTTTTATATAAATATTATTACTAAGCTTTCCGCTATGATGCTCATGAAATTCTTTCTACTTGATGCAATGTTTCAGAGGCGCTTGGTTATTGATTTAATGATTACATATTATTAAATTAAGACCGTGTATGATCCATATTTATTAATAACAATAAAGAAACCTTTGAATTAATATTAAACGCATATTTCTCAAAATTAAGCATACATAATTACAAGATAAAATGAATTTTTTATACACCATGTTTTTAAATTTTCTGTTGAATCATATAAACTTGACAATTCTATGTATTAATAAATACTTTTTAATTTTTTTTTATGAATTATCCCATCAACTTAAAAGAAAATGAAGTTGGAAGTTAACTGGCGTTTAGCTTTTCGTTCCCGTCCCGGTCGATAGATGGCTGCACCAGTCTACAAAACAAAATTAATTGAAAATAACTGAAAATTAATTTAATTCTGCTTAAAGATGGCTAAAATATTTAAAAAATGCATTGTCATCGTGTTCTGAGCTAATCTAAAAGTTTCAAATGTCTAGCTAGTCGGGAAGTTAGTTAAAAATCGATTGCAAGATTTGTAAGGGACAAACACACAAACAAACAAGAAAGCAAGTTAATAAAAACATGGTAATAAATGAGAGTGCAGTTCGACCACTTAATTACGTGGAACAGAAATGTTAGTCAACGCGCATTTACATCGATGGTCACGGTAAACGCGTATAGACAGTATCCCGATATATATTTGCGCTTGTCTATACTATTTTTTGTTGTTCTAATGCAGAGGCACTTGTCGGCTGATATTCGTCTTTAGTTATTCCCTTCGAAGTCTTGCTACTTTTTTGTGGGAACACCATTTAATTGATACAGCATTGCTCCCTCTGAAGGGACAACACGTTAACGACCAAGCCTAGCTCGGGATTTGAACCCTAGCCCATTGCGTGGAAGCTCACGACGCTAACCACTATACCATGTCGCCGGATGTCTATACAAAATATATTTATGACTATTTTGGGGTCTTGAAATGCCCAAAAGCTTTTCCTACATTAGTTATTGAACGGTGTGGCATTGCACCTTATTTATATGCCTACCATAAACCGAAATGAGGTAAGGAAAAAAGTGAAACACATTTTGTTAAAATCGAGGCAGGGTTTCCCATCATCTAAGTGTTTTTAATTATATTTCATTTTATTATTCTTTATTAAATTTAGACGGAATACGTCAGTTTTATTTCAAATTTTATTGCTATCACTTTTTTATAATAAAATAGGAGCTATTTTACTTTAAAAAATGTACTAATTTGATACTGAGGCTATCCTGTGATTCTAAGTCGAAGAAAAAGAACGAAATAGGGTTAAAATGAACCAAAAATGCTTTTATTGAAAACCTTATGAACACCACCAAAATTTTACTTTTTGAAACACAGAGGAACATATAAATTTCGATTCCTTAAAGGTATATAACACGAATGTATACAAATGTTCAGTTAAATCATCTTAACTTTAAACTTCATCGCGGTGCAATATTGCGATAGTACTTAATTCTTCATAACCCATGACCCGACGTTTGACCGTTCGTATTGATTTCAAACAATTCACTCTCCACAGAGTATCACTATTGTAATATTTGATTTAACAATCTACTAATTTTGCTTATTTCTAGAACAGTTAATGAAGCAATAATTTACAGGTCGACGCTAAATCATAGCCACTGACGTTTTCTGCAAAACATTGCATCGAGTCTTACCTGCACATTGCTAGCTTTGTAATCTTCGAAGAATTAGGCGTTTAGTGCTAACGTAGTTTTAAAAACCAAGAGCGGGGCAAATTTGTAGCCTTAATATATACTATATAGTCAATTATGGTATGAAATTCGAACTTAAACACACAAAAAAGCACTGTATAAAAAAATCACGTTTGACCAATATATATATACATATATATGCCAAAATGTCTGGTTTTATATAACTACTTTCCATATTATCACTTTGATGAGCTTTCGAGCTTTCCGCAATTTCCAAAACTTCTTATGGTATGACGAGTATTCGAAAACACCCACTATACACACAGATGTTAATTTATTCGATATTTTTGGTTATATAACGTAATGGAGAAAAGTTTCCTGTGACTGGCAAAATGTGCTGGGTGCTGCATATTCAAGTCTCCTGATAAATAAAAAAAATATATGAAAACACGTCTTGGTGTGTCCATTTCTTTTATGCTCTTCTAATGGTCCGTTCACATAGGATCCGCCAGTGTCTAAGATTCCGTTTGCGCTAACTGGTATATGATTGGTTGAAAATTTTTACGCTAACGCTTCGGATTCTATGTCAACAGGCCTTGATACACGTTTTGTGAACGTCCAGCAATATCAGAGTTATACAAACCACGTGAAAATCGCTTGAAAATTCTATATTTAGGAGTCTTTTAACCAATTATATACTCCGTATTAAGGCTCCTATATTCAGTTTAGTATTCTATTTTTGGGATCTAATAATCACTTTGATATTCTAAATTGTGTTTCTTGTCACTGAAATGTTAAATATTTAAGGTCTTATAATATTAACTGTAATATTCTTTATTAGGGGTCAAAGTTTTCTATGAAAATAATACTTTAAATTCCTGTATCAGGGGGTCTTATAATCATTTTAATGTTTGGCATTATGGAGTCAGTGCGTCTTCAGGAGTAGAGGTCACAATTTAATATTCCTTTTAGGGGTTTTGTAGTCAATTTAATATTCTATATTTGGTGTCTTATAATCACTTTGTTTGACATTAAGGGACTGTCATAATAACTTTTAATATTGTATATAAAGGGGTACTGGTATTATATATTAGATGTCGTACTGTAATATTCTGTATTAGGGAATTTTAATAACTTAACTGACCTTCACTGAGGGTCTTATAATCAATTCTATATTTGGGGTTCTTATAATAATTTTAATATACAATATTTGGGGTCCTATAATCAGTTTGTGTAAGATTGGGGAGGGGGGGTCTTATAATATCTTTAATAGTCTATTTCAGAAATCATAGTATCCAATATAAGAAGTCACACTTTAATATTTTATATTAGGGGAGTTGTAATCACTTCAATGTCTTATCTTTTAAGAGGACTATCTTACCATAATCAACTTAATATTATATATTTGAGGACTTGCAATCATTTAAGGCTCTTTATTAGTGGTCTTATAACGGTTCTAATATCCTATATTAAGAGTCTTATAATGACTTAACATTCTGAATTAAAGTTATTCTATCTTAAATATTTTATATTGCACAAGCTATAGGTGTCTCACTGTTCCTATTTCTGGGACCGCAAAGTCGAGTCATGTAATTTTAAGTTAAACTGAAAGCTAAAAGTTGTCAGAAAGGCGGACTATAAACGAAGGAGGTAGGAAAACCAGATGCAGTAGGAAAGGGTGAAGTGAAAATTTTTTGTTTACTGCTTTAACCCATGGTTACTCTTGAAGTTCATAAGGGTTTAAAACAGTTCCCGGTAACCAGATTATACATTACACATAGATATATATTTAACTAACACACACACACACACACACACACACACACACACACACACACACATATATATATATATATATATATATATATATATATATATATATATATAAACATTTGTTACCGCTAAAGTGCAGAAATCAGTTAATGTCCACATTACCTAGCTAATCTGCAGATTAACTGATTTTCTTCGTTAAAGTACGGAAAATTTTTTCATTTCTCAAATTACCTAGGTAATCTGCATATTACCTAGATAAGCTGCCCATTACCTACTAACAGGGCTCGATTATGAACGCTGGGGGCCCCAGGGCAGATGCTATTTGGGGGCCTCCCCTTACGAACATTTATAAAAATAAGAACTATCCATGGGTTATACATACTATTAGAAGTACTAGTTACATACACCAAGGGGGTTTTGGGGCCCCCTAGCATCAGGGGGCCCTAGGCAAAGTCCCGATTTTGCCCATGCGATAAAAAGGCCCTGCCTACTAGGCATTCGTTAAAGTGAAAACACTTTATTCGTTGGAACAACAGCACCGTTTCTGTATGCTTAAATTAACACAATGTTATTTATTTTTCGATATCTAAAGAATCAAGTTAATACAATCAAACAATAAAAAAAAATTATTGATAGAATCAATCATCAATCATTTAAAAAAACTATAATACGAAGAATCAAACGGTTTAAAATATTACAATTAAGGAAATGAATTTGCAAAACATATGATAAAATTATTCTTACTTATTAGTGCAATCTAAAGATTGGTGACTCTTTGAATTACATAGCAGTTGGTTTTTGTGACAAGCACACCTATTTGTGGTACATTTTGGTTTGCAGTCACATTTTCTGAAACCCTGCCCAGTACCAAAGGATTGTTTTATTACTGTTTTACCTAAAGATTTCTTCAGCAGAGACATCTTTTGTTAGAAACCTCTCTTTGCAAACACTGAATTCAGATCTTGCGTACAATTATTTTAAAATACCCTTTTTTAGTGCCAAGTTTATAAAAGCCATCCTCCGTTTTACTAAGAAACACAGCTAAAATCGACCGGGCAGCAATTTTAAAAACTTCAACGATACGGAAGACGTTAATGTGCACATTATCTACGTAAAATGCTAGGAAAGCTTAGAAAAACTCTTGATTCCGCACTTAAACGGAGAAAATCAGTTACTCTGCAGATTAGCTACACACAGAAAAAAAAGTTGTTCTTTGGACCCAATTCTCCGAGTTCAAATCCACTGCACAGTAGAACTCGCCTTTGGTGAGTACTACAACCCATGTGGAAAAGTGGGTTCTAGAACCCAGATCCTAAGCGGGTTGATTTACCCGCCACCAACCCACTAAAATGGGTTATACGACTCACTTTAAAGTGTGTCGAAAAAATACAGCAACATGAATAGAAAAACTCCTCTTTCGAATTCAATATCTCACTATATTTTGGGTTATAAAACCCACGACTAACGAATTCTTTTAAGTAAATGAGTTTACGCTATAGTACTCGAAATGTTGCCTATTCCCACCCACCCCGTCTTTAAATTAAGCGATTTTATGCTAGTAATTCATTATTCATTGTTTTGTGCATTTATTATCTCGATTCCTATACTGAAGAGATTAGAAGTCCGTGGAATAATGATGAATTCGGAACGCTTCGGTGGCGTGGAAACTTAGGTTTAATGAACACAAGTTCTTACAGTCTTAGTGTCTAAAAAAATGTATGAGCAGAGGGAAGACGGAACAGTTCTTTGGACTAAGAAAGTTCTCATTCATTATACAGCACAATGGAAGGTACTGTACCAACTTCGTGGTACGGGGAAAATTAAAATCTACAAGTGAATTTCAAATACAACAGAAATAAATCATGCCAGTTACCACAAATTGAGAAACAGAGGAAATTTATATAAACAGCAGAACATAGATAACATAGAATCTTCTTTTACGCAAGTAACAGCAGTAGAGGACAATATTACTGCAAATCTTCGCTGAAATTAACAATCCTCAGCACCTACACATTCCACTCTTACAGCAGGAACCTCAAGTTTTAGAACACATACAATAATACAATTATTATAGCACTTAATAGTAAACTTATACGACCTTTTTCACCAAAGATCCGTAGAACCCTATTCCAAGAAAATACTTCTCTCTACACCGAGAGAACTTGAACTTCCCAAGAAAACGCTCACCTAGCTCTTCAAGAACTACGCTTAAACTCAATTACTGTTCTAAAACCCTATTAATCTTGTACAACAAAAACCCGCGTTGCCACACTACACAACCAAACGATTTTCCAACAATCAACCTAATATCCAGATTTATCACTTACTCCTTGGTTTTAATTCCACAACTCCCGAAACATCGCACTTTGGCGATAAAACGTCAAATTGGCTCCCAAACATGTAACATTGCCCCCTCCTCAAAAGACTGGACGTCCCGGACAGTCCTACACTAACAACAACGGTCCTAAAAATAGTACTACAAAATACAATTTCATAAAAACACAACACATATACCATTACAAATTAAATAAATAAACACATAAAAACAACAGTTGCAACATTAGTATATAAAATAAAAAATAAAAATAAATAAATAAATTGGGTAGCCTGGATCTACTTAGGAGCAACAGCCTACGAGCCGTGGCTCGGGTATCCTCAAACTCTTCAGGACCCACTCACGTCCTATGGTAAGGAGTGAGCCGGTCGTAATGTACGACCTTCGCTTTGCTGATTGCAGACACTCGAGTTCACACAACGACGTAGTTGATTCCTTGGACGACGACGATTGAACCTCTCCAGCGGAACTGGAGCTTGGGAAGTACACCCTCTCGGCGAACGGGACTCCACAGTCGAACTTTGGTTCCTTCTTGGAACTGGTGGTCTGTCGCTGTCACGTCGTAACGTCTCCTCATTCTGTCGCTGACCACGCTGACCTTGCTTCGCCAAAGGACGCTGTCGCTGACCACGCTGACCTTGCTTCGTCAATGGACGCTGTCGGTGACCACGCTGACCTTGCTTCGTCAAAGGACGCTGTCGCTGGCCACGCTGACCTTGCTTCGTGACAATTCGATGTTGCGTCAAGTTCGTGCGGCCCACATCTGTTGCACGGGTGAGCACGGCCTGGAATTCATTGAGGAATTTCTCTGCTTCCTTTCTTCGTTGATCAATAAATTCTGCACTCTTCAATACATCTGCGGTCAAATTGGAGCGCTCAAAGACTGGCAGGTCACGCTTCCTACTTTTTCCAATGACCGGGGTATAAGTTGGCAACATTTCATTTTTCTGGATTTTCTTGTCTTTATCGCTGGCACCGGCAATCTTGACGGGAACCGTATTTTTCGACTGGTTCACAAGAGTTGCGGCGGCTAAAAGACCTCTCCTACTATTGTCTGGCATGGAGGGTATGGTGCTATCTTGAGTGGCTATGATTTGGTTAGAATTGAAATCTATGACGAAGTTATTTCTGTTTAAAAAGTCAAACCCGAGAATCATCGGGTCAACAATATCGGCAACATATGCCTTATGCCGATAGCTATTATTCCCGATGCTTATGTGGAGTGCAACTTTTCCATTCATCTTAATTCTATCCCCGGTCATGGTCCGCAAAGTGATGTTTGGTGGTGTGAAAAGTAGCTTTCCGCCAAGATCTTGAGCTAAATCCGTTCTGACGATGGTTACGTTGACACCGGTGTCAACCAGCATCCTACTCGGTTGACCGTTTACAAAACCTTCAACAAACGGCCTGTTTTCTTCGTGATGCTTCGACGACACATTCAGAGAATTGCAAGAGGGCTTCTCCTCGTCCGGCTGCCTTCGCCAATTCAGATGGCCGGGAACTGATTTCCCTGGGTCTTGGCGTCTTGATTCATCAGCTTGGCGCGCTAGGCAATTCCTTCTGAGATGCCCCTCACGCCCGCAGGTCCAGCACTTCAAAGGATTTCTTCTTGGCGGCATGTTTGAATTCACCCCTGCCAAGGCACCGATTCGTTTTTCAATTTCTTCAAATCGAGCGGCTATTGGGTCGTTTTCGGCGGCGGTCACCCCTCTCAGTAGTTGGTGGTCACGGCGTGTCGCCCTCTGAGCGGACTCGTACTTCATTGCGTACACCAAAGCTGACTTCAAGTCTTTGATGTCCGCCATTCTTAGTGCTCGTTGACTCTCCGGATCGCGGATGGCGTCCACAAAGTATTCTAATACTAGGTTATCCCTAACTTCCGTCGGACATTCTGGGAAAGCTAATTGAGCTAATCCCTCAATAGCTGACGCAAGTTCCTGTAATGTCTCTGTTGATTTCTGTTGGCGGGACTTCAGCTGTAAGCGGCTATACTCTTTACGGCATTTCTCGCCAAAGCACACTTCGAGAGCACTCGACAAGGCCTCAAAATCTAGTTGTTTCTCTACTGCGATGGTCTGCAGTACATCGGCAGCCTCGCCACGGAGTGAAGTAGCCAATTGGCATGCTTGCATTGCAATGTCCCATCCATTGGCAGTCGATGCCATATTAAACTGTGTTTTAAACACCTGCCAAGACGTTTTGCCGTCATGAGTAGACACTTTTACGGCAGGGCGGGACGATTTCGACACCGGGTACGCCTCCTCAATACTAGCGTCAGAGTAGCAAGGTACAGTAACTGGCATTGATTCTTCTGCGAATTTCTTCTCTAGGCCGTTTATTTGTTTGTTAATGGCTTCCCTAATTTTCTGGTCAACAGTCTCGACCGTAGCTTTGAGTTTCGACTCGATAGTGTTGACGCGTTCTTCCATTTCATTAAATTTCTCGCCTACGGTAATTTTTAGCTGTTCTTGACTCTCGCTAATTTCGCCAAGTCCCGTTTCCAACTTCTTCTGGCTTTCACCAATTTCCTCTTTTAACTGGTTGGCGAGTTGTTTCTGGCTTTCGCCAATTTCCTCTTTTAATTGATTGGCGAGCAAATTCTGACTTTCGCCAATTTTCGATTCTAACTGATTGGCGAGTAAATTCTGGCTTTCGCCAATTTCCTGTTTTAACTGGTTCTGGCTTTCGCCAAATTTTGCTTCTAAACGATTCTGGCTTTCGCCAATCTTTTCTAAAATCAGTTTTAGCTGTTCTTCCATTTTTCGGGTAACAGGCATTCACTTAAAATTATCCCACTCCTGACACCAAAAATTGTACCAACTTCGTGGTACGGGGAAAATTAAAATCTACAAGTGAATTTCAAATACAACAGAAATAAATCATGCCAGTTACCACAAATTGAGAAACAGAGGAAATTTATATAAACAGCAGAACATAGATAACATAGAATCTTCTTTTACACAAGTAACAGCAGTAGAGGACAATATTACTGCAAATCTTCGCTGAAATTAACAATCCTCAGCACCTACACATTCCACTCTTACAGCAGGAATCTGAAGTTTTAGAACACATACAATAATACAATTATTATAGCACTTAATAGTAAACTTATGCGACCTTTTCACCAAAGATCCGTAGAACCCTATTCCAAGAAAATACCTCTCTCTACACCGAGAGAACTTGAATTTCCCAAGAAAACGCTCACCTAGCTCTTCAAGAACTACGCTTAAACTCAATTACTGTTCTAAAACCCTATTAATCTCGTACAACAAAAACCCGCGTTGCCACACTACACAACCAAATGATTTTCCAACAATCAACCTAATATCCAGATTTATCACTTACTCCTTGGTTTTAATTCCACAACTCCCGAAACATCCCACTATGGCGATAAAACGCCAAATTGGCTCCCAACATGTAACAGTACTATGCAGTTCTGTGACGCTGAAAAGCTGGAGATCGGAAGAAAGAACCTGTGGCGAAGTTAGAAGACACCATTAGGCAACCAATGCCTACAGACCGGATTGTCGAATCGTTGTGTAGATAAGATGACCGCAAATACCCAGATTCTCCACTGTCAACTTTCTAGTAGTATTTCATAAAATGAACAAGACTTGGTTACGAAAAAAATCTGTGTATGTGTGGCTTATTCCACCCGCTCTAGCCGAAGGCTAGACCAGGTCCATGAGGCCAAAAGTTACTATGAAATCGCTAACAAGCAAAGGGTCTCTATAAATATCCTCCTTGGCAAGCCCCAGGCAGTGTAGAATATGGCCAGGAGAGGCTTCAGCAGTATTGCACTTAGAGCAAAAAGGGAAAGATTTTTGCCCCTGATTGTAAACAAGACTCTTTAGGTGTCCACTAGCAAATCTGCTAATGGTGGTCTGCATCCTTCTGTTGCCCTTGACATTAAGGGCACCGCCAGGAGATTTTCGGTCGTACCAGTGGTGTGTAGGAGGGGTCTTCCATAAGTGCTGATTAATAAGTTTTCTTCTTGAGTAAATTTCAAGGTAAGTTAAAGTATCTCGCGAAGAAATAGGAAGTGAGGCTCCATCCTTAGCAAGAGTATCAGCAGTCTCGTTTCCAAAAAGTCCTATATGAGACGAAACCCATTGTAAATATACCTCTCGTTGTTTAGAAAGGTCTTTGAGGATCTCCAGAATTGACAGTGAGGTTTTATCCCCGACTCTTGTCCAGCTGATGAAGTGCTGAATGGCACTGCGGCTGTCAGTTAGGATCCAAATATCACGGTGAGAGGTTTCATTTTTAATAGTTTTCAATCCCTCTTCAATGGCAATAAGTTCAGATCTGAAAACTGAGCAGTAATCTGGATTCCTAATCTTATAATGATTTGAGTTAGTAGGGGTCTTGATATAAATACAACTGCCGCAGGTATTGTGTTCATCTTTACTGCCATCGGTATAAATCTGAGTAGCAGTATGAGGGATTTGATTTATGATTTCAAGAGCAAGCTGATGCAAGTATTCTGTTAAGTCATATTTTTTGTTTGTGAGGGACGAGAGTTTTGTTTGGAAATGAACTCTAGGCAGCCCCTCCATGGGGTTGACTATTGGCCTCAAGGAGTGCCTTTCAACATTTTGGTCCAATAAGCCCATTAACTCCATCTGTGAAAAAGGACTATTTCTCCTTAGTCTTTGATTGTTTGACCAACTTCTGAGGAATGAAGATGTTCGATTATGATCATAAAAACTGTAAAGTTTGTTGAAATATTTTACAAGCCCTGCGCTTCTTCTTAAACTCAGAGGCTGAAGATCACTCTCATAAAGAACCAGTTCAGAAGGACAACTATTTCGCATGCCAGTGATAATTCGAGCAGCACTCAATTGAACTCTCTCTAATTTTAAAAGGTTAGAGGATGACGCACAGAAGTAAACCTGATACCTGTACTCTAATACGGGCCTAATTAGAGATATATAGGTTGTCCTCAGGGTATTGGCATCAGCACCCCAATCTCTCCCAAAGACATATTTCAGGATGTTAAGTCTCCTCCTGCTCTTTTCCACTAGATTCTCTATATGTTTATTGCTCAAGATCTCAGGATCTAATCTGTAACCTAGGTATCTGGGGTGTTTTTCACAGAGTAGAGAGCCGCCATCCATTGTGATTTTAGGCTGATAGTTGTACAAATGTGTATTTGTGGTGAAGAAGCTAACAATAGACTTTGAGGTGTTAAAGTTTAATTTATGTGTATTTGCAAACTTCAGCGCGTCAGTGAGGGTAAGGTTAATCATATGTTCAACATGGCAAATATCAGAATTGGAGTTCCAGAGAACAATGTCATCCGCAAAAAGGCCGACTTCGCACCTTTTAGTTATAACTTTTTCAATGCTAACCAAAAACAACGAGAAGAGGAGAGGACTCGATACAGATCCCTGTGGCACTCCCTGTCTGAGTTTAAAAGTTTTAGATAACAAGTTATTAAATTTCACTCTAATCAGCCTATCCTTCATAAAATCACAGATCCAAGAAAGGGCCATGTCTTTAACACCAAATGTGTCAAAGAGTTTGATAATTAATTTATTTCACCAAACCCTATCGAAGGCCTTTGTCAAGTCTAAAAACACGGCAACTGTATGGTTTGTTGGTTTAAGATTCTGAGAATCCCGTATGTTTTGTCCGAAGAATAAAATGTGATCCATAGTGGAATGTCCTTTTCTAAAGCCATATTGCTCCGTTGGGAGCAGGTTATTAGAATCAGTTTATTAGAATCCCATCCCTATTAAAAAAATCTAAGTTTATTTATAGTAACTATCGTTGACTAAAATCTTAAATACAAAAAATAAGGGCGATAATAAGCTATATACACAGTCGAATGCTCTACTTAACATGAGCTCAAAACATGATGACAACTCCGGTCAATGCTAACAGTAATAAATAAAGAATGAATGCAAAAATATCACGAAGATTAGCTCCCTCCAACAGTCGGCAAGCCGAACTGAAGGGGGTGCTTAAGCATAAAAAAGGAAGCAGCTAGCTATAAAAAAATGTAGCTCTATCTATAAATCTGACTGAGTAATCTCTTTTCATTCTGGACAAGGCGCAACACAGGCTAGGGTTGTATTAACTTCATTTAAACTAAAGTATCGCCAACTACGGAGAAAGCCTAGCGGTGCCGCGACGAGTAGCATCGGAACTCATCGGTAAATCGCTGTAAAGAACAAACCTTCATAGCTAGAAAAACGGGGATTCACCGCCAAAAAATATAGCCAAGTAGTAGCGAAAAGAGTGGGCCGGCCGCTGATTGGACTTAGCCAAGAGTGACGTGAAGCGACGCCGAATATGATTGGCGAAACTCGCTCTGGGCCAGGAGGAGAATCTTTTAAGAATTTTCTCACGGGGAAGGATGGGGGTCGCCATCAGATGTCGGAGATAAAATCTGGGAAATAGATAGAGAGTGTCCTCGCTATTGTACCTTATGCCAATTAAAAAGCAATTTCTACGACCCCTGGATGGAAAACGTCCGGTCCTTTTTAACAGGTCGGCACAAGCCATAAAACATCCAATTATCTGTACGAGTAAATTGCAGTTTCAAATTAACGAAACTACTTTTAAATTGGGTTCTTGGAAAAAAATACATTGCTGAACAAAATAGAGGATGCTATCAATAGTACTGGAGTAAAGATATACCATTTTAGACCTCCCACGTAAAAGAGGGGCGATACATGAATTACGCTAAAATGCTTATAGCGAAAGATCCTAAGATTAATATTAACATTACAAACATTAAGGTGATTACATCCTTTAAATTAATAATTACTCGTATTTAAAGTAGGTGCAATTAATAAGAAAACTGTAACTATAAAATCCACGTTACAATTCCCTCACATACTTTCTCGTGGGAGAAAAAAAAACTACACTATACACCCATATTTGGAATATAATTGGTATTAAATTGTAAGAATTTTGGTGTCTTATAAAAACAAAGCTAAATAATTGTTATAAAATCTTGCAAACTTATATCATAAGTGATGAAAGGCTGCCTAAAAGTTAAACAGATATCAGATATTTAAAATGTTAATCAAGCATCCATTATTTTATTTTGTAAATCAGTTTCATTCACAGGAGTAACTGAGATGAAAAAGAAGCTCCAAATAAAAAAAAATTAAAAAAAATAAGCTGAGATTTAGTTGAGTGCTTCTATATACAAGTAAAATAAAATTTACAGGAAACTTATGAATATTATAATGTATAGAACCTTAAAATTTCGTACGTCAAAACGTTTTCCTTTACAACTTTTAGTTTCCTTAAACTGAGACACAAATATTTTATCAAGAAAGTTTCAGATCTTAGCTTTAACACAAAAAAAGATATTCACAAGATAATTTTTTAAAACTGAAACAAAATATTAATTACACTTTTTTATTTTAGTAATATATATTTGTAATTGGTAAAGATACCATGATCCCCACACAACCAATTTAGAAACAATTACAATATCTCAAATTGTAACATTTAAGGTTTTCAGGAAATATAGATAATCATTTTCTAACACACATGTTTTTTTAAAGGTATATTAGGTCCAAATCCTCCATTAATACTTACATGGTTTGTAAACTTCTTAATTATATGTTAATATACATACCCAGTTGCTCTAAATAAAACATCTCCACGCTCATGGTTTGAAAATTTTATAAAGTACTAATATATTTGTTATAAATATACTTTTCTACATAGAAAATAAATAATTCATGCATAATGCATTCACAATTCCTGCTAAATCAGTTGACTCCAATTGAACATTTTAATGAGAAAGTATGCGAACTCACATTTAAATCAAAAACCTCCCAGGAAACAAAATTACAAATACAGAGAAACTTTATTTAGAAATAAATATACAAATTTTTCTGTGTAAATACCCTAGGCTCAATTTCACATCGTTACAATAGTAACATTAACCAATGCATTTCAAATCAAATGGTGAATTAATATAAATCATATCCTAAATCTTGGGCTTTAAAGATTTAGTTTTATTCAGTTATGTTGACTGTAGCATTATTTTGGATGCAATGGAGGATTATTCACCTGAAATATAAAATAAAATTCAAAATGTTATGCATCTCAGTATCAAAGTTGAATTTAATTTTCATGTAATTAAACTTTTGAAGTGCTCACTAATAGGTTCTACATTAATGGATATTGTTTGGCTCAATTTATACTGCAATATTTAAAAAATCGAGACATCATGATTTTAAACTTTGAAATAACACCCAGCAAGAAATTGTCTTTTGTCATTACCTTTCCATAACAAAATTTCAACTGCAGTTTGTTATGGAAACATACAGAGAACAGATTCTCCATGTTACAGGAAAATTATTGCTATATTAAGAGACTACTACCCTCCACAGATAAATCTTAATATCTGTATTACTATCATAATTTTAAGGATGAATCTCATACAAGTACAACTAATACATTTATTTCAAAATATGCATTGTCTAAACTTTAGAATTATCGATATTAAAGATAAACTTATTTTAATGCACGAATTAGTATTAGAAAAAAGATGCAAAATACAATTACTTCAGCATATGTTTCAAATGCAGCAAAAAATAATTTTTAAATAAAAGATCCTCATTGTTACCATTTTAAGATCCTCTTTGGTCAACAGTTATTGGAATCTCATTCAGGTCAAAAGGAGCTCCTTTGATTTTAATATCTGAAAATAGACAGCAAGATTTTAAAAAATGCAGTTGTGATGAAGAAATTTGCTTAATTGATTCTAGACTAAGGACCTAAATTAAGAGGAAAAAATGCTTTGATTAATCTTAAAAACTAATTGATATTTAGCAACATTTTATACATGTTCACATCTATCCAATACTTATGATAAAGTATTTAAAAATTATTTAAAAAAGGATGATTAAGTGCTTAAGGTATTTACACATGCAAACTTGCTTGGGAAAAGTAAAAAGTTAAGTTTTTAACAAATATTCAATTATGTCTAAAATAAAAATGATATAAATGTTATACTTAACCTGTATTCACATTTTTTTTTCAAACAAAAAAGGGACTTTGTTTAACACATTAATATTCCCAATAGTCAGAAATCCTAATAAACTTATGGTAAGGTTTGTATTTTTTGATTCTTTTAAGAATGCAGTACCATATCTTTTCAGACCATTAAGGAACTATTCTATATTTCTCCCTACCTTCTTTCAAATGCTGCAAAATTTTGAAAAATACAAATAGTATGTCATAGATATCTCCAGATCAAAATTCATGAACTTTTAACCTCTTTATCAGACATTCATACTAATTACAACAAATGAAATTTAAAAAAAAGCTACCAGAATATATTTCAACTGAAACAAGATAAACTGAATTGACGGAGAACCTCTCATTTTGCACCAAAAATAAAATTGTTTATGCATACCTCAAAAAAAAGTATCCTCTAAATTTCCAACATTTTCAGATCAAATACAGTAAAATTACCCTGAATTACTTTTGGGATAGTTATGAAAAGCTTATGAAAATTTTAATTATAGACTCTACTTAGGTATAAAATAAAACATTTTTATTCTTATCAAAATTTTATTAGCTGAATACAAAAATTGCATATTTTTCAAGCTATATATGCATAAAAAATCGTAAAACAATATGCCAATTGAATATGTAAAATTTGACAACAGAAATCTATGTTTTCATCTAATAAAATAAATATACTTCTATATCAGGGATAACATTTCTGTATAATTGATGGTACAATTTTTCATTTATTGATTAAATATGATAAATCAAATATTATTATTTAAAATAAATAATAGAGGAGGAAAAATGTTTTTGGTCTTGAGATTTGAACGTTAGATATGTATCTATCTTTCACTACTTTTAACAACTTAAATGATTGATATCTGATCAATAGCATGCTATGCAATTAATTAAATAAAAATAAAAATACAAGAAATAAATGTAAAATACGACTATATGCATGTAAGAAGAGCAGAAATTCTAACAAGATTGTGAGAATCGAAATGAACATCTAGGATGTACAGTCATTTTAAAATGCCAAAGATAATTACGGAAGTAAAACACTTGTAACAATAGACAAACTATCGATAGATAAAACATACTAATTATATATATTTACATATAGTAAGCATGAGAACTTAAGTTTTTATTTCCACTGTCACAAATAACAGTTAAATTGAAAGAAAATATACCGGATGAGGTTAGACTCATTGATATAGATGGTTTCATTAGTAAAAGTTTTAAATATCAAAACTGTGCTCACCTTAGAAACTAAGTAAAGAGATGGAGAGTTGAAGCATCCGTTGGCATCTTGGTAAGGCTTTGCCCTATGTACTCAAAAATCCTGGCACACTTCAAAGCTATGTGTTGTGTTGGTACACTTAAAAACACGTGTGCGGGGCTGCTTAGGAGGGAAAAAAATACAGAACGGGAAATGACCATTTCCTGTCAGGACTTTGGCGAGCAGATGTGAAATACTTTTGAGTTCAAGAGTTTCAGGAAGTTTAATGAGAACTACAATCCATAGGCCGAACACTGCATTGTACAATATTTTCCCCATGAATTCGGTATGTTTAATCATTCTTTTCGAACAGGCTCAAGTGAAAGCATAGCAACTTAAGAGATAATCCCGATTTTCTAACTGTATTTCTTACGAGCTGATAAACTAATTATTATCAGAGTTGTAAAATGCAGATTAAAAAAAAATACCGAGAAATACATTTTAATCTGTTATTAACCACAAACGTAGAATTATTTTGCTGTACGATGCTATTATTTGCTAGATTTTAGTCTGAAAATAAAAATAAAAAGAAAGTGCCGTAAAAAAAAGAAAAAAACATATTGAGAAGCAATATTTTTTTTGTAAAACATTCATTTTTTTACGATGATCAGTTTCAGTATCGCAAAGTCTGTAGTGTAAAAATACTGAGTATGTGTGTGTGTGAGTGTGTATAAGTAAATATAACTTTGGTAGTTGTGCAATGGAGATTTATTCTTTACTAATAAATTTTACATGATTTTTAATAAGTAGTGTCCCACAATAAGTGTGACTTCATTTATTTTTAACTATTATTATCAATAGTATTTGTTTCAACGTAAGCGAATCGTAAGTAAGCTATTAAGCAAACCATTCGAAAATTAAGGAGCAAAATATGAAAACGCAAGCCTGCGAATCCAAGTCTTTTACTAAATGCTACTTTTTCCAAAATGCTACTTTTGATCCCAAAAATTTCTTTGGAAATTATAATTGCTTTGTGCTTTTATGACATTATTATATATTTTGCTTTTTTTTTTTAAGTTGGGAATTAAATATTTCTCTATTATTAAATGAAAATATTTCTACACAAAGGTAAAATTTTCTATCTTGAGAACAAAAAATTATAAAAAAACAATTGATTTGGAATACAATGCAAGAATTTTTGTTATTCTCGTTAAAAAATTAAGACATTGTATACCAAAAATTAACTTCTTTTCCAATGATATACAATGTATAAAATTTTAAGTAATGCTAAAAATTTTCATTCCAAATGAACTCTATTTCAACCTTTCAAGTTGCATAATATTTACGTTTTAATACCTGAATATGGTTCTAGAATTCAATAAACTCACTATAAAAGACTTACGACATGTGCGTAATTTAACACACTTGTTTCGATAACTCAGTAACAATAACTCAGTAGTATTTTAACTCACATCCGCGTTCAAAAACATGGGTAGTGGTTTGTTTAACTCACGTCTCAAAATAACCTACGCGAAGTGGGTTGCAGAATCAACCCACTTATTCCAGCGACTGACTCTAGGACACCTGACTCTAGCACGTCATATCGGATGATGATCTCGCCAGGCTTCTAGAACATGTCTACTTATATAAGGCTATCAGCACGTGGCTCAGGGGAAAAACTAATAGGTTACTTTGGGTTAATCCCAGGTTAAATTCAAAATGAGGGGTTTCCATATTGCGATAATATAACAGAATTTTGAATAGGCGTTTCCTTTAATGGTTATGAAAGTTATCGTTCCATATATATATATATATATATATATATATATATATATAACGGTATTACACATTGCAAAATTATAAATTAAAATTTTATATATTAATAAAGTTATATCTGAAAGTATAGAAGCAAAACTTACAGTTTTCAAATTGAACTTTAACTTTAAACGATAAATTTTCGTGCAAAAAGAGTGACGTGTTCCAGAACAGACAACGTTAATTTTTAATTTATAATTCACTTGCAAATACTTCATCCATACATATTTTTTTCATGACGATTTTTCCGAATCTTTACATGTTAAAGCACGAGATTATTATACTTAGAAGGGAAAAATTATGATTAATCTATTTTGGATTGAAAATTTTTTTTGAGAAAAAATACATATGCTCAGTAATTTCATTATACTGTTTTTTAAAACAATCTTCTTTACGTATGTAATAACAGTTTGCTTCTTTCCTGTTAATATTTGTAGTTTTTGATTGCGTTTTGATATCGTTCAATAGTGTTCTCAACATAAACTCCTGTTATTTATTTATTTTTTTCATGACGGAAAAATATCTTGAAGAATCCTGTTCAAGACAGACTGTAGATATCATACTGAAAATACGAAAAAGAAATCAGAAAACATCTTACCTCTAACTCTCAGACTATCCTTTTTTTCAAAGTTACTTTTCGGAACAGTTCAACATTTGGTTTCAAGGCTTTCTCAAATGATGCTGTTTGATTGGTTCAGTATATCTGTTTATTGTTAGATGGCAGTTGAGCAGTTTGAAACTAGTTTTATACAAGAAGTTGTATTTGCTTTCCAGAAATCAATGCATGAGATACGAGTTAAGGATTTAATTTTTCCATTTGGACAGTGTTATACAAGAAGGAAGACAACTCATACTACACTGAAACTGGAGTCAATCGAGACTGAAAAACAATAATTACAAGATAAAAAGAACTTTTTATATAACATGTTTTTAATTTTTCTGTTGAATCATATAAACTTGGCAATTCTATGTATTAATAAATACTTTTAAAAAACTTTTTTGATGAATTATCCCATCAACTTGAAAGAAAATGAAGTTAATTGGAAGTTAACTTGCGTTTAATTTTTCGTTCCCGTCCCGGCCGATAGATGGCTGCATCAGTCTACAAAAAAATTAGCTGAAAATGAATTCAATACTGCTTAAAGATGGCTAAAAGCATTGAAGTAATGCATTGTCATCGTGTTCTGAGCTATTCTAAAAGTTTCAAATGTCTAGCTAGTCGGGAAGTTAGTTAAAAGCCGATTGCAAGATTTGTACTGGACAAACACACACACACAAATAAGAAAGCGAGTTGATAAAAACATGGTAATGAAAAATTGAGTTTTAATGAAACGATATATTAAAAATTCCAGGTGCTGATAGCTAGTTTTCCAGTTAGCAAAAATACCATTATTTGGGCCTACAATAATCATGAGTTATTTTACCAGATAGCTAAACATTTCGCACACCCTACCAGCTGTTTAACTCAACTGGGTCGGTCCTTTGTTACATAACACTATCCAGTTTTAAGTCGATGCGATAGGGTTTTAGTTCCTGTAGTTCTTCGTCTGTTCAGGATCGTTAAGTTGCAAGTTACATCACACATTTTAAGAGTACTGATACGCACTGCATGTGGTGCTTGCAATGAGTGATTTGGCTTCGAAACAGAAAATTTGGTATAAAGCCTTTTGTTTTATTTTTTTCCAATTTTGGGAGACTTCAAGACTTGGCTTAAAATTTGGCTTTGTTTAAGAAATTTAGTAAGAGGCACCATTATTTTTTTCGATTTTCAAAGGATCGCAGACTCGTCTTTGAAAAAAGGAAATTTGGACGTTTTCTACAAACGCAATTTTTTTATACTGATTTTTGTAAGTAGAGGAGAAGGTTGGATTATGGACCCCCTTGATATCTGCCCTATGCGCAGGTGCATCCGCTAATTATAGCTGTGATCTAGAGCCCCTAGGTGGCTGCAATGGATAGTCAAGGTCATTGACCCCAGTTCACTCGCGAATGATGTCCTGTGGCCAATTGTTTGCTTTTCGAGGTTTCAAACATTTTTTGAGGAAAGTAAAAGTGAATATTTTACATATCTACTACTATGTTTTGTAAAAACTGATTCCTGTGCCTTATTCTACACGACACGAAGTTCCTTTTGAGCTAGTTTGAAATTAAATTCAATGTAACTCATAATGTGAAAAACGAGTTTGTTTCCAAGATGGCGTTGTTTGAAATATGGACCCCATGGGTGCTGGTATTATGGACCCAGTTCCATATTACCAACAATAGGTTTCGATAATTCAGTAATAATATTTCCGTGAGAAATTGCAATTCTACAGGGGATTCCATTGTGATAGATTTTATTTTCATGTTTTGTAATCCTTTTCGGTTATTCTGGAAGCTAAGAATGCAAGTTGAGAAGAAATCTCCCGCTATCAAGGACGCTGTAGTGCGCAGAAGAAGTTGGGATAGGGTGAAGATGGTTGAGGCTATCCAGAAGCTAAGATGCGGAGAAATGGGACTAAAGGAGGCTGCCAGTGCTGGAGTGTTTGGTGTATCAAGAATAACTTTGAGATAACTTTGAGATTATTGGCTTCACAAGTGGATAAGCCAGCAGCAGATTTGGTTATACAAAATCTAGGGTTTGGTTTTGGTTTGGAGCGCTACGTTCAACTTTTGTTATACAAGGGCTAATTAGACCGAGACCTACAGTTTGAAGCCGATTCCAAACGGTTTAATAAATAGATAAATGATTTATTTGGTAAAAAAGGTGGGGGTTCATATTACCCTCCACTTTGGGTCACCTGCAAGTTTTGACTTTTTTCACTTATGTGATTGCATACATCTTAAAATTTGATTTAATGGCAAATCCACTTAAGGATGTTTAGTTGATGAGTTATGGAAGAGGTTAGAACCCCAAAATATGAAAATCAGTCTTTGGTATGACCACATTGAGCCAAAAATAAAAGGGGTGTCCATAATCCCACCTTCTTCTCTATTACAAAATCAGTTGGTTGGTCATAAGATTGTTTTGTTGGTTGATAGCACTACGGCCATTTTTAACACAGGATTACGTTCCACCATAACGGTCCTCCGGAAATGAAATTTCAGCCGCTAAAACCGTCCGTCCGTATTTCGCGAGTTATAATTTTGGCAGCATGCCAAACCCAGTCTGTATCGCTTGGAAAAGATGCTTGGACTTGGTATGTACACTGGTGTAAGAAATTAAGAGAATTTGCAGACTTGGTCGATATCTCTAGAACTATTGTACCGATTTTAATTAAATTTGATATGTACATACATTGATACAATACAAAATAAATAACCATTCAATAATTGGAATACACACGCATGATAGTGCGTAACACTCGTTGGAGTCGGAAAGTATGAAACAGCGGTTGCAGAATAAACAAAAAAATGGGTTAATAGATGGGTTAATAGGGGGTATGGTCCCCTCTTACAGATATACAGGTCTCGCAGCGTGATTTCATACTTCGAATAAGGCAGTTTATCATTTCCTGTGGCAATTGGTCCCACTCGTCCAGCAACTCTGTTTTCATTCCCTGGATGGCTCTCGGAGGGGGGTTGCGAGTTGCAATTTCCCACCCCAGAGCGTCCCAGACATGCTCTATAGGGTTAAGGTCGGGAGATCTGGCTCGCCAATCCATCCGGCGAATATCCTCACTCTCTAGAAATTCGTCGACCAGAAGACCTCTATGTGGCCTCGCGTTATCGCCCATTAAAATGAACTCAGGGTCAACTGCACCCCTGAAAAGGCGAACCTAGGTCTCCAAGACCTCATCCCTATACCTCACACCAATCACAGTGCCTCTTTCAAAGACATGGAGAGGTGTGCGGCCATCCAACATGATGCCTGCCCAGATCATTAAACCTCCTCAACCATAATGGTCGATTTCGCGGACATTGGAGGGTAGGTAGTGGGTCCCTGGTTCTCTCCTTATGAACGTACAGCGAGAATCGGTGTTTAGGCTGAACCGGGACTCCTCAGTAAAGAGAACGGTCGCCCATTGATCCATACTCCAATCTCTGTACTCTCTGCACCATGATAAATGGATTCTCCTGTTCGTAGAAGTGAGCGGGACGCAAACAGCAGGTCTTCTTGCAAGCAACCCTCTCTCATGCAGTCTTTTGGAAACAGTCACCCCTGATACACGGGTTTCTGTGGCTGCATACAAGTCACGAGAGAGCTGAGAAGCTGTAGCACTCCTGTTACGCCTCGCTATAATCGACAAATGACGATCTTCTCTGGCCGTCGTGGGTCTTGGACGACCTTGCCCAGGCTTTCTCTCGATGTATCCGGTATCCTGGAACTGTTTTCATAAGTTACACACGACGCTGGGCGTTAAATTGAACTCTCTACAAATTTGGACTTGACATTGGCCTGCTTCTAGCCTCCCCACAATTCACCATCTCATTCCATCATCTAAACGTTGGTGGTTACTCATTTTTACTGTTACAATTTGAAATTAACAGATTGCTGCAAAATAACGCCAAGAATTAACCCATTTTTTGTTTATTCTGCAACCGCTGTTTCATACCTTCCGAATCCAACGAGTGTTGCGCACGATCATGCGTATGTATTACAATTATTGAACGGTTATTTGCTTTGTATTGTATCAATGTATGTACATATCAAATTTCGTTAAAATCGGTACAGTAGTTCTAGAGATAATCGACCAAGTCTGCAAATTCTCGTAATTTCTTACACCAGTGTATATATACATACTTACATATATATAGATACACATATACATAACACATCCATACATATATACATACAAAAGAGATAAGCGACGATAAGTAATCCGACGTTAAGAACCCGTGGTAGTTTCGTTAGAAGAGACTACCTGAAATTTTTAGATTTTGTAAGGAATAAAAATCAGTTGTTTGGTTATAAGGTTGTTTCGTTGGTTGATAGCGCTACGGCCATTTTAAACGTAGGATTACGTTCCTCCATAACGGTCCTCCGGAAATGAAATTTCAGACGCTAAAGCCATCCGTCCGTACTTCGCGAGTTATAATTCTGGCAGTACGCCAAACCCAGTCTGTACCGCTCGGACGAGCAGTAAACAATTAAACAGAAAAGTACCTAAATACGTCAAGATTTTGATATACATATATGTATATATACATACGTACATATATATAGATACACATATACATAACACATCCATACATATATACATACAAAAGAGGTAAGCAACGATAAGTAATCCTACGTTAATAACCTGCGGTAGTTTCGTTAGAAGAGACTACCTGAAATTTTTTGATTTTGTAAGGATTAAAAATCAGTTGTTTGGTTATAAGGTTGTTTCGTTGGGTGATAACACTACGGCCATTTTTAACGTGGGATTACGTTCCTCCATAACGATCCTCCGGAAATGAAAATTCAGACGCTAAAACTGTCCGTCCGTACTTCGCGATTTATAATTTTGGCACCACGCCAAACCCAGTCTATATCGCTCGGACAAGAAGTCAACACTTAAACAGAAAAGTACCAAAATACGTCAAGACTTTGACATACACATTTGTATGTATATATACACATGCGTATATATATATATATATATATATATATATATATATATATATATATATATATATATATATATATGTATATGTAGTGAGGATTTTTTAGGTGCTTTCTGTAATGTAAAATTTGTAAGAGTCTGTGGAAGGCATCACCTATAATAACGAATAGCTAGAGTTCTGTAAGAGATGGTGTAGGGACCATCTGTCGTATGGAAGAATATCTGAAAAGTTCTGAAGAAATGCTTTAGTTCAGCGGAATCACTGCACAGTCTATTGTGTTGTCGAAATTAGTGTTGATACTGAATAGTCAATATGCACGACACAAAGTCTCTATGAAGAGAGGACGAAACGGCAATCAGTCGATAGTGTAGAAAAATGAAGAATCGTCTGGCGGAGTTGATGATGAAATATTCAGCAGAATATGGAGAGTTCAAATTACAGGATTGTCAGCAATGTAGATGCTTCAACAAACTACCGAAAAATTAACCTCAGTTTGGCCAAATTCTTACAGCATAGTACAAAACTAGTGTTGTCAAAACCTCAGGCATCTTAACCGCAACGTCATCTTGGTGGTCGTTCAAGAAAAGTTGGGAAATAGACTAAAATAAGTTGTAAGTCTGTTGTGATGATTAAAAAAATTTATTATTCATGAAGCATTGAGCCGGTTCTTGAATACAGGATAAGTATATACAGAGTAAAAGATGAGCTCAGTTCACAACATTCGTAAAGTAAAAAAAAAGAGCACTTAGTTTACAGGAGCTTATAAATTCGATGACCGTTCAGGTCTAAGACACTGCAACAAATTGCATATTATAAAATAGCCCCCCAATACAGTCTTAGCGATGCCAAGAACTGCTGGGGTGCTTAAACGTAAAATTCTTAAGAGATGCTAATCTCAATCATGAAACATGGCTCACTGATATTTTTCTTCATCGCTGGACAGAAGTGGCAAACAAGGAGAGCGAGGGTTACAATAATTTTAAAATTACCGCCAAGCGAAGCGAGCATAGGGAAATACCCGAGAGGAAGCCTACAGGAACGGCGAAAAAAACTCAGCCCGAGTCGTACAAAAACCAGTTAGACTAGGAAGGGCGATTCACTGCCAAAAATGAAAGAAAACTTGCGCCAAGCAGGCGAAGGAAGCGACGCGCACATAGCTCATTGGTCAAGTAGAAAGTGACGTAGGAATGCGCGAACATTCAATTGGTCGTAACTCTCCTACCAGGACTAACGAAGAAATTTCCCACGCGGTGCAAATCACACCCGCCGAAAAAGATGTTATCTGTGAAAATTGGAGACAGACCGTCTGCACTTATTGTTAGCGACAGCAGTTTACGGTGCAATTAAACTACCCCCAAAGAAGAGAAAATACGGGGATAGATATATCCAATTCTTTTGAAAAGAGGTCATACAAAGAAATCCAATTTTACTTGACCAGGAAAACGGGGCAGCGTTTCGAGAAACGAACAGATTTTAATAGGCTATTTTCCCATGCAGAAGAGCAGATGTGACGATTTTAAATAGATTGTTCCCAGAACATCAAAAATGGCTTAGAGATAAGATTCCGAGACCTCCCAAGTATTGGGGAACCAGTAAAAATTGAACAATTCAATTTTTCAAGCCAAACTTGCTAATAACTTAAGCAACCAAATTACAATTCGGAAACTTAGCAAATAACTTATTCTTAATTTCTTTAACTAGCATTTAACGTTAAAAATTGAAACACAAGGGCTATAACGAAATTCCTCGTTATAATATATATACATGTAATTAAATTTTTTTTTTTTTTGGGGGGGGGGGGGCTACACGTTGAATAATTGGACCAGGACCTACTGTTTAAGGACCTACTGATTCTGAATGACAACAAGCATCTACGCAAAGAGTGGTACTCGAACCCACGGACTCTGGTACCGAAAGCAAGCAACCTAGCCAACTGGCCAGTGCCCGGCCTGCCGCATTGGGGAAAAAACAACAAAATTTCTAATGATAATCTCCCTTTTTTTAGAAATGAAGGATTAATACGAAAGCGGAAATTACATTATTCCCGCTGAGACGATTATCGGCTGGGCAAAAAGACCAAAAGGAAATCCGAAAAACCATAAAAAACGTGAAAAGAAGATATTTCCGGGACATGTTTCCCCAAATTTGCTTTTCGGTACAAAGAATTTTATAACCCAGTTTAGGTCGAAACAAAATAATCCATTCGACATACTTTTTTTGTTTGTTTGTTTGTTTGTAAAGAAAAAAATGGCTTTACATTTCCTTCAAAAATACATCGATCTGAAAAATCTTAAAAAAGAGATATCGATTCACGAAAAGTGGAGTTGAAACGACATAATGTTTCTGTTCATGTCTATTTGAAATACCAAAGCATTTGGCCGGGGATCATAAACTTTCTTTTTTTCCCCAAATATTGAATAAGGATGCTATTTGGGAAAAGGGTCTGTCAACGTCAGATGAATTGTAAGTTGTAACGATTCTATTTCTGTCCATTTTTATGGCCTGCAATATTTTTTTTCTCTCCGAAATTTTCTTTAAAGAATTTCGATTTATATCGGAAAGAAAAATCATTGCCCCAGAATCTCGCGAGAGTGAATTAAGCTAAATGAAAAAGGCCGAAGATGAGAAAGTTCAATGCCTTTTAAAAGTACCCCCTTTGTTTGATTATGTTTTTACAATGAGGGGTATTTCTGTTTCGTGATTTGAATGTGAAATTCTGAAATACCTGTTCTCGTAAGATATGGGATTTATTGATTTAATTTGTTTTCCGTAATGCGTAAAATATTTTAATTTCAATAAATAATTATCTTTTATGGAAGCCTCAAAAAAGTAGCCGTCTCTGAATATACACTTCACACTAGTTTTGCATGTTTTTTTTATACACTCAGCATTTATATTTATGGAAACTATCATCTTGGGAATAAGTAACCATTGTTAAGGCTGGTAGTATCCATAATGGATTCGAATCAATGTTGATGTATGGAGAAAATTTTTCCATTGATTGTCGGCTTGGATGTTAATATTTTTTATTACCATGTTTTTATTAACTCGCTTTCTTGTTTGTGTGTGTGTTTGTCCCTTCCAAATCTTGCAATCGATTTTTAACTAGCTAGACATTTCAAACTTTTAGAATAGCTCAGAACACGATGAAAATGTATTTTTTTAATACTTTTAACCATCTTTAAGCATATTTGAATCCCTTTTCAGTTAATTTTGTTTTGTAGACTGGTGCAGCCATCTATCAGCCGGGACGGGAACGAAAAGTTAAACGCAAGTTAACTTCCAATTAACTTCCTTTTCTTTCAAGTTGATGGGATAATTCATCAAAAAATTTTTAAAAAGTATTTATTAATACATAGAATTGTCAGGTTTATATGATTCAATAGAAAATTTAAAAACATGGTATATAAAAAGTTTTTTTTATGTTGTAATTATTAAATTTGATTTATTCGGAGGGAAATTGTGGTATATTGTGTTTTAAACGCATATAATTTCCTCTAGTAGACGAAATTTCTTAAATGATTAAGATAGCGGAGTAAAAAATTTATTTTCCTTTTACGGAGTACAATTTTTAAAAAAATGTACAGGGAGATTTTTATTAAACTGTCACAACTCAGAGCCACCTGTAGCGTGATCTATCAGCCAGAATTCCACCAAAATTGATAGAGGGACTAAGGGCGACACGAGAAAGTGTTTCCATGAAGAAAAAAAAAAGTTTCAAATGTCGTCGATAGGGGAAGATATTGCTCTGTTGTTGTCGGCTCACCCGAGAGAATTTGCATAAAACGCAAGTAAAACATCAAAGTGCAAATTTATGACTATGTAGTAGACAAGAGCGCTAGTATTTTGGGCTATAAAGATCGGTGAGGAATTTGTTGCGCCATCAATTTACAGAAGAAAGGGTCATCAATGCGGCTTTTTTTCCGCTTGCATGGTCACCTCGCTCTCCGGACCTAACCCATGTGGGGATATTTAAAGTCCAAGATGTATCTTGGTGGAGTTTCGAACATGGCGGCCCTAAAAGACAACATATCCCGGACTGTGATGAGAATCCCTGGTGACATGTTACGCTCGGCCGTTGAGAACGTAGTTTTCAGGATGCAATGTGTCGTCCACCAGGATGGTGGTCACATTGAACGAGGGAGAAGTGAATTTGCTGCATACAGCGGTATTGCACTTTTGAGGTATAGACACTTTTTGTTATTCAATTGACTGCTTATTACAACTCTTTCGGTATTCACCCCTTATCTTTATAGCTCGAAATACTGACGCTTCTGTCGCCTACGTAGTCATGAATTTGCACTTTGATGTTTTACTTGCATTTTGGGCAAATTCTCTGGTGCGCCGACAACAACAGCGCCATATCTTCCTCTATCGGTGACTTTTGCAACACTTTTTTTTTCACGGAAACTCCTTCCCATGACGTCCTTAGTCCCTCTATCAATTTTGGTGGAATTCCTGTTGATAGATCACGCTGCAGATGTCTCTGAGTAGTGTCAGTTTAATAAAAATCACCCTGTATATTGCATATGGGCAGCACTCTGAGCAAATTACCTGGGCATAGTTTAAACGGGCAAAAGGTCAGAATCTGCTTTTGGCGAAAAGCTGTGTGTCACAGGAATGTCACAAAGAGCACCAAAAACGAGGAACAAAATGATTATTGACTTCCGTTAGCTTTTTAGCCCTAAACTCTATATTGTTATAATATCATGTAACCACTAATAACATATTTAACACTTTTCCGCAACTCAAATTTATCATAAGAAAGATTATCTAGAAATGTGAGACAAAAAACACTGATATCCTCTTGAATGGTATTAAACATATCCAATTAGAATGCAAGCAATTTTGCTTAACGGCAGAATCTAGCCGTACCCCATGACCTCGGCAATTCTAAAAAGATTTAAATTCAACTGATATTGTTTAAAAGGATTGAGTTTCGAAGGAGGAGGGGACAGCTTCTGGGTACTCCTCCTATATCCTCGGATAAGTGTTACCTACTGATCTAACACACCGAGTCACAACCTTTGTCGCAATCGAACGGATATGACGTAACATTGCGAGTGACAACTGATATTACAAACACTCTCGTTTGCTTATTGGAAACGATTGAATTCTTAATTTAAGTAGCTTACAGATGTAACAGAGAAATTATTGGAAAGTCATGATGAACGGGAAAAATGGTGGGAAGATTTGAACGGAATTCGAACAAATGACGTGGCATTTGATCAGTGTGATGCTCAATTGCAAAATATTGGTTGATAACTTTTTGCGGCTAGAGGAAAACGTTCGATGTTGAGATTGTTAACTGCGACTGAATCTGTTGGCAATTTAATTGTTGCCCCGTTTGCTGATGACACGAGCTTACCGACAGTGCACGTGTACCTAGGGATCTAAACGTAACCTTCTTTTGATGTTCGAAGAGGAAAGCTTTAGGGAATAACTATCTAAACAATTCCTTTTCGCAAAAGTAACGTGGCTTGGTTTAGTTGTTTGTTTCTTGTGTTGCTTATGCTTCAATTTCCTGCCTTTTTAATTGTCCTGCAACGACTGAGATTATCGAACGTGAATAGAACAAACTATAATGTAATGATACTAAGGACAGTGTTGTAAGAGTTAAACTGGTTGAATAAAGAAGCGGGATGTTCAACAGATGCCGAAAACAAATGATGAACATTAAGGTAGGCCAAAAAATCTTCACTTTTGCTGCGGTATATTGTCAGTTTTATTATTTAGACATATTTAAGGTATACATCCATTATTGAAATGTAATATTGGAAAAACAAATTAATTTTGTAATGTCGCTGAAGATCAGTAGTTGAAATTTCAATGTGAGGATCTAATTATTTATTTAATCAAGCTTTATATCGAAAGGCATTATTAAAGGGTAGACAAAATTAAAATAGGTTTAAAGTTTTTTTCTAAAATACGCTGGCATACTTTTAAATTTGAATTTTGCCCTGGCATAAGCAAATGCTTTATTACTTTCAAGCATAAAGTAGCTTATAACGTAAGGTTGACTAAAAATCTTCACTCTTGCTGCGGTTTTTTGTCAAAATATGATAAATTTAACAGATTAATACAGAACATAGTTTAACAAAATATAACAGGACAGATTTTCTCTTCTGCGATAGTATTGAAAGTCAGTGTTTGAAATTTTAACATAACGACTTAATTGTTCATTTTTCAAGCATAAAATCGCAAGCCCTTCTTAAAGACGGACAAAATTTGTATAGTTTAAAAAAATATGCGCATATGTTTTAAAAAAAATTCTAAAACATGTACACATACTTTTATATTTTAAATTTGTCATGGCGTATGAAAATGTTTTTTTTTTATTTTTCGTACTAAAAGTAGTTATAACACAATGTATAGTAGGTTATAACACGATATATTAATTTGTTTAACACGATTTAAGGTATTTTTTCTGCGGCATTTTTAGCTACCAGGTGTAATTCTCAAAAATACATGCCAAATCGAACTCTAAATGGAATTTTTTTTTTCCACTAGGACTATTCCGCCTCTTTCAGAAATCATTCGATGTGCATTTATCTATATTTTTTTTACATAGTAAAATTCAGCGAGCCACGAATCTTAAAAACATATTGATTTATGAAAAGGAACAGAACGTTCCCGTTGACGTCTGTTTGAAATACCACAGCCATTTTGGCAAGGATTCATAGACTTTTCCCCCCCTTCAGTATATTGAATAAGAATGCGCTAGTATGAAAAAAGTCTGTCATAGCCAGATGAATTGTAGGCTTGCAACGCGTCTATCTCTATCCGTTTTTATAACATGCAACTTTTTTTTTTTCAACCCTTCGTTCAAAGAACTTTTTTGGTCTGGGGAAAAATCATCATTCACAATTGAGCCTCGGAAAAAGCAAATTAAATTGGAACACCATCAAAGACTGGAAGTTTTAGTGTTTTTTTAAAAGTGTTATTTGTTTTTTCAATCTTATACTTTTGATAAGAAATATTAAGTTTTCATCCGATTTCCCTTTAAGAAGGAAATATATCGGAATTTTGTATCGAAACTGTGTATCGATTCTGATACACCAGTATTTTTTTTTAAACGGCAAAAGGCATCTTTAAGGTAGCCTGTTACAGTGGATTAGATTCCATAAAGAAGTGTTCTTGTAGATACCTTGGTTTCAACGAAAATATAAAATTCTGCTGTTCAGTGAGGTAAGGTGTCTTTTAAAACGAGATTTCGTAAAATGTGGGTATGGGTCTCGCGGAATTTGATTATAGTGTATTCAAAACTGATAGGGTAATATTCAAATATACATTGTGTAATATATATAGTGTACACTATATGCATTCAAATACATATAGTGTAATATTCAAATATGTAATATAGCGTAAAAGTTTTGAGACAAAATACGTTTTAGAAAGCTCCATCGTAGACTTTTAAGACACTTTTTAAGAGAAAGATTGGCAGTATATAATATGCATATAATGAAAAAGACCAGGCGCTGATTTTACACACTTTGACTTAGATTTTGATTTGACTTTAAGTTAATCTTTTACTAATTTAAATTTGAAGGGTTTTAACTGCCCACTGCAAATATTTAAATTTAATCACCAGTGATTACTTTTTTGCATGTTTTTATTAACTCGCTTTCTTGTTTGTTTGTGTGTTTGTCCAGTTCAAATCTTGAAATCGATTTTTAACTAACTTCCCGATTAGCTAGACATTTTAAACTTTTAGAATAGCTCAGAACACGATGACAATGCATTCTTTTGATACTTTTAGCCATCTTTAAGCAGGATTGAATTCATTTTCAGTTAATTTTGTTTTGTAGACTGGTGCAGCCATCTATCGACCGGGAAGGGAACGAAAAGTTAAACGCAAGTTAACTTCCAATTAACTTCATTTTCTTTCAAGTTTATGGGATAATTCAACAAAAAAATTTTAAAAAGTATTTATTAATACATAGAATTGTCAAGTTTATATGATTAAACAGAAAATTTAAAAACATGGTATATAAAAATTCCTTTTTATCTTGTAATTATTTGTATGATTCCATGATTAAAACCTTAATATACCGAATTTTTTGGAATTTAAGACTCACCGTTTTACATTAAAAAAATAGACTTAAAATTAGAGGACGTCTTAAAGTCCGAACGTAACATTAAAAAATAGTTAATATTTTATTATATATATTATAAAGGGCGTTTCAAAACTATATGTCAGAAATGTTAAGGTAGGTAGAGGGGGCCTAAATAAGCAGATTTTGTATACGAATGTGGGTGAGGAAATGCAGCATTGAAGTGCTAGCAAGTAAGGCAGTATTAACACTAGAACCGCGGAGCGGGTCAATTTGACCCAAAACGATGTTTAATTTATCGCTGCGCGAAAAGTATCGATTGAGAAAACAATTCCTTTTATGACTTTTAATATTTTAAGGTGAACAACAGTTTACCAAATTTAAAAATTCGTAACATAAATATTTTTTCCGATTATTAACACTTATACCTAGAACCGCGGAGCGGGTCAATTTGACCCGTAAGAAATGTTAATGCACAAATATCGAAAAACAGATGCAATTTTTCGAACTGTAATTGTAAAATACTTCTGCCCCACCCTAGAATTCCTTAAATGGACTGTACCAGAAGGGGGAATAGTGAAGGTTTTTCAGTCAAGGTCATTATATTAGGTTTGAAGCACGAACTACGTTCGAATACAGTGAAGAATTACTGCGAATATTTAGAAGACTTTTTGAAGTTGTTTTTATTCTGTAATTAGTATATGTATAAAAACTATGTCACGACGCCGTAATCTTGCTGTTCAGGAAGCTTTAGAATATTTAAAACAATTATATGAAAAGGATTCAGAATGTCAAAGAATGTTTCTCAAGATTCGCTTTCGTGTAGTGAAGATGAATACCTGCCTGCTAATGAATAAAATTTGGATTCGGAGGAAGAAAACTAAAGTGAAGATGACTCTGGCAATGCTCTAACAATCCCTAGTCCTTCTCATCGCAATACTGATGATAATTTATCTGATAAAAAATAAAAATGACACATTCCAAGAAAAGATACACACACGCAAAGAAATTTGAAATAGAAATCGACAATAACATTCAAAGTTGGAAATAATGAATATGGCAAAGATGGGACAGTTTGGAATGTAGCTCGATTTGGAACAAACAAAAGAGGAAGACAATCAAAGTGTAATATTTTGAAAGAAGTAGGGGGGTCCAACACCACATGCTAAACGCAATGTTATCGACAACAGTCCTTCAAGTGCTTGGAGACTTTTTATAGATGAATGGATATTGAAACACATAAAGAAATGTGCTGAAGATGAAGCTCATCGGTAGATTCAGGAAGGAGAATGGAATATAACATTAGAAAAAAATAGATGCTTTTATATAAATTTTATATGCACGTGGTATATATTGTGCAAAAGAACTTGAACTGGATAGCTTGTGGTCAAAGAACTGAGGACCACCATTTTTCCAAAATACAATGTTAAGAGACCAATTTCGTGAAATAATGGGATTTTACGCTTCTACATAAAATAAACAAGATCAAAGCGTCTAGAGACAGGCAAATTTGCCCTTATTTCGGATATCTGAAATCGTTTCAGGGAAAATTGAAAGACTAACTATACACCAAGTCCTAATGTAACTCTAGATAAACAGTTATTTCCTACAAAAGCTAGGTGTAGGTATATTCAATACATGCCAAACAAACCATATAAGTGTGGAATCAAGTTCTGGTTGGCTGCAGATTTGACTCAAAATATCTGATAAATGGATTCCAGTATGTTGGAAAAGATAATCAAAGTCCATCCAACGTTTCTCTTTCTGAATATGTAGTGCTTCGACTAGTAAGTCCATATGAGAACAAAGGTAGAAATGTCACTACGAACAACTATTTCACGACACTGAAGCTTGCAGAGGCATTGAAATCCACAAACACTAGCCTTGTAGGAACTGTAAAACGCTCAAGAAGAGAAATACTAGTCTCTGTAAAAATGTTAAAATCCACATTGTATTCGACTACGGTACTAACCCATAAATACATGAGTCTAACTGTTTATCAAGGTAAAAAAGATAAAAACGTTTTTTTGCTACGTAGTCTCCATCCAAACGTAGAAATTGCAGATATCCCAAAAAAACTACCTGATACAATCGCTTTCTACAACGCAACTAAATACGGTGTGGACGTGATTGAAGAAATGGCAAGGAAATTTACAGTCAAGTCTGCTTCACGTAGGTGGCCGGTGCAGGTTTTTTTGTAATATTTTAGACCTTGCTGCAATCAATGCCTGGGTTTTATATAAAGCTATAACTGGAAAATCTATTAGTAGACGGCAATTCATTCAAGTCTTGGTTGAAGAATTGCGAGAAAAGTTTGTTCTCTTCCGACATAAAAAGGTGGCAAAAAGAGCATGTGAAGCAACCAATGAAAACGACGGACAACCAAAAATTATGCGTAAACGAGTCCGATGCCACATTTCGAAATGTGAAAATATAACTCTAGATATCTGTTCAAAATGTAAAGCACCCATCTGTGGAAAATGTACCAAACTTATCACTTAGTTTTGTACAAAATGCATACAGTAAATTGGATTTTAAAATCTGTAAAACTAAGTACGGATAAAATTTTTAGTAACTGATAAAAATTTTATTTTGAATTTTTTTAAATTATGTCTAAACATATTAAAAAGAGATACTGTTTTTCCATTGAAATTAGGAAATTTATGCCATATTTTTTTAAAGAGACATGTTATTATACTCAAGGACATAAAATTTTAAATAATACGATTTTGTAAAAATTAAGTTAATTTCTCTTGATTTATGTAAATTATTTAATGTAAATTATGAGAAATATTGATTATTATTTAAAAAATAAAATGTTTTAGTAAAACAAATTAAGCGCTTGTGCATATTTTATAAGTTTACAATCTAGGGTCAAAATGACCCGCTCCGCGGTTCTAGGTATATCGAAAGTCCCGCGGTTCTAGTGTTAACAACAGGTACGGGAAAATACGAGTAAAGACAAAGGAAAGCAACAATTTATCATTATGGGTGCTATAAGAGGGACAGGAAAGGCATACACACATCTTCCTACGGCAGAAAAAGTCTTCACAACAACTTCATATTATGTCTGCTTACTGCTTTCCATTCCATTCATTTTTATGCTTATTGATGCAGCATTAGATACCCAACATATAGGCAGGGAATCTAACAAATAGAATCTGAAATATGCAGGTCACTGCATGTCTTTCTGAGCCTTTGACATGTGCATTGAATTTGGAGTACCTAAAAAAAAAATTCTAAGATTCAAAGTACTAGCTTGATTCTCATGGTTAGGAAACTCCCACTGTTACGATGTCATGAAAAAATAACGGCCCTAATTCCTTAATAGTAGCTAAGAATTCATTGCCCTTTAGAGGCAGTTCAAAACCTTGAACGATCGACTACATTCAGTAATCGTTTAACGCTTAAATTAGCCAACGTACCAAACTGGACTTAAAACCCAGTAAAAGCTCCGAGCACTATTTTGTTATCCGCTTTGACTTGCGGTGCTTCACAACTGTCTTATCCTCTTCTAATATCTCAACAGAATACTAGTGTCCTCGTTCAATAGCAACTAGATGATACCCCACTCTAGAAGCCAGTAACGTTTGAAGGAAAACAACCTTCAACGCACAGTGAAAAGATAGAACAGGAAACACAGATAATATTATTCTCGGGTGAAATGCAGAATTTATTCATCTAATCTCAGTCAGTCTTATATTTCAATCAGTATGTAGATATTCAAAATGGTTTGTTTTATCTTTTGTAAATACTGTGGTCCCCACGTAACAAAATTTCTATTTAACTTCCATTTCCCCTTTTGTTGAATCTTGATATTGCAACAAATTTACGTACAAATTAGCTCCAGTGATACGAAGAAAATATCTGCAGGGCTAATATTTTAGAACAGCCCTGTCAGACCTGCATCCCCACAAGATCGCAAATTGTGTAAGTCTTATCTCAGCAGAGAAAATATAACTGTCTTCACAATCACTCCTTATTCATACCATCGCTTTTTGGCACTACCTACATTTGTCAACAGATTTCGAAGATGAAGTAAATGAAGAGTATAATTAGATAAGAAAATTCTGTTGAGCTCTTGCAGAATCCAACAAGAATAGCAAACACTTCCATCAAACCAGACATGGATGTATTAGTTTCCAGAACACTTTGTGTGGTACTCTGGAACCTGAGAATGAAACCCCAACTCGGATGCTGTTTCGAGCTGACGTACATTTCTGTTATAGAATAGATATCGGAAAATTAGAGGCCTGATGGGCAAATAGCTATGCTATCGTTTGATTTTGTTCTATGTTATATGTTTGTTGTAAGGTGTCCGTACACCTTGAAAACGGAATTTTCGGTCAAAATATAGATATTTTTTTGGCAATAACATTAAATCCTGATCTTTTATCTTTTTAATGTTATTTGAATTTATAGATCTGGTGGATTTTAGTACTAAAATAGTTATTTTTAAAGTAAGAATGTGTTAGAAAATTATTTTTAGGGTCTCCTCAAAATATTTTTTTTTGTTTATCTTGACACAAAACTTCCTTTAACAAAAAGTGATGCTTAAAAGTGACTTAAAATGTTGCATATTTTATCTATAAATGCTTAAAGGGAACAGAATATGCTTATGATTGCATATTAATTAGTTTAAGTTTTGTTTACATAGCTATGAATTGAAGTCACGATGAATTTTAAGCAACTTTTCTGCACATCAGTGCTTTAACAGCTACAGACTCTGAGATAAACAGATTATAATCCTGAGAAAACTCTTAATTATTCTTTCTCTAGTGGGCTAACGCACATTTTCACCCTTTATTTTTTTTTACTATAACGTGAAAGAAAAGGTCAATATATGCATAAAACTAGCACTTAATTATTCTTCTTATAACTTTCTCTTTATTCCCTAGAGACAGTTATCTTCATTCTCCAATTTATACAATGGTAATATATTTGTTTTTGAGTTATGTTTTACGGAAATGCCAAAATTTCACCCAGTTTTTCCGGTTTTCCCCCCCTAAAAAATTAGTTTAATTTAACAGTCAATTTTTTATACATTTTCCCAAGTTTTTAACATACGCGTTAATGTAAAAAATAGATAAAAGGAAAAAAAAAATGAAAATTTTAAAATTCACTTCCGAGGATACCTTAAATTCTCAGAAACATGTTGCCCGCCATTGGGGAAATAAAAAAGTTTCACAAAACAAGGTCAAATATCCCACCAGTTTTATGCATATCTTTACTTTTTCTTTCATGTTATAGTAAAAATAAAATAATGATAAAGGGGGAAATTGAGCTTTAGCCCACTGCTTGGCGATTTTTTGAAAATCGCCAATTTGGCGCGTTTCTGCAGAGCGTCTCTGGAATTGCAACCTCCTTGGGCAAACATCCCCGAGATGGTCCGAAAACGTAAACAAAATGGCGACCAAGGAAGAACAAATAAGTTGGAAAACAAACCTACCGCTGGCTGTATGAAACTCGTAGGCGCACATGGGATCTTCGTTTCGCTCAGATACCCTTGCTTCGCTCCACTGCGCACCAGTCCAAAAACGTCACTGAAATCCCCAGCAGCCGGCTTTACCACGAATATACTGGCTGCATTGGTCAGTAAAACAAACCTTCCGCTTGCTGTATGAAGTCGTAGGCGTAAACGGCAATTCTCCATTCAAATATACATTACACACATGTTTCCCATAAAATCCATCTTAAACACCAACCTGAATTCAATCATCACTAATTTGCCACGAACTACACTGGAGAAGATACAAAACAATATTTAAATTCAAGCGGCTCATTTAAAAATCAATCGCCACGTCATCACAAACTCAAACTCAGAAACACAACCAACATCGCTCATCCAAAAAAGGTCGCCAAGCCGTGGGCTAAAGCACATTTGAGCCAAATAGAATTTTGATGTACATTTACTTTATTATAATCATTATCTTACCTCTTGTACACATTAACTATATTATGTATTATATACGTAAAAGGCAAGTCAAATGTTTGGACACCCATGTTTTCGAATATTTTTAAAAGTTTCGTATGTTTTAAAAGCTTTTTTTTGGAGAGGTAGCGTGGTTTATAAATTCTGTCCACGAAAGCTTTATATTATATTTTTTGTTAAAAATGAAAGTATAAAAGATTCAGAGCAAAATTACGTTTAAATTTTTTTAACCAGTTTAAGGAGGCGTTTGGAAAAGAACAAAACGCGAGGCTTGTTACAGTTTATCGTGTTTGAAATTCCCTGTAATCGTGTTTCTCTTAGCAAAGTTTATTTCCTGTAATTAGTTTAAGAAGGAATACATTAATATTCAGATACACAAAACTTTTAAGGAATATACAAATATGCGTTTTATGAGATTTAAGTTTAAATAATATTTTCTATTTAATGAAATTTGCTTGTTATAAACTTATATTTTAAAGCACGAATCGGAGTTTAGTAAAACAGTTTCTTTGCTTATACTTTGTATTTTTTTCCAATTTCTTGAATCGTAGTTTTAAATCTAAAGTTAGTATCTATTTAAGAAATTTTCTTTACAACGGCGTTTTTAAAATATGTTCAAGCGCAACTGCAATTTCTTAAAATGTAGGTGCCGAATTTTTCGGACCGTAAGATGCACCTCAAATTTAAGGGATGATTTTTTAGAAAAGAATAATTTTGTATTTTGTTAGGTATATAAAGATATTTTGTAATGAATGATAAAGTAAAACACAGCGCTTTTTGGCGGTCTTAGAGGAATTTCGGCAAGTTTGGCGACATCTGGAGAGCCAATGGTATTTGATCTAGGAGACGTTATTTCCGGTTCTAGAACAATCCAGAATGCCGCGCAAACTTATTAAGTAGCCCAAAATTACCTCTCAGTCAGTCAATCACCAGATCTTTGTATAGTAACATGTTATGCTATGTAATCCCTCTTTTCTTTTTTTTAATATTCTTTTGCCTTTTAGTTAAAATTTTGTGTTTTGAGGCTCGTAGTTTAAAATAAAGTTTGAGCTAGTCGGCGATATTTTATTATTTTTGCTAACGAGTTACAATTTTCAATTTCTTCCTTAATAAATATAAAAAATATAAGTATATTTTATATATATATATATATATATATATATATATATATATATATATATATATATATATATATATATATATATATACAGGGTGTTTAAAAAATATGTCAGAAATGAAAAGGCAGATAGAGGGGACCTAAATAAGCAGATTTCGTATAGGAATGTGATTGCGAAAATGCCCCGAGAGGGCGCTGGTGAGCTTGGAGGAGGAAAGCGCTTCGCTTTCTTGAATCGTCATTGCCCGCACGGATTTTGAGCCACATGCATCGTTACATCAATGCGGAGCTTGCCGACAAGCATTTCATGTATGGGGCTGCGACAGGAAACGAGCCCCAGCTCACTTCAGCAGGAACGCCAGGAATCACCTGGACGCTGTCTACGGCCAGCATTGGATAGGACGGGGCTGACCTGTTCCTTGGCCACCGCGCTCCTCAGATTTGACGTGATTGGGTTTTTTCATTTGGGGGTCACATTAAAAGCATGGTGTACTGTACTTCGATAACATCTGAAGATGATCTGGTTGCCCGATTGTCTGTTGCTGGAGGAAATGTCTGACGTTTTTACTAATGCACACCAATCCGTGCGCCGCCGCTGTGAATATTTTACCGCTGTCGGTGGTCGCTCTTTTGAGCACCTATTGTAAACTGTTTGACAAATTGTTGCTGTCCTTTGTCTTTACTCGTATTTTCCCGTACCTGTTGTTAATACTGCCTTACTTGCTAGAACTTCAATGCTGCATTTCCTCACCCACATTCGTATACGAAATCTGCTTATTTAGGCCTCCTCTACCTACCTTAACATTCCTGACATAGTTTTGAAACACCCTTTATAATATATATAATAAAATATTAACTTTTTTTTAATATTACGTTTGGACTTTAAGACGTCCTCTAATTTTAAGTCTATTTTTTTAATGTAAAACGGTGTGTCTTAAATTCCAAAAAATTCGGTATATTAAGGTTTTAATCATGAAATCATACAAATAATTACAAGATAAAAATGAATTTTTATATACCATGTTTTTAAATTTTCTGTTTAATCATATAAACTTGACAATTCTATGTATTAATAACTACTTTAAAAAAATTTTTTGATGAATTATCCCATCAACTTGAAAGAAAATGAAGTTAATTGGAAGTTAACTTGCGTTTAACTTTTCGTTCCCGTCCCGGCCGATTGATGGCTGCACCAGTCTGCAAAACAAAAATAACTGAAAATTAATTTAATTCTGCTTAAAGATGGCTAAAAGTATTAAAATAATGCATTGTCATCGTTTTCTGAGCTATTCTAAAAGTTTCAAATCTCTAGGTAGTCGTGAAGTTAGTTAAAAATAGATTGCAATATTTGTACCCGACAAACACACACAGACACAAACAAGAAAGCGAGTTAATAAAAACACGTAAAAATTCAAAAAGAATCACAACTTAGTGCAACAAGTTTCATTTATTAAGCCAACATCGTTCATTCTTTAGGCCTATTTTAAATCTAATTATACCACCAGATTCATTATTTTCTTTCCCTTGTCAAAACAAGCTGATGTTCTCAAACATACTGCTTGTAAAAATAAACTTCAGAAACCCCTTTTCATAATAGCATATATCCGCTTTCTTAGAAATCGAAGGGATTTTTGGAGCTTTTGTGAAATCCATGTTTGTACAAGTAATTTGAAACAAAAATGATTCTGAAAAATAGCTCTTAGGAGAATACGGTTTCAGCAACGCCCACGTTGTAAACATTTGCGTCGTTGCATAAGAAATGAGATTGACTTGCGATGTATTTTTAGCTCGTGGTTTCCAATTATCAGAAAAGGTTGGAATGGTTTTAGATACGCCGACTGAAACCCGATTCGTAAACAAAGATTCAGTCATGATGAATTTTCGGAGATTAGTTGGAACTGTACGAAATGTTCTGGAAAATTTTTTACTTCATCTAGATCAGGGGTGTCCAACCTTTAAGCTTCCTTGGGCCACATAGACAGAAGATTAATTATTTTGGGCCACAGAAAAATATATCTAACATTAAAAATAGTTCGAGTAAAAAAAGTATAATATATAGTTAACGTATTTATTTCATTATAAATTTTATTTATAATTATAAAGATAACTATAGGAGTCAGAAAATTAATGTGATATTTGGGAAACTAATGCATCAATATCTGAGTCAATTGACGTGGTTACAATTCTCAGGGTGTTCTTAATATTTTAATCCGATATTTTGGTTCTAATTTGACTCTTGGTGTGCTTCACTCTTGCACATACTATTTTTAATATCATCACAAATATGGAATGTTAAATGTGTAAAAACTTCGCATTTCTTATTTGTGATGAAATACACAGAAATTGCGTACGGAATTTTGTACAGAATTAAAGATATTTCAAATGATGTAGTGTCGATTTTTTGTATGAACAAAGCGGGATCTGTAATGGCGCCTGTCATCATTGCCGAGGCTTGATATATTTTTCGCTTTGAGCTCTCTTTCTGGGCCGCACTAAAGCTTGCTTTGGGCCACATGCGGCCCGCGGGCTGGACACCCCTGATCTAGATGATATGATTAAAAGTATTTTTTTTTTTTATAAAAAAATTAAATTAACTATTTATCAGCTTCCTTCCGAAAACAATTTCACAACTGAAAGTAAATGGACCTGAGTATAAAACATTATCCTAATACTGTTTGAAAGCATTTATATTAAGAAATCATGATTCTTGTTTAAAAGCGTCAATTGTGTGTGTGTGTAGGCGGGCACAGTTCTTAAAACTTAGTTTTTCTATAAAATTAGCAATAGAAAAAGGAAAGAATGGAAGTTAAGTCACACGTAGGATGTGCACTCAGATAAGACATTCATACGTTCATATACTTTGGTATTTTTGTATATTATACTGTATCATGCTAATGAACTGATTGAAGTCTTTTAATCGATAATTAAAAAAACAAAACAAAAAAGAGAGACTAAACGTATAAATCACACGCTGCATATGTACTCAGACAAGTCATTTATACGTTTATATACTTTTGGCTCTTTTTTGTGTATTGCGCTCATGGTAATGAACTGATGCGAGTCTTTTTTTTTATCAATAGAAAAATGACTTATGTTATCTGAGTACACATTCCGAGTACAATTTATAACATCAGTCTCATTTTACTATTGATAATTTATAAAAAGAGACACGCATTAGTTCATTAGCATGAGTGCAATACGCAAAAATACAAAAAGTGTATGAATGTCTTATCTGAGTACACGTGCTGAGTGCAATTTATAACTTTAGTACCTCTTTATTTTTTAAGACTTATCAATAGAAAAACTTGCACCAGTTCATTAGCATGAGTGCAATACGCAAAAATACAAAAAGTGTATGAATGTCTTATCTGAGTACACGTGCTGAGTGCAATTTATAACTTTAGTACCTCTTTATTTTTTAAGACTTATCAATAGAAAAACTTGCACCAGTTCATTAGCATGAGTAATATGCAAATATATCAAAAGTATATGAACGTAAGAATATCTTATCTGAGTACACATTCCGCGTATAATTTATAAGATGTTCCTACGTTCATATACTTTTGATATATTTGCATATTACTCATGCTAATGAACTGATGCAAGTTTTTCTATTGATAAGTTTAAAAAAATAAAGAGACTAAAATTATAATTTACACGCAGTACGTGTACTCAGATAAGGCATTCATACTTTTATACACTTTTTGTATTTTTATTACCATGTTTTTATTAACTCGCTTTCTTGTTTGTGTGTGTGTTTGTCAAGTCCAAATGTTGCATCGATTTTTAACTAACTTCCCGACTAGCTAGACATTTGAAACTTTTAGAATAGCTCAGAACACAATGACAATGCATTATTTTAATACTTTTAGTCATCTTTAAGCAGTATTGAATTCATTTTCAGTTAGTTTTGTTTTGTAGAATGGTGCAGTCATCTATCGGCCGGGACGGGAACGAAAAGTTAAACGCAAGTTAACTTCCAATTAACTTCATTTTCTTTCAAGTTGATGGGATAATTCATCAAAAAAATTTTAAAAAAGTACTTATTAATACATAGAATTGTCAAGTTTATATGTTTCAACAGAAAATTTAAAAACATGGTATACAAAAAGTTCTTTTTATCTTGTAATTATTGAGTATTGCACTCATGCTTAATGAACTGATGAGTCTCTTTTTTAAAATTAACAATAGAAAAATGAGATTGATGTTATAAATTACAAGCCGCACTTGTACTCAGACAAGGTCTTCACACATTTATACTATTGGTATATTTGCATATTGCATTCATGATAATTAACTGATGCATTAATTGTTTGCAAGCATTTAAAAATAAACTGTTCATTAGTTTTCCCCCGAGGAAATTTTAAAACGGAAAGCAAAGATATTCCTGAATAAAAGCTGTTCGCAGTATGGAAAGCAAATGTTCTGAAACTAGATTTACCTAAAGTAAATGCACTCTTCAAAAAGGAATTTTCTTTCTATATGATGACTGATGTCAGGTCAATAGTCTTAGAAGCCAGAGTCTGGAAATTCGAACTGATGTTTGCAATAGTTCGGAATCTATTCCCAGTCGTGCCTACCGGTCAGTTTATCCATCGTGAGCCAAAATATGACTGTATCGCCCTAATTTAAATCACACACAGCATGTGCACTCTCAGATAAGACATATATAACCCACTATCACTCTCTGGCCTCTATTATTTCCCAGGAAATTGGATGTCATCATCACGCGGCTTAGAATTGGCCATTCAAGAATCACCCACAGACATTTATTGGAAGGAGAAAAGGCCCCCCATTTGTTACCATGTTTTTATTAACTTGCTTTCATCTTTGTTTGTGTGTTTGTCCCTTACAAATTTTACAATCGATTTTTAACTAACTTTCCGACTAGCTAGACATTTGAAACTTTTAGAATAGCTCAGAACACGATGACAATGCATTTTTTAACACTTTTAGCCATCTTTAAGCATAATTAAATTAATTTTCAGTTAATTTTGTTTTGTAGACTGGTGCAGCCATCTATCGGCCGGAACGTGAACGAAAAGTTAAACGCAAGTTAACTTCCAATTAACTTCATTTTCTTTCAAGTTGATGGGATAATTCATCAAAAATAATTTTAAAAAGTATTTATTAATACATAGAATTGTCAAGTTTATCTGATTCAACAGAAAATTTAAAAACATGGTATATAAAAAGTTCTTTTTATCTTGCAATTATTATCTTAAATACTTTGGCTCAACTTCGTTTACATTGAGTGATCTTCTGGGTGAAACACATCACCATTCTGTTTTCCACTTCTTACGGTGTGCTGGTTTTCTTTCGTTAATCTAATTTTTATTTTTTATCCATTATCTTTGTTTGTATCAATTTTGGTGGTTTTTATCACACTTTTATCACAATTCATACGAAGTTGTTTTTATCGCCCTCTCTACGTGACTACATTTATCACCTTTTATATATCCCTGTTTTTACCTTCTTATCAAGGCACTCGATTATGGATTTAAAATGCTCACTTACATAATGTTTTTTCGGGTTTTACCATGTGTTTGGCGCAGCATGTCCTCTCTGGACTTTGCGCCATTAAAACCCAACCAACCAATAAGATAAGACATATACAGGAATATTATCGATTGGACTGGATGAAGTAAACTACACATACTGGTTTGGTTTTGGTTTGGAGCGCTACGGTCAATTTCTGCTACACGAAGGCTAATTAGACCGGGACCTACTGCTTAAAGCCGATTCCGAACGGCTACAAACGTCCATGCCAAGAGTGGAATTCGACCCCACAGACTCTGGTACCGAAAGCCAGGGCCCTAGGCATTCGGCCATCGTCCGGCACTACACATACGGGAAAACAATGATTCTGGGAGCGATCGATCAAGGTCCCACTGTATTTATGTTTTTGGTATTTTTGCATATTACATTTACTTCATGTAGGTATATGATTCTTGTATTGAACTGAATTTAGTTCGTGTAGGTCGGACTCCTTAAAATTGGTTGGTTTTTATACTTTAGACAGATTGGTTTTAATTAAGTGGTTTCTTTGCTTTCAGTTTTAAACTTAAGAGGTAAACCAATGACAGTTTTTATGCATACAATTAATTCATTAGTTTATTAGCATGAGGGCAATACGCAAAAATGCCAAGTGTATAAACGTATGAACGCCTACTGTGAGTACATATGCTGCTTGTAGTTAATAACTTCAATCACAGTAGCTGTTCAGAATAGACTTTGTTGTGGGTACTGGTCAGTTTCTACCTCGTTTCGCAAAATATAACTGTATCAACTTGATTTAAACCAGCCAACCGGTCATTTTTTTTGTAGCTAGTAGTTAATGTACTAATTGATAAAAAAAAAATCCTCTTTAAGTGGTTTTAAAGCAAATGGACATTGAAATGCAACAATTGCATTGGATTAAAAAGTTGCTGCTGGTTGATTCTCTAGTTAATAAAAAGAATATTATTTGGCTTAGAATATTTTTTCCCAGATATCTAAAAATTTAATGAACGACCATAGCAGCTATTTATCTCAATTTTAGTAAGCTTGTAGTTCCGTGTTGCATAACACTATCCAATTAAAACTATATTTTCATGACACAAAATAAAATTTATTAGATTTAGAAGTATATAAACTGTATTTACTCTAGCACTTTCAAACTAATAAACTACAATAATGTGCACGTTATTCTGTATTTCTGTTGAAAATAATTTGAAAAAAAGTATGCCCTTTTACAGGTAACAAATAGAGCTATAAGAGTAGGTAACGAAAAAAAATTATGAATTTTTCTCTAAAAACAGTCTTTTTAACGCGAGGGAATTTCTTGTTGCTTAGTATCAGTTGTTGATTATCACTATCGTAACTTTGTATTTAAGAAGGACGAACATGAAATTTATAATGATAAAAAAATGTTAAACGATTAATTGATTTAATATTTTTTAAAGCTGATATGCCCATGTTAATACAAGAAATAACATAATTCAAAATGAAGGTATAACAAAGTACCTTTCTGATTTTATATATATATATATATATATATATATATATATATACACACACACTCACATATTTTGTATATATACACACACATATGCCCATCGCTACATATAAATACGTACATATAAATATATGCATTTTTGTACGTATATATATATATGTCCATATACATATATCGTGCCATATACAAAAATCAACTAAAACAATACTATACAACTTGAACTAGCATTACAATAAAACTGATACAACTGCCCGCAGGTGGACAAATCGCGAGATAGGGATGTGTCGCTTTTCGTGCACGATAGGGCACTTCATAGATATTTTTCAACGACATAACCTCAAAATTGCCATTTTTTTGTCTCTTTTCTTGCCGGGGTGGGATATATGAATGTTTTAGTAAATCTATATGCAGGTATGAATATCTACACATATCTGTTATATAAACATGTACATGCATATAGGAATATGTACGTATATATGTACAGTCGATTCCGGTTAATCGGACCACATCGGGATCATTCTGGTCCGATTAAACGAACAGGCCTTATGTTACAAGACGGGATTCGGTCCAAATAAGCGGCTGGTCCTATTAAGGCTGCTATGTACTAAGAAAAAAAATCGTATTTCCCTTTTCCTCTTCTTGCAGACTCTTGTGATGGGAGGAGTTCAGTTGACAGTTCGAGAATTCCCCCCCCCCTTAGGATTGACATTTTGATTGATTGTAATGACTCTCTCTATATAGGGGGTTAAGCGCTGCCCCCAAATTTTTTATTTAAAATATATTTTTGTCAACTATTTACAGGCATGTAACCGTAATCTATAGTGGTTAATTAGAGGTAGTACTTGGAACAAAAGATAGTGATTACTCAAATGTACCATTACAAATCAATTTATTACACATTAACACAATACATATACATATACAATTCATATTATTCATTAGTGACTTTCTACTCCTATATCATATTAATACGTTACCTATTCTTGCTAATTTCATCATTTAATTGCTCAAAGATTCTTAATCGATAATTATACATATACACTGCTAATATCATCATTTAACTACTCACAGATTCTTAATTGATACTCATACATATATACTGCTAATATCATCAATTAACTACTCAATATCATCATTTAACTATACTCCAAGATTCTTAATTGATAATCATACATATACACTGCTATCTCTGGTATTTAACAATATTCCAATTACTACGAAATTAAACAACCAATATTATGCGATAGATATCTATGGCCAAATAAGTGAATGTTCACTATAAATTACCTAACAGCATTATTCTCCTATCCTATATCGTTATCAGTGAGCATTGAACAATTAATATACCAAAGATCTTAAACTTTCCTACCTGCAATCACTCATTCATTCAAACAGGTGTAAGGAGAGCTTTCATCATTCCACACGGGTTTCTCCTATTATCAACAGCGGTGAGGGGTAACTTGCGCCATTATTCAAAGGCATCACTGGCTACCGGACTCTGCAACCTTGGGGGTGGCGCACATTCGACGAAGGGGTTCGGCCTGGAAGAGACTCTACTTCTGCGTTGAACTGGACGGAGCTAAGGGCTGGCCGCTGTGTCGGGTCCTCTCCGTGGGTCAGCTTGCTGGCTCATCTGGTTCGGGTCGGCGCGGGTGTCTCGGTTAAGTAGCATTTCAACTGGCAGGCCTTTCATTCATTGGCACAAGGAGCTTACATCTATTTCTCCACTTGTCATCTATCGAGCTCCAATTATATCTTAGTTAGACTGCATGTACGACTGCATCTCTATGCTAGGTTCAGTCGGTATTCAACTTTGCATCGCTATCTCACTGACCAAAGCTTGGGGCTTACATACCCCTACTACCATCTTAAATGCTTATTACCATCTTAAATGATAGGCTGCCCATATATTCCTTAACTCTTTTTTTGCCCAATCTAACTTGAAGGGGTGCGCCCCTGATTCTTCCGACCCCTCTTTCTTTGGGCTCCATCAACTTTTCAGACTCCCACGCTCGGTTTCAACCTCCTGCTGCTCTCCTAATGAAGTCCACCTCGTAAAACTGCCTATCTCGCTTCCCTATCTTAACTTAGCCCCCTCTATGCTTCCAATTTTCACTTTCCTCGTTCATTATCTCCAGCTGGAAAACCCTTTACTGTCCATATTTTTCTTTACTTGACATCGCTCGTCTTCCGCTACAGCTAAGCAGTTCGTTAACTCCAGCTGGTCACCACTTAGTGCCCGTTCTTGAATACTTTCTTCTCCTATTACCTTGTGCCTAACTTGCATCTGTTCAATTTTCGAAAACTGTCGCCCACACTGCGACAAGGTACATAAATGCTGATAATCAAAATTGGTATTGTCAGATAGCCTGAACTTTTCTGCAAAGCGCTACGGGATTCATTTCATTTTATAAATTTCGTCCACGGAAGGAATTTATGAGCGTTTAAAACACACTATACCATATATATTTAAAACACACTACACACTATACATAATTTAAATTTAAAAATATTAATTGCATTTAAAAAGAAAAAATGAAAAATGCAGACAAATGCAAAATTTCTGATGACGGAGTACAATTTTTTAAAAAGAATCTTTGAATCCAAGTCGGCAATCCGTGGACAAATTTTCTCCATAGGTTAACATTGAGGTGAGCGAATCCAATGGAGTTAGTACATAGCAGCCTTAACCGGTGGTCCAATTAACCGTATGAGATTTATAGATTTAGTGGACTGTACTGATTTTAAGATTTATTTTGAATTTAAACAAAATAATTACAATACTTGCACATTTAATAGAATACAATTGAATATAAGGGATGGGTCGACGCTGGGAAATTGAAAAACCCAATAGCATAAAGAATGAATTATGAATTGACTTACATATGAATGATGAATTGCTTTCACTTCCCAGACTCCTCCAAACCTTTACTTTAGATAATACATCAAAAACAGAATAATCGAGCAGAAGCCCTGTTCGCATCACATACAACAGATTTCTGAAAAGAAAGTGATGTTGCCCCACACCGTTACAAAAAAACAAATTACGGGACCAGTGCTGCCACCTATGAACGATGATTGCTGGTGCAGGACGGAACAAACCGGAATCGACTGTATATATAATTGAATATGTTCTCCCATATGTGTGCAGATATGAATATGTATGTATGCATATATAAATTACCACCCAGTTCCTTTTATGCCCCTAATGTTACTGTTTATTGGATCCCTGGCCAGAAGCATTCCATACCATGTCCGTATAGGCTTGCCGGCTTAGGTGGGCATCTCCAGTTTCAAATGGCATCACGAGGGTCGAGTCTAACTTAGCCACGTGCCACCTGAATTTTGACCGAGCATCTCCTAGGGGTGACATGTAGAAGGGAAGATATCGTACCTTCTCCCACCCTCTCAGGGATCGTAGAACTTTGCGGTCTACGGATTTAAAGTGCTGCTATCCAGCCTTGATACGAAAGTATTTGATGGCACGGGTCAAGATTCGCTGACCCTCAGTACCGAAAGCCGACACGCTTCCACTAGGCTACCTCTGGTCCGAGAAAGTTTCTTAAATGCAAGTATGCATTCTGTCAGTGGCTATATTTTATGTCTTAACGCACATTTCATGCCTCAAATTTAGAAAGAAAAATGTTTTTCAATGCATGTACAACCAACCATGAAAATATAAAAGTATGTTGGACAAATTCTTGTTCTGGCCTTTGGAAAGAAATATCACTTTTATTGTGTCGCCCCCTAGTGGCACCATTTGTAATATTTTAGTCGAGCAGCGGCACTCGCCGTCGAAACATGTGTTCACTCCCCGTGAAAGTAAAATCTTAAAAATACAGTCCACCGCCTACGATTGATCCTTTCAATCAAAATTCTAACAGCGCTTTTAAACTTTTGTAGGTTTGTTCTTTGTTGCATTATACTGCCCAAGTAATGTCAAGAAATTCCAAACAAGAATAAATAATGCCGATTCGGAGTACATAAAACCTAGTCTGTAAATTCTATACATGAAACAAACTGAAGTTAATTGTTACATGGCATATATACTCGTGTATTATCCATATATATAAATCAGTTCCGTGATTGACTGACCGAAAGATAACCCACAGACCAAACCGCTGGACCTAAAGGGCTGAAATTTTGCATGGCGATTCTTATAGTGTAGGGGTGCACTAAGAAAAAATTTTGAAAAATTCTTAGATTTTTTAAAATTAAATTTTTAAGTTTTTTTTCTAACTTTATTTAAGTTTGCATTTAAAATAATAATTTGAGGGTTATAAAGTTTATATCACAAGAAAGACCATAAAAATTCCTTTAAAATGAAATCTTTTTCGAATCTTTGCCTTCATTTTCCGATTTTTGGTGAATTTTTAAAGATTAATTCTTTGAATTTAATTTATTAAATGCATATAACGTGGTTTCTTTTCTTTTTGTGATACTTTAAACTAATTTTGTAAATAAACTTATTAATCACTTGCATAACAACGAAATAGACAAAAGATGTTGTCCAATCGTCTGCCGCATTAGCAAGAAAAAACATTATCCAAAAAAATATATTAAAATACAATAAAAGAAATGTTCCTCAAACTGTACTATATTCTTTAGTATGGTTCTATTAGATTTAATTTGAATATTTTCTTTTTCACTATTTTGTCTATAAAGAAATTAGTTACGATTTTTTTATAAATATATTTTTTTGGCATTAATTGCATACATTGACAGTTGCATTTAATTTGAATGTACTCCGTAGCGAAGCACGGGTATTCAGCTAGTAAGTTTATGTTCTTTTAACAAGTTTTGGGTATTAAAAGATTGTAAATACTTCAAATCAATTTTTAAAATTGAAAATGCATTATTATATAGGATCCTATATATATTATTTAATAGGATTTTATAAATTTCTATTTACGGACCTTAGTATCAACTCATGCGAGAATTTCACAAAGCGACCCATTTTTGTAACTGCCAAAGTTCACTGGTAGAAGTTGCGAAAAAAAAAAACGCATCATGGTGACGTCATTTAAACGCGCCAAAGTCTGACACCCGCGTTCTCCCCGTACACCTTTATATTCAAATCCAAGCGAAAACCATCTTCTAGGTAAACTATTCAAGCATTTTCGAGGACACACGGAGCATACGGTGAACTCAAAACTGTAAATAATTCTGTATTCATCGATATTCCTAAAACTATAACCATCCCGGAATGAATTCAGATTTTTCCTTAAAGTATTTGAATAAAAATACCATCCAATAGAAAACTGTCTCGGCCAGATGTGTCCAGATGCCATTAAAAGCATTAAAGATTTGTTCTTTGTTTTTTTTTCCAGCCACGATGTCTTGGAGACGCTTTTCACGTTGGCATAGAAAATGTGTTGTATACTATTAAAAGTTGGGAGAAAAGGGGTTTGGATCCTGTTGGCGTAGGATAATATAGTTGGCGTATATATAAACTGTTTTATTATCAGTTGAATAATGTTTTATATTCCTCGTGTATTCTCTGAAGCGAGAGAAATTTCTAGAATATTTTGAGTCTCATTTTACTCAAGGAAAGGAATTTAAGATGAATGTATAAAAATAACCCAATGGTAAATATTTCTCCCTAAATGTTATTTATAAACAATAAGACAACTACTTGTTAGTATATAAATGGTTTTATAATGAATTGAACAACTTTTTCTACTCTTCACATATTGTCAAAGCGGGGAGGGGAAATTCCTAGAATATGTTGATTAGCATTTTACTAAAAGGAACTTTTTAAAATATCCCAAAAGGGTATTTTTTCCTTAAATATTTATAAACAATAAGTTTTATGTGTATTTATTTAAACCGTTTTATTATCTGTTGAATAATGTTTTTATATTCCTTGTGTATTCTCTGAAGCGAGAGAAATTTCTAGAATATTTTGAGTCTCATTTTACTCAAGGAAAGGAATTTAAGATGAATGTATAAAAATAACCCAAAGGTTAATTTCTCCCTAAATGTTATTTATAAGCAATAAGACTACTACTTGTATATAAATAAAGGATTTCATAATGAATTGAATGTTTTCTACTCTTCACATATTATCAAAGGGGGGAGGGGAAATTACTAGAATATTATGATTAGCATTTTACTAAAAGGAATTTGTAAAATACCCCAAAAGTGAATATTTTCCCTTCAATATTCATGAACAAGTTTTTGTTGGTGTGTGAATTTATATAAATCGTTTTGTTATCTTTATATAAATCGTTTTGTATTTTTTTATATTCCTCGTTTTTTCTAAAGCAGGGGAAATTTCTAGAATATTTTGAGTCATTTTACTCAAGGAAAGGAATTTAAGACGAATGTATAAAAACACGCCAAAAGTGAATATTTCTCCCTAAATGTCATAAGTAATAACACAACTTACTTGTTGGTATATAAATAAACATTTTTATAATCAAGTGAATTATGCTTTCTACTCTTCCCAAATTATTTAAAGAGGGGGGGGGGGGCGAAATTCCTAGAATATTTTGATTAGCATTTTACTAAATGGAATTTGTAAAATTACCCGAAAAGTGAATATTTTCTGTAAATATTTCTTATAAACATTAACACAACTTTTTGTTGGCGTATATAGTATAAAGATGGTTTCATTTTCAATTGAATATCGCTTTCTTTTCATCGAACATTCTGAGAGCGGGAGAAATTCCTATAGCAGTATTTTGATTTGTATTTAACTTGAAAGGAATTCAAGATAAATGTGGGAAAAACCCAAAAGTGAACATTTCTGTCTAAATATTATTTATATACCAAAACACAACTATTTAAAATCCACAGCAAGAATACAAATTGGCAGCTACTTTTGAACTGAAAGTTATAATTCATCAGACCAGGTAACACCCGATGATGTAACTACTTATAATTCGCAAATGGAAAGGTTGTTCAACTCCGTGATCAGAATTTCCTAGAATTTCCTTGTCAAACTCATGGGGGCTCCTTTCTAGCCACTTGTTCCGTTTGACGCTTAGGAAGCTCTAGGGGAAAAATCCCCCTTTTTATACTATCAAACAGTTAAGGACGTTCGAATTTATTAATTTCCCATACAATCACACAATGCTCTCCGGCTCGATGAATAATTATTAGATGAAAATTTTCATCGTCCCTAATACCTTTGTTTAACATTAGCTCCTAGATTCAAGTCACTGTTTATTATGTCCACCGACATTTATGTAAATGCAAAAATATTCTATTACTGAAAAATATGAAATTCAAGTCCGTTTGATTACTGTGGGATTGTAAACCACCTGCCGACAGTCACAGTCAGTAGCAACCGAGATATGTTTAAAGCTGAAGTTGGCATAGTGTTGGGGTACTTTAGCTAAGTCTATTTGAGGAAAGGCTGACCTTAATCTAGTATAAATTGGTTGTTACATAAATTGTGAAGGCGTACTGTTGACAACTCAATAAGAACCATGACATACCCATATTTACCAACTTTGTGGGTAGATGCCAGTTCATCTACCAACTGGCTAGTTGAAGGGATTAAAGAGAGTATTTATTTTAGTTGGTACTTCTTCGCAGGTAGATGTAAACAAATCTTTGAAATTTAGCATTCCTTTCGCATCTGTATTTTACAGTAATGAGAATACGACTTTAGCGGCAGATGTAAACAAATATTTACAATTTGATATTCCTTTCGCATTTGATTTTATAGTAATGAGAATACGTTTTTAGAGGTCAATACTTCACCGAGTTAGATGCAAACAAAACTTTACAAAATGTTTCTTTCGCATTGTTATTTTACATTGATGAGAATAGATCATTAGAGGTTAATACTTGTTTGGAGGTAGATAAAAACAAACTTTTGCAGTTTAAAATCTTTCATGTTTATATTTTATGGTTAGAAGAATACGTGCTTAGAAGTCGGTACTTCTTTGGAGATAGATGTAAACAAAACTTTACGACCAAATAATACTTTTCGCAATTATATTTGAAGGCCTTATTTCAATAGTGGCCCAACTCTACGTTTAAAAAAATGGAATTAGCCTCACTTTCATGTTCATACAAGTCATTTCTATCTTATTTTTAAACTGGTACACCTCCAGCTTATTTCTGCTGCCAACAGAGGGCATTACAAATCGGACTTCAGCAGTCATTTGTCAACACTCATCAGACTTAAAGGCTCTGTATCTCAAAATGGACAAAAATGGAATTGACCCACTATTCATATAAGGCCTTCATTTTACAGTAATGAGTGTCTTTAGAGCAGCGCTTCTTAAAATTTATTTCATTCATGGCCCCTTTTTATCATCCAATTTTTTTCGAGACCCCAGTATATAAGGATATAAAGATAGATAATTTCTCAAAAATAATTTATTTCTTTGGTAAACAATATACATATGAAAAAATAATAGTAAATAAAAAAATATGTCTTAGATACTCGCAGTGGGCGACAAGAATTAAATTAATGTCTCAGAATTAAATTTTCGCGACCCATCCTTTAAGAAACACTGCTTTAGAGGTTAATACATCTTTAGAGGTAGATGTAAACAGACCTTTAAAATTTAATATTCCTTTCGCATTTGTATTTTATAAAAATAAGAGTACGTTTTTAAGAGGTCAGTACTTCATTGAAAGTAGATATAAAAAAAAACTTTATTCATGTATAAGAACTAAATTTTCGCGAACCACCGTTCAGCAGTCATTTGTCAGCGCTGCTTTAGAGGTTAATGAATCTTTAGATATAGAAGTAAACAGACCTTTAAAATTTAATATTAATTTCACTCTTGTATTTTATAAAAATGAGAGTACGTTTTTAGAGATCAGTAATTCATTGAAAGTAGATATAAAAAACTTTATTCATGTATCAGAATTAAATTTTGGTGACCCACCGTTTAAGAAACACTGCTTTAGAGGTTAATATATCTTTAGAGGTAGATGTAAACAGTTCTTTAAAATTGAATATTCCTTTCGCATTTGTTATGTAAAAAAAGGAGAGTATGTTTTTAGAGGTCAGTACTTCGTTGAAAGTAGATATAAAAAAAAACTTTACCATTAATATAATTTTCGCATTTATATTTTACTGCAGTGGTGCACAAATTATAGGTAGGGAGCGACTCACAGAAGGGTCGTGAAAAAAATGGAATGCGACGCGTATAATCTGATGTAAATTTATATCATACTGAATTATTTGATTAAAAAGCATGTTTAAACAATCTGTAATGACATATTTTTAATATAATTCTTAATGTTAAAAATATATTATTAAATAAGGTGTCAACATTCTTACAAGGCCTATTCGTTTTTTACCCATGTGAGCGAGACTGGGTTTTAAAAATGGGTAACTATAAAAAAACCAAAAACGATGATATGGAAACAGAATTTTCAAATAATTCAGTAAATGATGAAAAAATAATTAGGTCAAGGTTCACCCATCTTATTCATTTTTTTCCTACTTTTGATTTAAAAAGATAATTTAAGTTTATAATTTTCAACGTTTTAATACAAAGCTTAATATTTTAAAATGATGCTCTTTATTTAAATTTTTGTTCATTTTTGTTCAATATTTCACTAAATATTGAACAAATACTATCTGAGGTCCGGGGTTAATCCTTCTCGTTAATTTTTTTCCAGCTTTGTTTTTAAAAAGATAAATGAAGTTTATAATTTTCAATGTTTTAATATAAAGCTTAACATTTTAAAATTGTGCTCTTTTCAGAATTTAAATTTTTGTTCAGTATTTCACTAAATACTGAACAAATACTATCTGAGGTCAAGTTTCACCTTTCTAACTTTTGTCTAGTTTTGTTATAAAGATAGATGAAGTTTATAATTTCCAATGTTTTAATATAAATCTTAACATTTTAAAATCATGCTGTTTTTTTAATTTCAATTTTTGTTCATTTTTGTTCAATATTTCACTAAATATTGAACAAATACTTTCCGAGGTCTAGGTTCATCCATCTCATTAATTTTTTTCTAGTTTTGTTTAAAAAGATAACTAAAAGTTATAATTTTCAATGTTTTAATATAAAGATTTACATTTTAAAATTGTGCTCTTTTTGAATTTCCATTTTTGTTCAATATTTCCCTAAATATTGAACAAATACTTTCCGAGGTCTAGGGTTACCCTTCTCATTCATTTTTTTCTAGTTTTTTTTAAAAAGATAAACGAAATTTATTATTTTCAAATGTTTTAATATAAAGCTAAACATTTTAAAATCATGCTTTTTTTAATTTCAATTTTTGTTCATTTTTGTTCAATATTTCACTAACTACTGAACAAATACCGTCTGAGGTCCAGGTTTTTCCATCTCATTCATTTTTTTCTAGCTTTGTTTTAAGAAGATAAATGAAGTTTATAATTTTCAATGTTTGAATATAAAGCTTAACATTTTAAAATCATGCTCTTTTTGAATTTAAATTTTTGTTTTTGTTCAATATTTCACTAAATATTGAAAAAAATACTATCTGAGGTCACGGTTCACCTTTCTAATTTTTGTCTAGTTTTGTTTTAAAAAAAAGGATGAAGTTTATAATTTTCAATGTTTTAATATAAAGCTTAACATTTTAAAATCGTGCATTTTTTCAATTTTAAATTTTGTTCATTTTTACATAAATGAAATACAAATGCATATTAATATTCACAAATGAAGTTTCAGTTACAGGAAATTTGACAGAAAAACAAGTCTTGGTTGTAAGGAAGGTATTTTTTTTATTGCTATCATGTAAAGTAAATATGTACTCAAAATCTATAGTTCATTGAATTTTTTAAATGTTCTCAGTATTTGCTTATTCCGCTTTTCTATTCTTTTGTTGACATTTTCCAAATTTTTTTTTCAAATATCTGTTACCAATAAATTTTCATTGGGGCGCGTAATTTTTTTAATTGAAAGACAATAGGTCGTAGTCGAAAAAAAATTGCACACCACTGTTTTACAGTAATAAGAATACGCCAGTAAAGGTCAGTACTTCTTTACAGGTAGACACGAAAAGAAAAACTGAACCTAAATATTCCTTTCGAAATATACATAAATTCGAGAAAAATCAACTGCATTTTAACTCCTGTTGCAATAATGTCAAAAATGAGAAGTAGACACTCAGCATTCATTAAACTACATTTTCTTGCGAAACTTTTCCTTACCCCATCGACACAGCAAACACTTTACGCATCAAACTGTCTGCACTCAGTGTCAACAAAACTTAATCAAAATGCTATTAAAGTAACTTCGGTTAGCGCTTGCAGCAATAAAATATTCAGCAGCGACGTCAAATTTCCCCCGGAATTCGACCATTAAGTGCAAAATCGCATTCCCCCATTACTTTTTTGAAACTTAATTACTCCAGGATCTTGCCGGGGAAAAGCTTTGAGGCCATTTCTGAGTTATTAAGGGGGGCACTCATAATCCATCAGAGAAAGATGGTGGAAATATAATAATAAAAAATATTAAAAAAATTGAGCTTCCTCTGAAATTGACAGCTTTTCCACCCATTTTTTTTCTTTCTGGAGATACTTTTGAAACGGTATATATTTAGAATCATCATCTACGATCGTTCCAGGAGTCATCTTTACGCCAAAGAAAAAGTCCAAAATATTTCGTTTCGTATATGTATCTACGAAATGAATATATTGTATAAATACATACATCAATATATATATATATATATATATATATAAAATTTAAATATATATGTATGTGTATATATATATATATATATATACACTGGTTATCAAAAATTAAGGAAAAGTCTCAAAAATAGCGATTACTCAAAACGTTACGCGTATAAATTAATGAAGCTTATACACAGTATACAACACATAGGTAGGTATAAAATAGCATAAAAAGAAATCGCCAGACAATTATGGTGTTATAGAAACTAGCATATGTATACAATGAACAAATCGAGTGTGTCAGTTTGGTACAGGAAAAGTACCTTTAATATGGAGTGATACTCCCGAGAAGCAATACAGCACACACAACGATGTGTGATGCTGTCAATTATGTGGTCTTTGAGTACGGTAGGAAGTGAGAGCCATTGCTCTTTCAAAGCAGATGAAAGTTTGGCTAGGAAAGTGTGCTAGGAGGAGGATTGAGAGCAGCTATACATCGTCCTAAAGCGTCCCAAACATGCTCGATAGGATTCAGGTCCGGTGATCGAGCTGGCCACTCAATGCGCTTAATTGTTTCCTGCTAAAGATAAGCATCCACAATGCGAGCTCTGTGCGGTCTCGCGTTATCGTCCTGTAGCACGAAAGCATCGCCTATTGGCCCGGAATAAGGACACACATAAGCATTAAGGATGCCATCTCTATAGGTGTGAGCATTCACATTTCCACGGGGAAAGACATGGAGGTCTGTGCGTCCACCCAGAGATACCACCCCAAACACAGACACTGCCTGATCCGTATGCATCTCTTTCACGGATATGTGATGGATGAAAACGAGTTCCAGGTTCTCTCCAAATCAAAATACCCCTACTATCGCTTTGGAGGCTAAACCTGGACTCATCCGTTAAGAGAACAGCCCTCCATTGATCACGCGTCCAGTGGACATGTTGACGTGCCCACTGCAAACGTTCCCGCCTATGGCGTGATGTGAGCGGGACGCAAACGGCTGGTCGTCTAGCAAAAGACTACCTTCGTGAAGCGCACGTCTACGCACGGTTGACGTTGATACCAACCTTCCGGAGCTTGCAGCGAGGGAGAATCTGCAGTCGGAGCTTGCAGAAGGAATTGCGGTTGTATTCCTTCGAGCGCATAATGACAAATATCGGTCATCGTCACTCGTAACGTATGGCCGTCCTTGACTGAACCTCCTGGATGCCGAATTCGTGGTTAGAAATTGTTGACAAAGTCTATGAACCACAGACGGACTCGCATTTAACCATCTGGCCACTTCTGTATGACTTTGTCCTGCCTCTAGTCTCCCAATAGCTCGCCATCACAGTTCTTCATTCAAATGATGCCTGGAGGTCATTGTTACAATTTGGCTATGCCAGATGTCTAATCTCAGCCTCGCAGATACAATTGCCGCCTTGCTCTGAGACATGCACTTTTATGCTCCTCGCAAATAACGTATTCCGACTGCAGCGCCACTATTTTGCATAATGTAGTATTGTTCAACATCTTTTACTTAACAATATATTCAAATTTTAAACAGATTGGCCTAGTTTTCAACGCGTTATCCCTCTTTTTGTGATTTTCCTTTAATTTTTGATAACTAGTGTATTGTACCAAATCCGAGCGACGGGTATATATTCTAAAAAGTGAATTTCAAACACAGAAATAAATATGCCAATTACCGCAATTGAATAACAGAAATTTATGACATTAAATCTTCAATACACTTTTTAACAACTTGCAGAAAAGTAGACAAAATAAAAACGTTGAATCTTCGCTGGAAGCTAACAATTCCAGCACCTAAGAACTTTTCTTAACATAGAGGAATTCAGACATAGTAATTAATACAGTATAACAGTTATTTATAAGTTGCATACGACCTTAAACTTCCTTCCTTCTAGGGACCTCGTCTTATACCAGCCGAGAATAAAACTTTTTATAAGAATAATATCACCTGTTGAAAAACCTTAACCGATCGCATCCAAATTGACTTTAGAACTGAACTTTTTATTCCAGACTCTACTTCACCTTAGGAAACAAAACCCGTGTACCCACGCCGCTCAACCAAACCATTTTCCAACAATAGACCCAAGAGCAGGATTTATTACTTACTCCATGGTAGACCCGTGAACGTGCTAAATCATTGTTTTTATTTATCGTGGACTCCAAAACATCGCACGCTGGCGATAACAAACCAAGTTGACCCCAAACTCGTAACAGTATATATATATACACTGTCACAAAAAATATATGCACCCAGAAGAAATTGAGCTACTATCACGGCAGGAATGTAGTCTGGTAAGAGATATGCAAATGATTAAAATTTCGACGCCAATCAGACAAGGGTAAGCGCGCTATGCGCATATGAGATGCGCAACTGGGAGAGCTTAAAAGCATGACTGATTGTGCCATAGGGTTATTCAAACAAATCTGTCGACTTGGATGGACGGTATTGTGACTAGAGATGCCTCTGAGACGTAACCGGCGACAGTACGAACAATTGTCGGACTTTGAGAGTACGGACTTTGATAGTAGGACTCAGAGAAGCAGGTTGGTCGAACAGTCGTATCGACCACCACCTCGGTCGGAGTGATATGGTAGTTGCTAGGTGTTGGCAACAATGGATCACGGAAGGGATAGTGTACCGTCGCGGAGGGTCAGGGTGTTCCAGGAACACAATCGCGCGCGAGGATCGCCAATAATAAGAGCGGCCACGTCCGCACCAACAAAGTCACTAGAATCGGTTCGACGCTATTTACCACCTTCCAGACATCTGGTGGTATCAAGGGAAACCATTCAGAGACGACTGGCCGACGCAGGTATAAGAAGCCGACGTCCATTAAGACGCCTACCACTGGCCCCACATCATAGGCAGTGTCGATTAGATTTTTGCCGACCTCGGGCAAGCTGGAGTGTGACCGACTGGAGGCGTGTGATCTTCAGCGATTAATCCTGATTCATTCTCAATGCTGGTGACCAGCGCATACGCGTGTGTAGGCGGCCAAGCCACCGGTCCTATCCGGCATTTGTTGTCGAGAGGCATACGGCAATTACACAAGATGTGACAGTGTGGGGAGCGATTTGTTGGGATACACGATTACCTCTAGCCGTCCATCAACGCACTTTGACGCACGCAGTTACGTGTACGAGATTTTAACGCCAGTTGAACTGCCTATGCTATCAAGTCTCCCAGGTGCCATTTTTCAGCAAGACAACGCTCGTCCACATACTGCGCTCCTCTCCCAACAATGTCTCTAAGGATATGACGTACTCCCATGGCCTGCCAGATCACCAGTCCTCTCGCCAATAGAGCACGTCTGGGACGTGCTTGGAAGACAACTGCAGCTGTCCCGGAATAATGGTGGATTAACAGCCCAGTAGCAAAGATTATGGCATGATCTTCGGCAGGATGTCATAGGTAACCTCAATGATTCGATGTCACAGCCATTATTCGGCTTGTATAGCTGTCAGAGATGGATTTACTACTTACTGATTTGTAAGCTTTTTCATGCCATATGTTCTTAATAAATGTCTGTTCTTCTGAATTTGTAATCATTTGCTTATCTTCGCATACACTACATGTTGAGTTTCGTGATAGTAGTTCGTTTCCTTCTGGGTGCATATATTTTTTTGTGACAGTGTGTGTGTGTGTGTGTGTGTATATATATATATATATATGTATATATGTATATATGTATATGTGCATATATATATATATATATGTGTATATATATATATATATATATATATATATATATATATATATATATATACACATACATACTATATATGTATATATGTATATATACTATATGTATATATATTCGCATTCCCCCGTTACAATTTTGAAACATAATTACTCCAGGATCTTGTCGGGGAAAAGCTTTGAGTCCATTTCTGAGTTATTAAGTGGGGCACTCATAATCCATCAGAGAAAGATGGTAGAAATATAATAATAATAAAAAAATTGAGCTTCCTCTGAAATTGACAGCTTTTTCACACTTTTTCTTCTTTCTGGAGATACTTTTGAAACGGTATATATTTAGAATCATCATCTACGATCGTTCCAGGAGTCATCTTTAAGCCAAAAGGAAAATAGTTAAAAAAAAAAAAATCCAAAATATTTCATATCTTACTCGGCTGCAGAAGTCGATACTTCGTTTCCTCGTGATTAGATCTTTATCAATCCGAACGTCAGAGACGGTATAAAATGCCGCGAAATCGATGGGACCTCCATCCAGTTCCCCTTCTTCTCTCCCTCCTAACGTTACTGTTTATTGGATCTCGCTTGCAGTAATGAAATAAAGTTCCTAGGAAAGAGAGATTGATAAATATCATTTTTTTTTGTGGGGGAGTTAAAGCGTTTGACTGTACTTTGCTTACAAGGAGTAAGAAACCCACATCTGATGATCAGAATTTTGTTACATCAGCACTTGATTAAGATCGATGAGGGGGGAATATGTTTCGTTTCTCTAAGACTGGAGAGGACACTTGTAAAAGATCGCTTTTATGTGTTAAAATACTCTACAGATATCTTATTAGATTAGGGAAAATATTCCATTACTATTGTACCTTTGTATTTAAGATGGACGAGTTGTATAAGTTTCATACTTATAATAATAAATACTGTTAAACTGCTAACTAATTTTTTAAAATCCAATATACCCGTGTTAATTCATGAAATATTAATATAATTTAACATAAACGTATAAGAAAATAAGTTTCTGATTGTTATATATATGCACAAACACACAAACATATATGCCCATATCTACATATAAATATATGCATTTATGAATGTACATGTCCATATACATACATATATATGTGTATATATATATATATATATATATATATATATATATATATATATATGTATGTATGCATGTATGTGTGTATGTATATATATATATATATATATATATATATATATATATATATATATATATATATATATATATATATATATATATATAATGAGGCGGTGAAAGGCAAAGTGGTGTAAGTAAGTCAAGTGGTGTAAGTCAGAGTTTAACTGCAAAAACTACAAAACATTCCACCATAAATTGAACAAATTATAATTCATAACAGTTATTACAATATTGCAAATAATAACTATTTACAATTCCACTATAAATTGAACATGGAGATTACATATTTGCCCTCAAATAAAAAAAAGTTGAAAATGTGACTTACACCACTTTGCCTTTCAACGCCTCATATATATGTGTATGTAAGTATATATGTATATTCGTATAATTTAATGCTATCGGCGAACGTATGTAGAAAAAGGATAGGAATATATATGTGTATATGTACGTATGCATATATGAATTTTCATCCAGGTCCCTTGTCCTCTCCCTCCTAACGATACTGTTTATTGGATATCGCTTGCAGTAATGAAAGAGCGATTGATAAATATCATTTTTTTGTGGGGGAGTTAAAGCGTTTGACTGTACTTTGCTTACAAGGAGTAAGCAACCCACATCTGATGATCAGAACAATGATCAGAAAATGTTTAATCATTTGATGAAAATCAATGTAGGGGGGGATACGTTGCTTTGTTTCTAAAAGACTTGAAACAATTATAAAAGTCGCTTTTAGAGGTTAAAATAAAGTATAGTAGTGTCTTAGTAGCAAAAATTCATTCACTGTCCTAACTTCGCATTTAAGCAGAATGAACATAAAATTTAAGATAAATTAATCATTTAATAATATTTATTAATCAGATATCAGTGTTAATACACGAAATATTAATTTGATCAATACCAAATGAATGTATAGCAAAATAACTTTTTGTTTTTAATTGATACACATACACACACATATATATACTGTATATATATATACATACACACACACACACACACACATATATATATATTAAATGTAAATATATATGCACATCTATACATATAAATACGCATATATATATATATATATATATATATATATATATATATATATATATATATATATATATAATGTCCGTAGACTGGTGCAGCCGTCTATCGGCCGGAACGGGAACAAAAAGTTAAGCGCAATTTAACTTCCAATTAACTTCATTTTCTTTTAAGCTGATGGGATAATTCATCAAAAAATTTTAATAAAGTATTTATTAATACATAGAATTGTCAAGTTTATATGATTCAACAGAAAATTTTAAAACATGGTATATAAAAAGTTCTTTTTTTCTTGTGATTATTGTGTGTTAAGGCGTTTGACTGTACTTTGCTTATAAGGAATAAGAAACCCGCACTTGATAAGCTTGTTTCATTAGCACTTAATGAAAATCGATGTAATAGACTAGATCATCTCGTTTCCATATGGCTTGTTAGGACACACTTACTTATACACTATTTGGCCAAAAGTATCCAGACACTCCCATAAAGAAGTGGATCTGGCAGGAGACGTAATTTGATGCCTAACCGAAAGCTATGAAAGTGTTGGTAGTGGTTTGTCAGGTCATAGTTATGCGTTTGTGAGACAATGAGTAGGTCAAATGAGCTTAGTGACTTTCATCGTGGCATTATAGTGAGATGCCACCTTTCTGGGAAATCAGTTCGTGAAATTTCGGACATTCTAAAGAAGCCAAAATCCACTGTGAGTGATGTAATTGTGAAGTGGAAATGTCGAGGCAGTGAAACTGCAGACAAACGAAGTGGCAGGCCGAAACAAATTAGTGAACGCAGCCGTAGAACTCTTGAAAAGGGTAGTGAAACCAAATCGCAAGTCCTCGTTGATTGAAATCACTCAGGAGTTCTAAAGTTCATCAGCCGTTAGTGCTAGCAGCAGGACTGTTCGTCGAGAGTTAAAACATCTGGTATTCCATGGTCGTTCAGCCGCTCACAAGTCGAACATCACTCCCAGAATGCGAAGCGTCGATTGCAATGGTGAAAAGCTCACCGTCATTGGACTGTGGACATGTAGAAGAATGTTATTTGGAATGATGAATCTATCTTTACAATATGGCAGTCCGATGGTCGCGTGTGGGTTTGACGGATGCCCGGCGAGAGCTTCTTACGTGACTGCATTGTGCGACTGTTAAGTTCGGTGGTGGCAGCATCATGGTGTGGGGGTGTTTTTCATGGTTTAGCCTGGGTTCCTTAGTTCCTGTGGTTGGAAACATGAACTCTGAGATGTATGTGGACATTCTGGACAATGCTGCTCTCCCAACTGTATGGCAATATTTCGAGGAAGGCCCATTTCTCTTCCAGAAGGATAACTGTTCCATTCACACATCGAGCCTTGCTCAGGCATGGTTTGACGAAATGGGTGTTCAAAAACTGGATTTCTCAGACCCCGATCAAAATCCCATTGAACACCTTTGGAACGAATTAGAAAGCAGATTGCTTAGCCAGCCAAATCGACCATTATCACTGCCAGCACTCACTTCAGCTGTGATGGATGCCTGGAAGTCGATTCCTATGGACACCTATCAAAAACTGGTGGAAAGTCTCCCCAGACGTGTGCAGGCTGTCATCGATGCAAAAAGAGGACCAACATTAAGGTGGGTCGAAAAAAAATTTATTTTCGGAATGATTTAGTGCAGAAAAGTTGCCTATTGTAATAACATGAAAAACGGTATAAAAAATTAAAATCGGTTAACATCTTCCGTTCGCGCAATTTACTTAAATTTTATGAAAAATTGCAAAAATCGCGATATTTTTGTAATTGTTTTGTTTGTTAAAACTTTAAAATTAATATGCTTTAGTTTTTTAATGCTTATTTTATGGTTTAAATGACCTAAATAAATTAAATTATCATAAATCTAATTTTTTCCGTTCGCGCAACGTCTTTGAAAAAGCAGAAATTTAACAATCTTTCGCAATTTTCATTGCACAACTCTTCGTTCGATTTACTCGAACAAAACGACCCAGGACTTACCACACGGAGGTGGTTGCATGTTGAGTTCCACCCACACCCTACCCAACCAACCATCCAGTTGTTGAGTGTGGTATTTACATTATATTTACATCTATTTACAAAGATATTCCATAGAGTATTATTATTTGGGTTACTGTTTTTTACTTTTTCTTTTTTATATCTATACACATTTAAAGTCTGATATTTTGGAGAAATGTGGCATAACCGATCTAGACTTCAGTGTTGCTCGGATATAAACATCTCTAGCTTCATGTCCACATAATTTATTCGAGGCCTCTGTCAGAATTTTTACTCCACAGCTTGGGTGTAGCAGGAAAACTTTAGTATTTATCTGATGGACGTAGTGTCAGAATTGATGAAAGATTTAATATCCATCTTCACTTAGGTTCCGCAGCATTGGGGGAGGATACACCACAAAAAAATTCCAATTAATAATTTCAATGCAATCGGAAGCTTGGAAGTTTCTTTGGTGGTACGAAATTTCTAACAGTCTTCTTGTTTGGGACGGTGTTTCTTGCTTTTAATATCCTTCTGTAACCAAGCATTCTAATATGTTCTCTTTCATCAACAAGCATTGCCAACAGAACATTCTCTGGGTGCAAAGGAAGCTCATTAAAATGCAGGAGGCATATGATCCACTGTAGCGGGCGTCCTACATGATTTTCTAGTCTGTGGATGACACCGTTCTTCTATCCAGTGTTGGTTACAGTGCCGTTACACCCTACTACTGCTAGGTTTTCTAGTGATATTGATAGTTCAGACAAACGAGAATTATTTCTTTGAGTTATATCATTTGATGAACTCCAGGAAGGAGATACATGTCCATTATACGTTGATCCAGGTTCCTGGATAAGAGAATAGTGCTCATCTTTCCCATTCCTGCAAAATAGCTTGGCATTCAATTTTACGACGAACAAAGTATCATCCTTTCGTCCTTCAAAGAAAACACCCCAACTTTCTTCAGGAGGTGTGAATTGACTTTTTAAATCCGTCCTAACACGACTCTTGTCTCCTTATCAACCACATAGGATGAATCTGTGTTTTGCACAGTGAAAATTGCGAAATATTGATAAGATTCTGTTTTTTCTAAGACGTTGTGCGAACAGAAAAAATAGATTATTGACCAGAATATAATTTATTTCGGTTATTTAAACCATAAAACAAGCATAAAAAGCTAAAGCGTGTTTATTTTTATAATGTTAACTAACAGAAAAAAATTACAAAAATTTCGTGATTTTTGGAATTTTTCGTAAACTTTAAGTACGATGTGCAAACGGAAGATGTTAACCGATTTTAAATTTTTTATGCCGTTTTTCTTATTTCAATAGGCAACTTTTCCGCACTAAAGCGTTCCGAAAAAAATATTTTTTTCGACCCACTTTAACCAACATCATATTAATATATGCCTCAGGACTCTCCGAGTCCGTACCACTGGGTGTCCAGATACTTTTGGCCAGCTAGTGTAAAAGTTGCTTTTTGTGATAAAAGAGGCTAGAGTGGTCTTTCTAGAAATAAATTTTCTTCCCTGTCGTAACTTTGTATTTAACCAGTAGAAATCATAAACTATTGATAACGATAAAGACTGATAAATGATTACCTGATTTAATATTTTTCAAAGAGATATTGTTACCCGTATTGTTACAGAAAAGGATACGTGTTAGTACATAAATCAGGAGATATATGTATATATGAATATGTGCGTGTATATGGATATATGCATAAATATGTACGTATATAGGTATATGTATGTGTATGTTTATATAAATGAATATGTGAGTGCATGTGTGTATATGCATATGCGAATATGTGCGTTAATGAGTGTATATGCATATGCGAATATGTGCGTGAATGAGTGTATATGCACATGCGAATATTGCGTATATGTGTGTAAAGGCACATGCGAATATTGCGTATATGTGTGTATGTATATGAATATGTACGCGTATGGGTATGTGTGTATGAATATATACACAATATTTACACTACATATGCCAATATTTTCTGCAGGGTCTTAGGGAGTAGCAGGAAAATTTTGATCGCATCTAGCAACACGACTTGAGTACGTATAAAAGACGATCCATTTGAGCTATATTAACATAAATATCTTAAACTGTATACCTTCCAAACCCCAATAAATCCTCGTCAAATGAAGTCTACCACTGCTGAAGATAAGGGAAGCTAAGATATATCAATTAAGCAGGCTCTTTTCATCCGTATCAGGTATGTCCGAAATTCAATCAGGGACGTAGATACTCCCCCATGTCACGTGCCCCCAAGTGTACCCCTTAATTCCGAGCTCCCAGGGAAGATTAAAAGGCAACCCTCCCTTACATGATGAATCACTGGCCGCGTCCGCCAGCACGTGTAATTTGCTCAATTTAACTCGAGTCGTTAGTCATGTGATTGGTCGGGATTAAAAGAGGCGAGGGTGGGGGGGAATAGTTTCCCACTCCCTTCGTACTTGCATATATCGACTGGGAACTTCTGTTCCATGAAGTTCCATCATCATGGGCGAAATATACATCAAGATGAAGCAATTAACTCCCACATACCGGGAACCTATGTTCTCTTATCTCAAATATACTTCCTCATGCAGGATTTAACGATTTCTTTATAGAGACCGGAACACATATAAAATTTTTCTTCATGGGTGTCGTATCATTATTAGAACACCTATGAAGAAAATATCAGTTAAAAACAATATTAGTTCAAAACTACCGTAAATTCATGACTATAATACGCACATATGTATAATACGCATGCTTGATTTTGCTCGAAATTTTCGGAAAAAATTAAAATTCTATTATAATATCCACCCATAACTTTTCAATATTTTATTTAAAAATTGTACAAATACTTAAAATCAAAATCTCTATATATAAAAATGAATGTTTGTTTGTTCGTATTTTATGCGCTGCCGCACTGTTCATCCAATTGCGATGAAACTTTGTCAACTTATTGCTTCAACTTGCGCGAAGGTTATAGACTATTTTCCTCCCGCTACGACGTTCCATTCCCGAATTATGTTAGAACAAGTTTGCGCGGTATCAACGGATAATTTTGTTCAAAGCATTGTAACATTTCATTGTTGCCAATTAAATTATAAAATTTGCGTAAAAATAGACATGAATTAAAAACGTGATTTGTTTATATATTCACGCATGCAAGAATGAATTTGATATATTATTTTCATATACGTGGCAACGCCGGAATATTTCTTTTTAAAAATGAAAATATAAGGATGGAAAGTCATTCATTTTCAATGAATGTGTTATCTATCCATTTCATGAATTGAAACTATCCCAAACTACCTGTTCAAACTCAAATATGTTGAAGGACACGTTCACTTAGCTGAAACACGTGCGTTTAGCCTTGACGCGATGATTTATATAAGTGAAGGGACATAGAAACATAGCAGATGATTTAGTTTTGAGAAAGAATTACAATCATGAAATACGTGTATATCATAATTAAGAAAATCTGAAAGTGGCATTGAAACATAGCAAACGATTTAGTTTTGAGAAAGAATTCCGAGCATGAGATACGTGTATAAACGTTTTCTGTAATAATTATCAGATTTGCTGTGTTTTAATATTGAATGTGATCTCAATCCATTCAAACATTATTGATTATTTTTCTATAATAATAAATCCATTCAAACGTTGACTAGCTGTAGATTAATGCTTTAAAATACCCAAAAAGAGGAGATCAACTTTTAATCCTGCAGAAATAAGGGCAAAATGTCAAAGATTGTTGAGAAATGAGCAATGTGATGGAAAAAGAAAAGAGCGCTAAGCCAACAGAATTCGAAATGCAGTTAGACGCACACAAGAATCTGAAGAAAAAACATTCCCAAGATCTCGAAGGCAACAGAATTCGAATTGTAGTGATCCGAAGCAGTGAGACTGATGAAGAAACTTCTAACGCGTCGAACATACGATCGTCTTCGAGCTTCAACATCGAAAGGAGAGGAAAGCGATGAACAACTACAGCACCGACAACAAACTAATGCTATTTGCTACCGCAAAAGAATTTTAGCGAAACTTTTGAACATCATAACATGAGGCTAATCACTGAAAAAATAATAAAAGAAACTGAATCCCAAGCGAAGCCGGTTAATACATCTAGTTTGTAATAAAAATAAACGAAAATGTCAAATTCGGTAGCAAAATAAACTTAATTTTTAATGCAAAACAATCAATACTGTCATTTTATCAGCCTTAATCACTTTTACTACAGTACATTTCATCTGTTGTTTGTCGTTTATTCACTGTTTAACACTACATTTTTTGTACACGAGTATAATACGCATCCTCATTTTTGAGGGTAAAATGTGAAAGAAAAGTGCGTATTGTGCTCAAGATTTTACGGTATTATGAAGAAAATATAAATTCAAAATAATCAACTCCCATCTTCTGGGAATCAGTTCCCATATTTTAAATGTTTCCTCGAAATAAGTTTAACAGTATCTTGATTTATACCGAAAGAACTTCAAATGTTGTCAGATGACTTAAAGGGAGTACTTTGTTTTCAAAAATATACAGTATTGATTAAATACATATATTTTTAGTTCAAATGTGGTATGGAATCAGGAAAACAAATATAATTTTGGATAAAATTTCATAACATTTTAAAATACAGTGGAACCGCGTTATAGCGAACCCGGTATATAGCGAAGTCCCGGATATAACGAACAAAAATTTTAGTCCCGCCGTTTTCCTATTGTATTAAATACAATTAATGCTAATTTTTCCTTTTATAGCAAACCTCCGAAATCTTAAGAATCGGCTATAACAAGCATTTTTTTCAGTCGAAAACTGATTTCTTTTTTAATTTTTAAACTTTTTAAGAAGGTTGAAGATACAACGAATGTTGAAGATGATTTATCCATCGCGATGTGGATAGAAAAGCACAAAATTTCACCATTCTCAGATTGTGGCGAGCAATTGTTCGAAAAATGTGATGAAGTCATTACATGTGAAAATCCGGCCGATGAAGCTATTGTGGAAGAAATTAAAATGAATCATTCTGAAATAGAAGATTCTGCTTCTGATGCTGAAGAAGAGGCGCACATAAATGACGAAATTTCCACCGTCTTAGATGCTACAGCAGCGATGAGTGTAGTTAATAAGTTTTTGTCTACACAAACAGTGGTAGAAAGAGTGTTGAAGTCATCTGATGTATTGGACAAAGAAATTCATAAAATGTTTTTGAAATCGGCATCACGTCAGCAGATTATTACCGATTATTTCTGTATCAAAACAGTGAAACAATTAAAGATAAAATCAATTTATTTCCATTTGTCTTCATTTTTAGTTAATTTAAATAGTATTGTCAGTTTAATGCAATCGATTTTAGTCAATTTAATATATTAATGATAATTTTTTTGTAGATTTTATCATTCTTTCAGTTCATCCTTATTGAATATACATAGCAACTAATGAGTTATACATTTTGTGAACTCTAACATTTTTCTTAATGTTTCGTATATTGCGAACAAAACCTTTGGTCCCTTGAAGTTCGTTATAACGGAGTTCGACTATACAGGGACTTTTTTTATAAATTTTTATTACATTTTGGTGTTTACGCTAGAGACCCTACACTTAATTCAACTCAATATATTTTAATTTTCTTTATGCGGTATGCTACTTAGATATTTACCTGTGTTTTGAAATAAAAGTTTTACAATATTTCCAAAAATCACTGAAATATACCAAAAAGGGAAAACACACTGTTTAAAAAAATTATCTTTTTATAACGGCAGGCACCTGTAGAATGATTAAATTAACACATATAGCATAGCTTTTAGGTCAAAACATAGTTAGTAATATGTAAAACACTATTGCAAAATTTCATTAAAATACATTGAAAACTTTTTAAATTATTAGTTTTCTCGTTTACAAAAGTAGATGAAAAATGAGTTTTCTAGAAAATGCATTTAAAAATGCCACTTCCGTTCTTTAAAAATCGTTTTTGGTTTGTTGAATTGGTCATGAGTTCTCATCCAATAATTGTACGAATACAAGAAAAGTCGTTTTATAATCCCAAAAGATTGGACTTTGAAATCTTATTAATAAAAGCGAATGTTTGCGCGCGCGCGTGCGTGCGGCCCCCAGGCGAATCTGTGAAACTTACAGCCGTGAAATTTGGCACACGAGTAGTGCAGACTATGGGAAGGTGCACCTCGAAGCCTGAATTTCAAATTTTATTCTAGAAAATTTTTTATTGTATGTTTTGTGGGATATTTTATGATTTTTTAACTTCAGATTACGATATCTCGGCAAAAAATGATCGTAGAATTTTGATCTTTTTACAATCTAAGACTACAGACATTTCTCCTTCAAACAAGACCTCATTTGTTTAGAAATAATTTAAAATAGACTAATATTTTCATCAAAATATTAAACCCACCTTTTTCGAGAAATTTACGACCATTTGATGATCTATGGTCGATGCTCTTCGAGTTTTTATCTTATAAAAAAAATATTTACATCATCTGGAAGACGAAAGCTTTCTCATTCATATAAACCTCATTTCAAGTGTATCTTAAAATTTCGATTTTTAATTGAATTTTAAAGAACGATACTTCAACGCAAATTTTATACGCGGTTCTTCCAACGCGGTACTCTAGACGTTGGAATCAATCATTCATAAGAACTGCGAATGCGCACAAGGAAACGTTTTATTTACTTTTGCCGGTGTTCACTTTTTCTGTATTCTGTCAATTTTTGTTTAATTTAGTTACTTTTTTGTATATTCTTTCTTTTTATGCTTCTGTCTGAAACTCTGGAATATTTTTTATTATCATTCTAATACTTCGAAACTTAACAATGTTTACCAGGGGTGTTTTAAAACAACTGTTAATTATGTTTGTGTTTAGCTTTGAGAAAAAATAATTTTGTATAGGTTTTTTTGGTCTTTTATGCTAAAATAGCTCTTAAAAATCAAAAAAAGAAACAAAAACTTACCTGTAAATAGCATACCTTTTTTATAAATTGATCAATTTGAAGTAATTTTAAATGAAATTTAGCTAAAACACCTATCATTCTGCACAAAATCCTAAAGAAAATATTTTAAACTAATTTTAGCTTTTGATTGTGGAAATTTTTGATGTTAAAACGTATTAGCAATGTATTACATATGCATTATTTTGTACGTCAAATATAGTTGCACATTAATTTTATAGAAATTTGTGGTATAACTTTCTTAAGTAGCACGATTTATTTTTCTCTATCTTTTTCTTAATTGTCATATTTTGAGAACATAACTTTTTTAAATTCAAAAAAACACAAGTAACAGTTTAGGTTAACGAGATTTATTGTCAAGAATTATATTTCACATGATTGGACAAGCCACAAGTCAAGAAGTGTTGAAATTAATGGAGGTAAGGTTAATTTTTTTTACATGCAGTAATTTTTTCATGTCCTGATAAATGATTCATAAATTAGAATGAGTCTCATCACAAAGGCAAAGATTTTTGGAGAAGTTAGGTGTCATATGTACACCATAATTGCAGTTTTGACTGATTTAAACTCTGTATTCTCACATTTTGATGCCCCTGTAGCAGTAGTGGATTACATGGATAACTGGAGTTACTCATTTTGTTCCATTTTAAAGGAATTAGGCTGTGGTTCATATGGGAATGGCGTTTAGAAACATACGGCATATGAGGCAGATATTACGGATCAAATAATAGCCAAAGATGACACCACTTCAGTCAGTTGTCACGAAACAACGTCTCGTTGTGAAACTGTCTCGTTGTGCAACTGTCCACATGTTGAAAAAGCCTCCTCTACACGATTTCTTCATTCGGGAATGGCGTTTAGAAACATACGGCATATGAGGCAGATATTACGGATCAAATAATAGCCAAAGATAGCAAGTGTCTATAGACAATGCGTGGATTGTCCCGTATTGCCCTCTACTAACTACAATTTTCAATGCCCATATAAACGTAGAGTACTGTAATTCAGTTTTATAGTGTTGCGTGTGAGTGGAACACTGGTGTGTGGTTTTCAAATGATTTTAGCTTTTACTGGAAATTAGCAGAACATTAGCTTCCAAAACAGTAATCGTTTGGAAAGTTTTGAATTTAATTTATTAAATGCGGATCACGAGATTTCTTTTCTTTTTGTGATACTTTAAATTAATTTTGCGTCACGTGTATAACAACGAAATTAATTGACAAAGAAAATATTAAAATACAGTAAAAGAAAATTTAACCACTAGACTAATTGAGATGGAGATTTTTAAAAATTTAGTTGAAATTAGTATGTTTTATGGATATTAAGTCAAATCTATATATAAAACTGTAATTTCCTCTCAAAATATGCTTCGCCATGACGATAAATAAGTCCCAAGGCCAAACTTTAAAATATGCTGGCGTACATTTACGAGAAAATTGTTTCTCCCACGGTCAGTTTTACGTAGCTTGCTCACGTGTAAGTTCGAGGACGAGCCTGGTAATATTAGTTCCGCCCAATGAAGAAACAAAATATATTGTTTATAAGAAAATCCTCTAAAGAGCAATTTCATTACTTTTTCATTGTAATTATCCTAAAATGTACCCCGTAGCGAAGCACGGGTATTCAGCTAGTAGAGCAATAAAAAATATCCGAAATTTTGTACCAAAACAGCCATTTACCGCAGATGCCTTAACGGCAATATGACGATAAGTTCAACTTCTGCTAGGTGTTGGAAACTTCTGTTCGACGATGTCTCATCATTAAAAATAATAATATACGTCAAAATAAAACTAACTTCCATTTTCTAGAAATGTGTTCCCTTATTTCAAATTTACTCCCCCGAAAAAAGGTTCAACTATATTTCGATTTAAACTGAAAAAAAACTTCATACGACTTAAATATGACTATTTTTTTTTAAAACTTCTTTGGCGTGTTAGGAATTTGTTCCACGTTGTCCCGTTATCGGCGAAATATTCGCCAAAAATGAAACAATTAACTCTCACCAAATTGAAATTCATGTTCTCTTATCTCGAGCTGGTTCCAACGTATTCTTTATTTGGATAGGTGTTATAATTGTTTTTAGATTGGACAATTTTCTTACGAAAGTCTTTATTTGGGATGAACTAATGTTTATTGTTTGTGTAAAAGTAAAAATATATATAATCATCAAAAAAATTAAAAGGTAAATTAGTGTAGCCTTTATATTTTGCACACTCTTTTACAAACCATCTTGTTTACAAACGTATTTTAAGTACTAAGTGAAACGTCTTCTCGGTTTGGGAACTTTTTCCCTTATCTTTTACAGCAATTACGTAAAATGATTTCAAATCCACAACAAAGCAAATGTGTTTTCAACTAAAGCAGATTTTCTTTTGCTGTTCGTTAAGGGGACAAGAGATCTTCAACCTACATTTTTAAAATTTTTAACTCTATAAATTATCCACAAAATTCTTAAATTCTTCTTTTTTACTGTACAGAAAACCTTTAGAAATCAAAACAAGGATTTTTTTTGTGTGTGCAGAAAAATGTCTGTTTTTCAAAAAAATTCAAAATTGTAGCATTATCCAAAATCCTCCATGCACATTCCATGTCATTTAAAAACCTTAATTTTTTAATATAAGTTCACACTATATACATAAAAATAATTGTTCACTGAATTTTTATTGTATGAATATATAGCCATAAATTTATTTTTTAAAATCTGTCTGTCTGTTATTTTTTTGTTTTTACTTGTATTTGCTGCATTTCATGGTCTACAAATTGGAAATACATGTACTACATATTTTTGGATGCAAAGAATTATGCACATTTTTGTGGCAAACACTTCCATTAAAAATCCTGGGAAATTTGGGAGAAATCAGAAGAAAAGGAGTGCGCGCATAGAGAATTTTGAAAAATGCTAGCATTTTGAAGAAATTTTGAAAAACAGGTCTTATTCTTCCACAAAATGTTTAATTGTAATGTAGTAGAAAATATTAATTATTCTCATCTATATATATGAAACAGTTCCGTGACTGACTGATTGACATACAACGCACAGACCAAACCGCTGGACCTAAAGGGCTGACATTTTGCATGGCGATCCTTCTTATAGTGTAGGGGTGCACTAAGAAAGATTTTTGAAAAATTCTTCTTAGATTTTTTTAAATTAAACTTTTAAGCTGGTTTAGTAACTTTTTTTAAGTTTGCGTTTAAAATAATAATCCGAGGGTTATAATATTTATATCGCGAGATCATAAAAATTTCTTTAAAATGAAATCTTTTTCGAATCTTTACCCCCATTTTCTGATTTTTGGTGAATTTTTAAAGATTCATTTTTAGAATTTAATTTATTAAATGCTGATCACGTGGCTTATTTTCTTTTTGAGATACTTTAAACTAATTTTGCACCACGTGCATGACAACGAAATAGACAAAAATATTTTTTTTTCTTGCTAATGCGGGAGACGGTTGGACATTATCCAAAAATATATTAAAATACATTAAAAGATATGTTCCTCAAACTGTACTATATTAACTGTACTATATTCTTTAGTATGTCATATTCGATTTAATTTCAATATTTTCTTCTACATTATTTTGTCTATAAAAACATCCCTTACGATTCTTTTTATAAATGTATTTTTTTTTTTACATCAGTTGTATACATTGATCGTCGCATTTATATATATAGGCATTAATTGCATACATTGACAGTTGTATTAAATTTGAATGTACTCCGTAGCGAAGTGCGGGTTTTCAGTTAGTTTTGTATATTGAGTATTGAAAATGAAAAAAAGCGAGTTTGAAGGTCCCCTTAAATTTGACATAAATGTTTCTGCAATCCATAATACAGCTTAAACGTCTGTTAATAACATGTGATCTATTAATGCCCTTCGTAACTATTTAATATAAGATTCTATAAATCTACATTAAAGCGATATCTTCTATTCAATTTAGGCTGTTCTTATGTTATCCTTCATAACGGTTGAATTAAAGCCTCTTGACTTTACAATAAGGCAAAGATCTGGACCCTGTGCTACGGATATTCATACAAAAGTACAAAAGCAGCTGTAAAAGATGAGAACAAAGGTTTAAAATGGAATGAATAGATAAAAAGATTAAAAACAATTTTAAATCAAATACACAAAGAATAGATTTACATAAAAAAAGGTCAAACTAATAGAACAGATTAAAAAAAGATTAAAGGGGAAGAAACTAAAATATTAAAATAACACAATGATGAAAACCCAATAAAAGAAAAATATATCGGTTAGTAAATTCAAAATATTTGGCTTAATTGTGTATTTTGGAAACTTATCTAAAAATAACTAACTTTTGCCAGTTGATTAAAACTATCTATCGATGTTTCTATCTTTCAATCAATCAATCAATCAATCAATCAATCACTCTCTCTCTCTCTCTCCGTCTATCTATATCTAAATCTCTATATATATACATCTCTATCTAGTATCTCTCTCTCTCTCTCTCTCTCTCTCTCTCTCTATATATATATATATATATATATATATATATATATATATATATATATATATATATATATATATATATATATATATATATATATATATATATATATATATATATATATATATATATATATATATATATATATATATATATATATATATATATATATATATATATATATATATATATATATATATTATATATATATATATATATATATATATATATATATATATATATATATATATATATATATACTACGCAAAGATATATAATTTTTAAATCATTAACTTTCGAAGAAAAAGGATAGAATTTTTCTTTCTTTGCTGTTGTCACGACCGTTAGCTATGCACGTCATGTAAAATCTTCATTTTTGTAGTATTCGAAATACTTTAAAATTCCTGACTAAAATTTTCAAGAACAGATTTTTCAAACGAGCAACAATGGAATTCAAAAGTAATGGTCAGACTATAAATGTGCACACGGTCTGCCTAGAAAAGCATAAAAGTACATAAATAGCATCTTGTTTCTTTTTAAAGAAGTCGTTCACATCAAAGGGGATTCAATGTGGAGCTCTATTACATTTAATTCCCTCTCCTAACGGGATGAAAAAAAATCCCTCCCTTATCCCCTATTTTCGGCATTACACTGGATATCACTCAGGCCATGCGGGTTAAAAGCTGAATGATGATTAGCGACGGTAACATAAACCCCGAATCCACCCGGGCTTGTCGTGGGTTTTAAACAGATGGCCTGATTGTCGAGGCAATATTCGAGCCATATGCTGCAGCAGAAATGGGGTTTTCTAATATTCCCCAGCTTTTCCCTTTCTCGATCTTTTGTGTAGGTGGGTGAATCACTGAGTATTGGGCAGTACAATAGATAATAAGGATCACATATTGGAGCCGCGTTTTAGGGTAATATGCATTCGGGTATTGTTGTAGGTTTGTGTGTATTTCTGTAACGCTCGTTTGCGGGATTCTAATTCTTCAGAGACTAAAATTACACTGGGTTTCTTCCACAAAGAGGGCTTTATGATAGAATAAGGGCTAAACTGGAGTAAACGCTACCTCTATATGAACGAGATCGATTCTCTCTTTCTAGAGTAAACGCTACCTCAGTATAAACGTGATCGATTCTCGCTTTCTAGAGTAAGGCCTTCTGCACATTGCTACCGGACCGGAGCGGAGTGTTAGCAATAGAAATTTTTACCAACCACAAGGCTCAAAGCAATGACTACGTGATATGTCAGACCAATCACGAGTCATATCAACAATCTAGGAGCCAAAGGAAGAACACAACACTGCTCCGAAAGCAAGGAGGAACAAGACCTAAGTCGCCATAAAACTGAACTTAAACTTCTTGTTTTGGTGGTGTGTGCGGGGGGGGGGGAGCACTGCGTTAGGACCCCAATGGCATAGAACATTTTTTTCCACATATTTTGGGAACTTTCTAAAAGAAACTGCTAAATGACATCAAATAATGCATAATTTTGGGCCCAAACTTTGGAAAAGTAACACAAGGGCCATGCAGCTCATTGAACTACGGTTTTCAATTAACTGAAAGTCTAGCTTTAAATAACTTGTTGCTAGGAAACAGTCATCTGGGGCCTTATTCCACGGAAACGAAAATTTCGCCTTGCGAAAATGACGGCATCGTGACGTATATTATTTGTAAAACCTACCAATGAGCATTATTGTCGGTAAAGATCATACGTCACAATAACGCCATTTTGGAATGGCAAAACTTTCGTATGCCACGATCCCGGGTTACAGTGTATAAATATGAAAATTATTTCTTCTTGATTACTGTCATAATATCTGAGTTTGCTATGTAAAGAGTGTCAAGTCCAAAATCGTAGTTTTGAGAAAAATAGGATTGAAAAAAAAAATGGCTTTTGTAAAATCAGTCTTAAGTTTAATTAAAAGTTTTTTTTAAAGTTGATTTTTCTAATTTTATTTTTCTTGAGTAAACAGTATTAAGACTTTGATTTGGACATAACCCCTTTTTAACACTTACATGTTTGTGTTTTGTTTCACATACCCCAAATTTTCCCTGATGAATAAAAATATTTAGGAGTGGAATTGAACTTATGTATCTTTCTGTACTCTGCAGTAGCCCTTGATTTTTCAAACATGCCTGGTTTGATAACTCATTTTAGCTCATTTTGGACTTAACATCCCTTTGCACAGCAAACAGATATATGTATTCCTAAAATCATTGGTATTATGTGCAATTTAACTCAAGCAAATGACTTTCAATAGAACCGCATTTGTAAGAATGCGGTACCCCTGATAGTAAACACAAAATAAAACAAATTTTTGTCTATTATAACGAATATTCGGGCTACAAGTTACTTAGTTCGTTCCTATCTATAATAAGTGATACGTGCATTCTTAATTAAATTAGGAAACTTTGAACATGAATCATTGCATTGCAAATTTCATAGCTAGCTACTTCTGAAACAGATTAATGGAAAACTATCTTACGTATTTCCTGTAAACCAAAATTATCTCGACATTATTTTAAAAAATTTTTATTATACTTTATAGTAGATTTTTCATTTAGTTTAGTCGAAAAATGAAGTTTTTTATATCAATCATCATCGGTGCCATCTGTCTGCCGAAAGGAACATTTTTTTGTTCACGGTAAAAAACTTATTCGTAGCAAAACATCGCTTATTTGGTTAATGTCGAGATTTGATAGAATAGTCACGGCTGGAAGAGGCTGAAGAATATTTTTAAAAATGGCGAATGACGAAAAATTGTTTTCATCAAAATAAAAAGGAATAATTAAGATTCTTGAGAGTACAAATTAAATTAAATATAATATTCAAATCAGATGAATCAAAATGAACCTTTTATTTCGTTGCAATATCAAAATTAGCTTGAATTTTCTTTAGAAACTATGAAAAGTGAGTGAAATAATTGGACACAGTTAGCTCAACCACTATTTACAGTTCATAAATATATGTAACATTATGTATGGTACAACACTAGAACTGAATTTTCGGACATGTATTTTTAATTTTAAAGAATTTTGCTCGCCAAAACAATTTTTCAGACCCTTACCTGAAGTTCCGGGAAATTTAAGTAACCCCAAACTTAAACAGTCCCGCGTGACCTGTACACCTGTGTGAAAAACACCACAAGAGAGTCATTAACGGACATTTTTTAAAATTTTCCACGACTTTTAAGTGTGGGTGAGCTAATTTAAATTTTGTGCCCGCGCGTCCCGCTTCCTTAATGACACGGAGAAAATATTAAAGAAATGATAATGGTTTTCAGACTTTTGAATTCGCTCTCGACCCGCCATTTCAGTGGAGGGTGAATAATTAAGGCAACCTGTCTCCATGACTTAACTTCAACCGGCTCCTGAAGTTTACGACACTTTTGTGCTTTCAAACGACCCCGTCCTTTTCAAGGGGTTTTATGGTTGCGGTTAATTAGGGCGCATCGGCAATTTCTCTGCGTCTCACAGACAATGCTCTCAATTCATTTAGCTGCCAAGCACTTGGTCAGCAAAAGTTATATATTTCGCAGAATCAGACTTTTCACTTGAATTGGAGTGCATTCATCGTGTGATGAAGATTTAATGTATTTTAAAGCACTGGGGACACTATTTAATTTTATCTACGCACATTTTTAAAGTTTAAAAAAAAAAATAGTGTATTAAGGTCATCGCAGATATATCTACACACACACATATATATGTGCTCGTGAGTATATAATTATGAGCATATATATATATATATATATATATGTGTGTGTGTGTGTGATGTATATACGTAAGTGTATCTATGTGTGTGAATGTATGTGTGTGTGCATATGTGTATGCGTGTATATGTAAGTGTATATATGTGTGTCATATGTACATGTGTGTGTGTGTATTTACGTAAGTTTATATATGTGTATATATGCATGCATGCGTGTGTGTGTTTGCATGTATATACGTATGTGTATATATGTGTGTTTGCATGTATACGTATGTGTATATATGTGTGTGTGTGATGTATATACGTAAGTGTATCTGTGTATATATGTATGCATGTGTGTAAATGTATGTGTGTGTGCATATGTGTATGCGTGTATATGTAAGTGTATATATGTGTCATATGTGTGTGAATGTATGTGTGTGTGTGTGCGCGCGCGCGCATGTATTTTCGTAAGTTTATATGTGCATATATGCGTGTGTGTGCATGTATATACGTAAGTGTATATATGTATATGTATGTATGTGTGTGAATAAATGTATGTGTGTGTGCATATGTGCATGTATGTGTATGCGTGTATATAAGTGTGTCATATGTGTATGTGTGAATGTGTGTGTGCGTGCGTGTGCATGTATATATATACGTAAGTGTATATATGTATATATATATATATATATGTACGTGTGTGTGTGCGTGTATATGTATGTAAGTGTACAGATGTGTGTGCCATATGTGTGTGAATGCATGTGTGTGTGTGTGCGTGCGTGCATGTATATGTATGTAAGTGTATACAGTGGAATCTCGATCTATCGTTTTCGAAGGGACTGACTAAACTAAAGGATGGATGCGGGAAAACGATAGATGCGGTAACATACAAAAAAGTATTAACATACCTTAAAGTTTGATATCCCTAAAACATATTTACTCAAATACATAAATGCATACATACCTGTAGTGTAATCGAAGATAAAATTACAAAATTGTACTGAAATCCAAAATGATAATAATAAAAAGAATTACACGTAGATACACAGGAATTTTGATTCAAATAAAATTTTTATCTTAGTTTGTTTTTTGGAGATTTTCTCTCCACATTTAAACAATATTTTTTCTGTGTTGCAAATTGTATTCTTTTCGGTATCGGTTATTGCGTGAGAGAATAAAGAAGCGGCGGCCGTGAACTGTTTGTAACTAGAACCATTCCATTTCACTGGATGGGGTCCGACATAAGGCCACCAGGAAGTTATTCCTTCCGGGAGAATCCCTCATCGGCCAATATAGACTGCAGCAATCAGAAACTTCTCAAACCCTAGACCGAACAGACTGACATATTTCAAGTTCAGTTATTATGAAATAACGATCGATCCAATAAATTAATATAAAGCTGCGATATTCTGAACGAATATTGCGGGAAAACGATGCATTGGGGAACGATCCATGCGGTTTGCTTTTTCTTGTTTTCTATGGAATTTATTCGGGACTGGGTAAAATAAACGATACATATGGGAAAACGATCATTCGGGGGACGATCGATCGAGATTCCACTGTATATGTGTGTGTCATATATATATATATATGTATGTATGTATGTATGTGTGTGAATGTATGTGCGTGTGTGCATATGTGCATGGATGTATGTATGTAAGTGTATATATGCGTGTGTGTGCATGTATATGTAAGTGTATGTGTGTATATATGTATGTCATATGTGTATGCATTGGTGAGAATGTATGTATGTGTGTGTGTATACGTGCATATGTGCAAGTAAGTTTATATGTGTATTCTCTATGTGTATATGTGTGTGCGTGTATATGTTTGTATGTGTGTTTATATATATTTATGTGTATATGTATGCCTATATGTAGTATTTACGCATATACATATACGAATCTTTGACGTATATCACGTATCACACACGCAAAAGTGACAAATTTAAAATTTGTTACGAAAACTTCGAAATTCAAACTAAAATGCAATAATTTTGATAATCTGCTGTACAAATTAGATTACTTTGCATATACCCATTTGAATGGCAAAACTTTAAAAAAAACATTTTTTAAAGGTTAAAATGTTTTCATAAGTTTTGTCCTGAGAACAGAATAACAGTGTACGGAAATTTAGAGATAGTATGACAGGAATATTGGATATATATTTTTAAAGATGTCAATTAATTTTAAAAAACAATATGCTCAAAACCGTTCAATATGGTAATTTAGCGGCAGCAAAAAAAAAGGGGGGGGGGGAACTTGCGGAATGACGTAAATTCATGTGAATGGCAAACAGAAAGAGAATTTTAAATGATGTAAAATTTACGTCAGCAATAAATTAAATAATTTAAAGCAGTCCACAACACAAAAATCCTCAAAAGAAGCTGTTTTTTACTTTGTCGATTTAAAACTTGGTTGAGACTATTTTAATGATTATTTGGAAAGAAAGTATAGTCGCTTTAATCATTATTTTACTCATTTTCACTAACTGTGAACCTAAAGCAATTTAATAGGTACTTACTTTTTTCTAATAAAATTTATTAATGGCTTCATTTACGAGAGATTTGAATACAGATTTGAATAAAATGGGAAATGTATACGCTGAGAAAAAGAACTAAAAAATGTACTGAAAAGCTCAAATTTAAGACTTTAACTAACTATTCAAACATATTAGCGATGATTTAAAAAAAAGCAATTTTACCCCGACTATACCTTACATAATTATAATCCATTCTAAGATAAAAGAAAAATTCCTAAGTAATTACCAATTAATTTAAAATGGTTATAAAACTTAATTTTAATATATTTTTCAATATTAAATTTTATGCCATATTCATAACTGAGCTTAATGATTAAAATATAATTAAACAGCATTAATTACTGATTTCTAAATCAAATTCTTGAATGAAACACTAGTTTACAACGCCGAATGATTTACCCTAAAATTAACTCTTACAAATCTTTAATTTTATTAGACATTTACACATTTTATGATATTAGTTATGTTTTGAATTTTTTTCAGTAACTAATTGCGCTTTAGATATTTTTGGAGAAGACATTTTACAAATTTGAGCTAATTAAACATGAACGTGATATGTAAATCTTCAATGAATAGTTAATTATCTTACTAAGAATAACGATTATTTATTTATTTAAAACAGGAAAAGCAAAACTTACTTTTAACTATTCTCCTAAAAGAATTAAAACCGTAACGAAACATTTTCGCATCTAATGTTAGTTTTAATGTTTGTATTTCGTGTTGCTTATCAGCAAAGCATTGACGTCAGAGCTTAGAATTAGTTTTGTTTTCAGAAACCGACATTTACGGATTGAATCAATGATTGAATAAATAAATAGAAAGAAAAAAGGGCAAGTTTAGCGTGGAGGATTATACACGCATTTTAGCACATTTTTGACCGACAAGTTTTATTTAAATATACACGCAAGTCGCCAACAAAGACTGAAATTTTGGAATAGAGTAAGGGCTTGTTCACACAGGAGTCCGGTAGCGGAAGAATTAAAGTATTGAAATATATTTAACCAATGAGAGACCTCCATACGATTAGCAACGAAATTTTTCGCGCCTATGATTGGTTTATTTCCATCTCAGCGCCATCTTTCCTTTTACGCTTCCGCTAATGGACTCCTATGTGGACAGGCCCTAGAGCATTTTTACAATGCTTTTATTAACTATCTTTCTTGTTTGTGTGTGTGTTTGTCCAGTACATATCTTGCAATCGATTTTTAACTAACTTCCCGACTAGCTAGACATTTGAAACTTTTAGAATAAATCAGAACACGATGACAATGCATTATTTTAATACTTTTAGCCATCTTTAAGCAGTATTGAATTCATTTTCAGTTAATTTTGTTTTTTAGAATGGTGCAGCCTTCTATCGGCCGGTACGGGAACGAAAAGTTAAACGCAAGTTAACTTCAATTAACTTCATTTTCTTTCAAGTTGATGGGATGATAAATAAAAAAAAATTTAAAAAGTAATTTTAAAATATTAATACACAGAATTGTCAAGTTTATATGATTCAACAGAAAATTTAAAAACATGGTATATAAAAGTTTTTATTATCTTGTAATTATTATTTTCTGAAATCTGCTTTCTTTGTAAGGGGGATCAGATTCAGAGTCTAAATCAGGGGTCTCCAAACTTTTTAAGCTAAGGGCCACACTGACTCCCCCACTAAGTCCCAACGCTCAAGACCCAGCTAGCTAACTCATCATACCAACATACTGTAGTTTTGAGTTAAGTGCAATAATATCATTCATTACAGTTAAAGTGGGGGACGCACGGTTGGCAAAGGCGTCGATCCAGTGATCTGAGGGTTGCAGGTTCGATGCCGGTCGCTGGCAAATTCCACCGCCGTGTTCACTAATGGTGGCGGATGCACGTAAAATCTGTCGTGGCTTAGTAAAGTCCTCCAAGTTCTCAAATTTACCTCTGGAGGTGCTAGGTCAAGTGTTCCGGTCTCGTCACTTGACTCGGTTCTAAATTACGGGACCGGCTTGAAGAGGGTAATGCTGGCCACCTATACGGTGCCCCCTTAAATGAATGGCTAGCAGTCTCGCCCTATGGCTATGACGCCATTTGTCCTCAGTAATCTTACGGGATTTTGTAATAAATAAATAATTAATTACAAGATAAAAATAATTTTTTATATACCATGTTTTTAAATTTTCTGTTGAATCATATAAACTTGACAATTCTATGTATTAATAAATATTTTAAAAAATATTTTGATGAATTATCCCATCAAATTGAAACAAAATGAAGTTAATTCCAAGTTAACTTGCGTTTACCTTTTTTCGTTCCCGTCCCGGCCGATTGATGGTTGCAGCAGTCTACAAAACAAAATTAACTGAAAGTAACTGAAAATTAATTTAATTCTGATCAAAGATGACTAAAAGTATTTAAAAAATGCATTGTCATCGTGTCTGAGCTGTTCTAAAAGTCTAGCTAGTCGAGAAGTTAGTTAAAAATCGATTGCAAGATTTGTAAGGGACAAACACACACACACACACACAAACAAAGAAGAAAGCAAGTTAATATAAACATGGTAATAACTGTTAAAATGTTCAATTTAATTATGTATGTCAGTTATTGTTTCTTAATTGGTCGTTAAATAAAAACATCTGATTTATTAATTTGTATGATTTACTTACATTGTAAATTTTACCATGTAATCAAAATAAAACATGGCGGGCCGGATTGGTGGTGTTCGCGGACCGATGTTGGCACGCTGGCCGTAGTTTGGAGACCCCCCTGATCTAAATGATTAAAAGGCGATGATTTGCCTGAAACTGATTCACGTCATAGTAAAGGTAATTTTAAATTAAAGCGATGTTCAATGGATCAAAAATTTCCCCAATACGACTTTCCTTAATCCTTAATTGTCTTCGACATTTGCGTGTAAAAATACGCAGTTTACTAGGTACCGATCAACAATGTGTTATTATCCATGGTTACTCGAATCTAATGCACCCCTTATCAACAGGTCCGAGTCCACAATCAAAACTAATTTCGTGTGCCTAGGCAGTATGTAAGGTTTTCATAAGATTCGATTCACAAGAATCGAACTTTTAAGTGAAAAAAGTTAAAGAAGCCGCTTAAGATATGCTAATTGCGGCATACGCGGTTGGTATAAATATCAAGCAGCTGGATGGAAGGAGGGACGAAGTGAGAGGAAGTGAAAGGAGGAGTAGAGCTGACGAAACGAAGTATCGAGACGGAAGGAAATAGTGAGTCGAGAGCCTGGTTTGATTATACTTGAGTTATGCGAATTCCCGTTTGAGGCGTTTAGGCCAAAATCTACTGAGCAGCAGCAATGGTTTGACTTTCAAGTATTGTATTTCAAACTGTATTTCTTTGCAACGTGTCTATACTGAAATAATATGCCTTGAAAAAATGTTTATATAGCTCATACTAGTAGTACGCAGCATTTATGTTGAAAAGCAAGCTTATGTGTCAAGTTTAAATAAACACTTTAATTAATTTAGAACTGTGTTTGAATCTAATTCATTAGAGTGCCACTTCAAATTATATACACCCAAGTTAGGGTAGAAGTAGCTATACTCTATAAGTATTAGCATTTAGTCTGTATCCAGGCCAATTAAAAAAAATTAAATTGGGGGTCTTATGTCCTAGTACATAAAGGTCAGTGTGTATCTTTTGCATAAAAAAGTTTTATATTTATTCCTTTTTCTTAGAGTATCTACCGGGTGGTTATTATTAAACTTCCCCTATAAACAGCATCCTACAGCGCAAACGGGCGAACGGAATGCAACGAAATTTTGTATAGGGGCTATACATGAGATGCGCTCACGGAATTTCCAAAAAAAAATTTAGTTCCAAAATGTCCAGCAGAGGGCGCCTTTTCGGGAAAAACATGAAATTTAACACAATAAACGACTAAAATGGAATACTGAAATAAAATTAACATTTATTGACTAGTTTCTGATCACCTTGTCATCGAACCACATTAAGTAAAGGTAAGGGAGAAACAAAAACAGGTCAGTTTGCAGAAACAAGAACAGATTAGGACGAAATTGCACAAGAAGAGCAGTTGTTAATCGCGTCCAGGACGATGTAGGGAAAGGTGCTCAATGTGACCACGGTCAGTCACCTGCAAACATTTGCCATCACAACTGATCACTTACGATCTGCTGTTGAACACACTGTCCATCGGCTTGAAACTTTGCAGGTGCCTGACGGTGGTCACATTGAGCACCTTTCCTTACATCGTCCTGGACACGATTAACAACTGTTTCTCTTGTGACATTTCGTCGTAATCTGTACCTGTTTATGCAAACTGAACTGTATTTTTACAAATTGAACTGGTTTTTTCCCCCCTCTCAAACAGCAATGACGCACTGTTATTTATTTCCTTGCCTTTATTTAATGTGGTTCGATGACAAGATGATCAGAAACTCGTCAATAAATGTTAATATTGTTTCTGTCTTCCGTTTTGGTCATTTATTTTGTTAAATTTCATGTTTTTCCTGAAAAAGCGCCCCCTAGTGGACATTTTCGAACTAAATTTTTTTTTCGAAATTCCGTGAGCGCATCTCGTATATAGCCCATATACAAACTTTCGTAGCATTCCGTTCACCCGTTTGTGCTGTAGGATGCCGTTTATAGGGGAAGTTTAATTATAACCACCCGGTAGATTCTGCACGTAATGGTTTTCATTTGATATACACTTACTAGCTAAATACTCGCAATACTCATCTTCACTGCGGAAGCATTCACGGAAGAATACATAGCTTCACTACGGAATACATTATTTCCATCAGTTATATAGTTTGGTTAATTTAGTTTAAAGTAATTTTAGTAGTAAAGAGTTGTCATTCCTCAAAGAAGTTCGCCCCGTAATTTCACCTCGAATTTACGCCCTGTAATTTACGACCGTGATCCTAAATTTAAGACGTGTTTTTGATTTATTTATATTGGGAGTTTAAGCTCTTAATTTAACCCTGCTAAAAATTGAATTTTTTCAAAAGCTTTCTTAGTGAATACCAAGTGCCTATAGGAACCACGATGCAACATTTCAGCTTCCTAAGCCTTCTGGTTAACGATGCGATGACCAGTGAGTCAATTTTTTATTTGGGGGAATAAGCCTTTTTTAACTCTCTTAAAGTTTAGTTAAAAAATTTAATGAGCATCTAGAGCACAAGAGAAACTACCATACAAAATTTCAGCTTCCAAGGACTTATGTTTCGATAGATATAGAGATCAGTCGGTGGATGAGTGGTATTTGGCTTATATAATTTAGATTTAAAACGGCAAAACGTAATACATTGGAACAAATTTTAAAAATACCGAATCAAAAAAAAATTAACTCAGTCTGTTTTCGGCTGATTTTAATGAAACTAGGTATGTATGTTTTTATGAGACGTACTTTCATTTAAAAGCAATCCTGTTGAAATCGAATGTTAAATACGGGTTTCAGATTTTTGTTTTAGGGGGAAAGGATTTTAGCCTCTTTTGACTTCCTTAATGTTTGAACTTAAAAAAAAAAGATTTCTTTGTTAGTCTAAGAGAATCCATCTTATAAAAATTCAGCTTCCCAGGACTTACGGTTCAAGAGATAGTGAATTCAGTCACTGAGTGGTATTTGGCTTTATTATAGTACACTAATGTTCAAAATTAAGAGAATTTCACATTTTATCGAATTTTCGGAAAACTAATGGACAGATTTTAATGAAATTTTGTATGGATACATAGTTATGCAAGAAAAAAAATTTAAACCACACGACAATCATCGTACGCACTTACGATCGTTCAGTTAGGCTTTTACTGAGGTACTAGTGTTTCAGAAACTATGCCTGCCTTTAAAAGAAACTTCACGTGGAATTTGGCTAATGTGCTCTCTCTCTCTCTCTCTCTCTCTCTCTCTCTCTCTCTCTCTCTCTCTCTCTCTCTCTCTCTCTCTCTCTCTCTCTCTCTAAATATATATATATATATACTTTGTGCTACACACACAAATATAGGCTATAATCTGCAACTTTTAACTATATAACGTAGCAGTGGCGCCATCTCTGTTTACTAAATGCAAATTTTAACAAAAAGTGTAAGTAGTTTTTGTTGCAGCTCATGAATGTCCAAAACCCACGTTTCAAGATCGAACATAAACTGACTCTAATATAGGGTATGGAACCTTATCAAGTCATAAAGCACGATGCTATACTGAATTCGAGGCAATTTAATGATTCCCCATTGCAATCGGTCCCACTCCTGCAGCAATGCAGTTTTCAGCTCCTTGATGGTTCTCGGAGGGAGAGAGAGAGCTTCAGTTGCCCTCCAAAAAGAATCTGACTTGTTAAATAGTAGTATAGGGATTATGACTGGATATCTGGCTGGTCAATTCATCTGGCGAATATCCTCACTTTCAAGATAATCGTCGATTAGGGGAGTGTTGAGGGAGAGCCCTCTCCCTGGACGAGTCCTATCCGCCCCTGGCTCCGTTGCTGTTCGTTGTAGGAATGGATTACATGGTTGATTAATCAATATACGGTCTTTAGTCCCAAAATTTAGTATACGTACATTTCTAATGCCGCACACCACACATTACTATACACACTTATATATTACAAATTTGCATAGATGAATACAATCACGAGCAAGCCACTTTTCACGTGGCGAGCTCTCATACACTCACCTTTCACTTTTAAAGCAGGCCAGAGAATGTCTACCCGAACCGGTCTTTTTTCACTCCCCGCCAGGCGGGTTGCTCCCCTCCCCCTCGCTCGACCACCCCCAAGCAGACAGTTCCGGTTAGTTAGTCATCGGGGGAAAAATAGGAGAGGGGAAGAATAGGAGTCCATTCATGACAGGGAGCCTTATGTGGACGAGCGTTGTTGTCCAAAAAATGAACCGAGAGACAACTGTGCCCTTGAAAAAAGTCTAACATAGGGTTGTAAGATCTTATTCCTTTACCTCTCTCCAGTCAGGGACCCTCTTATAAGGCAACAACTTTTATAACTCTCAGGTTAGATTTAATTTTAAAGCAAATAAAGACATTGTCTACATAGCCGGTCGTAGCTCGAATGGCTAAGATGTTAGTCTCTGAAACAGAATATGAGAATTCGAACACCGCGGTAGGCGTGGATTACGTTGCCGTTTTGAATGGGCTTTAAGCTGTAGACGCCGGTAAGATTAGCTCACGAGTTGGAATAGATGGTGTCATGAAGTGGGTCATGATTGCATAGTTAACAGTAATTAAAGGCAAAGACATACCTGTACAGATTTCATTTATTTAAGGAGAGTTGATTACTTTGTGGAGTTGAAGAGTGTCGCCTAAAAAAAGGTTAGGCCGATTTAGTCCAGCATATCAAACGCGTGATATTCCATCGTGTAAAAGCATCAGGATTAAAATTAAACGCCTGTTCAACTCTTTAGACGTCCCGCAATTGGATGTTAAAATTTGCGCCCAGTAGAAAAGGGGAAAGATCTCGCCAATTTGGCTCTCGCCACACAGTGACTCCCAGAAGGGAATAATACCCGTTCTGATAGAATAACGCAGTACAACTGGTTAGTGGCGGCAGTCTGTCTGCGGCGATAAAATGGATAAAAGAATCTCGCCAAATATGCCAAGTGATTGAATCTTTTAACTACACCAAAAAAGCGCTGTAAAGAAATGGCGAAAAACCTATATTAAACAATTAAAATTCAAAATTGTGTAGTTTTATGCTACAGATGGCCTTAGCGTTCCCGTCATATTCTAGAGGTAAACACAGTTCAGAAGTGGGAAAAACGAAGTCCCAAAGCACAGTATCTCAGGAGAAATTTTCGATTTTTTTTCTCAAATTTTTCCGAGATTTTTCAGTTAAAACTTATTGATTTCTTATCTTTCACTTCTAAATAACACTAACATATGGCAGCACCATAAATTTTGAGCTCTTATTCCTTCCAATAGGGCGTTATTTAAAGGTCATTTTTAATGACACAACATAACCTCTTTTTATCAAAGCAAACAATCCTAAATTTCAGAAATTTTTCATCCTACACCATCATATCTATCATAAACAATAAAAATACAGCATTTATTTGAACTAGATACGTAAAACACTTTCTTTCTTTTTAGGGAAATTGTCTGTGGTCGGGCCCTGCAACCACCGTGCATCTAAGGCATTGACATGTGAATACCACGTGAAATGAACACTGCCGGCGCTTGCTGACTGTCAAAAGAAGGGATATTTAATATTACTGGAAAAGAGAGTTTGAGAGTGAAGTGGTCTTGCACGTGCACTTCATATCACATCAACAACAGGTGCACTTTATCAGCACGTGCACTTTTTCAACAGCACGTGCACTCTATATCCTCAGAGAACATGTGTTTTTGGTGTTTCTCGTTTAGGACTTTTCAGTTTGTGCTTTTCTGTGCATCGAACGTTTATAGTACCCAGGCTAGTACGGAAATTTTTATACAGTAGTATTTTGTGTGTTTTAAATATAATGTAATTTTTTTTCTTGAAAATAGTATTCGCGTAAAAGTTTTATTTAAATTTAAGATAATTAATTAAGAATATATTTTAGCGTTTTGTAATTTTTTTTTCTACTGTTGATATTCAAATGCCTCGCAAAGGGCTAGGAATAGCTGAGGCATTGGCCTTGTTTGAAGAACTTCCTTCATATCCAGAATCAGTAATCTCGGATGATGATAGTGAAAGAGAAAGAAATGTGCCTTTATCACCTGCTAATGATATTCTTGAGGCTGAAAGTAATGATGAATCAGAAAATGAAGGTGAATTAGATGCGAATTTACCGGGCCCTTCCAGAGTTACCCAAGTAACATGGAATAAAAGAAAGACACTGAATAAATCGATTCCCGAATTTTCTGGTGAATATAGCCCAACGGAAGAGATTTCACTAATGGATGATATAACAACCATTAGTATATTTGTCTTTCTTTACTGTTGCATTTAGGGAAAAATTAGTTTTTGAAACTAATTTATATGCAACCCAAAAAAGTAAGCCGTTTTCTCCTATAAATCTTCAGGACATGATAATTTTCATTGGGGTAAATATTCTCATGGGAATAAAAAGGCTTCCAAGCCATCGTGATTTTTCGTCCACCACCGAAATTCTCCTCTGTTCTTACGTGTCGAAGAAAATGGCAGTAAGGAAGTTCACTCGGATATTAGGAAATTTGCACTTTAATGACAACAGCGTGATGCCAAAGAGAGAGGACAAAATTTTTCATAAACTTTATAAACTTCGACCTCTATTAACTCATTTGTTTGAGAAATTTAGTTGTCTGTTTAGACCAGAAAAAAAAACAGTCTATTGACATTTCGATGATTCGTTTCAAAGTGAGAAGCTCCCTAAAACAGTATATGCCCCCAAAACCCATCAAAGGCGGGTATAAGGTGTGGATGCGGTGCGACCAAAGTGTGATTGGTCGCACATGGAAGATTTATAGGAGAAAACAGCTTATCAATTTGACATTAATAAAGGTGAAACCCAGGAAACCGAAAAAAATTTAGGGGAAAGAATAGTAAAAATTCTATGTGAGCCCTTGTATGGTAAAAAACCATAGTGTACATGGACAATTATTTTACATCTTATGAACTTTTCCGATATTTAGAAACAAAAAATGTATTTTGTTGTGGAACAGTAAACATGAAAAGAAAAAATCTTCCCAAAACATTGATGGAAGATAAAAAAAAAAAAAAAACGGGGTGAATTGACTGGGCAGTTATTTAGGACCACATAACTTAAGTGGAAAGATAAAAGAAAAGGAAAGATAAAAGATGCGTATCAATTTTGTCTAGCCTAGCTGATCCCGTTTTTCCATGCACTGTAGAAAGGAAAGAAAACAATGGACAAAGTCCAGTTACAGAGTCCACAAGCCATAAAGGATTATAACAAAAATATGGGGTATGTGGACTATTTCGATCCACTTAAAAGCTAATATGAAATTGATCGAAAGAGTTAGAAATGGTGGCATCGAATATTTTTTTCATTTTGATGTCATAATTGTGAATTCCTTCATTATATCAAATGCTTCCAGAATGTGATCCAAACTTAACTCTTAAGTCTTTCAGAATGGATATCATCAGTAGTTTGATTACAATGGGAAATAAAGGATCTGTTCCCAAAAGAAAACTATCAAGCACTGTTGGTGTAAAAAGCCAAAAACCTCATGTTCCAAACCCCAAAAAGATTGAAAAATGCCGACCATATGCTAATAAAATGTAAACCACGGCGGTGCGCATTTTTAGGTACAAGGGGGAAAAAAACCACAGAGCAAGATTTATATGTGAAACATGCAATGTAGGTTTATGCATGTATCAAAAAGACAAAACATGCTTTGAAAAATTTCATACGAAACAACTCTTTGTTCATTGAAATGTTTTAAAAATTTACCGATGTTTTTTCTACTATACCGATAGTGTACAAATGTTTATTTTTTCATTTTTTCTATTTTTATTTTGTTAAATAATGTTGAAATATATATACTGCATTTTTAAATACAAATTATCTAAGAAGTTTACATTTATCGTCATTCATTGGAAACGCTCACGAAACAAGGTTAAGTTTTTATTTCCTTCTAAAACACTTAAATTTCAAAGGCCTAGACGCGAGCTGGTTGCGCTGTGCGACCACCACCCACAGATGAATGGGAGAATGTAGATTTTTATTTATTCATATATTATTTGTCTCTGGGGTCAGGACATTCAATTTTTAGAGTTTTTTAGGTTAAAATTTACATAATTACAAGATAAAAAAAACTTTTTTATATACCATGTTTTTTAAATTTTCTGTTGAATCATATAAACTTGACAATTCTATGTATTGATAAATACTTTTTAAATTTTTTTTGATTAATTATCCCATCAACTTGAAAGAAAATGAAGTTAATTGGAAGTTAACTTGCGTTTAACTTTTCGTTCCCGTCCCGGCTGATAGATGGCTGCACCAGTCTACAAAACAAAATTAACTGAATATCAATTCAAATCTGCTTAAAGATGGCTAAAAGTATCAAAAGAATGCATTGTCATCGTGTTCTGAGCTATTCTAAAAGTTTCAAATGTCTAGCTAGTCGGGAAGTTAGTTAAAAATCGATTGCAAGATTTGTACGGGACAAACACACAAACAAACAAGAAAGCGAGTTAATAAAAACATGGAAAAAAATAACGTGCGCGTGAAAGAACTAGAGGAGGGTTTCGGTTCCGAACATTACGGAAAAGCCTCCCGCGTTATCACACTTTAGTACTTTCCGACCCAAAGATCTGCAATCTTCGCAACGGACCATAATTTTAGGCCTAACCCCAGCTTTCATGGACTCCTTAACGTGAAAAAATTGACAAATACATTGAATGTGACAAAGGTTCACCCTTTCTACAAGTCTAAATTAAACAGCGCATACCCGAGTTTTCTTGGGAGATTTTTCAGCTATCCCACAGAATGCCAAAACATAACTTTATTTATATACTTTTGTAAATGTCGGAAATTTATCGCGTTTTCTAATCTGAATCCACTAAGCTATTTTAATATGCATGGATCGATGTTTTTTTTTATTATTGTAAACCTGACACGAGACAGAAAAATAATTATATAAGCCTGCTGAAATATTTTAATCAATTTACCAGAATTTGCCAGCGCTATTTTTTTAAATATTTAGTATAAAAACTGCATTAAAAAAGATCCGGCACTTTTTAATTAACGTTGATAATTAAAAGTCTCATGTGATTGGGATATAATTAAGCGTGTTGCAATAATGTCACTGATAATTAAATAAAAGACATTGTTTTTAGGCATGCATTAAAAAATTTCTTGGGTTATTTATAGCATGTTTACGATCAACATATTATAGGATTAAGTTTCCCCTGTTTTTATGATGTAGATTAGGCAACAAACATTTTTATGACGTAAGCTTAGTTGTTGAGCATTTTCTTTGTTTGCGTGCTGCCAAATATTGATTTCACATCAAATATGTATTTTCTAGCGCAAAGAAGTAATTACATATTGTTTTTCCACGGAGAGAACAGATGAAAAATTAAAGTAGTTGAGCTTAGAAGTTCAAAGGTGAGAATTCGTTACTCATTCCTGGTACACTGTCAGTTTGGCGATGGGCTAATGGTTAGCTGACATTTGATCCAGAGTCTGTGGGTTCAAATCGCAGCGTTGGCATGGATGTTTGAAACCGTTCGGAATCGGCTTCAAATTGTAGGTCCTGGTCTAATAAGGTCATGTGTAGCAGAAGTTGACAGTCGTGCTCTAAACCACCCAACCATACTGGTGAATAGTGTTTTCGATGTTGACATTTGAAGGGTCCAGGAGTAAAACCACTTTACTCCAACTAATTTGGAAGTTGGAGTAAAGTGGTTTTTTTCCCTGGCACACCGAAATTTTATCTCTATTTTTAAAGGCTTTAAAGTGGTTCTGCCCCAGATATGAATGCACGTGGTGTTAGTACTTCTTGAAAGCTACAAGATGGCACTGCTAACTCATTTTCGTAAAAATGGCTGTAAAGTGGTTTTACCCCTGGACCCTTCATTTTATATGTGGAAAGGGAATATTCCGTGCATTTCGCCAAGTCAATCTGTGGGAAAATCTAACCTCTGGAATTTTCCATTGTTCACCATCCTATTCGTCTGCATATTTACTGGAAGTCGGGACAATTTCATGAGCTTAAAACTAGCTTTATTTAAGTGCGGCACAATCCTAAACAGTGATTTAATTTTTGAATGTGAGATTTTAGCTATTGAAGTTGCCGTCGAATTTTAAATTGAACACTTTAGTTAAGATAACCTCTTCATAACATTTTAAGTTGTTCTAAAAATCCGATGATAACGTCAAATGTTATGGGACTTAGTGTTGCGTCCACGCCAAATCGCCATTCGAAATCACCTAATATTCTTAGAGGTAGGAATGTTAAGATGTACAAAATACCTCTCTCTTATGAGGTGTTGAGAACGCGTGGGCCACAAAACTGTCTCATTTTTATTTCCAGGAATTTCCCAAATTCAATGAATCCTCAAGGCTGCTATGTACTAACCTTATTGGATACGCTCACCTCAATGTTAACCTACGGAGAAAAATTTCAGGTAGTCTCTTCTAAAGAAACTACCGCGGGTTATTAACGTAGGATTACTTATCGGTGCTTACCTCTTTTGTACGTGTATTTGTATCTCTCTCTCTCTCTCTCTCTCTCTCTCTCTATATATATATATATATATATATATATATATATATATATATATATATATACATACACACACACACATATGTATGTCAAAATTTTGACGCATCTTGGTACTTTTCTGTATAACCCTCAAACCGGCTCATGAATTTGTTGCCACTATCAGGACTATCGGTCAAATTGACCCCCAAGCCTAAAAAGCTGTTATTTTTGCATTATTACGATGGAACTGCATGTTGATATTGTGCTCAGGGTTGTTTGATTTATATTAGTGATGAACAGTAAGGGAAAAATCCTCTACACTTATTTATTCAATTTATTTATTTTGATATGGTATCTACATCATCAAATCGTAGGGCTCTTAAAAGAATTTCACAATGTTTCTCAGACATAATTGCTCGAAAAATTAGCCTTCTAGTGATTGAGGTAGAGAAGAGTGATGTCAAGGCTTCACAGGATACTTTAAAAATCGCACAGAACACTGAAATCTCTATCAGGATCGGAAAGCCTGTTATTGCTCACTGCCAATAACAGGCCTACCAGTCAATTTGACCGCCATACTTTTAAAAAATTGCAACTTACTGGCAAATGGCGAGCAATTGTGAAACCCTTATGTGCTCTCCCTGATGTCCAGGAACTGACTGAGGATGTCAAAGCCAACCAAGCGTTCACGCCTCTCCCTACTCCTGCCCCACCTCTTAGTTCCACCGCTGCCGGTCATAATGACCGGTGGGCCGGTTTGACGGTTAACTTGTCCAAGCGATAGACTGGCTTTGGCGCGCTGCCAAAATTATAACTCGCAAGGACGGATGGACAGACGGTTTTAGCGTCTGAAATTTTCCTTTCTGGACGACCGTTATGGAGGAACGTAATCCTACGTTGTAATGTCTACTATTGACAGCTACATAAATGCTGATAATCCATTAAAAATGGTATTTTCAGATAGCCTGAACTTTTCTGTACCTCGTAGCAGGATTCATTTTATAAATTTCGTCCACCAAGCGAATTGTTGAGCGTTTAAAACACACTACCAGCTTTTTTCCACGAATAATTTAAATTTAAAAATATTATTTGCATTTTTTCAAACGAAAAATGCCCCAAGATGTCAAATTTCTTTCTCTATTACGGAATACAATTAAAAAAAATCTTTTAATCTAAGTAGGAAATTCTAGGACAATTTTTCTCCGTAGTTTAACACTGAGGTGAGAAAATCTAATACGGTTAGTTACATAGCAGACTTGAGGGAAATTATTTAAAACCCTTTTTATTTTCACGGTTAACACTCTATTACTGACCTTGTATCCATGAGATACACGGTAACTATTTTTGCTGAATGCAAGTCCATTCTTAGAGCGGGAGGCTGCTTTCTCCACCTATCTTCCTAGAAGAAGAGGTGCCAGATGTCAGTTTAGTTTTCGTTCTTAAAAAGTGAGGGTATTTGAAATCACCAGCCTTTTAGCTCTCAGATACGACGACAGATCCGTAAATATTTTTGATCAATCTGATCTTTTGTTTTGCAGCTGTATTTTTGTGGATTGTTGTTGATTCCAAAATGTTCAACAGATTTGGACATTTTGGATTCAACCAATTTGGAAATTTATACTGGAAAGCAGACGAACGGGCTATACCAATTGAGCAACAAGAGCACGGACGTAGTAGAAAGATTGTTTACTCCCATCGCTAGCACCGGACGTAATGTCACAGCTGATAATTGGTTCAGTGACGTCTCTCTGCCCCAAACCTTATCAAAGTCTGGCTTCAAAGCTTAGAAAAGCATTATTTACCCCCTTTTCCTTTAAATAATAGTGTAATAATTACAAGATAAAGGAACTTTTTATATACCATGTTTTTAAATTGTCTGTTGAATAATATAAACCTGACAATTCTATGTATTAAGAAATACTTTTTTAAAAATTTTGTTGCATTATCCCATCAACTTGAAAGAAAATGAAGTTAATAGGAAGTTAACTTGCGTTTAACTTTTCGTTCCCGTACCATACGATAGATGGCGGCACCAGTCTACTAAACAAAATTAATTGAAAATGATTTCAATTCTGCTTAAAGATGGCTAAAGGTATTAAAAGAATGCATTGTCATCGTGTTCTGAGCTATTCTAAAAGTTTCAAATGTCTAGCTAGTCGGGAAGTTAGTAAAAAATCAATTGCCAGATTTGTACTGGACAAACACACACACAAACAAGAAAGTGAGTTAATAAAAACATGGTAAAAATTTATATAGCATGGTTTTAATGTCATGAATCTCAGATACGACGACAGCAATGACGTAAGTTTTTTGAGGATAGTAATCGAGTGTTAAAAGGATAGAACATTTTAATAATTTTTTATATTAAAAAAAAAATTTTAAGCCATTCCTTTGTACTCAAGAGGAAAGATGATGGAAGTAAATCTATTAGTTCGCCAGGTTATATCAAAAACAAATTACGCTTTCAAGTTTGAATTTTCACCTAAGCTAATTATACAAATAGCTATTGCAGGAATTCTCCCAAGCCGCTTACCAACGTGATTTAAAAAGGGTTTCGAAGATCCTCGACGCCAAATTGATATCCTGTGCCCCGTAGACGAGCAAATTAGTGTTGCAGCCACCAGGGAATGTACTTAGATGTTTGAAAACTTTAAATTTCGTATTCTGTGTGGATTTATAAACCTCCGGAAACAGCATCAAACACCGAGACTTAACAAAACAGCTTAATAAGTGAACTGAGGTGAAAAGTAACCACACGTATAACGTAAAATACCTGGGAGAGAGAGAAAAATATTAGGCTAATATATTATTCAAATTAGAAAATTGTTGAAGATCAAAAATATTCTCGGTGTGTTCCCCAAACACCGCGTCGGTAGCATTTTCAGCCATTTTTAAAACATGGAGGCGACTTCATGGCGCCCGGGAGGTCGTTATTAGTCTATTAGCCTGCTTTTCTCCCCTGTGATTCAAACGCGATGTTTGTTCGGATCCCCCCCCCCCCCCCCCTTCACATCCAGCTAAACATGATTTCAATGGATTGAGGCTTCTTTTAGAAGAACGCTGACTCGTTACAAAATGTCTTTTCCTTCGGAAGCGTGCGGCAGTTTTAAAGCATTTATCATGACAGCGCTTTATTCGTTCCCAGAACGTTCTTTTAAACATTTCGATCTAAGTTGAATCGCATCATCTATTTGGAATTTGTGGCAGCGATGAGGAATTTGAGATGAGTTAAAATTCATCTTTGGATAACGACGCGACTTGAAAGGAATGGAGTTCTGGACTATTTTATGAGGTAATTGATTAGAGTAAGGAGGGAGAAAGAGTTCGTGGAGCGGCTGTATTCAGGCTTTAGGCAAGATCGAGGTTTATGTTGATCAGTTCATCAGCCTACTGGGGCCACTTGTCGGTTGAATGGATTAATGGTAATATACTTATTAGCAATATATGTTCCCATAAAAATATATGTCCTAATAAACAAGAAAAAATGTAATACCTGTACACAACTATGTCAGAAGTAAAATCAGTTTTTTCTGAGGTACTAGTGTTGCAGCAACTATGCCTGCCTTTAAAAGAAACTTGACGTGGTATTTGACTAATGTACTCTCTCTCTCTCTGTCATGGCACAACATTCCGTATTGCTTTTTAGCACTGTAGACCAAGGCCTGCGGTGCCCATTTCCGCTTTCTTGACCGTTAGCTAGGGGTGCCATACACCATATGTCTCGGTCAGGTGGTCAACCTGACGCGGGATCCCCCAGAGTTAGTTTCCCAAGCATGCTTGGTCCTCATTTTATCGACCCACTCAAGGGATGAAAGGTATGAGTCGATATTGCCCAGTCACAGGGTCGAACCCTGCACCTGTGGTGGGATAGCTTGACGCTTTTAACCACTAAGCCAACGGGCTTCGAAATCTCTCTCTCTCTCTCTCTCTCTCTCTCTCTCTCTCTCTCTCTCTCTCTCTCTCTCTCTCTCTCTCTCTCTCTCTCTCTTTCTCTTTCTCTTTCTCTCCCTCTCTCTCTCTCTCTCTCTGTTTACTAAATGCAAATAAAGTTTAAGAAAAAGTGTAAATAGTTTTTGTTGCTCGCGAATTCGCGCCCGCAGGGACCAGCGCCCCTTAGTACTATGCTATAAACATGTGCCATATGTTTATATAGCTTAGTCCTCCATTGTTTGTAAAGTGACTTCCTTATAATTTTCTATCAGAAAGGTATTTTTATCAAAGATATATTCTTCGTAAACACCTTGCATATTTAATCTCAAATCTACTTTGGGATTTATTTTGCGTAATCTCGCTTCCAGAAATAAAACCTAACGCTTATAACAACAAATAGTTTAAAGACGCATTACATTCAATCTCGTAATACCTTAGAGAATTGTAGTAAGAATTTTTCACCAGATGAGTAACGATGGAATAAAGTGACAAATTATAACAGCGGGATAATTTTTCTTTCTACCTTTTTCCTTCTGCAGCAGGTGGTCTTTCTTGCATCTATATATTTAATCTCCGGGTATTTGCACTTTTATAGAATTTTTATTCGAACTACATTCCAAAGGAATTTGAAATGAATTGAAATGGTTCAGCGCAATGTTTATCGATATCACTGTGTTCATCAATAAGTATTTTTAAAGCTATAGCATCTGTTGTCTACCACTTACATTCAATATGCATACGTAATGACGGTTGAAGAATCTTTATTAAGTCATGTACAACATTATTTTACCTAAAGTTTAATATATACAGTATATCCCCAAAATAAGGGTGGGGTTTCAAATGGCTATAACTATGCAACAAATCCTATTGCAGACACGAGTCATACGGTAAATGAAAGAGAAACTCTCCAAGTTTATGTTTGCCAAACTTTACGTGCAGACTCCCACAGACTCCAGCACTAGCGCCGAAAAATTCCGGAAAACGCCATTTTCCAGTTAGAGGGAGCTCCTCCACGTTTTCTACAATCATGCGGGAATTTCCTAATGAAACATTTGCTCAGCGATGGGTTGGACGAGAAGGGTGGATTGCGTGGCCCCCACGGTCTCAAAACTTTACTCTCATGGAATTCTATTTTTTGGGTTATGTAAAAACACAAGTTATTCCATTCATGTCCGAAATCTGGACCATTTAAGGCAACAGTGGACCTTCAAACCTAACTTTTTTTGTTTTGAATGGATTTCTTGAAATTTGAATATATGATTAGTACCATAGATATGTAAAAGCGGTTAAAATTTAATGATGAAATATTAATTATTCATGAATTATTAATTGTATAAAAAATTGGCCTAATTAAAAATGTTCAATGCGCATTTCTTTTGCATATATGGTAATTTTTATTTACAGGATACCTTATAGAACTAACAATGAAACTTATTGCTTATTCTAAGCATTCATTAAAAATATAAAGAGAAAAAAAATAATAGTGAAAACACCCTTTATATTAAGCAAAATACCTATAAATCATCTTTTCAAGTACAAAATTTAGAAATTCTGAGCTACGAAACATAACTGTATATCAAATAAATCTTATTGAAAATTAAGTATATAAAAATTAAATTTCAAAGCAATACGATAATTTGAAATGCGCCTGGAGCAGTTTGAATATTCGTAGGACATGAACATTTTTATTTTGAGATAAAAACATTTAAAGTTATTGCTATTAGTAACCACATAATATCTAAATTAAATACAAAGGCCTATAACCAGGAAAGTAACCACAGAAATTACAAATTCTTTTTTGCAACACATTCCTACTCGTCCGTAGTTTCACAATTCAAAAAATCAAAAAATGGAATTTTTGGACCAATTTCACAATTTTGAAAGTCCACCGTCCCCTTAAAGTAACAGAACCTTCTATGGCGAGGCATATTTCTGATGACAAACTAAAGCAGTTTATAAAGGATGCAAAATAATCTGATCACGAGAGTCAACCTATTGACTTCAATAATTTTCCATGTCACACACAAGCAGTAGAAAGGATTGTCAAATTAGTTACCGAGTCATCCTTGTCCGTTCGTGGCACATCTTCAAGAGGTTCATTGATGAAAGCAAAAATAAATTCTCAAAAGATAATGCCAAAGTTTGAAACAAAAAAAATTTCAAAATAAATAATGGAAAACATGTATGATTACTATAGGCTTTTGAAAAACATGGATTTCTTTTTTCAAAATAACGTTTTGCCTTGAAACACATTACATTAATATTTTTCTAAATAAGTGTGATTTGTTTATTTTAACTAAGGTCCATTAATTAAAAATTGTTTTTCTTGCCCCTGGTTGCCCAATTGTCGGCAGATCTGTACTGTCCGGCCGGCGCCCAGGCCCATATGAAGCATCACAGAACACGGGAAATTAATCTCCGGCTGTGTATACAGGAATTGATACGCAGCGCCGGTCTCCAGTTTGATACTTGTCGGGTGTACTAACGCACGAGACGACTTAATCAGATACATTTCATTCCAAAGTGAAGAGAATAAGAATATACCACTGCAAAATTAATATGATGAAAATCACGAAATTCTACAAAATCAGTTGTTCTGTAATGGCATCTAAAAAAAAATTCAGGTAGTCTCTTCTAACGAAACTATCGCGGGTTATTAACGTAGGATTACTCATCGTTGTTTACATCTTTTGTATGTGTATATATAAGTATGTGTTATGTATATATGTATCTACTAGCCAAAAACCCGCACTTCGCTACGGATTACATTCAAATTAAATACAACGGTCAATGTATGCAATTAATGCCTATATATATATATATATATATACATACATAATAAATACGACGATCAATGTATACAATTAATGTAAAAAAAAATATATATATATTTATAAAAAAATCGTAAGAGAGATTTTTATAGACAAAATAATGTAGAAGAAAAGATACTAATTGTACTAAAGAATAGAGTACAGTTAATATAGTACAGTTTGAGGAAAATATCTTTTACAGTATTTTAAATATTTTTTTGGATAATGTCCAATCGTCTGCCGCATTAGCAAGGGAAAAATATTTTTTTGTATATTTCATTGTTATGGACATGATGATAAATTTATTTAAAGTACCAGAAAAAGAAATCGTGTGATCAGCATTTAATAAATCAAATTCTAAAGATTAATCTTTAAAAATTCATCAAAAATCAGAAAATGGAGGTAAAGATTCGAAAAAGATTTCCTTTTAAAGGAATTTTTATAATCTTTCTTGTGATATAAATTTTATAACCCTCAATTTATTATCTTAAATGCAAACTTAAAAAAAGTTACAAAAACAGCTTAAAAATTCATTTAAAAAAAACTAAGAATTTTTCAAAAATCTTTCTTAGTGCACCCCTACACTATAAGAAGAAAATTTTAGCCCTTTAAGTCCAGAGGTTTGGTCTGTGCGTTGTATGTCAGTCAGTGAGTCAGTCAGTTACGGAACTGTTTTATATATATATGTATATATATATATATATATATATATATATATATAATGTACGTATGTATATATATACATATATGTATGTCAAAATTTTAATGCATTTTGGTACTTTTCTGTTTAACAGTTTACTGCTTTTCGAAACGATACAGACTGAGTTTGGCGCGCTACCAAAATTATAACTCGCGAGGGCGGATGGACGGACGGTTTTAGCGTCTGAAATTTTGCTTTTCGAAGGACCGTTATGAAGGAACGCAATCCTACGTTAAAATTAGAAACACTTAGAATATGTAAGTTTTCTGTAACAATATCATATTTTGAATATTGTATTTACAAAAATGCATATTTTTTTAAATATACTATAAAAGAAACTTTAAAAAATTCAAACTTTATCACATTTTCATAAAAATATCCATTTAGAAGCCCTTTGCGGCACTGGAAAATATTTTAGTAGAGCAACAAAGTTTTATATTCTTTATTCTAATCTTAAAAGGCAACTTTTAAAAACTTACCGCATATTGAAATTAAAAAAAATTTTTTTCGTTCCACCATACTGTACAGGGATTAAGTGATCTTGGAGGGTTGTTATATGGGTAAAAAAACACAGGAGATTCCATTTGGGACTTTTTCCCTCCAAACCACCAGGGTTTCCCAACGGTCGTTGTATTGGAACGGGTGCTATAACGAGCGTTAGCTATAACGAGAGCCGACTGTAATAGGAAACATATCTGATAAGTTTCTTATTACAGTCGGCTATCCCCAAGTTAAAAAGGGTCCTTAAAACTTAAGTGACTCTTTAACTTGGATTTTTTTACTTGTTTTACTTTTGTTCTAGAGGTAATTTATTTTTTCAAACAAGACACTATTAAACGCCTTTTCTGCGGTGTGGGATTAACTGTTTTAGTATTGCATATCTATAGTGCCCGGTATAAAGGCCTTAAATCAAAAACAGTGATTTAAATGTACCAAGTTATTGGCTTTTATACCAATCGCAGAACAATAATTTCGACTTGAGTCTTTCTGTACAAAAAAGTGTACTTTTGTATATAAAATTGATAGACATAAGGGGTCAGTGGACTTTTAAAATTGTGAAATTGGTCCAAAAATTCGATTTTTTTATTTTATTGAATTGTGAAACTACGGACGAGTAGGAATGTGTTGCAAAAAGACTTTTTAATTTCTGTGATTACTTTCCTAGTTATAGGAATTTGTATTTAATTTAGATATTATGTGGTTACTAATAGCAATAACTTTAAATGCGTTTTTCTCAAAATAAAAATTTTCACGTCATACGAATATTCGAACTGCTCCAGGCGCATTTCTAATTATCGTATTGCTTTGAAATTTAAGTTTTATATACATAACTGTATATCAAATAAATCTTATTGAAAATAATTTTGCTTCGTAGCTCAGAATTTCTAAATTTTGTACTTGAAAAGATGATTTATAGGTATTTTGCGTAATAAAAAGGGTGTTTTCACTATTAGTATTTTATCTCTTTATATTTTTAATGAATGCTTAAAATAAGCAATAAGTTTCCTTGTTAGGTCTATATGGTGAAATAAAAATTACCATTTTTATTTCACCTTTTTATTTTACCTTACCATTTTTATTTTTATTTTATTTATATTTAAATGTAAACAAGAATTACCATTTTATATGCAAAAGAAATACACATGGAGCATTTTGAGTTAGGCAAATTTTTTATATAATTAGTAATTCATAAATTATTATTTCATCATTAAATTTTAACCACTTTTACATATCTATGGTACTAATCACATATTCAAATTCAAGCAAATCTATTCAAAACAAAAAAAAAGTTACGCTTGAAGGTCTACTGTCCCCTTAAGTCAAAATCAGTAATTTAAATATACCAAGTTATTGGCTTTTATACTAATCGCAGAACAATAATTTTGACTTGAGTTTTTTGTACAAAGAAATTTACTTTTGTATATAAAGTTGATAGACTCAAGTCTTTGATACAAGTCAGATTTTTTTTTTAAAATCAATACTAAGAAATATCTAAAAATCACTTTTTTTTTAAACTGAAGCCCTTTATACCGGACATCGTAGATATATCACCTAGCTTTCTAAAAAAAATATTCGCTCATTATCAAATTAATTTGACAAAGCCCATTATTATTAAATTACGAGGATTACTTTCCAAGTAGTTCTTTTCACCCCACGAAAATATGGCAAAGAAAAAATGGAACTTACAATATTTTTACATTTATTGAGAGATCTTTGTATTTTTCCTTTCATGTTTATCGAGACCGTCCTGCGAAATTTATTGCACTTAAGAGGACAGCTTCGGATAGCTTTAAAATTGTTTATATGACAAGTGAATGGAATTTTATGCCTATGAAAATAAAGCGGTTGATGTTTCCTCAGAGCGAGCCGTAAGAGCTTCATTTTACCAGTCTTATAAAAGTTTAGGGATGAGAAAAACCTTGAAATATTCGGTATAAAGAACTGAAATGTAAACTAAATACTGGGTGTCCTAAAAATGACCGACGATTTGAAAAATCAATTAAAGAAAAACGGATGCTCATAAAAATGTAAGGTTTGCTGCATTCTGCTTAGGTAACCAGGGAATTTATTCTCACCAATTTTCAAAATTAGTTACAAAGTTCGTCAACAGAGAGCGCTGCTGACTGGGAAAAACTATAAAACAATGTTTTCAAAGCAAGAAGCATACGCAAAGTGGCATGGATTGGCCTCCCTATTCGCCAGATTTGACGCCATGCGATTTTTTGTTTGGGGTACACTTGGTACTTTCAAGTACAGTTGGTACTTGAAAGATCAGGTGTACCGTCACAATCTACAAACTGTAGATGAACTGGAGCAATACATCTCTGCTGCTTGTCAGAACATTCAAACTGAAATGTTTGCACGGGCGTCTGCAAATTTTGACCTCAGACTGCGCCACGTTGTTTCTGAAAACGATGGTTATTTTGAAAACATTTTTTTTATAGTTTTTCCTAGTCAGCAGCGCCATCTGTTGACGAACTATGTAACCTTATTTTGAAAATTGGTGAGAATAAGTTCCCTGGTTACCTAAGCAGAATGCAGCAAACCGTACATTTCTATCGCCTTCCGTTTTTCTTTAATTGATTTTTCAAATCGTCGGTTATTTTCGGGACACCCGGTATGAGAATTTTACTTTTATAAGCTTTTGGGATCCCGAAAAAAATAAACCTTTTAAAAATTTACTCTAAAGAACTGAAAAAGAAACTCAATTCGTGAAATTACTCAAAATAAATGTGAGAAATAAAAATGAAAATATTAACTATCAGAAAACTGAAAAGTAAACTCGATTCACCAATTTTATTAGAATAAATGTTAGATTATAAAAAAAGAAATTTAAAAATTTACTATGAAGAATTGAAATGCAAACTCAATATGGGGCCTTTACTAGGAAAAACGTCAGAGTTCAGAAAGAAAACCTTAAAATATTTACTAATAAGAACTGAAAAGTAAACTGAGTTCACGAATTTTTCTAGAGCAAATGTTCGAAATTAAAAGAATAAACATAAAAATATTAACTATCAGAAAATTGAAAACCAAAATGAATTCGTGCTTTTTACTTGGATAAAATTTAGACTTAAAAAAAATTATATTCCCTATAAAGAACTGAAAAGCAAACTCAAGGAGAAAATTTTATCGGAATGGATGATAAAGATAAAAATGCATACGTATAGTTCAAATACCTACACACTCTAATGAGGTAGGAAACATTACTATATCCCCTGCATTGGCTTACTGTACTCAAATTGAGTTTACTTTTCGCTAAAACTGTAGAGTATTATACTGGGGCCCGAGGTAGTCTATAAGTAGCGCGTCGGCTTTCGGTACTAAGGGTACTTGGATGGAATCTCAACAAGCGCCATTAATTACCTTCGTGTCTAGCCCGGAAGGAGCTAGATCGTATCTAGCATGTTAAATCCGTAGACTGGAAAGTCATTCTATGAGGACAGTGGATGGGGAAAGATACGATCCCCCCAGACGTCTCCCCTGGAGGGTGCTCGGTGAAAACTGTGATAGCACCTAGCCAAGTTGCACTGCGACACTTGTGGTGCTATTAAAACTGGAGCCGCAATGCTTAAGCCGCAAAGCCTGTATGGACCTATTTTGGAACTTCCGGCCAGGGGTTATTAGGAACAAGTTTGGATAACACAAGAAACATTTATGAATATTTCATCTATATATATAAAACATTTCCGTAATTCACTGACTGACAGATAACGTAGAGACCAAACCGCTGAATCTAAAGGTCTCAAATTTTGCATGGCAATTCTTTTTTTAATGTAGGGGTGCACTAAGAAATACACTGGTGTAAGAAATTGAGAGAATTTGCAGACTTGGTCGATTATCTCTAGAACTACTGTACCGATTTTAATGAAATTGATATGTACATACATTGATACAATACAAAACAAATAACAATTCAATAATTGTAATACACACGCATGATCGTGCTTAACACTCGTTGGAGTCGGAAGCTATGAAATAGCGGTTGCAGAAAAATGGGTAAATAGATGGTGTTATTTTGCAGCAATCGGTTAATTTCAAATTGTAGCAGTAAAAATGAGTAACCACCAATGTTTAGATGATGGAATGAGATGGCGAATTGTGGGGAGGCTAGAAACAGGCCAATCTCAAGTCCAAATTTGTAGAGAGTTCAATTTAACGCCCAGCATCGTGTGTAACTTATGGAAACAGTTCCGGGATATCGGATCCATAGAGAGAAAGCCTGGGAAAGGTCGTCCAAGAGCCACGACGGCCAGAGAAGATCGTCATTTGTCGATTATAGCGAGGCGTAACAGGAGTACTACAGCTTCTCAGTTCTCTCGTGACTTGTATGCAGCCACAGGAACCCGTGTATCAAGGGTGACTGTTTCAAAAAGACTTCATGAGAGAGGGTTGTTTGCAAGAAGACCTGCTGTTTGCGTCCCACTCACTTCTACGAACAGGAAAATCCGTTTATCATGGTGCAGAGAACATAGAGATTGGAGTATGGATCAATGGGTGACCGTTCTCTTCACTGATGAGTCCCGGTTTAGCCTAAACACCGATTCTCGCTGTACGTTCATAAGGAGAGAACCAGGGACCCGCTACCTACCCTCCAATGTCCGCGAAATCGACCATTATGGTTGAGGAGGTTTAATGATCTGGGCAGGCATCATGTTGGATGGCCGCACACCTCTCCATGTGTTTGAAAGAGGCACTGTGATTGGTGTGAGGTATAGGGATGAGGTCTTGGAGCCCTAGGTTCACCTTTTCAGGGGTGCAGTTGACCCTGAGTTCATTTTATGGGCGATAACGCGAGGCCACATAGAGCTCTTCTGGTCGACGAATTTCTAGAGAGTGAGGATATTCGCCGGATGGATTGGCGATCCAGATCTCCCGACCTTAACCCTATAGAGCATGTCTGGGACGCTCTGGGGTGGGAAATTGCAACTCGCAACCCCCCTCCGTGAGCCATCCAGGGAATGAAAACAGAGTTGCTGGACGAGTGGGACCAATTGCCACAGAAAATGATAAACTGCCTTATTCGAAGTATGAAATCACGCTGCGAGACCTGTATATCTGTAAGAGGGGACCATACCCCCTATTAACCCATCTATTAACCCATTTTTTTTGTTTATTCTGCAACCGCTGTTTCATACTTTCCGACTCCAACGAGTGTTACGCACTATCATGCGTGTGTATTACAATTATTCAATGGTTATTTATTTTGTATTGTATCAATGTATGTACATATCAAATTTCATTAAAATCGGTACAGTAGTTCTAGAGATAATCGACCAAGTCTGCAAATTCTCTTAATTTCTTACACTAGTGTATTTTTGAAAAATTCTTAGATTTTTTTAAATTAAATTTTTAAGTTGTTCTTGTAACATTCTTTAAAGTTTGAATTTAAAATAATAATCTGAGGGTTATAAAATTTATATCACGAGAAAGATCATATAAATTCCTTTAAAATGAAATCTTTTCCGAATCTTTATCTTCATTTTCTGATTTTTGGTGAATTTTTAAAGATAAATTGTTAGAATTTAATTTATTAAATGTTGATCACGTGGTTTCTTTTCTTTTTGTGCTAATTTAATTTATCATCACGTGCATAACAACGAAATAAATTGACCAAAAAATATTAAAATACGGTGAAAGATAAAATTGAACCACTAGACTAATTGAGATGGAAGTTTTCAAAGAATTTAATTCAAATTTGTATGTTTTAAGGATATTAAACATGCAAATTAATTGCGTACATTGACCGTTAAATTTAATTTGAATATTTTGTTCTACATTATTTTGTCTCTAAATATATCCGTTACGATTTTTTTATAAATATATATTTTTTTGACATTAATTGCATACATTGACCATAGTATTTAATTTGAATGCACTCCTTAGCGAGACACGGGTTTTCAACTAGTATTATGATAAATATAAGTAAAGAATTCAACAAAAAATTGTCATCTATTTGGAGTTAAATGGTACTAGTATAGTTCAAATACAATGTAAATTTTTTTTTCTAGCAGTAGCACTTCATATCAATCATTCGCCAGAGTGATAACACTCAACGCAAACACACAAGAAGAAACAACAAACTAATAACAGAAAAACAGAAACATTAGCCAATGAACGAAGAAACATACCCAAAGTCAATCAGTCTGTAAGGTCTGTAGCTGTTCTCTAGCCTTCCAATATCTATCATAAAAACCTACGGAGACTGCTGGGTATACCCCAAGAAGCTCAGCGTCCATAGCACAATCACTGTTGCACAAGATGCAGTTTGGGGTAGAGGGTATTTAAATCTGTGTGAGTAACCAGCAAGACAGCCGTGAGCAGTTCCTAGCCTAAAGGCAGCAGCATCATGTTGTCTTGGAAACTCTGGGATCTTTTCAAGAGTCTCTCTCCAAGTTTTATCACTAATTTGTTCAGTTAGTTTAGTCTGATAGTTCTATTCAAAGTATTTTTAATTATTCTATTTTTTTGAAGAGTAAGGGATCTCTCTTTGCGCACGTTGCAAAACAACTTTGCCTTTTGTTTTTGCCAGAAGATCAGCCATCTCATTTCCATATATACACTGCTAGCCACCCAAATTGCAACACCAAGAAAGACAAGAGATATCATAACAAATTTATTTTGTAGATAACATGTTGACCAAGAATCAAATGATTAAATTTATAGACTTCTGTGAAGTGTGGTTCCTACCAAAATCAGTAGCCAGAGTAGCCGCCATTGTTGGAGATCACCGCTGCCACACGCCTCGGCATTGATTCAAAGAGACTTTGAATGAGTTCTTGCGGTACAGCAGACGAAGCAGCTTCCACACGTTGCCAAAGTTGATCTGCTATGGCAGCTGGGGATGGAATCTGGGTCAATCGTAGAGCAACCATGGACCACATGTTTTCTATCGGCGAAAGATCCGGAGAGCGAGGCGGCCAGGGAAGTAATTCAATCTGGCAATTGACGAAGAACCGTTGGACAATGCGTGCCACGTGTGGTCGCGCATTATCCTGTTGAAATATGGCTGTGGGCAAGCCCTGAAGGTAAGGAAGGACAACTGGCTCCAACACCTCGGAGATATAGCGCTGGCTGTTTAAAGTACCGGCAATGCGTACTAGAGGTGTGCGAGAGAGATATCCAATACCGCCCCATACCATAATACCCGGTGCAGGACCAGTGTGGCGGTGCATAACGCAGCTGTTCAGCATCCTCTCTTCACGGTGTCAGTAAAGACAATTTCATTCCATTCTGCCGTCCACATCCTTCTGTCATCGCACTATTGGCGGCGAAGACGTCTGTGGTTCTGCGTCAAGGGTAGACAAAGCAATGGACATCTTGCGGACAGACCACTCTGCTGTAAACGGCGTCGAATGGTACGCGCAGACACTGGATGATGCGTTACAGACTGCATGTGCCGTGCTATGGTTCGTGATGTGACTGAGAGACCCGTCACTGCCATGCGCACAATTTTCCTGTCATCACGTGAAGTTGTGCGCTGAGGTGGATGCGATCGAACACGCCGGTCCGTCGTACCCTCCTGCATACAACGATCACATATCCGCATTACAGTTGTTTGGTTTCGTCCAACACGACTACCGATTTCTCTGAAAGATAATCCACAATCACGGTAGGCCACTATCCTTCCTCTGTCGAACTCGGATACTTGATCAAAAGAAGATCGCTATTTTCGACGAGGCATAATTGATCGTTTTTTTGAAAAAACCACAAGAAAAACACAATTGCCGAACTTGAAATCGTCGAAATCTCGAAGCCTTAAATAGCGCTTTGAAGTGGCGCCACAGGCGCGCGTGATGTGCGCCTGCGCTGAAATTCTAATCATTTGCATATCTCACCTCCGCTAATGCATTTTGTAAATTTCATGTTATTTGCATGTTTCCTTCAGGGTGTTGCATTTACAGTGGCCAGCAGTGTATCACAATGTGAAGGTATCCATTGCAGTACAATATTCTTTTTAAGGTTAGCAGAAACCCGTGAGTAGTATAAAAATGAGAGTTTTGTAACAGGAGCAGGGGGAGGAGCTTAAAGTGGGCGGAGCTAACTGAGTGACGTGGACCAATCAGAGTGCAGCTGGCCACCTGGCGGTCGATTTGGACCAATCAGGAGAGGGCAGCGCTGCTATCGCCCCCTAGCGGGAAAGAGTGGAACTTTGAAGTTCAGCAGAATCTTGGAGTGAGTAGGTGCTCTGCGGAGCGCCACCTATCGGTTAAATAGGGAACTAAATTTTTTACAAGGAGCAGCTTTAAGCTGGTGCTGCCATCTGCTGATTAAATAGGGAACTACATTTTTGGGGACTTAGAAATTTTTTAATATAAGGTTACGAGTATATTTTTGCAACTTTACATAAGTATAACCACTAATGAATAGAATTAAGTATAGAAAATAAATCACTTACCCACTAGTAGTAAACTTTGTTAAAAATAATTATAAAAACCTGAAAAAAAAAATTTAAAGGATTGTTCCCACCACCACTCGACTGGCACGAGCATATCGCAACAATCCAAATTATTAAATCTAAAAGAGAAGATATTAAATTAACGCTGAAATAAAAATGTTAATTAACAACATGAGCATACTGCAATAGTCTGCATTATTAAATCTGCAAGAGAAGATATTAAATTTAGAGCTGAAAAAAAAAAAATTAATAGGATTGTTCCCACCACAACCCGATATAACACGAGTATACCACAACAATCAATATTATTAAATCTGTAAGAGAAGATATTAAATTTACGCTGAAATAAAAATTTTAATTGTTGACATGAGCATACTGCAATAGTCTGCATTATTATATCTAAAAAGAGAAGGCATTAAATTTGCGCTGCGCATATATATATAAACTTAAGGGTACCCTTTGAAAAGAATAATAAAACATATACAAAAAAAATAAAATTTAAATTTTTAAGTTGTTTCCCACCACCACCCGCTTAATAGTTTTGAAAAAGTATCTATTACAGAACATTCCATACTAGTATGAAAAAAATGAGAAATATTATTTGAACTTTGAAAAAAACATTCCATGAAAGCAAACAAGGGATATTTTTACACATGAAATTATTTACGACAAGCGTTAAGTTTAAAATATCTTTAATTTTTCTTAAGAATATTACTTTGCAGTATAATATAATTTAGATAGAGCTTTGAAACCATTGTAACATTTAGTATAGAAAAAATTATTATTTGATCTTACCTTGAAAAACATTCCATGAAAGCTAACAAGGGATATTTTTAGACATGAAATTATTTACGACAAGCGTTAAGTTTTTTAATATAAGGTTACGAGTATATTTTTACAACTTTACATAAGTATAACCACTAATGAATAGAATTAAGTATAGAAAATAAATCACTTACCCACTAGTAGTAAACTTTGTTAAAAATAATTATAAAAACCTGAAAAAAAATAATTTTTAATAGGATTATTCCCACCACCACCCGACATGACACGAGCATATCGCAACAATCCAAATTATTAAATCTAAAAGAGAAGATATTAAATTAACGCTGAAATAAAAATTTTAATTAACAACATGAGCATACTGCAATAGTCTGCATTATTAAATCTATAAGAGAAGATATTAAATTTACGCTGAAATAAAAATTTTAATTGTTCACACTAAATATAACATGTATATACTGAAACAATTCACATCATTAAATCTGCAAGAGAAGATATTAAATTTACGCTGAAAAAAAATTTTTAATTGTCGACATGAGCATACTGCAATAGTCTGCATTATTATCAAAAAGTTCATTGAATTATATTCTATAACAGAGAGAATATTTTTATGAATTTACTAGAATTAATTATCAAAAATAAATATAACGTCATCTATTGATTAAAAATGAAACTTAGAAAATTTAATACATGGTTTTGAGTATATTTTTCAAAACTTTAAATATTTTTTGTCGAATTCTAACTTAAAATATACTATCAACTTAGTAGTTAAAAAAAGGGCTTATTTTCAGGACTTTAAAATTGTTTTGCTATGTTTTTTAACGTGATATATAATTTTACATAGATACATTCGCAAAATAATACAAAATAATAATAAATTTTTACATAGATAGACTAAAACGAATATTTTTTTCTTTTACTTGATATTTTTACACATGAAATTATTTTACAACAAGCGTTAAGTTTAAAATATCTTTAATTTTTCTTAAGAATATTACTTTGCAGTATAATATAATTTAGATAGAGCTTTGAATCCATTGTAACATTTAGTATAGAAAAAATTATTATTTGATCTTACCATGAAAAACATTCCATGAAAGCTAACAAGGGATATTTTTAGACATGAAATTATTTACGACAAGCGTTATGTTTAAAATATCTTTAATTTTTCTTAAGAATATTACTTTGCAGTATAATATAATTTAGATAGAGCTTTGAAACCATTGTAACATTTAGTATAGAAAAAATTATTATTTAATCTTACCTTGAAAGGCATTCCATGAAAGCTAACAAGGGATATTTTTAGACATAAAATTATTTAAACAAAGTGGGAATTCCCCAGTAGGGTTATTTTTTCCTTTTAATATTAGAAATAAAAACTGAAATATGATTCAATCTAGATAATTATTTAAATTAAATACACATACCATACCAATCCATACTATTAAATCTGCAAGAGAAGGTATCAAATTTATCTCGCGATGTTAATAGAGAAGATTCTTACATTATCTGAAATAATACAGACTTTATTATGTTTAGAAGATATTTACAAGAGCTCATTTTAGAATTAAACGAATCATGGTTTGAATCCTACAACAGTAGGGGGTATGTGCAAACATGAAGACTTTAAATTATACAATTACCATCTAGAACCTGAAACTTAAAAATATATGTACCAATTTAAGTATCTTTATATAGTTTATGTACAGTTTTGAATATATTTCAAACCATAAGCACTTTTACAACTTTGAAAATATATTGTAAGTTAAGACGCTTACTAAAATTAAAAACATTTTATAGAGATAAAGACTTGAAAGATAAAATTTACAAGTTTTAATCCTAAATATTATATTTTATCCAGAAATGTAGACTAATAATATATGATTTTTAACCTTACATGCTTTCAACGATTACCTAAATTGCGATATAACCTTTAGAATTCCTTTTTAATAACATAAATATATATACATAAATGTTGTTAAATTAAAATTTTTGATATACTTTCGTATAAGATAGTTTTCTACATGCAATTACCAAAATATTTTATCCTTACAGCAACAGAAATAATACAGACTTTATCATGTTTAGAAGATATTTACATGAGTTCATTTTAGAAGAAAATTGATTAAGGTTTAAATCTTACAGCGGTAGTGATATACGTAGACAATATTTTTGCTTTATATAAGAAAATAGTTACTATATATTTTAAAATTAAAATTAGTTTTGTTAAGAATAAAACTTTGCTGTATATTTTATAATATAAGCATATACCAAACTCTCATAGTTATCATTTTCAACAGTTAACGGTTTAAAATATACAATTGGCTAAAATACGTATCCAATTATTTAAAAGTAGGATAAGCTAATAGAATTTTTATATCAAAGTTGTTCGATTATTGCTTACATGACTTTAAATATAAAGTTTAATGAAACTGGATCAATTTAACTTTCCTTTTGATACACCTAGAGAAAAATTATCTGAAAAGTATGATGATTTTAACATAGCTAAAGAATTCGCTGAAAAGAAAATGATCAAGCAAGAATCTGCAGAAAAAGAGTCAATATACGATGATTTCATTTTAAACAGTATCCCACAAACTGTGAAAAAACGTGCTTCTAATCTGATATCTATTTTGAAACAATAGCCCAGCATAATATCATGGAATGACAAGGTTAAGTGATATATCAAGGAAAACCTTATGAAAGTTCTAATATTATTGATTTATTCAATTCAATTTTAACTAATAAGAAGAAAAGTGTCAATACCCAAGCTGGATTTTTATCAGTGTTAAAGCGATTAAATATCGCACAACATTTCATACAAAACAAGCATTTATCTGTACAGCAACAAGAAGAAAAAATAGTTATCTCTTTAATAAAATCTGTTTTAAAACTATATATTAGTGTTTTCATTTTTTTCTATGCATGCTTTTTAAATTAATTCACACATATGCATAATGAAATATACAAATTTATCTTTAAATTATCATTTATTTAACACATGAAAAAGTATTTACATAAAACAAATGAAGATTCACATTCACATTTTCCCATGTTCAATATAGTATTTAAAATTCGTAAAAAATATCATGTAAATAATCCTTAAATGTTTTTATAGTAATATTATCAAAAAAGTTTCCATAATTATAATGACACGTACAATAATTTAAGCATATATTTTTTACGATGTCTCCCAGAATGATATGATACAATGAAGTCTTTCCCATACTTTCATACTTTTCAGAGATTGAAAGTGATACACAGCAATGTTCTTGGTTATGGGATTTCTCTATTTTACAATCATAGCATTTATAAATTTGATTAATACATCTACAGTACTCTTCGCGTATACAATGTAAATAATTTTCACGAGCTTGATTTATATCACAATGATCTTTATAACATACACCTTTTTTAATCACCTCACGTCGAAGAATTCTAGGAAGACTTTTACATAGTAAAGTTTCCTGAATACAGTCATCAACATTTGTCATTTGTGATATAAAAGCCTTTCTTTGTTTAAAGTTCAATTTTATAAATAACGGATTTAATTGAAACTCACCAGTTTCCCTTGTAAACATCTCTTGAATCATATAGTCTTCTCCATCGTTGGTAACACATAATTTCTGATTCACAATAAAAGACTTGTCCGCATAAAGAGCATCGGATCTTAAAATTTTAGAACATAATTCACTCCACGTACTCACACACATTTTAACACTCTGCTGTGCAGGATTCGAAACACCACATTCTCCAATATATATGTTAAATCCATCCTCGTTGTCCTGCAAACTGATACATTTACCATCGTATATATCCCAAGATATGAAATACGATGTTGCACGCAACTGCTTGCTAATCTTTACACCAACAAGCTCTCCCTTAAATTTTTTTAACGGCGATTCCATTCGCACAAAATAACAACCTATTCGTTTGAAAATCTAGCAAGCGACTAAGTTTTCTCCCCCAAAAAAATCAACCTCACAAGATAAGTCTGATCAGATAAGATAATGCATATCTACTACTAGTCACATATTTTGAAAAACACATTTTTTATAAATACTTTTAAAAATTATTTTCTAAAAAAGGTTTTAAATTAATACTTTCAAAATTATTATTCTAAAAAATATTACACACATAAATAAATGCAATAATTCATCTTTAAATACTATATATAGAACATGGGAAAAAAGTACTTACAATTTAATCTTCTAATATATCTTCGTCAAAATATTTATGAAATATTTTAATGTTGTCGCTAGCGAGAAAATTAGTGTTATTATAGTGACATATGCAATAATTGGTGATAATTTCATTTAAAGTCCTTTTAATATTTATATTAAATATAGCTGCTTTTCCCACAGCTTGATATTTTTCATTATCACTTGTGCTTAAGCTGCTATGTTGACGTTGTGAAGGATGGTCAAATTCACAGCCTCGACATTCATACAACTCACTGGATGTAATCATCACACTTTGTTTTATAACTTTGAAGAAATTTATCCGTGCTGTGGGAGAATCACAATGCTCTTTCACACAAGGTCCGTTTCTGTATACCCAATATTGTAACATGTTAGGGATGGTTTGAGTCAACAATGTCTTCTCTACACAGTCTATAATATCTGACGAATATTCTTGCAGTTTGTTGATTTGTTCCCGATTTAATTTTATACAAGAGTTTTTCAATCTGAAAACATTGTTCTCGTTTTTGAATAGTTGTTGCAACACACACTATACAGCTTTGTAAATCCCCACTAATTGATTATTAGCAACGAATGACTTTGTATTGTAAATTAATTGAAGTTGGGATATTTTCCACATAAAATCCCAAAATGTTGAGATGGTCGCCATTATACCGTTCTGAGTCGGTATACTGCTGTTATATTCGCTAAATTCACGAATATGTACCCTTAGGCCTTTATGATCTTGATATATTATATCTTGATAATTTCAGTTTTAAAGAACGGCAATGGTGTACTTATCTGAATGAATTGCTTTAGAACACTTTATCTTAAAAAGGGGATCTTTAAAAGCTATTACCTGCAAATATTTCCCCTAAAATGTGCAACTTTTGCGAGACTAAATTCTTATTATCAATTTTTATCTAGATAGCAGGGCGAGATGTTGTCTCTTTAAGACGGATTTCAACCCACCCTATGCAATAGCAGAAGGGACTGTTATCTCCCCTTTGCGGGGCTAAAGATAACATGTTGAAACACCAAACGCTCTATGTAGAATTTCACTTTCATTCGAAACGTTTAGTTGCTAGCAGTATAATCCTATTTTAGCAAATATTTTTAAAAATGAATATGCCAGAATTTAACGCTCCGTCATTCGAAGACTCTTTAAATGTTTTGTAGCTTGCGGGTCCTTCTACAATGAATCCGTCAACCTCTACATCTGCATATTGGAATGTTTCTGCAGGCCCCTCAACTTCATCCAATGTTTCTACTGATGAGATACCAGAAAACGACTGGATGGAGAATTACTATAGAAATCGCAACAGCCCAGTATTAATTTCATCATGGAATATTGAATATAATGTCTTCGTTTTAATATATCAAGGTCATAAAGGCCTAAGGGTACATATTCGTGAATTTAGCGAATATAACAGCAGTATACCGACTCAGAACGGTATAATGGCGACCATCTCAACATTTTGGGATTTTATGTGGAAAATATCCCAACTTCAATTAATTTACAATACAAAGTCATTCGTTGCTAATAATCAATTAGTGGGGATTTACAAAGCTGTATAGTGTGTGTTGCAACAACTATTCAAAAACGAGAACAATGTTTTCAGATTGAAAAACTCTTGTATAAAATTAAATCGGGAACAAATCAACAAACTGCAAGAATATTCGTCAGATATTATAGACTGTGTAGAGAAGACATTGTTGACTCAAACCATCCCTAACATGTTACAATATTGGGTATACAGAAACGGACCTTGTGTGAAAGAGCATTGTGATTCTCCCACAGCACGGATAAATTTCTTCAAAGTTATAAAACAAAGTGTGATGATTACATCCAGTGAGTTGTATGAATGTCGAGGCTGTGAATTTGACCATCCTTCACAACGTCAACATAGCAGCTTAAGCACAAGTGATAATGAAAAATATCAAGCTGTGGGAAAAGCAGCTATATTTAATATAAATATTAAAAGGACTTTAAATGAAATTATCACCAATTATTGCATATGTCACTATAATAACACTAATTTTCTCGCTAGCGACAACATTAAAATATTTCATAAATATTTTGACGAAGATATATTAGAAGATTAAATTGTAAGTACTTTTTTCCCATGTTCTATATAGTATTTAAAGATGAATTATTGCATTTATTTATGTGTGTAATATTTTTTAGAATAATAATTTTGAAAGTATTAATTTAAAACCTTTTTTAGAAAATAATTTTTAAAAGTATTTATAAAAAATGTGTTTTTCAAAATATGTGACTAGTAGTAGATATGCATTATCTTATCTGATCAGACTTATCTTGTGAGGTTGATTTTTTTGGGGGAGAAAACTTAGTCGCTTGCTAGATTTTCAAACGAATAGGTTGTTATTTTGTGCGAATGGAATCGCCGTTAAAAAATTTAAGGGAGAGCTTGTTGGTGTAAAGATTAGCAAGCAGTTGCGTGCAACATCGTATTTCATATCTTGGGATATATACGATGGTAAATGTATCAGTTTGCAGGACAACGAGGATGGATTTAACATATATATTGGAGAATGTGGTGTTTCGAATCCTGCACAGCAGAGTGTTAAAATGTGTGTGAGTACGTGGAGTGAATTATGTTCTAAAATTTTAAGATCCGATGCTCTTTATGCGGACAAGTCTTTTATTGTGAATCAGAAATTATGTGTTACCAACGATGGAGAAGACTATATGATTCAAGAGATGTTTACAAGGGAAACTGGTGAGTTTCAATTAAATCCGTTATTTATAAAATTGAACTTTAAACAAAGAAAGGCTTTTATATCACAAATGACAAATGTTGATGACTGTATTCAGGAAACTTTACTATGTAAAAGTCTTCCTAGAATTCTTCGACGTGAGGTGATTAAAAAAGGTGTATGTTATAAAGATCATTGTGATATAAATCAAGCTCGTGAAAATTATTTACATTGTATACGCGAAGAGTACTGTAGATGTATTAATCAAATTTATAAATGCTATGATTGTAAAATAGAGAAATCCCATAACCAAGAACATTGCTGTGTATCACTTTCAATCTCTGAAAAGTATGAAAGTATGGGAAAGACTTCATTGTATCATATCATTCTGGGAGACATCGTAAAAAATATATGCTTAAATTATTGTACGTGTCATTATAATTATGGAAACTTTTTTGATAATATTACTATAAAAACATTTAAGGATTATTTACATGATATTTTTTACGAATTTTAAATACTATATTGAACATGGGAAAATGTGAATGTGAATCTTCATTTGTTTTATGTAAATACTTTTTCATGTGTTAAATAAATGATAATTTAAAGATAAATTTGTATATTTCATTATGCATATGTGTGAATTAATTTAAAAAGCATGCATAGAAAAAAATGAAAACACTAATATATAGTTTTAAAACAGATTTTATTAAAGAGATAACTATTTTTTCTTCTTGTTGCTGTACAGATAAATGCTTGTTTTGTATGAAATGTTGTGCGATATTTAATCGCTTTAACACTGATAAAAATCCAGCTTGGGTATTGACACTTTTCTTCTTATTAGTTAAAATTGAATTGAATAAATCAATAATATTAGAACTTTCATAAGGTTTTCCTTGATATATCACTTAACCTTGTCATTCCATGATATTATGCTGGGCTATTGTTTCAAAATAGATATCAGATTAGAAGCACGTTTTTTCACAGTTTGTGGGATACTGTTTAAAATGAAATCATCGTATATTGACTCTTTTTCTGCAGATTCTTGCTTGATCATTTTCTTTTCAGCGAATTCTTTAGCTATGTTAAAATCATCATACTTTTCAGATAATTTTTCTCTAGGTGTATCAAAAGGAAAGTTAAATTGATCCAGTTTCATTAAACTTTATATTTAAAGTCATGTAAGCAATAATCGAACAACTTTGATATAAAAATTCTATTAGCTTATCCTACTTTTAAATAATTGGATACGTATTTTAGCCAATTGTATATTTTAAACCGTTAACTGTTGAAAATGATAACTATGAGAGTTTGGTATATGCTTATATTATAAAATATACAGCAAAGTTTTATTCTTAACAAAACTAATTTTAATTTTAAAATATATAGTAACTATTTTCTTATATAAAGCAAAAATATTGTCTACGTATATCACTACCGCTGTAAGATTTAAACCTTAATCAATTTTCTTCTAAAATGAACTCATGTAAATATCTTCTAAACATGATAAAGTCTGTATTATTTCTGTTGCTGTAAGGATAAAATATTTTGGTAATTGCATGTAGAAAACTATCTTATACGAAAGTATATCAAAAATTTAATTTAACAACATTTATGTATATATATTTATGTTATTAAAAAGGAATTCTAAAGGTTATATCGCAATTTAGGTAATCGTTGAAAGCATGTAAGGTTAAAAATCATATATTATTAGTCTACATTTCTGGATAAAATATAATATTTAGGATTAAAACTTGTAAATTTTATCTTTCAAGTCTTTATCTCTATAAAATGTTTTTAATTTTAGTAAGCGTCTTAACTTACAATATATTTTCAAAGTTGTAAAAGTGCTTATGGTTTGAAATATATTCAAAACTGTACATAAACTATATAAAGATACTTAAATTGGTACATATATTTTTAAGTTTCAGGTTCTAGATGGTAATTGTATAATTTAAAGTCTTCATGTTTGCACATACCCCCTACTGTTGTAGGATTCAAACCATGATTCGTTTAATTCTAAAATGAGCTCTTGTAAATATCTTCTAAACATAATAAAGTCTGTATTATTTCAGATAATGTAAGAATCTTCTCTATTAACATCGCGAGATAAATTTGATACCTTCTCTTGCAGATTTAATAGTATGGATTGGTATGGTATGTGTATTTAATTTAAATAATTATCTAGATTGAATCATATTTCAGTTTTTATTTCTAATATTAAAAGGAAAAAATAACCCTACTGGGGAATTCCCACTTTGTTTAAATAATTTTATGTCTAAAAATATCCCTTGTTAGCTTTCATGGAATGCCTTTCAAGGTAAGATTAAATAATAATTTTTTCTATACTAAATGTTACAATGGTTTCAAAGCTCTATCTAAATTATATTATACTGCAAAGTAATATTCTTAAGAAAAATTAAAGATATTTTAAACATAACGCTTGTCGTAAATAATTTCATGTCTAAAAATATCCCTTGTTAGCTTTCATGGAATGTTTTTCATGGTAAGATCAAATAATAATTTTTTCTATACTAAATGTTACAATGGATTCAAAGCTCTATCTAAATTATATTATACTGCAAAGTAATATTCTTAAGAAAAATTAAAGATATTTTAAACTTAACGCTTGTTGTAAAATAATTTCATGTGTAAAAATATCAAGTAAAAGAAAAAAATATTCGTTTTAGTCTATCTATGTAAAAATTTATTATTATTTTGTATTATTTTGCGAATGTATCTATGTAAAATTATATATCACGTTAAAAAACATAGCAAAACAATTTTAAAGTCCTGAAAATAAGCCCTTTTTTTAACTACTAAGTTGATAGTATATTTTAAGTTAGAATTCGACAAAAAATATTTAAAGTTTTGAAAAATATACTCAAAACCATGTATTAAATTTTCTAAGTTTCATTTTTAATCAATAGATGACGTTATATTTATTTTTGATAATTAATTCTAGTAAATTCATAAAAATATTCTCTCTGTTATAGAATATAATTCAATGAACTTTTTGATAATAATGCAGACTATTGCAGTATGCTCATGTCGACAATTAAAAATTTTTTTTCAGCGTAAATTTAATATCTTCTCTTGCAGATTTAATGATGTGAATTGTTTCAGTATATACATGTTATATTTAGTGTGAACAATTAAAATTTTTATTTCAGCGTAAATTTAATATCTTCTCTTATAGATTTAATAATGCAGACTATTGCAGTATGCTCATGTTGTTAATTAAAATTTTTATTTCAGCGTTAATTTAATATCTTCTCTTTTAGATTTAATAATTTGGATTGTTGCGATATGCTCGTGTCATGTCGGGTGGTGGTGGGAATAATCCTATTAAAAATTTTTTTTTTTCAGGTTTTTATAATTATTTTTAACAAAGTTTACTACTAGTGGGTAAGTGATTTATTTTCTATACTTAATTCTATTCATTAGTGGTTATACTTATGTAAAGTTGTAAAAATATACTCGTAACCTTATATTAAAAAACTTAACGCTTGTCGTAAATAATTTCATGTCTAAAAATATCCCTTGTTAGCTTTCATGGAATGTTTTTCAAGGTAAGATCAAATAATAATTTTTTCTATACTAAATGTTACAATGGTTTCAAAGCTCTATCTAAATTATATTATACTGCAAAGTAATATTCTTAAGAAAAATTAAAGATATTTTAAACTTAACGCTTGTCGTAAATAATTTCATGTGTAAAAATATCCCTTGTTTGCTTTCATGGAATGTTTTTTTCAAAGTTCAAATAATATTTCTCATTTTTTTCATACTAGTATGGAATGTTCTGTAATAGATACTTTTTCAAAACTATTAAGCGGGTGGTGGTGGGAAACAACTTAAAAATTTAAATTTTATTTTTTTGTATATGTTTTATTATTCTTTTCAAAGGGTACCCTTAAGTTTATATATATATGCGCAGCGCAAATTTAATGCCTTCTCTTTTTAGATATAATAATGCAGACTATTGCAGTATGCTCATGTCAACAATTAAAATTTTTATTTCAGCGTAAATTTAATATCTTCTCTTACAGATTTAATAATATTGATTGTTGTGGTATACTCGTGTTATATCGGGTTGTGGTGGGAACAATCCTATTAATTTTTTTTTTCAGCTCTAAATTTAATATCTTCTCTTGCAGATTTAATAATGCAGACTATTGCAGTATGCTCATGTTGTTAATTAACATTTTTATTTCAGCGTTAATTTAATATCTTCTCTTTTAGATTTAATAATTTGGATTGTTGCGATATGCTCGTGCCATGTCGGGTGGTGGTGGGAACAATCCTTTAAATTTTTTTTTTCAGGTTTTTATAATTATTTTTAACAAAGTTTACTACTAGTGGGTAAGTGATTTATTTTCTATACTTAATTCTATTCATTAGTGGTTATACTTATGTAAAGTTGCAAAAATATACTCGTAACCTTATATTAAAAAATTTCTAAGTCCCCAAAAATGTAGTTCCCTATTTAATCAGCAGATGGCAGCACCAGCTTAAAGCTGCTCCTTGTAAAAAATTTAGTTCCCTATTTAACCGATAGGTGGCGCTCCGCAGAGCACCTACTCACTCCAAGATTCTGCTGAACTACAAGGTTCCACTCTTTCCCGCTAGGGGGCGATAGCAGCGCTGCCCTCTCCTGATTGGTCCAAATCGACCGCCAGGTGGCCAGCTGCACTCTGATTGGTCCACGTCACTCAGTTAGCTCCGCCCACTTTAAGCTCCTCCCCCTGCTCCTGTTACAAAACTCTTATTTTTATACTACTCCCGTGGTTTCTCTTTACAACTTTTAACTCTTTCAGCGGTAACAATATCCTCCGTTTGCAGGATATTGTTACCAGATTTAGTTTTCCCGATTTTTTTAAGAATCTTGAAATTTTTCCAAATTTTTGAAGAATCTTGAAATTTTTCCAAATTTTTGAAGAATCTTGAAATTTTTCCAAATTTTTGAAGAATCTTGAAATTTTTCCAAATTTTTGAAGAAACTTGAATTTTTCAAAGAATCTTGAAATATTTTCGAATTAAAGGTTGCAAACTGTTTTAGCTGGAATACATTGCATGCAAGTGAAATAAAAAGACTAGATTTAGGCGTTTGCACTGTGAAAACGGCGCCACTCAGAATGATAAGTCTCTGAGTGTCTGAATAATCCAGAGAAGACAACAGTGTAAATTAAAACTGTACTTAAGCAAGGAAAGAGTGTAAACATATGCTCACATGAGAGTAAAATATATTTTAATAAACAGAGCACTCGACGTGTGTACATGGGATCAACATGGATTTTTAAAACTACTACTTAAAACAAAACAAAATAAAAATCATTCAAAAATAGTTTGAACGTCCTCTCCCCTCCCTCCACTCTTGGCACCTGGCTTGGGGAAGCGTTTCTCTCTCGTTTCTCCCGAGCAAACTTACTCTACGTTGACTAAAGTTTCACTTCAAGAATAAAGACAGTATTAAGGGGACAGCACGCCTTGAAAATGGTCAAAAGTCGGTCAAAATGGGTTTAAAGTTTTTGGTTTTTCGTATTAAATGAGACCTGGATTCATTCGGAACAATTTGGTACCACTCTTTTAGTGATACGGCAGTTACATCATAAGGTATTTAAATAATTGTAAACATCCAAACAGTTGTCCAAACAGTGGTATTTATACAAAATTTGAATTTTAAAAGCATTTATCTCAAAATATGATTTTCTGACTTTTGTGCATGATACCGCCAGAAACTATTCAAGATAAATGCTTGAAATTTCTTAAATACGTTAATGTTAACCTTCTACATAAAATGACCTAAAAGCTTAATAATGAATATTACAAAATTCTTTGGTAATGAAAAATATTACAAAATGCTTTACGAGAAAATGTTTGTGAATTTTTTTTAATTGTTAATTATAAATATTGAAAATGGTGCAGCTTATATTTAAAAAGTCATAATTTCAAAAGCAAATATTTTTTTCAAATTTGCTAAATCCAAATTAAAGTTAAATAATTGAAAAAGACGTTTGCCAAGTTTGAACCATTTATCTTTAACTGTTCTTGAATTATAACAATTTAAAAAGAGTATTGGTGAAAAAAAAACCATCATGCAGAAAAACGCATTTACAAGTTTAAACGAAGATTGGCTGCTATTAGAATGTTGCAAACAAAAAAATTAATATCTCCTGTTTTAATTAAGATAGAAGCATTATTTAAACGTCATTTACATCGGTAAAGAACACAAAATGTTTTAATACCTTAAATGACTTTCGAAAATTTGAAGAATTGTGTCCTGGACCCCTTAATTAAAATTTCCTAATTTTAAATAATATACATCAATATGATATTTTTGATACAATTAATGTTTTATATAACAGTCCAGAAATTCTCATTAAATTTTCTTCGTTGGTTAGTTTGTTAAAAATTATGAAAACTTAGTCAATTTCCTAACCTTTTTTGCATGTCCAAGGTGTGCTGTACAAACACATTTACAGTTTACCCTTACACATTTTTACATTTTACAGTTCAATGCTAAATAATATTTAATACTCTAAACATATAAAACCTCGGAATAATTACCAGTGCTTTGAAAGTTGGAAAACATTTGCCATACAGAAGAGAATCCGCTTTCAGCTGGCAGATAATAGCAACTGAATTTAATATGAATATATACGTTAAAATATATCCTTTCAAAGACCATTGAAAATAATATTTTAAAAAAAGGTCGCTTCATTTCAATTCAGATGTGCATTTATGTATGTTTACAGAAAAAAAGTTCTTCATAGAGATATTACGTTATCATCTTGGTAAAAATTTGCAAGTGCAGTCGGAGCTTTTAATTAAGTAATCATATTAAGCTTTTAAACTAATTAACAGCCTTTATGACATTGTGAAATGTTTTCGGGTTGGATTCAAACTGAATATTGATCAGCCTGTTTTAGAAGACGTGATCAATAATTCACTGAAAAACTCTGAATGCCCTAAAATGAGCTCTAAATGGAAATTTCACAGAGTTGGATAAAAAAAAAAATTTTAAAAGGAGACGAATGAATGAGAATAAGTGCTGACAAAAATAACGCTATTTACTTTTAAATTTTTCTAAATTTCATAAAAGAAAACTCAGCGTTTTTAAGATGCAAGGCATTTTCTGATCAGGTTGAGGAGTTGGGTGGTGTAAAGGATACATTGAGTAGTAAGAACTTGAAGTTTTATTCTTATGGTTAAACAATAGCAGCAAACACATTTATCATATGTGACAAAAACTCAGTGTTTAGAAAATGAAAGGTGTCAGTATTATTGAGCGTAAATTGAGGCTTTTGGTAGTTATAATTATTCATATTTTTTGGTACTTGTAATTCTGTGTGAGATTTCTTTTGAGGTGTTTGTCGTGATCTCGCGGTTAAGTAGCTCGTTTATGGTTTCCATGGACACATAAACATTTACAGAATCTATGATACACCATTTCCATTATCAACTGAACATTATCAATCCTCAATCAGAACAATCATCAATTGAAAACCAGAGAGAGAAAGAGAGTGATAACTCAGTTCAAACTAAAGTCCTGCATAGAGACGGGAAACACGTCCCATATATATCTCCTCTCCTACTGTCCCTTCGGATCTCCTCTCTCTCCCTTTTTATACCCATCTTTCAGAAATTCCCGATCATTCTAGAAGCGTCTGTATCGGCGTGGGAAAGCTCCCGCGGCTTCCGGTCAGTTAGAATGTCCGAGCATCTGGTCCCCTCGGTGGCTGTAATTACCTTCCTTCCCTTAGCGACTTGTTTAACGACCACCGTCAATCTTTTCTTAAATTGGTCGCAAACGGAAATGCTTTTCCCGATTAGGAAACACACATGGTGTGTTTCTTAATTGGGAATCATGGCCTACACACATGGTGGGCACAGCACTACCATGTGTGTAGGCCTCTAACAGTCTTGTCGTTGTTACTTATGCCCCCTTTCAAGGAGTTTCCAGGTCCATGTAAGCTTGCGGACTGCGTCTCTGGTTTACAATGGCACCACAAGTGTCGGAGATGTAGCCAGGTGCCACCTCAATTTAGACCAATCGACTCTACGGGCGACATCCGGGGAAACCATACCTGCTCCCACCCTCTCTGACCTCATAGGACTTTCTCGTCCCACAGCATTAACGTGCCCATATCCGGCCTAAACACGAAGGTATTTAATGGGATACGAGCCGAGTACCTGCAATTCCAAGGGCGTCACGCTACCACTAGGCTACTCCGGGCTCTTTATTGATGTATTCATTATGCGTGCGTTAGATTTCATCGTCAAATATTGGAATGGCGTAAGACTCCAATAGGACAGTGTTAGGCAACAAGGAATCAACCTATACTACGTTGAAACTGAGAAAAATTGAGTTTTGGTTAAGCATTAAATATTTATGTTGCTAATGGCTACTTCTCCAGCTAATTAAAAGAATATCATTTGGCTGAGAATAATTGTTTCAAGGTAGTTAAACATGTGTACTAGCGGTTTAGCTCAACTTTTAAACTTTTTCGGGTTAGTACTTTGTTGGCTTACTTTTGTTACATAGCACCGTACAATTTTTCTAGTCATTTTTAAAAAATTTTACTTGTTAAGGGGACAAGGGATCTTCAACCTGATTTTTTTTTCAATGTTTTACTCCATATACTAAATGAAAATAATTAATATTGTTTTTTACTACATTGAAGACACTTAGAATTCGCAAATAAGTATTTGGTGGAAGAATACAACCCGTTTTTCAAAAAATTCTTAAATTGTTAGATTTTTTAAAAATGATCTATAGCGCATTCATTTTCTTCTGATTTCTCCCATACATCTCAGGATTGTGAATAAAAGTTTTTGTTACAAAACTGTGCATCATTCTCTTTGAAACCCCAAATATTTTTCAAATCTGTAAACCATGACATAAAGTAAAAACATGCAAAAACATTTAAAAAAAATATTTTAACGTAGGATTACGTTCCTCCATAACGGTCTGCGGTAAAGCAAAATTTCAGACTTTAAAACAGTCTTCGCGAGTTATAAATCAAGAGTAGCAGAATATTAATTCTAAAAAGTGTTTTTTTATCCATTTTTCTCCTTTCATACTTAACCTAAATCGACAAATGTGGTACCATTTTAAAGATTAAAATCTCCGCTTCGTGCGAATTGTTAATTTTGAATTACACAATTTTTATTCCCCTAGATGGCGCGCACTAGCGTTTATCATTTTATCATTATCCATCGCACTGAACTTTTAAATTTCATATTTAAATAAAAAATAATAAAATATAAAAATTTTTAATATTTTTAATACTTTTAAATAATTTTTTTTAAATACTTTTAAATAATAAAAAAAGGGGTAAGCAACGATAAGTAATCCTACGTTAGTAACCCGCGGTAGTTTCGTTAGAAGAGACTACCTGAATTAATTTTTTTTCATTTATGCAAAAAAATTCAATATACAATTATGTTTATATATATATATATATATATGGTAAACCTATGTAAAAAAATTAAGGTTTTTAAATGATATGGAATGCGATGAAGCATTTTGAAATAGCCTAGTATTTTTGAAAAAAAAATTTGAAAAATAGACATTATTCTGCCAAAAAATACTTATTTTGAATTCTAAGGGTCAGTGTAGTAAAAAAATACTACTTATTATAATTCCGTATCTAGAGTTAAATATTGAAAATTAAAAAAAAATAAAATTCGACATTGAAGGTCCCTTACCCCCTTAAAGGGGATCCTGACACGGAATATTTTTATTTACACACGTTTTGAATAATTTTATTCAATTAACGTTTTTAAATAGAGATAATTATACTGAATGCCTAATATAGAAAAATTAAAAAAATTGAGTCTTATTTAGTTTTTTTCACACATCTTCTAGGTTCTATTTGCATATTTTTAAATTTTTCTGCATCAAAAATTTCCCATATATGTGTCTTTATGATTTTTTAAAATTTTAATTGAAAAATATCTAAACACTCTGAAGCGCAAAGAAAAAGGGATTACAACCGTAATTTTTTAAAAGAAAATATTTTCAGGCTTTTCGGTGGACATAAAATATTTTGAAAACAGCTTTCTCCAGAAATAGAACGAAAGAGCATTGTATAAAATTTCATAAACATAGTTTGCAAAGAATTTTAGATTCTTTTGAAAATGGTAAATCATAAATATTCCATTCTGAGAAAGCCTACTTATAAATATATTTTTAAAATGTGATTCATTCTAAAAGTTCTGTATAGCGTTTCACCAAGAAAATATATGTTCCTTTAAAAATGCATGTATTATAGCTAATGGAATATGTTATTACGCAGTACTGCTTAATTTAAATAAACTGGCTTCTTCATCGGCCAGGTGATGGCCTATTTGCTAGGGCGCTGGCATTCGGTTCCGATCCCGTGGGTTCGAGTCCCACCTTTGGCATGGATGTTTGTAGCCGTTCGGAATCGGCTTTAAACTGTAGGTCCCGATATAATAATTAGCCCTCGTGTAGCAAAAGTTGACCGTAGGGCACCAAAACAAACAAACAAATCATCCCGAGCTAGACGATGACTAAACATCTAGGTTTTCGAATCCCCTAGGGGGCATAGTTGTTTGTAATAATTCGAAATCGACTCCACACTGTTTAAGTTCCGGTATGTTTAACATACCGGAAATTAAACAGTGGTTGTGGAACAAATTTGTGGGACAAAAGATGACAAACTTCTCGAATTACTATGAAAAGCGTATTTTTCACGAGTCCGGTATGAAAGTTTTGATAGACATTGCGGGAGAGTTTGCAAAGAATTGCGATTGGGTAACCAAAATTATGTGGGAGACATTAGACACGAAAATAACAAAAAAACAAAGCAAAGACATCATAAACCACCTGCAGTTATAATTACTGTTCAAGAATAGGGCGATGTCACTAAAGTTTACGGAGATTCTGTTAATTCGAGGGGCTTTACGCTCCGGGAAAGAGAGGGGAAATTCTTAAAAGTTTTTCCCTGACTCTCATGCCCTTAGCGCAAAACTTTTCCCAGAACTACTTCACCGAGATCCCCTCCCCAAAGCCGCCTCAGCTACTGGGACGCGTGGAGGAGTCGTGTACCCCCTTTTAATCCAGACCAATAAGTGACTGACATATCGACTTTTGTGCTAAATTGAACAAATTACACGTGCTCTCCCAACCCTGTCACGTGATTCATCATCATTAAGCCAAGTAACCGGGAGCGCTATTTAATCTTTCGATGCCGCAGAATTAAGTTTAGAAATGTTGAACTTCAGAGCTCCCTGGCCATGAATCATGATTAAGCGAGACGGTTTTACGAGGATAGCACGCAGGCGGCGGTGGTTTTAGGGGGGAATTTCTGGAACAGCGAGGCGTTCCGGGAGCGCGCGAGGGATTGTTGACCGCTAAATCATTTTCGGAAGTGGGCAATAAAGTTTAAAAGTTAAGCAGGTGCATACGGGTAGAGGAGTATGATTCGCATTCAATTTGCGTCTGTCTTCAATTCGAAGTATAAATTTACCAATATTTTTGAGATGTTAACCTACTGTTAGAAGATCACTGTCTAAATTTGGGGTGTTGGACCCTCGACTCGTGTACTCAAAGGTCAGCCGAACCAGTTTGCGTTATTTTAAGTCAAAATGGAAGTTAAAATCCAATAATTACAAGATAAAAAGGACTTTTTATATACAATGTTTTAAAATTTTCTGTTGAGTATTATAAACTTGACAATTCTATGTATAAATAAATACTTAAAAAAATTTTTTTGGATGAATTATCCCATCAACTTGAAAGAACATGATCAAATGCGTAATAAAAACGTATCAAATGTGTAATCAATCCTTTAGCTCGTCAATTGGAAGTTAACTTGCGTTTAACTTTTCATTCCCGTCCCGGCCGATAGATAGCTGCACCATTCTACAAAGCAAAGTTAACTGAAATTAATTCAATTCTGCTTAAAGATGGCTAAAAGTATTAAAAGAATGCATTGTCATCGTGTTCTGAGCTAGTCTAAAAGTTTCAAATGTCTAGCTAGTCGGGAAGTTAGTTAAAAATCGATTGCAAGATTTGTACCGGACAAGCACACAAACAAGAAAGCGAGTTAATAAAAACATGGTAAACATTAGAGTAAAATGTGTGTGTTGGAGGGGTGCTACTTTTCAGACTGATGACACGAGTGAAATAACACCAGTTACAGGTAGAGCAGAGTGAAAACCATATGTGTGAGAAGTTTGTAGCTTGTTAGGTGTTCGAGTTTTCAATGGTGTGAATTACGGCAACTAAATTTCCTAACGTCTATTCAAATACGTTTTTCAGGACTTTATAAACTGTATTATCGAAATATATGAACGCGAGTGGACTGTATTCCACTCAAAATTTCTTTTAATTCAACATACAGTACCTAAACCAATGAATAAACTGACATTTGATAGTGATCTTTCAGTATTTTTCACCATTCCTAGTGACTATTTTTTGTGCATCATTCGATGTAATACAAAATGATTTCGAATGGAAGATTTTTTCAATAACGTTTTATGGACTTCCATTCCTAAGTTCGAATCGACATTTAGTTTGAAATGTTAGGATTCAAACTGACCTTTAAGCTCAAAATGTTAGGATTCATATCGACCTTAAGTTTGAAATATTCGGATTCGTATCGACCTTCAAGGCCTGTTCACACAGAATCCGTCAGCGCCAGTGTAAAAAATTTTAACCAATCATATACCAATCATTGACCCTTTTAACCAATCAGCGCCAACGGAATCTTTAACGCTGATGGACGCTACGTGAACTGGCCCTAAGTTTGAAATGTCAGGATTCGTATAGACCTGAAGTTCGAGTTGTTAGGATTCGTATCGACTTTAAGCTCGAAATGTTTGGATTTGTAAATGTTAGGTAAATGTTAGAATTCCGACCTTGAGGACCTGTAAACACAGAATCCATTAGCGCCAGTGTAAACAATTTCAACCAATCATATAACAATCATTGACCCATTTAACCAATCAGCGTCAACGGAATCTTTAACGCTGACAGACGCTATGTGAACAGGTCCAAAGTTTCAAATGTTAGGATTCAAATCGACCGGAAATGTTGAAATGTGAGGTTTCGAATCGACCGAAACATCTTGTGAGAATTCGAATCGAATATGAATATCGAATTTTGAGATTTAAAATTTACAGATATTCGCACTGCCTGCGAAGTACACTTCTTACCTACTAGTGGTGTAGACTTTTAGTCGGCTCATGACGCCAAGATCCAGCCATCGAAGTGTTATATGACACAAACGAATCTTTTCGTTTTTATAGACACAATAATATATGTCTCAAAATTTTCAAAGGAAATGAGTTATGCTAGAAGAATTGGTGATCATTAAAATGTGTGAGCCATTCGTAAAATCATGGCTTTTTTGACCGGAGGTGCATGATATATATAACTGCATGAAAATATAGGCATTTGAATCGGGTGTGTGGGGGAATAAATCTTCAAATTGAAATATCCCTGTATTTTTTCCCTCTTATTCTTTTCTCTGCACCTGACAAAACCGTTGCTCTGTACATGAAATATCGCTTAACTCTGGCGGAGTGACAATTCTTGTATCTCTCAGTTTCACAGGAATTTTGAAGATTTTCTTTCAAGGATTGGCAGATGGGTTTTTTTTTGTGTGTGTCCTTTCTAAAAAATTTCCTCCACCTTTTCAGGACTGGGGAAAGCTATACACTGTATTATTTTGTGCTAGCGATTCTAGTTGTTTTGATTTCTCGTGCACAATCATGATTATGAAATACTTATAACGGCTAAATATATACAGGGTAATTCAAAAGTCCGTGTACAAACTTTTAGGGAGAGGTAGAAAACTCAAAAACAAGAGAGAATCACGTAGGAATATGTGACCGGAAACTCAAACCTGACGCTGAGCGCTGTTTATTCGGACCATACCTCTTACCAACCCCACTGGATGGTCAGAAATATCACATTTTTCTGGAGGAGGTAGAAATCTCAAAAACAAAACTGAATCTCATAGGAATGCATGACCGAAAACGCAAACCTGATCAGCTAGAGGATACAAAGATGGAGAAATGTTGGCTTTTCATTTCTGCCTCTTTGTTTATCCTCTAGCTCAGGGGTGGGCAGACTTTTACAGGGTACGGGCTACTTCTAATTTTTTGAAGGTGTTGCGGTCCACCCAGTGAAGTAGGTGGGGTGAGCTAAAAAAAAGGTCTACAATATTTATTATAACTTAATAATAAATGCGGAATATGTACTTACCTACATAACTACAAGAAAAAAAACTTACTCTTTTAAAACCGCGTTTAAAGCAAATCTCGTCGATGATCCATAAATATGTTTCTTTTAGTATGCGCGTCTTAGATCTTACAAGGCGGTCACCCCAAAATGCCTTGGTGGTCCACCGGTCGATCGCGATCGACTTAATGCCCACCCCTACTATAGCTGATTAGGTTTGCGTTTCCGGTCATACATTCCTGCGTGATTCTGCTTTCTTTTTGAGCTTTCTACTTCCACTAAAAGTTTGAACATTGAGTTTTGAATCCCCCTGTATACAAGCGTATATACGGGTAATGTCTTAAGTTATTATGACTGCATAATACGTTTAATAACCCTTAATAACTTTTCCTAGATATCGATCATACCTTAATAGCCGTCATTAAACACATTCGACTAAAACTGTAATTATTTGATGACATTAATATCAAAGTCTCGCATCTTTTATCCTTATAAAAAGAGTGATTGAGGCCATTTTAAGAGCTGCCGAGAGAGAGACGGAATTCTGTGCGATTTCTTTAGAAAGAAGTATGATACGGAAGAAAAGATGATTAATGGCAAACGTGCTTATGTACTGAATAAATCAACAATCGGTACTGTCACGAACACTCCCCTAGTTTTTGTATAGGATAAATAAGGAAAATAATAAATCTTTTGAAAGATAGAATATGCAATTTTCTAGGCAATAAAGAGTTTGAGAGAATCGAAAACATCAGGGTCATAAACTTTTCATATTTAAAAAAAATTAGGGATAGGCCTTGCTTAAAAAAAGTATTTTGTGAAATTTTCGTTAACTTTGTCTAATATATTTGATATAAAACTGCACTTAGTATTTCAAACAAAAGATTTAAACATCATTTATCATGCTGGATATCACAGAGTATTACTACGATTATATCTAATTGTTATACCAGGCTCAAACTTGTTAATGGGTGTTTCATTGAAGTAGAAGTGATTTTTTTTTCTATCAAATCATTCTTTATAAAAATCTAAATTTTAAACGATGAAATTCTTATTTCGACCTCAAACTCTGTCGACTACAGAGAGGAATTTCGACAATTTTGTAACTAGATTTTCCAATTGGCCGTAATTGTTCCGTCACTTACTTTTCTCTGTTTGGATTGTCCATTTATACCATTCTACTGACTGGTAAAGCATCATTTCTGATTCTTGATATCCTCATAATACAGACTGCCATGATTTATCTTATGATCGATACATACGTAACAACATAAATATTAAAATGAGAAGGAAAAATTTATACGAAAATAATTTTAATATATAAAACATCAGAACTTGAAAACTTGAGGATTTTTTTTTAAGTCTACGCTAGTTATAAATCAGATAATTAAGTTTATAAACAAAAATTGAAAGTTTTTGAATAAAAAAGGTTTGGATTACTATTTCATTTAATCCAACAGATTATTTTAGTAACATGCGTTATTAAGAACATCTGTAGTTCTTTAACCAGTGGATTTTTTAAACAGAACAAAGTAATAAATATTTGTATAGTTTGAAACAAAATTGTTCCTTAAGGCTGCTGTATACTAACCCTATTGGATTAGCTGCCCTCAAGGTTAATCTATGGAGAAAACGTGTACAAGGATTTCCGACACGGATTTAAAGTTTTTTTTTAATTGTATTCCGTAATAAAGAAAGAAATTTTACACTTTGGGGCATTTATCGTTTTTTTTTTTAAGAATGCCAATAATATTTTGAAATTTAGATTATTCGGGAAAACAATCGCGTGTAGTGCGTTTTAAACGCTCCTAAATTCCTTTGGTGGATGAAATTTATAAAATGAGTTCAAGTTGCAGAAAAGTTCAGACTATCTGAAAATGCCACTGATTGGATTATCAGCATTTATGTAGCTGTCAATAGGAGACACATTTTCTCCATAGGTTAACATTGGGGTGAGCGAATTCAAAAGGTTTAGTACACAGGAGTCTTAACGGTTTAGAAGTTTTAGCAACAGCTTCATCGTACATTAAAATCTCAAAATAAGAATTCTGAAAAGAACAAAGTGTACTAAAAGTTGTGATCTATAGTGACGTCTCATAATCACGTCATTGACTTAGCAATATTGTTTTCCATTTAATTTAATATATATATATATACTAGCTGTACCCGTCCCGGCGTTGCTCGGGTAATGTAATTACCAATTTTTTAGTAGCCTTAACCCTTTGTTAATAGGCGTCGCTGTCATCCTTTTCCTCACCACGATACATTATTTTACCCATATAAATTTAATCCTTTCTGGCACATTTTGGCAAAATTTTTGACATAGGATTACTAATCGAATATCACTGCAATAGTAATCGATTTCCTTGAAAGCGAATATATCACATCCTCCACATGCTGAAATTCTTTGAAATCTTCATAGATTTTTTCCACAAATACACCACAAATTATATGATATTAACTAAGTGCTGGCCAAAAAAATTACGGCATTACTAAATGTGATTTTTTAATCGATTATCACTGCAATAGTAATCGATTTTCTTTAACCACTCAATCCCTCATAGAAAACAAACGCCCCAACACATCACGTGCATTAAGTCGAAAAACTGGTTTTTCTCCTATTTTCACTCGCTGTACCTTCGTCCGGAAATGAAGAACGAAATCTCCAAAATGAGATTTCTCACAAGAGTTTCCGAATCATAAAATAAATTATTAAAAAATAACTACAATTTGTAAATTAATTTTGGTTCTGGCTTTCGAAACTGTGATGTCTAGGGTCTCTGAGATAAAAATTTCGTAAAAATGTAACGATATTTACGTATCGATTCGACAATTTGGAAAAAAGGGTCACGGACAAAATCCCGATTTTTTCCGAAAAACGGGTGCGTACAGGCGATCGAAAAAAAATCATAATTAATCGATAAATTAAGACAGACAATTTTAATTGTGATTTCCGTATAGTGTCATCTTTCCCGTATAGGCTCGTCTTAAAAAAAAAATTCTTGGACGGATACGTTAGGATTTACGGAGCTTTTACTCGTCCGGGAGCTCCAAATCGTGACTAAATATTTAATTACGGAAAATCTAATTAAAAAATCGAAAAAAGGGCTTCGAGGTGCATAATGAGACCTCGGGAGGCTTCTTGGTGTCGAATCTCAAGACTGTCCGACCTACCGTCTTTGCGCTGCGCCGCGAGCAGACAAAAACTCGGTCACACACACACAGACTTTGCCTTTTATATATAAAGATATATATCACAATAGTACACTTATGATTCTACCTCAAACCACTAGATGGCTCTGTGACCACATTGAATAAAGGTAAGTAAAAAAATAACAGTACACCTTCGCTGTTTGAGAAGAAAAAAAAAACAGTTGAGTTTGCAGAAACAGGTGCAGATTATGACGTAATGTCACAAGAGGAGCTAGTTGTTAATCGTGTACAGGACAATGAAAGGAAAGGTTAATGTTTTCCTTACATCACGCTTCATGTGCTCAACTGATCCATTACGATCTGCTGTTGAACACACTGTCCATCGCCTTCAAACTTTGCAGATGACTGACGGTGGTCAGATTGATCACCTTTCCTTACATTGTTCTGAACACGATTGACAACTGCTCATTTCGTCATAATCTGTACCTGTTTCTGCAAACTCAACTGTCTTTTTTCTCAAACACCAAAGGCGTACTGTTATTTATTTCCTTACCTTTATTTAATGTGGTTCGATGACAAAGTGATCAAAAACTAGTCAATAAATGTTAGTATTGTTTCTGTATTCCGTTTTGGTCATTTATTGGGTTAAATTTCATGTTTTTACCAAAAAGCGCCCTGTCGTGTTGCTACATCCAGTTTTTAAGTAAATTGGGCGCGTATCGTAAATTTATTTTGGTTAGTACAATGTGTTTATTTTTCTTAGGATTTATTTGGGTGCGTTGTGTTTAATATTTATTTTCTTGAATACAACCCAAAGCTCTGGATGTCGAACTTAGCAACCGAACAAAAACCAATACACTATTCTCAATTTTAGATTATGTAAATTAACATCAACAACTTTCAATTTAGACAAACTAAAAAGTTTAACATAAGAAAACTTAGTTTATTTACACACATAATATTTACAAGTAACAAAAAGAATCTTTCATTTTCCGAAATAAATGCACAATAATATTTTTATCTTTCACAAATTATTTTTTATAATTACTTTGCCAAGGTTAGGGAGCATCCCGAGCGCAACATAAAAATAACTTTACTATTCGTTCAACACTAAACACCTTCTCACTAAAAATGTCCTTCCTCACGAAAAACTAAATTTACTTAGCCTGAAGTGGAACTGAACAAATCAAATCTGAGATTTAACACTCACCCAAATTGCTTTACATCAACTCTCGGGGCTATCTTGGCCTTCTCGCCTCGCCTAGGGTCAGGGGTCATGCTGTTACACCGGGCAGGGGGCTAACTCTATTCCTTTCACGGTGAATAACCACTTTCTCTCAGTCGATAATTGTAGCCGGGCTTTTCTTGACGCGTACCTTCACTATATTTACACTGGCGCTGGGTATCTCTTCACGTCGTGAAACTGGACGCTGGGCTCTTTTCGTCGTGTAACTTCTCGGCTGTGGCACGGGAGCTGAGTCTCTTGGTCTCGGCTGCAATCTGGGTGCGGACCTCTCTATTTCACTTAGTCAACGCAGTCTCGCAGTGGCCGTAACCGGTTTATGTGGAACCCTCAAGTCCACTTAAAGTTTAACTTTTTAAGTCCTGCTGGAGATGGGGACCTACAGCCTCCCCGATTCAGACTCTCTCTCTCCATTTTTTCAAACTCCTTCTTTATATATATTATTTTAATCACCTTTCACACTTATGACTCCACCTTCTCATAAACTTTAATCAGCCAATCCGGACACCGTAAACTTTTCATTTGCTGTACTCCTTTCACACATTCTCATTGGCTTCCTAACTTAAAAACATTACGCCCTCACTGCCTGCCCTTGCGACCACCCAAGGTTTTCAAAATGGCCACTTTCCAAACCGTACTGCCATAAATCTAACATAAAGGGCTTTTGTAACATAACGTCATCTTTTGTTTCCATCACCTTATCTGTGTCTCCATATCAGACCTTCCCATCTTCAAAGCTCATAAAACTGTCTTGCAACAGGCTACGTCCTAAATAACTCCACTCAACTCTATAATTATCTGTCGGCGTTAAATTTGATTCCGACTTTTATCGCAAACATGTAATAAAGCCAGCTTTTTATTTAAAAGCGCTTTACTACACGCCCTCTGGTGGACATTTTGGAACTAATTTTTTTTCTTTCGAAATTCCGTGAGTGCATCTCGTGTATAGCCAATACAAAATTTCGTTACATTACGTTCACCCGTTTGCGCTGTAGGATGCCGTTTATAGGGGAAGTTTAATTATAACCACCAGGTATATATATATATATATATATATATATATATATATATATATATATATATATATATATATATATATATATATATATATATATATATATATATATAAATATATATAATATATCCATTACATCACGTTCTTAAAAGATAATCTGAAAAGGAAAACTAGCTTATATTTACATGGCTGGAGCTAGACTCAGCCTGAAAGGAATAAAATTTTTATGCAGTCTGGCCGAACCGTTTATTAGAGCGACAGAAGTACATCCGTTCATTACAGAAGACTGCTCGGAAGAGAATATCACCTTTCAACCCTATGCGTGAGAGGCGAGGTACATGTAACTATTTTTTGAAGGGTAAGCAAAAATTGGGGCTCGCGATGGGAACCCACGCCTCTGAATCCGGAGATGTATACGTGTAGAAATGCATAGGCATGTGATTTATGGGAAGTTCTGTTGCTAAGCGTATAAATTAAGCGATAAATTAAGATTACTGAGGATTGGATTTAGGAAAGGTAATTTAAATGATAGAATGGAGGGCATAATATTTAATTATTACTTACACACACACACACACACATATATATATATATATATATATAACTTCTCTAGCCGGCCACCCCTCTAAACAGCCACATTTTCGGAACCTTGACTGGCCGCTATAGAGAAGTTTCAGTATAAGGTATAAATATGTATAATGTGTGTGTGTGTGTGTGCGCGCGAATGTATACATATAAACGTACACGTGCACAGGGTGTTCGTAAACTGTATCGACAAATAAGCATTCAGGAAGTGACGGGCCGCGGTGCGAATTTGTGGTGGTGCTCCATCATGCATTAACCGCATTCCCCTTTGCGTGGTGAGCGGAAGAGCTTGCAAGAAACCAGAAAGCATTTGCTCTAGGAAGACACGGTATGCTGCGCCGGTCAGACTTTCTGGCAAGAGATACGGTCCCACCAGCCAATCACCAACGAAACCTGCCCACATGTTCACAGAAAATCTCGGCTGGTGTTTACTAGGAGTAGTAGCTGGGGGTTGGCTTATAATTTCGTTAATTAACATTTCACGGAAGTTTAATTTGGACATTAAAGTTTATTGTTTTCTGACATAGAGTGGAATGCGGTCCAAGGTTTATTGTATATAATGTTCGTTATGATGAGTATTATCATCCCTCTTATTTTGTCGACACAGTTTACTAACACCCTGTGTGTATATATATATATATATATATATATTTTTTTTTTTTATATATACATATATATATATATATATATATGTATGTGTGTATGTGTATGTGTATGTACGGGGGTATATGTATACAATAATTGACTCAAATGTGGAATTTTTTTGTATAACGTTAAATTTCCTTGTTAATCTTTCGTAATTTATTACCATGATTTTATTAACTCGCTTTCTTGTTTGTTTGTGTGTGTTTGTCCGGTACAAATCTTGCAATCGATTTTTAACTAACTTCCCGTCTAGCTAGACATTTGAAACTTTTAGAATAGCTCAGAACACGATGACAATACATTCTTTTAATACTTTTAGCCATCTTTAAAGAAGCATTGAATTCATTTTCAGTTAATTTTGTTTTGTAGACTGGTGCAGCCATCTATCAGCCGCGACGGGAACGAAAAGTTAAACGCAAGTTAACTTCCAATTCTCGAGCTAAACGATTGATTACGCATTTGATCATTTTCTTTCGAGTTGATGGGATAATTCATTAAAAAAATATTTTAAAAAGTATTTATTCATACATAGAATTGTCAAGTTTATATGATTCAACAGAAAATTTAAAAACATGGTGTATAAAAAGTTCTTTTTATCTTGTAATTATTTCATATGCACATAAAACGAATAGTTAGGAAGGAGAGTAATTCCTCACAAAGAGGGTGGGGAATCGTAGGCGGATACTGAGTGCCCCCCCCTCCTCCCAAGTGCATACACATGTATTTCAATAGACGGTATTAAAATTTGTTTAATCATAATCAATTCCATTCACCTCCTTTTAATACATTTTTAATGGTTTTCGTATGTTTAAATATTAATTAGCCGTTAGAAAATATTTAATCGAATGAATTTTCCATTCATTTCTATGGAATATATTTATTATATTTTCCTAGGGAAAATTTCAGCTTGTCCGCAAGTAAAGATAAGAACGTTTCTTCTGGGAAGCTGACTCGGGGAAAATTTTATATTTTTGGAATTTTCGTACGGAATTTAATCTTTTATCATATATTAAAGCTTTTGGAATTGTTGGAAAAATTCTTTTACTGCTTTATTTTCGTGGCATTTCAAAGAAATGTCGTCTGTTCTTGTGTTCTATGAAATTTTTTTTTCCCCGGTGAAGTAAAATGGCGTCTGATTTCCTTAAACAAGGTGTTGCCCCGGGATAATAAATTATACGTATATAGTTTAAAATTCAGGAGTGATTTCTTTTTAAGATTTAACTTATTAAAAAGAGCCTCCATCTGTAGTTCCAGTACTTTGGAGCTTATAAAGAAGAATTTTAACTTAAATTAACCACGCTTAATAAATATGCATATTTACGAAGGCTGTAAAACTGTTTTATAATTTACAATCCTATGAGTACATTTACAAATAATCTACACAAAGCAAGAATACGCTATTTTTATTGATGTTTTACTGATGTGCATGAAATTCTAAATGAAAAGGAATTACAAGAGTTCAATTAACTCCTACCATTTTTTAAGGGGACAGAACATCTTTAAAATGGTTAACAAAATTGATTTTTTTTGTTTTTATATTAATTGAAAACGGAATTTATTCAGAACAATTTGAAATCACCCTTGAAAGACAGTACATCATAAGATGTTAAAATAATTGTGAATATCAAAAAAGTGATTTTTAAGTTAAAATTTTGCTTATGGTTAATTTTGCTTATGGTTATTTTTAAGTTAAAATTTTGCGATGGTTCTTTGCGATGTGAACGGGGTGATTGCACTCTGTCAGTCAGCTGTAAATATTTAGAAAATCTCCACTTTAGAAATTTTAGTTCATACTGTATCCTGGGTGTAACTCCTAGCGTCAGCGTTTAAAATTTTTTACCAATCACAGAGCTCAATTAATTGATCACGTGATATGACAAACCAGTTACAGGTCCTCCCTACTCGGCCACGCCTCGTGATGAAAAGACCGGTCGATCGACTCTTTGTTGTTTTCTGTTTCTGGTTTTTAAGGGGGTTTTAAATTTTTAGTTTAAATAGTTTCTACAGAATCTTACATTTTATGCTGCTGTAGCGGCATTTGCAGATTTCTGTTATTTTCTCGTCTGTTAGTCTCATTTTCTTGTTTTTGTATTTTGTTCAATTTTTTTACAATAACAGGTCATGCCAACAATCTTGGAAACAGCGTAGCAACGTAACGAAATGCTCCGGATGCAATGTGAAAAAAGTCCTTAAAGCCCTGTTCACACTGCATCCGTAGCTTTCCGTAGCATTATTCCTTTAGCTCCTCAGTTGTTGACAAGATTTGCGATTAGCTTGACGAATCACGTAGTTAGTATTGGACTCCATGTTTGGTTAAAATTTTTGACGCTGAATCTACGCAACGCTCCGAATTCAACGTGAACAGACCCTTAGATTAATCTGCGTTAGAGGGCGTGTCCCAGGGAATGTAGTTGGTTCTAATTTTCATTGATCCTATATCTACTCACAGGTTATGGTTTGCTGATGAGTGCATGCTAACGGTGAAACCTAGGTACAAAGCTGTCTGTAGGTGGAGATGTATATATCCTTCCGATTCTTGAATTATCAATTACATGAAAATATTGAAAAAGGTTAATAAATAATAGCAAAATAAACGCTGTTGGTGCACTACTGAAATTGGGTTCAATTCCACATAACCCATGGATTGGGTTATCAAACGGCTTTGGGTGGTTTCACTTTTACGGGAATCACTTTTTTGTTTTCATGAAACATGAACTGTATACTTTGGATTAGTTTTACTAATAAATTTTTAAGAATCCATAGTTTTAGAGACAAATATTGAATGCAAACAAATTGAACTTATATATGATTTAATCTATTTTCATAGACATTTTATTTTTGGAAACTGTGCTGAATAACATCTAACAAGTAAAGAATGTCTCATGAATACTACTTAGTCCTATTACAAAAGTGGTGTAATAGTTTACTTGAACAAAACATCTTTTAAATACGGCTCTTCCATTGCTAAAATATGGCAAATTTTCCTGAGATGTTGATATAAATATATTATCTTGAAATTTCAAATTAGAGGATAATAGAGATTTTAAGTAGAAAGGGGATAATTTTTGTCAAAACTTGCTTAGTTGTTTCTGAAGAAACAGTGTAAATTACGTGGAAATATATTTTTGTAATATGTCCTCCCTTTTATCAAATCAGAGGAGAATGAATAAACGATCTGCATGCATTGACTTTTCATAGGAAATTCTAAGTTTAAAATATGAAACTGCATAGTTACAAAGTAAAAAGGATAGATTAAAGGCTATAAAATATTTTAGGAAATTTAAACGGCATTTCTTTTTTTTATTATTTGACGAGTAAATTTTAAGTACTGATTTATTGAGATTTTAAAAAACACTGAATACGTTTTAAAACGTAAACTAGATATTGTCTAGAATTTCTTTCCATAAGCATTTCGTAATTACGAGAGATGAAGCTATATTTAATGCAAATATCCTAGAAATAACTGATAAAATGTTATAAGCTGCTATCGGAGCAAAATAGTCCCTTTATTTAAGACAACTTTAAAATAATACTCCGTTGAAATAACTGAATCCGTAAGGCAAAATTGGTTGAAATGTAGAAATTCTGATATTAACTTAAAACTACGTCTTTTTGAAAATATATAATTTGGAATAACTCATTCCGAATTTATGATTGAAATGTTACGTTCTTTATTACTTACTGTCTCAAAATTCAGTCATAAATGTGAAATTTATACCTCCTACAATTCGCAGATTAAATCACGAGTTGCCTGAGAATACTTTATGGTGATAAAAACGCCTAGTAATGATATGTTGCAGTAATTTCAGACAAATGATATGCAATATTGCTTGCATTTCAAATATTACATTTTTATAGCTTTAATGTCAGATTTCCCGTCTGTAAATGTCCTCCATTATTCGGTTCGTATTACATAAAACAACATATGAATAATAAACGGTCGTATTTTAAACAAATTTTTGTACATTCCCAAAACGTGTTATTTCTATTTTGCAAAAAGGCTTTTCTTTTCTATTTCATTACCTACACCTTCAGAGCAATATGGATCATTTTAAAGGATGTTTATTGTTCAGATAAAATTCAATTCGCTAAAGAAATGCTTAAGAAATAACTATAATGGCTGCATCTGTCATAACATTGTAGCACTTGAAATGAATGTTTTTTTTTTTTTTAAATCCCCTTCACATAACAAATTTCCCTATTTCTAACACTTTATGGGATAATATCAGAAGGATTAACAAAAACAATATTTATTTTACAACGCAACTTCACAGACGTTTCTTGCCGTGTACAGTGAATCGAAAACAGAGTCAAAACATGTGGTAGTGATGCCAGATTCTATTTCACTCCCCAAAATCTGGAAACTTTCTGGTGATTTCTTACTTCTCAGACATGACTAGATCATATGGCTAAATTTGGCGATATGATTGAATATTTGCACTTCAACTTCGTTGCACACTTATTAAGCATATATAATTACAAAATAAAAAGAACTTTTTATATACCATGTTTTTAAATTTTCTGTTTAAACATATAAACTTGACAATTCTATGTATTAATAAATACTTTAAAATTTTTTTGATGAATTATCCCGTCAGCTTAAAAGAAAATGAAGTTAATTGGAAGTTAACTTGCGCTTAACTTTTTGTTCCCGACCCGGTCGATAGACGGCTGCACCAGTCTACAGAAGAAAATTAACTAAAAATGAATTCAATGCTACTTAAAGATGGCTAAAAGTATCAAAAGAATGCATTGTCATCATGTTCTGAGCTATTCTAAAAGTTTTAAATGTCTATCTAGTCGGGAAGTTAGTTAAAAATCGATTGCAAGATTTGTACTAGACAAACACACAAACAAGAAAGCGAATTAATAAAAACATGTAAATAAATTCAACTATACAGTGCCCAACTATATACAGGTCCTAACTGCATTGGATGCTAAATTCATTTTTAATACAAGGCTATACAGTGTTTGGAGAGAGCCTGCTCCTCATCATTGGTATCCAGCCATGAGCCCTGGTCCAGCCTTGCCCGTTAGGGGTCCTAGACCAATACTGCCTACCCTGGATCGTCTTCGGAAAGGCCATGCAAAAAGTATGCACTTCAAGATCTCTACGATGTTCTTTCCCCCTTTGTCCCTGTTCTGCTGCCTCTATGAATCCTTCCGACATTGTGGACTGTCCCGTATTCGAACCCAGCTGACAATACTTTCTTTCCGGATATGACTTTGCCCTTAAACCACCTTGACTGATCTGATTCAAGGCTTTTCTAATTTGACCTGTCCTTTTACTTATTGTCTCAATATTTGGCTGCTTTTGTCGTGGATAATCTTAAATTGATCAGATTTGACACGAGTATGGAGTTTTATAAATACTATTGTCTTGCTAAACCTGGTCGGTGGATGGCTCCCTCTCATGGAAGTTAATGTTTTGTTCTAACTTTCGAGCTTTTCGTTTTTTCTCTAATTTTTAAAAAAAATTTGAATATGGTGCATATACTATCTAAACTAGAACTTTCAAATTTAAAATTAAAAAAAGAGAAAAAACTAATAACTCGAAAGTTAGAACACAAATTTAACTTCCATTTGGCCATTCATCGACCATTTTGGGCAAGAAAGTAGTATTTATCAAACTCCATAATCGTGTCAAACCTGTGATCAATTTAAGATTGGCCACGCCAAAAACAGACCAAATGTTGAAACAATGAGTAAAAGGACTGATCAAATTAGAAAAGCCACTCAAATCCGGCAAGGTGGTTTAAGGGCAAAGTCAAATCCGGAAAGAAATTTTTGTCAGCTGGGTTCGAATCCGGGACAAAACAGAGTATGTTTCCTGACAAGTCAAAAAAGGTAACGAAATCAGGAGTGTATAATCTGGTGAAATGCATTAGAGTCTTTATGAGCTTGTAACTATATGAGGTTCATTTATGTTGTAATTGTCATAAGTGGGGGGGGGGACATAAAATCCCAGGCCCGCCCCTATTGCCACTCATGAAATGGTGCAGCGGAAAAAATTCTTCTATGCTGCCTGAAAGACTGTTGATTCAAGTCTGTAACTAATTATTTTTAATCTCTATTTAAGTAAAACTTAAATTCCGAATTTATTGTTCTCTAGAAATTTCATACAAATAGCAGTTTTGGAAAGAGTCGGATTCTTATGCACTAGGACAAAATAAATTTAAATCTTGATTTCATAAATATCCGTGCTTCTTTCAGTTTCATTACGCTTATAATATCATAATAAAGCCTTGTTTACATTGCTTCCTTTGGCATCAGCGTTAATCACATACAAATGTTTTCATCCAATCACAGACCTTCACAGTTTCGTGGCCTATCGTTTGGAGGATTGTGATTGGTTAAAAATATTTCAATGCGAGTGACGCATGCAATGTGAACAAGGCCTTGCCTTGAAAAATATTTTCGACTTATAATTTTCCACGTATAATAGCTAATGTGTAAGTAAGGGTAGATTTATGGCGTCTTATCAGCATCTTATATTTATGAAAACCCAGTAAGAACTGTCTTAATTCTAAATGACGACATGGAAATTTCATTTATTGTTTTAAGCCGTCCCTTGTACTTGGATTATTCGTATATATAAAAGCGTTTTCCTGCACGTATTCTAGCCAATTTTGACGAATTTTTAAAAGTAGAAACAATTCGTTTATTACATAAGAATTTTTTTTTACTATCACAATTACGGCGCAATACAACACTTCCTTTTATCCCGGTGCCATTTAATTTATTCCGCTCCCTGTTTCGACGTCATACACGTGTTTATACTCCCGAGTTAAATATACTTATTTTGATTGCTTCATCTAAAATCTCTTTTAAAGTCTATTCACATTTCGCATTCATGACTAATTTCTTCTTCGAAAGCCTCATTTCTTATTCAGTCTCATTTCAGCGTTTGGATAGAGTTTGGGATAATTATGTCTTTTAGAATGTACACGAGAGGTAATTATGTTTCTAAAAAGAACTGCTTATGAAACATGGTATATATATTGAGTTGCAATTTTATTTTTTTTCTGTCTCTCGTTGTAATTTCGAGGATGAATAAGGTCTTTCAACGTTCTGAATTTGAATTTGCAGATTAACATCGCATTGTGCGAGTGAGTCTTTCAAGTAGATGAGACATCGCTAAATATTCCCATGTAAGGGTTTAAACCGTTTGGTAGTTTATTTCTATTTTTTTTTATCTAGAATTTAGCGAAAAATTAAGAAATTTATAAATTGAAACATGAATAAGTGTTATAAAAAGCTTTTTAGTTGAAATAAAACAAACGCTTATTTTAACTGCTAAACAGATTTTTTTTCTTCAAAGAAAGGTTGTATTCTTTTTTTTATTGTAATTGAAACATTCCATACAGAATGTAAAAAAAAGTATTAAAAATAAACTTATAAACCAAAACATTTAATGAAAATAACTTCAATGTTGAAATCCATTTAAAAATTTAGAAATTCTAAAATTGCGCCGATCCCATCTATTGTTGATGCGGCATGTTCAATCTGGATCAAACACACAGCAACCCAGCTCCCAAAAAACACACCCATGCTAGAAAAATTTACCCTCGCGCCCACCAGGAGGAACTCTCTAAAGTGAGTATCCACCATACTTATGATGTGTTGAGACTTTTTCCTTTAGATTAGACTAGCTGAAAACCCTCACTTCGCTACGGAGTACATTCAAATTAAATACAACGGTCAATGTATACAATTAATGCCAAATAAATAAATAAATATATATATATATATATATATATATATATATATATATATATATAATAAATACGACGATCAATATATACAATTGATGTAGAAAACAAAATATATTTTTTAAAAAATCGTAAGGGATATTTTTATAGACAAAATAATGTTCAATCGTCTGCCGCATTAGCAAGAAAAAAAAATATTTTTTTGTCTATTTAGTTGTTATGCACGTGACGATAAATTTATTTAAAGTACCAGAAAAAGAAATCACGTGATCAGCATTTAATAAATTAAATTCTAAAAATTAATCTTTAAAAATCCACCAAAAATCAGAAAATGGAGGTAAAAATTCGAAAAAAATTTCATTTTGAAGGAATTTTTATGATCTTTCTCGTGATATAAATTTTATAACCCTCAATGTATTATTTTGAATGCAAACGTAAAAAAAAGTTAAAACAGCTTAAAAATTTAATTTACAAAAATCTAAGAAGAATTTTTGAAAAATCTTTCTTAGTGAACCCCTACACTATTAGAAGAATCGCCATGGAAAATTTCAGCCCTTTAGGTCCAGCGGTTTGGTCTGGGCGTTGTATGTCAGTCAGTCAGTCAGTGAATGAATAAGTCAGTTACGGAACTGTTTTATATATATAGATTAGATTTTGCTTCAAAAGAACGAAAATTATTACAAATCGTATATTGTACCGTAGACAATAAGACAAGCCTTTCGCTTCAACTATTTACTACGATACGTTAACATACTACAGCTATTACATTTAAAGCAAGTATGTACAGCGAGTTAGAATATAAAGTTAGATCATCAGGTTGGCTTTTCGGTTCCAATACAGCTCTGGACTATAAGGCCTCTGACCAGGAGAGCTCCGTCTCTCTGGCACTCAAAAACAGATCTCTGCACTCAAAAACAGCTCCCTGCTTGTGTACTCTTGCCGTCTATCTTTATACTGTCGCCAAATTCAAAGGACTTCTCTGGCGTTTCAAGTGCTGGTAAGTGTTCGAAGTTTATGGGATTCCAGCCGTCACTATAGTGTAAAAATCGGAATAGCCCTCGAATTATTCTTGGGTTTATGTGTTCTATACCGTCAAAAACCGCACATTATAAGAACTTAATGGTCTCTTATCCGAGAGTTTGAGACCGCCCAGATAAAGAGTTCGCAGATAGATGGCATGTTGAGAGGTACTAATTTCGTGTACTAATTTCGTGTAATAATTGAGACAATGTCACAAAAAACTTTTACAAGCAATTGAAGATTCAAGACACAATAAATATTAAAAACAATTATTTACAACTATATATTTAAGTTGCTAAGCCGATTCCTTGAGCAGCCCGTGAGAGAAAACTACTGCATCAATTTACTTCATTTTGGTCTGAAATGGAAGATTTTAATCTATAGATGTGTCAACTTTGGTTTTTGTAGCCGGAATTTCTATTAATTGGCGATAATTTACAATTAAAAATTTCTTTCTGAGCGTGCTCAGTGACATGTTTTCTATCGGCGAAAGATCCGGAGAGCGAGGCGACCAGGGAAGCAATTCAATCTGGCGATTGACGAAGAACCGTTGGACAATGCGTGCCACGTGTGGTCGCGCATTATCCTGTTGAAATATGGCTGTGGGCAAGCCCTGAAGGTAAGGAAGGACAACTGGCTCCAACACCTCGCAGATGTAGCGCTGGCTGTTTAAAGTACCGGCAATGCGTACTATAGGTGTGCGAGAGTGATATCCAATACCGCCCCATACCATAATACCCGGTGCAGGACCAGTGTGGCGGTGCATAACGCAGCTGTTCAGCATCCTCTCTTCACGGTGTCTCCAGACTCGAATGCGACTATCGTGGTGTTGCAGACAGAAGCGTGACTCGTCAGTAAAGACAATTTTATTCCATTCTGCCGTCTACATCCTTCTGTTATCCCACCATTGGCTGCGGAGACGTCTGTGGTTCTGCGTCAAGGGTAGACAAAGCAATGGACGTCTTGCGGACAGACCACTCTTCTGTAAATGGCGTCGAATGGTACGCGCAGACACTGGATGATGCGTTACAGACTGCATGTGCTGTGCTATGGTTCGTGATGTGACTGAGCGACCCGTCACTGCCATGCGCACAATTTTCCTGTCATCACGTGAAGTGGTGCGCTGAGGTGGTTGCGATCGAACACGCCGGTCCGTCCTACCCTACTGCATCCAACGATCACATATCCGCATTACAGTTGTTTGGTTTCGTCCAACACGGCTACCGATTTACCTGAAAGATAATTCCCAATCTCGGTAGGCCACTATCCTTCCTCTGTCGAACTCGGATACTTGATCAAAAGATGATCGCTGTTTTCGACGAGGCATAATTGATCGTTTTTTTGAAAAAACCACAAGAAAAACATAATTGCTGAACTTGAAATCGTCAAAATCTCCAAGCCTTAAATAGCGCTTTGAAGTGGCTCCACAGGCGCGCGTGATGTGCTTCTGCGCTGAAATTCTAATCATTTGCATATCTCACCTCCGCTAATGCATGTTGTAAATTTCATGTTATTTGCATGTTTCCTTCAGGGTGTTGCATTTACAGTGGCCAGCAGTGTAATTATGTTTGGGAGATATAGAATTAAACGTGACGGATATTGTTTATTTCTTGCTGCTGAGTAACCCTATATTTTGAGGTTCAAAAGTAATTTTTTAAAGTGTGTATTTCTCTATTCTTATTATGATTTTCAACATTTGACAATAATGTACTAATACACCGTTTATACTCAACACATTTATTTAATATCCAGCCGTCATGTTTTGACGGGTACCAAATAGTATTGCACAAATATATGACGCTTTAAAATAACACGTTATCCATCAATTAATAGTAACATAAAACATGCACACTAAGAGATATAATACAACATGAGTAAAATTTACAAGTTTCGAAAACAGGTAAGAACACTTTCACATTAATAATATTTTACAAATGACATTTGTATATAGCCCATATAGAAGACGAACAAAAACCGTACGCAATTCGTGCACACGCTAAATAAATAAATAATTCATACACAGAGAAAAAAAAAGGTGGTTACTCGCTGGAATTGTTTATATTTAATTTTTACCTAATGGCTATTGTCCAATTACAAAGAATACACAATACGCCTCCAGTTCGATCCTAGCACACCAGTGCTCCACATATAAGGCAAAAGTAGTCGCAGAGTGGTCAAGCCGAGAAACAGGTCAGCCGCAAAATCGTTTTCTCCCGAAATCTTAAATATTTAGAAATGCAGTTTATCCTGCCTCGTTTATCCGGCCCTTGATGATCTGGATCTCTAGATAATCCAGTTCAGATTTGTAGACATTACTGTATTTAATGAGCACATTAGATAATAATTTTTAACTTTGATAGCCAGGTCGTAACTATAAGTACGCCAAATATTCGCTTTTTATGTAGTTTGATTGAATGTACAGTTCCTGCATAGATTGCACAATAAATTATGATAATAAAATGCTTTTTGTTGAGCTTTACTAGACATAACAATTCTTTATTAAGAAATGATGTGAAAAATTATTTTTATATTTTTTAATGTCTTGTAAACAGTACTATGTAACTTTGTTACAAAACATATATATTTTTATCGTACCAAACGGTAAGTCTGCTTAGTTAAGGATTTCGTTTTGCTTATTACCCATATTACCCGGATTATCCGAATATTCGAGTGTCCGGATAAACGAGGTTTTACTGTAGTTTAGAATGGGAAAAATTTATAGCGGCGGTGATGACACTGTGGTGACTTCCGACAACAAAAGGAGCTCCATACGACTTCTCGCAAATAAACGATCGATTATTTAACGATCGATTAAAGCAAATTTTTGACTAACGCATCTCTCAACCAGGATATAAAATGAGTTTCTTAATACAAATTAAAACACTGTTGTACTAGTTCATTATTTCCTTTAGTTTGTTTTTCTGGGTCTAGTATAGTGGTAATCGTCATTAATTGGTTCCGGAAGGTACTGCGAGTACCGTACGAATTTTTTTCCATAAATTGAGATGTAAGTTGAATCAATTCGCTCGAGAAAAAAATTCGCTCGTGAAATTTCACATTTTACTGCTCAATTTATAAATGAATAAGGTTGTTTTTTGATACGAAATCTTTAAACTAGAGATTTATTTATTTATTTATTACCATGTTTTTATTAACTCGCTTTCTTGTTTGTGTGTTTGTCCAGTACAAATCTTGCAATCGATTTTTAACTAACTTCCCGACTAGCTAGATGTTTGAAACTTTTAGAATAGCTCAGAAAACGATGACAATGCATTCTTTTAATACTTTTAGCGATTTTTAAGCAGAATTGGATTCATTTTCAGTTAATTTTGTTGTTTTAAAATTTCTTATAATTGCTCTCTTTATTTCGCCTTTGATCATTTTCTTTTAAGTTGATGGGATAATTCATCAATAATTACAAGATAAAAAGAACTTTTTATATAAAACATTTTTCAATTTTCTGTTGAATCATATAAACTTTAGAATTCTATGTATTAATAAATACTTTAAAAAATTTTTTGATAAATTATCCTATCAACTTTAAAGAAAATGAAGTTAATAGGCAGTTAACTTGCGTTTAACTTTTCGTTCCCGCCCCGGTCGATAGATGGCTGCACCAATCTACAAAACAAAATTAACTGAAAATTAATTCAAATCTTCTTAAAGATGGCTGAAAGTATTAAAATAATGCATTGTCATCGTGTTCTGAGCTAATTTAAAGTGTCAAATGCTTTGCTAGTCGGGAAGTTAGTTAAAAATCGATTGCAAGATTTGTACCAGACAAACACACATACACACAAACAAACAAGAAAGCGAGTTAATAAAAACATGGTAAAATTTTTTAAAAAGTATTTATTAATTTATAGAATTGTCAAGTTTATATGATTCAACAGAAAATTTAAAAACTTGGGATATAAAAAGTTCTTTTTATCTTGCAATTATTATCATTTATGTAGCTATAAGTAGTAGACACATTTTCTCCATAGGTTAACATTGAGGTGAGCGAATCCAATAGCATTGGTACACAGCAGCTTTAAGTTAAACGTTAACACTCGGTAAAAGCCCAGAAGAATGGCTATGACGCCATTTGTTCTCAGTAAAGGGCGAGACTGCTGGCCATTGATTTCAGGGGGCACCGTATAGGTGGCCAGCATTACTCCCTACAAGCCGGACCAGTACTTTAGAACCAAGCCAAGTGACGAGACCGGAACACTTGAACCCGCAGCTCCAGAGGGAAATTTGAGAACTTGGAGGACATCGCAGCCACGACAGATTTTACGTGCACCGGCCACCATTAGTGAACATGGTGGTGGATTTTGTCAGAGACCGGCATCGAACCTGCAAGATCCCTGGTGCCAGACGATAGGCGAATGGCTAGGGCACTGGCTTTTTTTACCCTGTGGTTTCGAATCCCACTCTTGGCATGGACGCGTGTAGATGTTCGGAATCGGCTTTAAGCAGTAGGTCGTGGTCTAATTAGCCCTCGTGTAGCAAAAAATTATTGTGGCGCTCCAAACCAAACCAAACCAAACCAAACCGCATATCACTGGCTCGATGCCTTTGTCAACCGCGTCATCGCGCCCAAGTAGATATACAAAATTTATAACAATTAAGTCTATAATTACAATCATTATTGTTTTATAATGATTGTTATAAACAACACAGACATAATTTATAACAATCATTCGAAAAAAACAAAATAAAATATATATTCACTCAACATGTTTTGAAAGGAATTAATGGCTTTATGGGATAGTGGTGAAGTAGAGGAGGAGATGGGTTATTTCTTGGAAGGGGAGTCTCCTTCCAATAAAACAGCAGGCGCTTGCACATGGATTAGGTCTATGTTCTATCTCTTAACACAGCCTATCCCCGTTGTAGACTTAGATTTAGGGAGTTTCGTTTCAAACCTATGAATAGAAACTTGTTCCTCTCTTACGTTTCAAAATGTTTCTGAAATGAGACATTGTTTGATTTGTAAGGAATTTCACATTTCGGCCTGATAGAACTTTGTCAGGATGATACTTCTTTATGTAATCAACACCTATTTAAGTCAAAATTATGTAATCAACACCTATTTAGGTCTTTATTGTCGTCCAGAGAGACAATAATACGGAGAGACAATAATAGTGTGAGGGGGCGCCATCTTGTCTCCTGCATGTTTTAACATGTGTGACAAATACCGAGCAAACGTCGAGTAGTTCCGAAGCTTTTTTTTTCGCATCGAAATGCTACGAGTACCGAAGCCGACGAATACCGAGGTATTTTTGCAAACAAGTGTTAAATGTGTTCAACTCTTTTAACCCTCAAACGGGCACGCCCGTGTACAGAGTGCAATATTTTTGTAATTTTGAATGGTTTGTTTTTACATGTAAGGTTTGAATGTTCTAAGAAGTTTCTATTTATCGCTACACCCTTTCTAATGCAGATCGGATTTTCGGACCCTTGTATTCCTTTCCATACATTGATAGTCGTGATTTAACCGTGGTAAACCAGCGATTATACTGGATTACAATACGACAAAAACAGGAGTTGATGTTGTTGATCCAATAGGCAGCTATTACGCGGTATCCCGCAATATCACGAACATGGACAATCTCATTATTTTTTTAGGTTTTTAGATATAATAGGGATGAATTCGCAAGTTGTCCTTAGATCCAATAAACCAGACAGTTTTGAAATAAGGCAATTGAATCTGCATTCTGTGGCCTTTATTTATAAATTTATCTCAGTATTATCAACATTTTATATCTTGTCATAAAGCGCAGAACTATTATTTTGAATTTGAAAAAAAAGCTCATTACGTTAGGAATAATCAAGGTTGAAAGAGACGTTTCACATCGTCCCAAGCACGGCTGCTGGTTTTCCAAAAATTGTCGAGCTCGCTGAAGGGTTAAAATGTGGTTTTGCGTATTCTGATAGTTTTTGTGTGCGTTAAATCAGTCACATGTAGCAAGCCGAACTTAAATACAAGGATTATCAAGAACACAAAAACCCTATCTGTACCACTTTTTTATTTACGAACCCAAACCAACGACAGCAAATTGGACATAACACTTTTACACCTCACACATGTATGGGCAAATTCATGTAGTTATATACATATACACTCATTTACATACACACACATACATATACTGGTGTTTAAAATTAAGAGAATTTGTACATTTTGCTGAATTTTTGGAAAACTAATGGACAGATTTTAATGACATTGGTATGGATGCGCACTTATATAAGAGACAAAAGTATGCCATACAACAGTCATGGTGCGCACTCATGATCATCAGTTAGGCTCATCAGCGCAGGAATGTCTAAAACCCGCGTTGCAAGTTCGAACATAAAATGACTCCAATATGGTGTATGGACCGTTCTCATAGTCATACAGCTCTCGCAGCACAATGCTGTACTGGAAACGACGCAGTTCGAGTCCCTTTGGCAGTCGGTCCCAGTCCTGCAGCAATGCCGTTTTCAGCTCCTGGATATTTCTCGAAGGGGGATCACGAACTGCAGTTGCTCTTCCAAGAGAGTCCTAGACATGTTCAATAGGATTTACTTCTGGAAATCTAGCTGGCCAATCCATCCAACGAATATCCCTACTTTCAAGATAATCGTCGACCAGGTAAGGTCTTATCCCTATACCTCTCGCCTCTCAATATGTTATCTTTTCATTGCCAATTGCGTAGGCTACTTTGGCCAATTAGCAAGAACTAGGATTTGGAAAAGCTTAAACTTTAATTTTGGACTTTATTTTTTACCGTGCTGTATAATAGGAGGATGATTGTTGTATCAAAGAATTGTTTTTTTCTTGTAGACCTAACGGCCGAATATAAGGACCTAAAGCTTCCCAAATCCCAGCTATAATAAACTAAACCGAAGAATTAGGGAGGACTATATTTTGAGGTGCCCTCTGGATTGTCGCCAAGATGTCGCCGAGCTGGGCGATGTTGCTTTTGTTTATGGCATCCTCAGTATTTTAAGGATACATATCTTGTTTATGTTTTGGAAACCCTATTATGACCATGATTGGTTAGAATGCGTTATCGCACTCGTTTTGACCGAACAACTTTTTATTTCTAACGGCCATTTCTCACTTTGAATGTCGGTTGATAAGTACTATAATTCTGTTCTTCTTATCCTAGAATGGCTTCTGGTAGTAAGATTAACCGTAAGTTTCTGTATGATCTGGAACGAATGGGAAAGAAAGCATTGACTGGTGTGTAAATGAAGGCTTAATTAGTAATCGGTATAAATGTCCTGTTTTGTGCGAAAGATATTCGTCTGGTGGAACGTCAAGATCGACCAGACGGCTTTGAATGGGTTTGTCGTGAGAAAGGTTCAAATACCCACCACCTAAAGCGTTCCATTAGAAAGGGTTCATGATTTGATAATAGTCATTTAAGTTTGATTGATATTTTGGTCTTTACTTGAATGTGGGTGCATGAAGCACCCATCAAAATGATGAAAATTGAGCTTAATATTAATAACAATAAAGCAATAACTGACTGGAAAAATTTTGTAGGGACGTATGTGTAGATGTTTGCATTACGAAATATGAAAAGGTTGGGGGTCCCGATGTTATTGTAGAGATCGACGAAAGCAAATACGGGAAAATAAAATATAATAACGTTGAACGAGTTGAAGGTAGGTGGGTGTTCGGTGGTGTTGAAAGAGGGAGTGGAAGGTGTTTTTTTAAAGTGGTTGACGATAGATCGGAGGAAACTTTGTTGAATGTAATTCAAAGAAATATCTTACCCGGGACAACGATCATGTCCGATTGCTGAAGGTCGTAGGATTGTCTTTCTGATAACGACTTCGTTCACCTCTCAGTAAATCACTCAGTGATATTTAAGGATCCGGGACCCATACCAATACTATAGAAGGTATGGGGAGTGTTATCAAAAGGGAGTTCAGAAGGAAACGTCACCGACTGTCCGGCACAACTCAGGATATTTTTGATTCGTATTTATGTGGAGACGGCAGCACACAGATTCTAATTCAGACTTTTTAAACAGTTCCTGAACGATGTTAAAGATTTCTGTGTGCCGACACAGACACCTCTGGATAAGGTAAGTCAATATTTGTTTTTTTACTGTGCATATTTTTATTGATTCATGAATCCAAGTTATGTTTTTGGAAGGCGGGCCAAGACAAAGATTTCGTGTTATCAGTTTTCCTTATTGTCATTTCTAGGTTTTATTTTGATTTAAAATTGTATTTTATTCACTTTGTAATTTTTATAATGTTTTAACTGTGTTTAATTCGGCGCCATTTCATTTAGCACGGAGTTCCGCGTAAACACGGTTGGCGGCAAAAGAAAAAATCGCTAATTTTCGCCAAGGGGCACCCCGAAATATATTTTTCGCAAGAACGACTTAGGTGTACGTGATCTATGGCCGAGAAAAAACATAAAACGAAAACCCATAACAAAGTTTTTACTATCACTGACTATGCAGCCACCACCATGCCGCCTACGTCTCCTATCCTTTCGAACGTTTTATTATTGCAAAAGAAAACTAAAGTTCAAGACTTTTGCATGATAAAAAACAGCAACTTGCTATTTAACGTAAAGATCAACATCAACTTTCCTTTTCTAAATAAATTAACACATGCAAAGAAGAAAACAAAGCTAATATATTACTTTCAACTACAATATACCTAGATTACACTATTCCTACACACTTTGTGTAAGCATAATGCAATCATTTTAGAGATATACAATAAAACTCCACCAATAACAATTACAGTATTAGGGATACATAGCTTGTCTTTCCACAATTGCAAAGTTCAATGCAAATTACAATTTATGTGTAATCACTGTTGCGTAACAGTTACAATAAATATGTATGTCTCTACCTCTATATTCAGTACATTATACAATTTATGTATAACACATATGCGTAACAATTATAATAAATAGCTATTTACAATACTATTTACATATCGTTCCCATAAGAATGCTTGCTATAGAATCCTACTATCATCCCAGAAGGGCCTTATAAATTTTTGACATCAATAAGTCCTTTTCTCAGCATGAAGATGCTGTAAATAATCGTTGAATCGAGCCTGTGATAGAAAAAACGGATTTAGCCGCTCTTAGCAATTGAATTTTATTCTTTTGGGACATTTTTCGTTAAGTCTGGAAATGTTTAGGTTTCCTTTCTACTGGTAATTAATAGGTGGTACCTTTCCATCGAGCATTCCCGAAAAATATTGGGGAAATTCTATAAAAAATATCCTAGCAGTAGCTAAGCAGAATACTGCGGTAAAAGTATCTACAATTAGGTCCTTGGAATGCTTTTACTTTTATAATTTATTTTTATTATTTAGGGTTTCTTGTTTAGGGTTTTCTCATTAGAGGTATCGTGTTCTTTCAAATATAGTAAGGCACTAGACTTATTATCCACGTGGGTAGATTATATGCATCTAGCTGAAATTTAAAAAAAGAAAGAGCTACAAAAGAATGCAAATACGGCTAGTAAAAAAAGGGAATGCAAAAGACTTATGCCAGAAGAAAAAGTTTTATTCATGTTTTATATATACGGTATATAAATCACTGAATGTGATCAAAATATAGAACACCATTTTTTTAATAAGGGCGTTTTCGTTTTGCATGCAAAATATGGATTAATTTGCGTTGAATACTAAGAATTCAGTGAATTATGCCCCGATTTTGTTTCTTGCTGAGGAGAATTAAAATTTCTGTTTTAGTATCACAGTTCTTTAATTCTCTTTTGCCCATTTGTTAATGTATAGGTGAATATTAATCACTTATTACACTTTAAACAAAGATAAAATTTAATTGTTTCAGACTATTCAGTGAAAACTGCCCTAAAAAGAGAAATTTTAGGCTTCAGTATAGGAATTCCTATTACTAACGCCTAAAATTTTTCTTGGTTTTTGTTGGATATATGATGGCAATAAATCAAGTCTCTAATTCTCTTTCTGGAGCAATTTTCACTGATTTTCACAATTTTTACTCGATAGTCTGAAACATTTAAGTGATAAGTTATTAAATCCTAAAAACAAAAATAGCCTAATTGTAGCTAATCTGATTACTGCGATGCCTATAATTAGCTTGTCATTGGAATGATTTTACTTTCATAACTGAATTTTACTTTTTTCTTGCTCTTCATGCTTTATATATACCCAATTTGAATTACTTCATGTGATTAAAAATATACAGCAGCGTTTTTTTTATATATATATAAAGGTGTTTTCCTTCTGTATGCACATCCATCGAGAAATTTGTGCGGGATATTAGGAATTAAGTGCATGAGCACCGAGGTTGCTTTTTGCTTGGAGAATTACTATTCAATTTTAGTATCATTCAGCAGTTTAATGCCCTTTTGCTTGTTACTGTATGTCATAGTTGTAGATCCCGCTTTTAACGCTTACAGTTGTTTTTGGTGCTAATGTTTTGTGTATATATATATATATATATATACATACATATACAGGGGGATTTTTTATTAAACTGACACTACTAAGATCCATCTGTAGCTCGATGTATTGATAGAGGGATTAAGGACGACATGGGAAAGAGTTTCCGTGAAAAAAAAATAGTTCCAAAAGTCGGCGATAGGGGAAGATAAGGGGCTGTTGTATTTCGGCGCACCCGATAATTAGCACAAAACAAAAAGTAAAACATCAAAATGAAAATTCACGACTACATAGTCGACAGAGCGCCAGTATTTCGGGCTATAAAGATAAGGGGCGAATACCGAAAAAGTTGTAATAAGCAGACAAATGAATAACAAAAAAATTTCACTGCAACACCGCTTTATGCAACAAATTTGCTTCTCCCTCCTTCAAGCTGACCACCATCCTGTTGGACGACACATTGTATCCTGAATACTACGTTCTCGACTGCCGAGCGCAACATGTCACCAAGAATGCTCATCAAAGTCCTGGATATGTTGTCCTTTCGGACCGATAAGTTAGAGACTCCACCAAGATACACTTTGTACTTTACATAACCCCTGAGAAAGAAGTCACACAGGTTAGGTCCGGGGAGCGAGGTGGCCATGCAATTAGAAAAAGCGACTGATGACCCTTTCTTCTGTAAAGCGATGACACAACAGATGCCACACCGATCTTTATAGCCCAAAATACTGGCGCTGCTGTCGACTACATAGTCATGAATTTGCATTTTGATGTTTTACTTGCGTTTTATGCAAATTCTCGGATGCGTCAACAATAGCAGTGCTATATCGTACCATATCGGCGACTTTTGGAACTATTCTTTTTTCATGGAAACTCTTTCCCATGTCGTCTTAGTCCCTGTATCAATTGTGGTGGAATTCCGGCTGATAGATCGCGCTACAGGTTGCTCTGAGTAGTGTCAGTTAAATAAAAATCACCCTGTATATCCTATTTAATTCACTGCATTTGATCAGAATATAAAACGCCCTTTTTATAAAGAAGGACGTTTCCGCTTTCCATGCACTCACATCGGTAAATATGCACGGAATATCAGGGATTCATTGTGTTATGCAAATATGCTGCTTTTTGCTGAGGAGGAATTATAATTAAGTTTCAGTATCATTTAGCTGTTCAATTCTCTTTTGCTTGTCACTTTACATCATAGTTGTAGCTTCCCAAACTGGCGCCCACAATTTTGCCCGGTATTTTCGTTTAGGTATAATAAGTGAATAGATCCAAATTCTAGCTGATATGATAGAATACAGGTTAAAAACCAGGCATATTTTCCACGAAATATCCCCTGCTTCTTAAACAAGCTACTAAAGCAAGAGACGTCGATCTTCATAACACTAGACTAACGCACTTTTGATATGCGATGGGCTAAAAATAATCCCTTTTATGTCAACGTCAATTTCCTAAAGCCGTATGATAAGAGATGGAAGAAAATGCGAAGGGCATTAAGAACGAAAAAGAAAACGCAGCGAAAGCTCAGTGCAGATTTTTATTGCTTTTCATTTCAGGCGGATCTGTTTCGAGGAAATGTTTATTTCACGCTGCTTTATGTAAGGCGGAAATTTAATCTTGCGTGAGATATTTCGAATGATTTCCCCCACGGTATAAGGAATAGAAGCGGAAGAATGTCGTTCTTTCTCTAAATTTTGGAAGAAGCAAATAGAGTGTGCTTAATACAAATCAAACGGTATTTTTCTCCTTTAGATAATGTCTGCGTTATTTAACGTTTTGACATTTTAAAAGATGCGCAGAGGAATTTGAATTTTGCTTCTAAGCGAAGTTGGTTTTCCAATTTCCAAGATTTCTGTGATAAGAAATTAAACTAACATATGTTACTCATATACGAGTTATTATACTATTAAAGACGAAAACGACACATTTCATGATCTCTCCCTATATATAAAACAGTTCCGTAACTGACTGACTGACAGATAACGCACAGACCAAACCTCTGAACCTAAAGGGCTGAAATTTTGCATAGCAATTCTTCTTATAGTGTAGGGGTGCACTAAGAAAGATTTTTGAAAAATTCTTAGATTTTTTAAATTAAGTTTTTAAGCTTTTTGTAACTTTTTTCAAGTTATATTTCAAATAATAATCTGAGGGTTGTAAAATTTATATCACGGAAAAGATGATAAAAATTCCTTTACAATGAAATCTTTTTCGAATCTTTACCTTCATTTTCTGATTTTTGGTGAATTTTTAAAAATTAATTTTCCGAATTTAATTTGTTAAATGCTGATCACGTGGTTTCTTTTCTTTTTGTGATACTTTAAACTAATTTTGCGTCATGTGCATAACAACGAAATAGACAAAAAATATTTTTTTTATCGCTAATGCGCAAACGATTAGATATTATCCAACATATATTAAAGTACAGTAAAAGAGATTCCTCAAATGAGATTCCTCAAACTTTACTGTATTAACTGTACTATATCCTTTAGTATGTTCTCTTGGATTTAATTTGAATATTTTCTTCTACATAATTTTGTCCATAAAAATAACCGTTATGATTTTTTTATAAATATATTTTTCTGTTTTTTTTTACACCAATTGCATACATTGATCGTTATATATCGATTATATATATATATATATATATATATATATATATATATTTATATATATATATATATATATATATATATATATATATATATTTATATATATATATATATATATATATATTGGCATTAATTGAATACATTGACCCTTTATATTTAATTTGAATGTACTCCGTAGCGAAGTACGGGTATTCAACTCGTATATCAATAAATATTAGGCTGTGAGTTTAAAAATGTCCTAATCAAAAAATTAGTTAGCACTAGATTCTGATTATGGCTGATGTATACTAACCACGCTGGGTTCACTCCCCCCCCAATATTAACCTATGGAGAAAATGTGTCCAAGGATTGCCGACTTGGATTGAAAGATTTTTTTTAAATGTACTCCACAATAGAGAAAGAAAATTTACGCTTTGAGGCATTTTTTTGCTTTTTAAAAAATGCAAATAATATTTTTTTATTTAATTGATTCGGGGAAAATATCTAGTACAGTGTTTTAAACCCTCATAAATTCCTTTGGTGGACGAAATTTGTAAAATGAATCCTGTTGCAAGATGCAGAAAATGTCGGGCTATCTAAAAATACCCATTTTATTGTATTATCAGCATTTATGTAGGTGTAAATAGTGGACAAAATTTCTCCTTAGGTTAATATTAAGGTGAGCTAATCCAATAGGGGTTAGTACACAGCAGCCTTAAAACATCTGGCAGAAGAGAAATTCGTAGTTATCTCCACCATAGACTTCTCCTTTGCCATTTCATTCAATATGGAGTGTAAAGTCTCGTCGTACTTAGTTCATCTAACTGCGACCGTTAAGCTGAAAACTCCGGATGCTACAACCGCCTCGGACCAAATAACCATACAAAAAGGCTACTAGTTTAAAACTAATTAATATAGCTCTATATCAGGCCGGGCAGTAATACTTACGGCCACAAATACTCCTGGACCTGATGAAGAATTGTATTAATTCATCTGAAACCTTTTTTATTGTATTATTAACCATTTTATTTTATTCAGCATTTATGTAGCCGTTAATAGTGGGCAAATTTTCTCCATAGGTTAACATGGAGGCGAGTGAATCCAATAAGGTTAATACACAGCAGCCTTAAGGGGACACAACCTTTAGGTATGTGTATCTGCATTATGTAGCAAAACTCAATTTCCTAAAAAAAAAGTTATCTGCAAAAGTTTTTTAGCAATTTACGAATACCCCCTTTTAGTGGATATGGACAGCGAAAAATATTAGCTAGTACTGGATTTTGATTAAGGTGGTACTCCTGTGGGTAGGTGTAGCTAAATGTGACAAATATCTGTATTTCCTCAAGAAATGTAATGCTAAATCATGGTTATAAGAATTTTTTTTCAATTTATAAAAATATCACTTGTAATAGATAAGAACAGTCAAAACAATTAGCACTGGAATCTGATTAAGTGACATTTCGTGTAGCCGAATTATGTCGCAAAATTCTGGATTTCATTAAGAAATTGTTTAAATATGAAGGCCTTATTTGAATAGTGGTCCAACTCCACTTCTTTTTAAAAATGGTGTTAGTCTCACTTTCATGTTCATAAAAGTCATTTCTATCTTATTTTCAAACTGGTACACCTTCAGCTTATTTCTGCTGCCAACAGAAGGCATTACAAATCAGAATTCAGCAGTCATTTCTCAGCACTCATTAGACTTTAAAAGGCTCTGTATCTCAAAATGAACAATATATGTTGTAAAAGAACCTTAAAACAATGGATGCGTGCATGTGTTGGGGCAAGCAGAGAATTGGCCTTTATCATACATTTATTTGGCAATGCTAAAAATTCTTTTAAAGCGAAATTAATAATAGAATAAGGTTCCCCTTCATATTATCATTTAATACATGAGGAATTAGAAGCAGAGACAAACTATTCGAACAAAGCAATTATTTCTAGGATCTATCGGGAGGTACTTACTACTGTTGGAAAATACAGCGATGAAATGACTTCGTTGACAGGGGCCCACATCATGTCATATGCAGCAGCATCTTGTCGGATTCCAGGAATTTTCGCTAGACTCCGAGACAGCTCAATCGGCCTTCTATAACGTGCGAGCTCCAGGGAACCGCAAGCGAAATCTGTCGACCTTCTCACGTTCTTTTTTTCTTGGAGGGGCTGTTGTCCGTTTACCGGGGCCAATTTGTCCCGCCCCTTTTTCTCTCACTGGACAGTGGGCTGCCTTTCTCTTAGCAGTTCCTGCCCCAACTGGTCCCTTATTTCACTGCTCAAAGTCTACCAAGTACCTCCCCACCATAATTTTCGTTTGAAATACAACTTTGACTATTATCTGAAAGTTTTATTGTGGGCCATAAAATAAAGTCACTATCTATCAATATTTATAGTCTTTTGATCGCTATAAATGGCCACATAGCTTTTTTTACACGCCACTTTAGTGTTCTCGATTGATTTTTTTATTTGCCTATGAAGTTGCTATAAGAGGTTTATTATTGACAGTCTCTCGACCACACACTACGGTGAATTATAACATTCAGTGCTTCTACAAACAAGAATGGAGTTGGACCACAGTTCAAACAAGGCCTTCATATGTAGTTAATTGCACAAGAGTTTCTACCTCTAACGAAAATCAATGATAGTGGATTGATATCAGTTTTAAATCTATCAGACCCAAATATTAACACAGGATTCCAGATCTGGCTTTATAATACCAAATGTAAACTTTTATTTACATAATTTCACCACAACTCTTCAGCGTTCAATAACTATTTATCTACAAACATATATTTACCCCATAGCAGACAACCAAAATTTTAATATTTAAATTTACATGGAAATAGGTTTAAAGTCACGAGACTTAAATTTTGATTTCCATTTTTTGAGTAAAATATTTTAATAAATTTCTTATCTTTGAACAATGTTTGTTTTTAGAGAGAAAATTTCTAGAATTTCATTTTTCATCAGCTTTACTTTTTTATTCCGGATCTAATTACTTTCATTTCATACGTAGTCAGTTATTATCAGTTTTTTTTATATTCCCACACTTTTTGTTGCAAATATGTGATTTTATGATATCTACTTATGCATAAAATATTTAAATTACTTTGTTTTGAATAAAAAAAAGTTTTTAAAGAAAATTACAAGTATTCCTAAATTTTATGAAAATTTCTTTGAAGTTCTTTGTCTATATATATAGCCTTCAGCTATTATCTACTTCTATCCCAAATCTGTTTGGTTTAAAGAATGAGATTTTAATTTATAATTTCAGATTTTTGATCATATATTTCAATTATTTTTCTAGCTCTAATTTTTTTGGTGTAGAGACTGATATTTTAATGCTGTAGTTGACCTTTTTGGCTGACATTTCTCTTGCTTAAGTATTCAAAACTCTTTCACTTTGAAGCATGATGTCCATTTCCAAATGAAGTCTTTTAATTACTTGCCTTGAAAGGAGATTTGTTAAAAATTGCATGTACCGTAAAATCTTGGGTATAATTCGCACTTTTTTTATCATGTTTTTATTAACTCGCTTTCTTGTTTGTTTGTGTGTGTGTTTGTCCAGTACAAATCTTGCAATCGATTTTTAACTAACTTCCCGACTAGCTAGACATTTGAAACTTTTAGAATAGCTCAGAACACGATGACAATGCATTATTTTAATACTTTTAGCCATCTTTAAGCAGCATTGAATTCTTTTTCGGTTAATTTTGTTTTGTAGACTGTTGCAGCCATCTATCGACCGGGACGGGAATGAAAAGTTAAATGCAAGTTAACTTCCAATTAACTTCATTTTCTTTCAAGTTGATAGGATAATTCATCAAAAAAATTTATAAAAGTATTTATTAATGCATAGAATTGTCAATTTTATATGATTCAACAGAAAATTTAAAAACATGGTATATAAAAAGTTATTTTTATCTTGTAATTATTTCACATTTTAGTCCACAAAATCGAGGGTGCGTATTATACTCGTGTAGAAAAAAAACATGGTTTTAAACATTGAATAAACGAACGTACAGCAGCTGTAAGACATTGTCGCAACACGGGTGCGCACGCATCTCAACCCGTTTACTATGTAGGTGTTCCTTTGAAACGAGCGGAGCACGCAATTCGTATCGCACACTCGTTCATTTAATAACAGTTCACTTGAAGTAGTGATAGTTCCCGGTTGTTTCAAGTGCAAAAATTTATTATTATTTTTTATTTATTTCCCTCAAAAGTTCTTCATGACGGTCCTATACGGTGGCAGAAAAATTATCAATTGTTAACCGTCAGACGGCAGTGAGAACGACATATTACGGGAGGATGGGCAGGTTTCATCAAATGAGTATGATGATGGCGATATATATTACGACGACACCAATAATTTTGTCATGGACGCAAAACATTAAATGAGCTGTATTCCGGTGAAAGAGATTAAGACTGATAATTATCAGTATATTCGGTATAGGAGCTTTGAACTTCTGGATGTTCAGAGTCTGAAGATTGAAGAGATGACTGACAATTCAGTTGGAGGCAAAGGCACTGGTACATCAGGTCCATGAGGAGCCGTATGGCCGATGGAATGTTAACAGGATAAGAGATTAGTTTTTTGATTTTTGCGGTTATACCCATGGACATGGCAGGAAGAAAAGTAACAATCATCAGGGTCGATTTTATACTCCATGTGATAGCAGTTCCAAATCGTACAGCAGTCTTCTTTCCTTTGAGCCATAAGCCTAGATCATTGAGACACTGCACACAAACTTTATGAGGAACCCACGATTTGTCCCAATCTCTAAGTTTCATGCCAAAATACGCAAGATAAAGTTGTCTTGCATAGTCTGTAAAGCTAGGGGAGGTGTCACAGAGGGGTATTCTATAGGTTTCGCCCCGGTAGAATCATAGTCAGGCAGGGAGGGAAGAAATTCAACGCCGAAATAAAAAAAATTGTGGTAAATGTTCATAAAAATCCAAGTTACAATTGAATTTTTCGAGAAAAGTGACGTGATAGGAATTTTTTATTATTTTTTTTGAAACAGCACCCAAAAATTCATGAAGTTCAGCTGTCAATTCCGTATTTTTTTCATCTCAGGCCTGTGTAATTTGACAGTATTTGTTTTGAATAAAAATTTAAGTTTTTTTTCTACTAAATTTAACTTTTTTTCGTTTCTTTTTATTACAAATTTTATTTCTGTTAATAAATATCTATGCAATTGTTAAATAAAATATTGAAAAGTTATGGGTACGTATTATAGTTGAATTTTAATTTTTTTCCGAAAATTTCACGAAAAATTAATCATGCGTATTATATACGTATGCGTGTTATAGTCCAAGATTTTACGGTACTTCATACTTGAGATTTTCTTCAATATTTTTTTAAAAGTCCTAAGCCTAATTGCTTTGCTAACATACTTTCAGTCCGCTACTTTCAGTTTTTGATTTAGCTTTTATTTTTGTTGGAATGCATAGTATTTATGTAAATTATATTTCCAGATAAAATGTTTAATGTTTTGCTTATTTTTAGATTGAAATTTCTTTGTGAAGAAAACTTATTGTAAGCTTTCATTGATTCTATTATATTTTCAAAAGTCCGCATTCTGAGAGCTAGATATTTTAGTAATTCGCGTTTTAGTTTTGCACTTAAGTTTCAGATTTCCAAATATAACCCTTCACCGTGTAACCAATAAATTTTCTCTGGGTCGCATGATTTTTATAAAGAGAAAATGGGTCGCTGTCGAAAAAAGTTTGAGAACCACTGCTCTTAAGACGATGGAGAAAAAAGAGAGAGGAGGAATTTTTTGAATATCCATAGAACCGAAAATTTAAAATCACTAATTATTAAGTTGAGACAATTTATTCCTCAAGACAATAAGGAAAAATTGATTTCCTGATTCACCAATACACGAAAAAATAGTAAAATAGTGATTTCCGCTTATAAGAATCACGTTTATTACTGTTTTGTTGGAAGATTTTGATTCTTTTTGATTCTTATAAGCGGGTGATTCTTATAGCCGAAATTTAGGTTTTTGGACAGGCACACACACACACACACACACCTATATATACATACACTCAAGAGCCAAAACATTATGACCACCCCTACATTTTGCAATGAATTCGCCTGGATGACGTGAAAGGCACGTGATCAGGTGGAATTGGTATTTAACTGCTGCTGGAGAGTCTGAAGAATCATTCTTTCACTTACTTCTGTGTGTGATGGGAAAGGCTGCGGACCTAAGCGACTTTGATAGAGGGCAGATTGTAATGGCTCGAAGGCTCGGAACAAGTATTTCCGAAACTGCACGACTCGTGGGTTGTTCGCGACCTACAGTTGTTAGTACTTATGCAAAGTGGATGAATGACGGTGAAACCAGCAGTAGACGACATGGTGTTGGACGTCCACACGCTATCTAAGAAAAAGGTCGTCGGAGACTGTCTCGCATGGTGAAGCAAAACCGGAGCCAGACAGTGGCTCAGCTGACAGCCCAATACATGGACAAAAAAATTAGCGCGTCCACACGCTATCAAAGAAAAAGGTCGTCGGAGACTGTCTCGCATGGTGAAGCAAAACCGGGGCCAGACAGTGGCTCAGCTGACAGCCCGATACAATGCAGGGCCAAGTAGAATAGTATCGCAGCACACTGTTCAGCGGACACTGTTTGTTGGATATGGGGCTACGCAGCAAACGTCCCACTCGTGTGCCTTTGCTGACCAAGCGTCATCGCCAACTGCGCCTGCGCTGGGCCCGGGAACATCGCGACTGGTCCATGGATCAGTGGGAGAGAGTTGCCTGGTAAGATGAATCACGGTTTGTCATTCATCACGCCGATGGCCGTGTCAGGATACGCCGTCTTCCAGGTGAACTGTTGCTCCTTCAATGTACAGTAGGTCATACACAGGCCGGTGGTGGCGGTATTATGCTTAGGGGGACGTTCTCTTGGGCGTCTCTGGGACCCGTGGTTGTGGTAGAGCAGACCGTGAATGCTACAGGGTATCTGAACATCATTGCGGACCAGTTGCACCCTTCCATGGCCTCTGTTTTCCCAGCTGGAAATGGAATGTTCCAACAGGACAACGCCCCGTGTCACAAGGCTAAAATTGTGTTGGAGTGGTTTCAGGAATATGATGCTGAATTCCAGTTAATGTCCTGGCCGCCTAACTCAACGGATCTCAATCCGATAGAACACATTTGGGATGTCATGGGACGGCAGCTCAGAGTTCAAAGACCACCAATTCGCAATATCTCGGATTTGCGTGACCGTTGCTTAAACATCTGGTACAATCTGTTTCCGGCCATCTACCAAGGACTTGTGGCATCCATGCCAAGGCGGGTTGAAGCTGTGTTGCGCGCCAAAGGTGGGCCAACTCGTTATTGACAGGTGGTCATAATGTTTTGGCTCTTGAGTGTATATAAGATAATTTACCATAAAGTTCTCTTTAGTTTACATTAATTATCTTTTATTAAAATTATTTTTTATAATTTTAAAAATACAACTTACAAATCCAATATTTGTTACCACATACCTGCTTAACAGTTTTAACATTTAAACTACAGGAAGGAAGCAAGAAAGTTTTCTATGGTAGTTTGACGTAATGAAGTTTTCAGGAAGCTGTTTATACCTCTTTCAATAGTAATGGTCTCAGACGAAGATTCATCTTCTAGCTTACGTTTCACGGTTTGATAACGTGCTGAATCTACTAATGTCCCGTTTGCCTAAGTCATAGTGGACACTTCACCGAAGATTTATGTGTTTCAGGGTCCAGGAAGCCGCAACCAGGATGTGGGAGGTGGGAAAAAAATAGTTCCTAATTTTGTTTGTCAGTGGAGAAAAGTGAAATCGGATCCGGACGGGTAAAGATGCCCCCGGGTCAAGCTAATAGGACAGTGTTGTGCTAAAGAGTTTAAGGGGAAACTATTATGTTATGTCTAATAAAGAAAGGGATGCATTTTACGACTACATTCCATCCCATCTTATCAAACTTTCTTTAAAAAAAAAAGACAGAACTTCGTGCCTTTTTAGGGTTTAAGTGGCTTTTTTTGAAAAATGAAAGGAAAGCGAAGAGTGTAAACTGATTCTTAAAACCGGTGGATTGATTTTTTAAAGCGAAAATTTTAACTTGGAAATGATACATTTGTTTTTGTTTTCGCGATATTGATTCTTATTAACGGTTGATTCTTATAACCACTGATCACTATAAGCAGTGGTTACTGTATCTCAAAGAACACCATTAGTTTGGCATAATATTGGAATTAGTTTGAATTTCGCGTAATATGGAAACAATGGTTGACACAGCCATTAATCTAGAAGCTGGATGTAGCTAAATGTAGACACCATTAACAATAGAAAGACGGCTGCCGTCATTTTGACGGTTTCGGACATACTATTTAGCGCTATTTCTGTATTTATGCCCTCAAGCTTCTGAAATTTTATGACTCTTTCTAATTTTACGCAAAATATGCACACACATTTACAAAATTATATTCGATAGTAAAGAGGGGAGAGAAAATGTGTTGTATACCAACTAAGACTGAAACCCATCAATTTGACGACAGTATAGAAAACAGGCAGAAATCTTTAAAATAATAACGGAAAAATGTTAGCTACTTTTCGTCTATTCCCCCTTTTGCAAATAACAGAAATATTGGCTCTTCGGATATATTGGTGTTGTAGAAGCGCGGAATGTTATAATTTACCGAGGTTATAATTCACCGCGGTGTGTTGTCGAAAGGCGGCCAAGAACAAAAACTCTCATAAAAACTTCAGAGGAGAAAAAAAATAAAGGCTTGAACACTAAGGTGACGTAAAATAAAACCTGTCTGTTTGGCCATTGATAGCGATCAAAAGACTATAAATATTGCAAGATAGATGGACGTTATTTTATGGTCCACAATAAAACTTTCAGATAATGGTCAAAGTTGTATTTCAAGCGAAAATTATGGTGGGGAGGTACATGGTAGACTGTAAACAGAAACAGTATAATAAGGGACCAATTGAGGCAGGAACTGCGAGAGAAAAACAGCCCACTGCCCAGTGAGAGAAAAAGGGGTGGGCCAAAATAGACAACAGTCCCTCAAAAAAAGGGGAAAAAAAGAGAGAAGGTCAACAGATTGCGCTGGCTGTTTTCCTAGGCCTCGGACGATATAGGGACTCGATTGAGCTGTCTGGGAGTCTAGCGGTAGTGCCGAGAATCCGACATGATGATCCTGAATATGACATGATATGGGCCCCTGTCAACGAAGTCACTTCATTGCTTTATTCTTCAACAGTAGTAAGTGCCTCTCGATAGATCCTAAAAATAATTGCTTTGACCAAATAGGTTGCCTCTCCTTCTGATTCCTCAGATGTTAAATGATAATATGAACGGGAATCTCATTCTGTTAATAATTACACTTTAAAAGAATTTTTAGCATTGTCAAATAAATGCATGATAAAGGCTAATTATCTGTGTTTCTTTGCTTGCCCCAACACATGCACGCATCCGTTGTTTTAAGGTTATTAAACAACCTATAGGTGTGAAAAAATAAGGACTGTACAAACCATGCATTATTTTTTAAGAATAAATCATACCAGGTTGTCAGCTTGGCATACCTGCATAAAAATATATCTAAATATATACTAATTTATTATGAATTGGTGCGAAATAGTTCAAAACTTGAAGTATTTAACAATTAAAACAAAATTAAATATTTTAAATTCTTGATTTTATTTTTAACCGTTAAAATGAGGGCGTTCAGCCTTTTTAGTAAGAAAAAAATTCCCGTCTTTCTAGTGTATATACATGTATAAAACAGTTCCGTAACTGACTGACTGACATATAACGCACAGACCAAACCGCTGGGCCTAAAGGGCTGAAATTTTGCATGGCGATTAATCTTATAGTGTAGGGGTGCACTAAGAAATATTTTTGAAATATTATTCTTAGATTTTTTTACATTAAATTTTTAAGCTGTTTTGTACCTTTTTTAAGTTTGCATTTAAAATAATAATCTGAGGATTATAAAATTTATATCACAAGAAATATCCTAAAAATTGCTTTAAAATGAAATCACTTTCGAATCTTTACCTCCCTTTTCTGATTTTTGGTGAATTTTTAAAGATAAATTTTTAGAATTTAATTTATTAGATGCTGATCACGTGATTTCTTTTCTTTTTGTGATACTTTAAATTAATTTTGCGTCACGTGCATAACAACGAAATAAATTGACAAAAAATCATTTTTTATCTATCTAATGCGGTAGATGATTGGACATTATCCAAAAAATATTAAAATACAGTAAAAGATATGTCCCCTAACTGTACTATATAAACTGTACTATATTCTTTAGTATGTTCTATTAGATTTAATTTGAGTGTTATCTTCTACATTATTTTGTCTATAAAAATACCCGTTACGATTTTTTTATAAATATATTTTTGTTTTTTTACATCAATTGATCGTTGTATTTATTATACACACACACACATATATATATATATTGGCATTAATTGCATATATTGACCGTTGTATTTAATTTGAATGTACTCCGTAGTGATGTACGGGTATTGTTACGGGTTTCAGCTAGTGTTAAAATAAGTGATAATCACTTAATCATTCAGGAAATAGCGTGGTTTGTAGGTGGTCTTGTAAGACCATAAAATATAGGACTGTGGCTTTCGCTCATGTCTTGTGCATAAAAAAGTACAATCAATTTGAAAATAAATTGAGATCGAAAAAGTTTTTCTCCTGCAAATAAACACAGCTTAATTTTATTGCAGTCATCAATAAAAAGTAATACGAGAACATTCAAAGCGAGAAAAAAAATCCCTTTTTAGGGGATCATTGTGTCTCCAGGTATACGAATACAGCTGGAAAAAAAAGTAAAGCTTTCATTACAAGAAAATTACTCCGGTGTAGGTAAAAGATTTTCTTTACAAAAAAAAGTACAAAAAGATGGACTGAAAATAAGCCGTTTCCGTATCGTTATCATTTTTCAGACCATGAAGCAGTAAATGATATGAGAAAATATATAAGACATTAAATGAGGAAAAATGGGATATTTGTAATACAGATGTTATAGGTTTCCATTTCTCATCCCTCTTCAACACATTAATTTACGCTGTATATGAATGAGAGTTAAACCTTTTGTAAGAAATTTTTGTCGGCTATTTCTTGCGTAGTGTATAAACTAGAGAATTTATCTCTTGTAATCTCTCAGCTTCTTTTAGAATTTATTTAATACATAGATTTGATGCAAATTTTTTTCGTTTTTTTTTTTTGGGGGGGGGGGGGGGGGAGAGCTGCAGTTTCTGGATTCTAGTCTTATTAGGGCCTGTTCACAAAGAATCCACCACCGTCAGCGTTATACTCGTATATAAACATATTTAACCAATTACAAACCTCCAAATGGTTAGCCACGAAATTGTTAAGGTCTGTGATTGGTTTAAAATATGTCAATACCAGTGACGTGGACAGATTCTATGTGAACAGGCTCTTAGTGCTCAATTGCATTTACACAAAGTGCTTGTAATACCTATTTTTACTTATGCCGCGGGAGTATGAATTATGATCTTAAGATATGAATACAACCTGGGCTTATTGGGGAAAAAACTCGAAAGATTAATTTTGGCAGTGTCCAGGCAAATGGGTACTACGAATTATAGCATCTTTACCATAAAGATTTTCTTAGTTCAGTAGTGGCAAACCTTTTTTGTGACCGTGCACCAAAAATCTATATACACTCATGGTCAAAAAAATTAGCGCACCAAGAAGGAGTCGTCAAAATGAAACGAAATTTTACATACGTAATGACTACTTTGATATAAGTAAATGATAAGAAAATCATAGAAAAAGGATAATTTATTTCAGAGAAAAAGGCAAAAGAACGGAGGAGTTAATACTCCGTTGGACCCCCTCTAGCGCGAATACACGATGCGATACGATCGGGCATTGAGTCATACAAGTTCTGTATGATGTCTTGAGACATTTCGTTCCATATTTGCTGTAACCTTGCCTCTAGTTCGTTCAAACTCGTGGGATGCCCAACTCGTCGTCCCAAATGGTCCCAGATATCCTCGATTAGAGACAAATCTGGGGATCGGGCAGGCCAAGGAAGGGTAGTAACAGTGCGGAGACAATCTTGTGACACCCTTGCCGTATGAGGCCGAGCATTGTCTTGTTGAAAAATGGCTCCTGGGAGCCGTTGCATGAGTGGCAACACATGTGGTTGCAGGATTTCATGAACATACCGCTGGGCTGTCATGGTGCCACGGAACAAGACTAGGGATGACCGTGTATTGTAGGCAATGGCACCCCATACCATCACACCAGCTGTGGGAGCGATGTGTCGTTGTACAGAAAAGGCAGGATTGAAGCGTTCACCACGGGCTCTCCACACACGAACACGATTGTCTTCACTGTCGAGATTGAATCTGGATTCGTCGCTAAAGACGACCTGGTTCCATTCCGCTGCAGTTCAGTTTCCTCGTGCGCGGCAAAACTCCAAACGGAGGCGTCGATGTGCGGGCGCCAAGGGCAGCACACGTAATGGGCGCCGCGATACCAACTGTCCTTCAGCCAGGCGCCTTCGTATGGTTCGAGAAGACACAGAGGCCCCTAGTGAAGGTGTTACCTGTGCCTGGATGGCGGCCGATGAAGCAGTTGGCTGTACGCGTGCATTTCTTATGATGTGGCGGTCTTTTCGACGACTGGTCTGTCGAGGGCGTCCTGCGCCTGGTCTTCGTGTACATGACATCTCTCGGGTCCACTGGTCCCAACACCTCCTCACAACACAATCAGAGCAGCCTAATTGACGAGCTACTCGCCTAGCTGACCACCCAGCTTCCATCATCCGACGATTCTCCCCCTCTCAAACTGCGACAACTGCTTATATTGTCTTCGAACACGGCGTAATGGCATGTCTATCTCAGCTCTTCCTTTGTAAATGATTCAGCACACTCAAACAAGCTTTGGTTACCTGTTTTATACTCCACAGAGTACAATGTTCAACGGCCTCTACCGGCTATACGTAATGCGCAATCACGCTGCATTTCTAATCATTTGCATATCTCCCCGACATGTACCTTCATTGCAAGTTTCGTTACGATCCCGCAATTATTTCTTGGTGCGCTAATTTTTTTGTCCATGAGTGTATATAAAACAGTTCCGCAACTGACTCACTGACGTACAACGCACAGTCCAAACCGCTGGACATAAAGGGCTGAAATTTTGCATGGCGATTCTTCTAATGGTGTAGGGGTGCACTAAGAAAGATTTTTGAAAAATTCTCCCTAGATTTTTTAAATTAAATTTTTAAGCTGTTTTTGTAAATTTTAAGTTTGCATTTAAAATAAAAATTTGAGGGTTATAAAATTTATATCACGAGAAAGATCATAAAAATACCTTTAAAATGAAATCTTTTTCGAATCTTACCTCTCTTTTCTGATTTTTGGTGAATTTTTAAAGATTAATTTTTAGAATTTAATTTATTAAATGCTGACCACGTGATTTCTTTGTCTGGTACTTTAAATAAACTTATCGTCACATGCATAACAACTAAATAGACAAAAAAATATTTTTTTCTTTAGAAAGCAGCAGACGATTGGATATTATAAAAAAAAAATAAATATCCCTTACGATTTTTTAATATATATATATATATATATATATATATATGTAATAAATTAAATATTAGGCCCTCCATTCTATCAGTTAAATTCCCTTTCATAAATCCAATCCCCAGTAACATTACTTTAGCGCTTTAAAAACCCATAGCAACAGAACTTCCCATAAAACAGCAAACGTTGCATTTCTACACGTGTATACGTCTCGATAAAAGCGTGGGTTCGCATCGCGAGCCCCAAAAATTCCGCTGACATTTCAAAACAACAGCCACATGTACCTCGCTTCTAGCGCGTAAGGTTGAAAGGTGATATTACACTTCGCTCCGAGCATCTGAAATGAAAGGACGTATGTTACTATCGCTCCTAATAAAACGATTCGACCCGACTGCTTCAAAATTTTAATTCCTTTCAGGCTGAGTCTAGCTCCAGCCATGTAAATTTGAGCTAGTTTTCCTTTTCAGGTTGCATTTTAAGAACGAGATGTAATGATTATATTACATATATATATATATATATATATATATATATATATATATATATATTACATCAATTATATACATTGATCATCGTATTTATTATAAATATACATATATTTATTTTTTTTGGCATTAATTGCATACATTGACCGTTGTATTTAATTTGAATGTAAACCGTAGCGAAGTGCGGGTTTTCAGCTAGTTATATTATAAAAGTATAAAAATTACCGCATGCCGCGTAAAATGTTTTGAAAAAAAAGGGTATATTTTGATGTCGTGTGTCCTTTGTAAATGAAATAATCCTATTTTGTTGCAGTCTTTATATTTATGTATAACAGAATATTATTTATTGTACCTCATTAAAAAAACTTATACAAGTAAGAGGCTTATAATACAGAGCCACATGAGTGGCAAACGCGCGCCTAAGTAAAGACGCCCTCCTGGCCACAGCTGTGGCTCATCCAAGCCACAGCAGTTGCCCGACCTTGCTTCTGTGTGGCTTTTTCATGATTTTCATTTATTTACAGAGTTGAAATTTTGAATTTTTTTTTATGGTTAACCATATAATTTGTAAACAAAATCACGTCATAAAACTTCTCAAAGTTTTTAAAAATTTTAAATTTTTAAAAAGTGGGGTAATTTAAAATCGTTTTAACTCGAAATATTGTCGAATTTCAAAATTCTTTCATTTAATTAAACAGAAATATGAGTTTTAATTTTGATTCAGCGTTTTTTAGAATATTAATTTAAAAAAATTAAAAACATTTAGAGTAAAAATTAAAAAAAAAGTAACTTATTTTTAAAATATCATATTTTCAAATGTAAATATTTTTAACAAATTTGCTGAATCAAAATTAAAGTAAAATAATTGAAAAAGACATTCCAATTTTGAACTATTTATCTTGAACAGTTCTTGACTTATAACAATTTAAAGACGAGAAATGGTGAAAAAAACCATCATGCAGAAAAACGCATTTACAGGTTTAAACACAGATTGGCTACTATTAGAATGTTGATAAAATAAAATTAATATCGCCTGTCCTAATTAAAAGAGAAACATTATTTAAACGGCATTTTAAGAGGAAAAGAACAAGAATTTTTTAAGGCAATTGTCACGAATAGTTTTTCGTAACTTTATTAATTAGTTTCTTATTAATGCAGACCCCCTTTTTTGTAACTATAAATAGGGTGATTATTGTAAAATAGCCTGAGTGGCAATCAACCCGCCAATATGGCAGCCTTTGGCGGTGGCCCAAGCTAACCATCGCGCCAAGTGGGCGCGATACAGGAGTGGCTAGGACAGGTTCCAGCAGAGATGGTCAGTGACTGTTTTTTTCTCTGTCGGGATGTGTCTCGAGGTGTTCCTATGCTAGGCCTAAGAATTCCCCATGTGGGGAAGGAACAAGACCTTGAATAAGTGTAATATGTGAGAATTTTTTTATCATTACCATTTGACCATACCGATATTACCTTGTGTGTTTTTTTTAAATGCTAATTTTAATAAATCTATTTCTTTTAACTATTCTGTGAGTCAGGCCATTCTTTTCTTTGTAAACTGTGCAGGCTATGTATTTTATTCTAGGTATGTAGATCTATCACTTACTCTAATATACACAACGCATAAAGACACAACGCAATATCTACTCATATGTTATGGAATATTATATGTTACGGGATGTTATTTAATATGTTACCGAACAAACTGGGACACGGAACATTATGTTATGGAATATATTTAATTGTTACGGAAATTTATTAATTCGGAATGTTATTTATTGTGATACGGACAATTAATTGTGGGGAATGACTATTGTGGAATTGACAATGTGGAGGATAAAAAAAGTTAAGAATTAATAATTAGGTTGGGTGACTTACACTACACTTACATTACTATTGAGGGGAGTAGATAAACTGATGCATGTAAATTAAATTAGATGCAACAGGATTACAAAGTATCCTGAAGCATGCGGCCATGTGCCAAAATTGGACAAATGTTAACGTGCATAACAAGAAAAACTATGACAGTAATAAACCATGAAATTGCACAAGATGGCAAACCGTATAGTGGAAAACTTTATGCGTTGTGTATATTAGAGTAAGTGATAGATCTACATACCTAGAATAAAATACATAGCCTGCACAGTTTACAAAGAAAAGAATGGCCTGACTCACAGAATAGTTAAAAGAAATAGATTTATTAAAATTAGCATTTAAAAAAACACACAAGGTAATATCGGTATGGTCAAATGGTAATGATAAAAAAATTCTCACATATTACACTTATTCAAGGTCTTGTTCCTTCCCCACATGGGGAATTCTTAGGCCTAGCCTAGGAACACCTCGAGACACATCCCGACAGAGAAAAAAACAGTCACTGACCATCTCTGCTGGAACCTGTCCTAGCCACTCCTGTATCGCGCCCACTTGGCGCGATGGTTAGCTTGGGCCAACGCCAAAGGCTGCCATATTGGCGGGTTGATCGCCACTCAGGCTATTTTACAATAATCACCCTATTTATAGTTACAAAAAAGGGGGCCTGCATTAATAAGAAACTAATTAATAAAGTTACGAATAACTATTCGTGACAGCAATAAATTTTTTTTCGAAAATTTGAAAAATTTTGTGTCCTGGACCCCCTTAAAACTGCAGTAAAATTGTTTAATTACTAACAAAAAAAATAGATGAAGCTGGTTCAAACTCAATGTAACTGATAAAATTTTCTACATTGAGATTGTCAAGAAGCATGATAATCCACCGAAGAATATTATTTTTTTAAAGCAGATTTATAGCCTACAACCAGCTCAAACAACGTCAAAGGGATGACTGAGTTCAGAGTCAAGCCAAGGCTAATGACGGAACGGTGGCGCTGTGTAGTGGCTCAGTATAATAAGCTTCTAAAATATCAATGAGACATTTACCGTTGTAATGTGAATGCTGATTTTTCTATATCTGGCGTATAATTAAATCTTTAAAAATACGTATGCAGTACTACACTCGTCTGCATGTACACTTCTTTTATGGAATACTAGCTGAAAACCCACGCTTCGGTACGCAGTACATTCAAATTAAATACAACGGTCAATGTATGCAATTAATGCCAAGAAATAAATATATATATTTATAATAAATGCGACGATCGATGTATACAGTTGATGTAATATATATATATATATTTATAAAAAATCGTAAGGGATATTTATTTTTTTTTAGATAATATCCAATCGTCTGCTGCATTAGAAAGAAAAAGATTTTTTTGTCTATTTAGTTGTTATGCACGTGACAATAAATTTTTTTAAAGTACCAGGAAAAGAAATCACCGTGATCAGCATTTAATAAATTAAATTCTAAAAATGAATCTGTAAAAATACACCAAAAATCAGAAAATCGAGGTAAAGGTTCGAAAAAGATTTCATTTTAAAAGAATTTTTATGATCTTTCTCGAGGTATAAATTTTATAACCCTCAAATTATTATTTTAAATGCAAACTTAAAAAAAGTTACAAAAACAGCTTAAAAATTTAATTTAAAAAATCTAAGAAGAATTTTTCAAAAATCTTTCTTAGTGCACCCCTACACCATAAGAAGAATCGCCATGCAAAATTTCAGCCCTTTAGGTCCAGCGGTTTGTTCTGTGCGTTGTATGTCAGTGAGTCAGTTACGGAACTGTTTTATATATATATAGATTATTTTAACGAATACGTTGCATGTACTAGTTGAAATTTGTGTGTAGTTTATTTTTTCATTTACGTACCTCTGATACAGTTTTAATTTTGTACACAAGAAGGTCTCGAGCCAGTCAAAATCGTCTAGCGTGCCATAGGTTCACCCCTCTTCCTTAGTGTTACTCTCTTCAGGCCATTGCACCAGATGACCAGCCTTTTTCCTTCTTTGCATTTTAATAAACTTAATGATGTCAGCCAACTGACAATCCGTGCAGACGTAGACTATAACAAAGATGGTCTGATTCTATAGACAAGAACTTTCCCCTTTTAATTTTTCTTTGCTTCCATTGCGGCAGACGGTTTCTTGGACAATATCCTTACCGCCATAGTTCACTGCAGTGTTGTTAGGCATTTTAGTACGGGGGCACCATATAGGCGGACTAGCATTACCCCCTATGAAGGGATGACACAAACGGAGGCTTTTAGTGGCGCGACGCCGGGATTCGATCCGAGCACCCTCAGCACCGAAAACAAACGCTGTACCACAGGGCCGCCACAAGCCCCCCACTTTTTAAATTGTAGGAATTGGAAAACTATTGCTGAGCACGGGGCAAAATGGATGAAACTCTTTGAGAAGACCAAAACACACACCGGGCTGTTGTGCCAGGAATGTAAGACGCAAGACGATGAAGATGACGCAAATTTTTGAGATGTAAATTTTTGCATAAAATATACCATGACACGTGTGTAACACTCGGAATTTGCAATTTTTGTTTCATTTTCTCAGTAATGGTCATAAAAAGCAAGCTTCTTGGGTTTTTAACACTATGAGGGGTGCCGTTTGCACGGTGCAAACGGACAAATCTATTCTTATTTTCACTTGTATGCAATGTATTCCAGTTAAATGAACAGAAGAATGGCTATTGCTGCCCTCTGTTATCAGCTTAAAGAAGTAAAAACATTTTGCAACCTTTAATTAGAAAAATCTTTAAGATTTATTAGGTTAAAAAAATCGGGAAATAAATCTGAACCTTGCAAATGGTGGAGGTTGTTTCCCCTGAAAGGGTTAAAGAATATTTAATGTTGTTGTTTATCTGCAAACAAACAGCGTCAATTTCATAATTTTTTTAAGACAACCTTTTTTCTTAAAGTTGGCAGAAATGTAACTATATAATTTACTTGAACCTCAGTTCGTATATGAGTAGTTCAAATCTTTAATAGGGTGAAATAGCTCCACATATAAATGAGTATTATTTCAGCTAAAACTGGAAAATAATAAAGCAAACTTCAAGTGTCGTAGCCTAACATGAAGATTGAGAATTTGAGAGTTGAACTGATGCACAGCTATAAATAAGATCAGTTAAATTTTCCCAATTTTTTTTTAAAACTCTGATAGAAACAATACATCTCTGCCCCTCAACCAAAACAAACAAACAAAACAAAAAAAAAACTTGAGCTTGTGAGAGGGTCTACATTCTAATCTATTTTTTTCTGTTGTTGCTAGACTGTCTGTGTTGAATCTTAACGGAAGAGGGAACTTATATACACACTTAGACAAAAAACACTACGCACCAAGAAGGGGTAATGCAAATTGGACACAAATTGATATGCCTACAGGTTTCGACGGAAAAGACAAAATTTTAAAGTTTGACGGCCAATGAATGAACATGTGACACTGCAGCGAATCTTAACTGCTCAACTGGCAGGATATTAAAGAGGAGAAATTTCGAATCCAGGTCATGAATTATTTGCGAATTTCATTCCGTTTACTTAGGTAGACAGTAACTATTCCTCGCATACAGGTACGCTAACAATATGCGCAGATGTCAGCATTTGAAAGAGGACGCGTATTTGGGGTCAAAGAAGCCGTTTGTTCTACCGCTTGACATATTGATAGGAGCGATGCCGCTATTAGACGATGTTGGCAGGAATGGGTGAACCATGGCCGAACACAGCGTCAAAAAGGAAGCGGTAAGCTTAGAAAAACGACACAACGTGAGGACCAAACAACCGTCAGAGCGGCACTCAAAGCCCCAGATTCACCATTATCATCGATCGTTCGTGCAACTGGTGCTTCAGTGACCACAAGGACCATGCATAGGCGGCTCAGAGAAAGGCGGCTGAGCTCACGGCATCCCTTGCGCCGACTATCGTTGACCTCTGTACACCGATAAGCCCGTTTGAATGGTGTCGGGTACATTCGACCTGGAATGTCCCTGACTGGTGTACAATTGTCTTCAGTGATGAGTCCCGCTTCGAATTGAGCCCCGATGACCAGCGAATACGCGTTTGGAGACGCCCTGGACAGCGGTGGGACAACCTGTCTTCCGCCATACGGGCCGACAACCAGGAGTGATGGTCTGGGGTGCCAATTTATTTCATAGCAGAACCCCTTTGTTTGTTATCCGCGGCATCCTTGCAGCACAGTGGTACGTCGACGGTATACTACGCCCCGCTGTGTTGCTCTTTATTACATCCGTGGTTGAGTGGTAGAAGGTGCATGAAGAAAAATATCTATCTTCTAAAATCTACATTATTTATTTTTACATATATACAGTTTTATTCAAAGAATTATTAAAGATGAGAGCTTACATACGCTCAAACTTTCCTGTTTGCCTGCCACGAGAGTACTAGACAAAACATAGTAAATATTAAACTTACATTGACATGCAGTGCCATCTAGGGGAGAAAATTAACACAAATTTCCAAACACTCCCCACCTGATAATTTGCTAAAATTATCACAAAGAAAAACATAAAATTATATGACATTCATATTCAAAACAATGAAAACAAATATTATGAGAATTCAAACTAAGAGTTGAAATTAAAAGTAACTTAGCAATTATAATAAATAATCTAATATTATAAAAAGAAAGAGAAAGAAATTAAAATAGCAAAAAGTTTTTTTTTTTTTTTTTTTTTCAGTTCGGCAGTTCCAGAGGATACAAAAGTTGAATAGGTCTTCTAAGTTCAGTGTCTTTAGTTTTTACCTTGCATGACCTAACGAGTCCATCACGACCCTGAAAGACCTCGGTAATGCGACCTAGGTCCCATAAAAACTTTGATTTGTTTGTACCCTCAATGAGTACAACCTCTCCTTCCTTGAAATTTTCTTTAGAGGTTGAAGTGTTGAACACATGGAAATTCTTTAAATTTAACAAATATTGTGTTTTCCACTTTGTCCAAAGCTGCTGTAGGAGTTTTGTTTGGTATATCTTGCGTTTAACCAAAGAAACTCTGGACGAATTAGTATTGAAAAGTTCAGCAAAATTGAAAGGATATTTTATGTTGTGTCCCACCAACAAAAAATGAGCTGGTGTCAGAGGTTCAGGCTCATTGGCGTCGTTATAGATGTAGGTTAGGGGTCTCTGATTGAGAACATTTTCGATCTCAGCCAAAATTGTTGTTAGTTCTTCAAAGGTTAATTGAGATCGTCCGAGGATTTTTCTCAAAGGCTCTTTAATTGTTCTCATCAATCTCTCGTAAAAACCTCCCCACCATGGGGCGAGTTCTACGATAAATTTCCATGTAATTCTTTCCGAAGAAATGAAGTCTTGAAGACTTTTATCTTTAACAATTTTATCAAAATAATCGAAATCTTTATTAGCGCACTTAAAAGTTTTGGCATTATCGGAATAAATTATGCGACAGTTTCCTCGCCTTGACAAAAAACGTCTTAGAGCTAATATGAACTTACTTGTTGACAAGTCAGAGACAAGCTCAAGATGTACTGCTCGTGTTACAGCACACGTGAAGAGAGCAATGTAACTTTTCACGACGTCTTTTCCTTCCTTCACATAAACAGGACCAGTAAAGTCAATTCCAGTAGTATAAAAGGCGGGAGTTTCATTCAATCTATCTTTTGGAATCTGTCCGGTAAGTTGACTTGCAGGTTTCGCTGAATATCTTCTACAGATTAGACAGTTATGGATGACCTTTTTTACTAACTGCCTTCCTTTAATTATCCAGAAATTTTGACGTATTTTTGATAGTGTCGCAGCAACCCCAGCATGAAGCATTTTATTGTGAACATGTAACACTATTAATTCAGTCCATCGGGAATCTTTTGGTAGTAGAATAGGGTGTTTTTCACCTAAAGTAAATTCTGCCTCGTTCATTCTTCCCTTTATTCTAATCAAATTATTTTCATCCAGGAATGGGGCCAAGGAAAAAATGTTAGAGTCTGAGGAAATAGGTTTTTTAGATTTCAGAGATTTAATTTCCTTTGAAAAATGTTCACTTTGGATTTTCCGGATAAAATACTGTTCGGCTTCTTCGAGTTCATGAGCAGAAAGAGGACCGCTTTCAGATGTTACTTTTCTCGCTCTAGCTGCAAATCGTTTTATCCATGCAAAAATTCTCAGACATTTTAAAAAACTACTGTATTTTGTCAAATCTAGAATTGGTTCAGTCAAGGCTACAGTATTCACTGCTACAGTTCGAAGCTCCTTCGAAATTAGATCTTCATTACAATTGTCATCAGGTCGGTTGGAGGAGCTTTCACCAGGCCACAGGTGAACCGGTTGAGACAACCAAGGAGGGCCTGTCCACCACAAAGAACTCGAAAGGATCATTTTTGCAGATTCTCCTCTAGTAGTAAGGTCAGTAGGATTTTCCGATCCACTGCAAAAATTCCAACACTCAGGTAGAGAGAGTGCTTGTACCTGAGCCACCCGATTTGCCATAAAAGGTTTCCAAACTTTAGACGAACCTTTCACCCAGTGGAGCACTATTTTGGAGTCACTCCAAAAAAATATTTTTTGAGTGAAGGCTGGAAAGATTTTCTGAATATATTTACCTAGACGAGCACCTACGAGTGCTGCCATCAACTCTAATCTTGCTAAAGTTAAAGATTTTAGAGGAGCAACTTTACTTTTCAAAATCACAAAACTAATTTTAATTTTTCCTTCAGTTGTAAAGTATCGGAGGTATGCCACAGCCCCATAAGCCTTAGGGCTAGCGTCCACAAAAATATGTAGAGAAACTTCACTAACGTCTTCTGTTGAAAAAAGTTTACGTTGAATATTGAAATTTTCCAGTTCAACAAGTTCAGAACACCATGTTCCCCACTTCTTTTCTAAGTCGTTTGGCAAGTTTTCGTCCCAATTTAGACCTCTTTGCCACATTTCTTGCATGAGAATTTTAATTCTTATTACAAAAGGACTAATTAGTCCGCAAGGATCAAATATTTTAGAAATCATGCTTAGCACATGTCGCTTAGTGATTCCAAATTCCAGGGGATCCCTAACATCCTTTAAATCTAACTTAATTTCATCCTTAATATGATCCCACTTTAATCCCAAGAACCCTTCGCCAAGTCCAAAATCCATATTTTCCTCATACCCGTTTTCACGCCAAAGTTTATTTAGTTCCTCACAGTTAGTTTTTAATTTTCTCAATTTGAATCCAGCGACGCGTAATACTTCTATTGCCAAAGATGTTAACTTATAGGCATCCTGAGCATTTTTAGCTCCATCGTACAAATCATCGACATACAGAGAATTTAACATTTCATAACAATCAGGATAATCATCTTTAAATTTCCTAATGTGAAATTTCAAAACACAAGCTAGCGCGAACGGAGACGTCGTTAATCCGAATGGTAAACGATTAAGTTGAAGTGTTTGTACCGAATAATTCGGGTCGTCCGAAAACCACAAAAATTTTAGATACTTTCTATCCTCTTCCGCAATTTCTATCATAAGGAAAGCTTTTTCTAGATCTCCGCAAAACGCAACTTGATTTTCCCGAAATTTAAGTATTACATCTAATAAATTTGGATAAAGGTTAACGCCAGATTCAAGTGAATCATTCAAAGAATTTTTATTGTCATTTGCTTTAGAGCTGCAATCATAAACCATACGAACGCGAGTAGTCTGTTTATCCTGTCTTACAACTTCCCTGTGCGGCATGTAGTAACCTGAGTTTAAATCCTCATCAATACATTTTTCCACAATATTACATTCCAATTGATCCGATACAATTTCTTTATATTGGTCAGAAATTTCGAGATTTTTATCCAATTTAATTTTTAATGAATTAAAGCGTCTGCTCGCCACCTCATAATTAAAGTCCAATTCGGGGGGTGGTCCCACATTATCTTTCCACATTAATTTACAAACATAGCGCTCTCCGTTAAATTTTAAAGAATCTTCAAAATTTTTGATTAATTGATTTTCCTTTTCCGATAAATTTTTAGTCTCATTCGGAAATTCTTCAATTTCCCAGAACATTCGCAAATCATTTGAAATCGCATTATTCACAATAATCATGTTCTCAGAACAACTACTTTCGTTTTTGTCTGCTCCAGTAATTAACCAACCGAAAGCACTATTCAAAGCTGATAAATGTTTATTAATAGGAATCTTTTCCTGATAAATTAGTTCCCAGCAAACATCTGCCCCTAAAAGAATATCTATATTCTTTGAGCTAGCGGAATCATCAGCTAACCGCAAATTCCTTTTCAGCATTAAGTTTTTTATTTTTTCGTCTGGGTATTTAACGGTAGCACCTGTAATAGTCCTAGACACAAATAATTCCTGATTTTTTCGAAAAGGAGAATTTGTACTTTCGAGTGTTAATTCAACAACTCGATAAACTTTATCTGTTGGGCTTTTCATTCCGAAAGAATAGACTGACAAAACTTCATTCCGAATAGTTTTTAAATTCAATTTATTCGCTAAATTTTCACTTATAAAAGAGAGCGAACTTCCACTATCAAACATTAATCTTGATAAGCAAGATTTATTTTCCGATTTAGCTAAGACAGTGCAAGTTTGCAAATAAACATTTTTAGAACAGTTCGTATTAAGATTACATTGAGAAACAGAACTTATAACTTCAGAAGTAGAGCTTGTCCTTTCATTTTCGGTTTCATTAGAATTTAAGCTACGCGAATTATTACAATTTTCCTTGCTACGCTCTACCGAACCATTAGAAGGTTTACCATTTTTCCTACAAACTGATTTATGGTGAAATTTTGAAAAACATATTTCACACGAAATACCTAATCGACAGCTTCCGCTGGTATGTTTGGGCTTGAAACACGCCCAGCATCGTCCTTCAGACTTAAGTTTACTAATTTTTTGTTCTACATCAAATTTCCTACAATTTATAGAATCGTGGTTTAATTCGCAAAATATGCATGTATTTTTTACTGGTGCAAGTAATGTTGCAGCGGTTGAAAAATGTTTAGGTTTCGAATAATTTTTATGATACGTTTGTCCCGTTTGATAACTTTGAAAAGAGGTGCGTTTAGTTTCGCAAACCTTGGAAGAATTCATTACAGTTTCACAAATTTCCCTTGATTCGACTTCATTTCTCAAAAAAGTCATAATATCCGAAGTTTCACAGTTCTTTTCCTTATTTCGTTTTCGGTGAAATTCCAAAACTAAATCTTGGGGTAACAATTTTAAGAGCAGGGGATTTAATAGATGACCATACGATCCTTCGGTTACATTTAGTGCGCGTAAATTTCTTATGTTTACCTCTATCTCATCATACAATTTGCGTAATCCTTTTACATAAGAGGAATTTCTTACCGGTTCTAAGTTAAGTAATTTGGAGATATACAAATTAATATTATAATCAGTACGACCATAACGCTGCTTTAAAAGTTCAAGGCAAGAATCGTAGTTCTTTTCATTTAATTCGAATCCAGCAACCACATTATAGGCGGGGGGAGAAAGCAAGGACTTTAAATACTGAAATTTTTCAATTTTAGTTAGGGAATCGTTCGACCCTATTGCGCTATCAAAGCAGTTAAGGAATTCCATGAAATTAGAATCACCAGAAAAACGCGGAATTTCTAATTTAGGCAATTTTAATGCCGTAAAATTATGCTCAGTAACATTTGAGGTGTTATTACTTCCATGGGAACTTTGATCGTCCCTTTTATTCATTTCTTTAATTTTATTTTTGAGTTTAATTTTAGTCGTAATAATTTTTTCATCATATTCTTCCGATTGAGCAATTTCGGTTTTGAATTTAACTGGATCTGATATGAGATCTTCAATTTCTAAATTATACTCCTTAAGTATTTTTTCTTTCGTTTCTAACAACTCAATTAATTCTGTTAGATTTTCAACAGTTTCATCTTCATAATTCAAAGTTTGAATCTTTTTTATCAACTTCGTTATATTAGCTCTTACTGTGCTTCTTTTTTCTATGATTTTTGCAATCTTATCCATATTCAAATATTATAAAAGACCTTACCTTTAATTAAGGTATCCGTAATAGTAAGAACAGCTAATCCGAAGAAAAATTCTTATTTCCACTCAGCATCCAAACGCTGAAAGAATCCGTTGAGCCATTTTTTTTTTAAGCACAGCAGGTGTCCATTCCAATCAAAAATTCCAACGTAAAAAACTCAGTTCCAGTTCACAGCCGATATGCACCATATTACATCCGTGGTTGAGTGGTAGAAGGTGCATGAAGAAAAATATCTATCTTCTAAAATCTACATTATTTATTTTTACATATATACAGTTTTATTCAAAGAATTATTAAAGATGAGAGCTTACATACGCTCAAACTTTCCTGTTTGCCTGCCACGAGAGTACTAGACAAAACATAGTAAATATTAAACTTACATTGACATGCAGTGCCATCTAGGGGAGAAAATTAACACAAATTTCCAAACACTCTTCATATCACGTCATCGTGGGCTTACATTTCAGCAAGATAATGCCCACCCGCACACGGCGAGAGTTTCTACTGCTTGCCTTCGTGCTAGCCCAACGCTACCTTGGCCAGCAAGTTCGCCGGATCTCTCCCCATTGAGCACGTTTGGAGCATTATGGGTAAGGCCTTCCAACCAGCTCGAGATTTGGACGATCTAACGCGCCAATTGGACAGAATTTGGCAAGATATTCCGCAGGAGGACATCCGCCACCTCTATCAATCAATGCCAAGACGAATAACTGCTTGCATAAGGGCCAGAGGTGGACCAACGCGTTATTGTCGTGATGTTAAAAAAAGATGTAAATGGCGGTAAAATAGTCTTAGAGATTCTAAATTTAGGAGTACCGTATTCTAAATGTAAGGCTGCCGTGATTATTTAAAGAACAGAAAAATATTTTTTTGTACTATATGAATAGATTATATTATTTGCAATAAAGTTACTAAATTTACTCGAATTTATTTTTGAGTCCTAATTATTCTGAATCAATGTATAAATGCTATACTTAGAACTAGAAAAGTCCATACGGGAAACCGTAAATAGACCATCACTATTTAAATTAAATATTAACATGAACCCACAAGCATTTTCGAAACCTGTCTCTCTCCGAAAAGTAACTGAACATCAGTGTTAAAATATACCCAATAAAATAGCGTCTAATACACATTAGAAAAATAACGACCAATTCCTCCCCCGTTTATTTAACGCCCGTGTCTGCATATATGCCCGTAGCCCATAAAGTTTTTAACCCAAAATACACATTTTTCAGTCTGCTGCACGCAACTTGCTGCCCAAATCGAAAGCCAAAATCAAAATTTTCCGGCATTTGACGGACCCACAACCAGAGCAATCAAATGGCTCATTTCAAAGGCGCGTCTTTTAATAGATGGATGAAAAATCACAACTGTTTTTTTTTTTTTTAAAGGGAGACTTCTCCTTCCTACAAACTGATACATTACTCATAGCCGAGGGAGAGAAGAGGGAGAAGGGGGTTCCATCCCCGAAAAACTTCCATTTTTATGACTCAATTTGATTCTATCTATCCTCAGCCTCAGGCCGTAGGTTCCATTAAATGTTCCGAATTTTCTCTCCCCCCCCCCCCTTTTACGAGAAATTGAAAACGAAAAAATAAAGAAAGAAAAGAAAAAGGTCCCGGAAGATGAATCAGAAAATTTTTAAAGGAAAATAAAAATTGGATTTTTTTTTCTGGTATGCGAACGATCCCATCTGTACGAGACGCAACGCAGAAACGATCCGATCAAAAAGCAGGAAATCAGTTTGAAAACAAGCGAATTCCAGATTGTTTCAGTCTAATGATACTTCACTGATGCCCCCCTTTTCTGAATATGAAAATATTGCCGTTTTAGAAGGAGGGGGGATGGGGTGATTTCAATCTCTCTCTCTCGCTCTAACATTATGAGTCACATTTCTTTTGTCTTTTTCAAGTTATATGAAACGTCGATTCGTCTTTTTCAAGGAAAGGAAGCTTGGAAGATGTCGGATAAAAGTATTTTCGAGGTTCATTCTTTGCTCGGTTTGGGGAGTAATTTTGAGTTATGTTTCCCAAAATGGTGCTTCACGGCATATTTAGTAACTCGCCATCTTGAATTACTTGGCATTCAGAAAATTCCAAAGTTGTCATGTGCAGAACTTCCACTTAACGAAGTTTGCAATTTGTCGAATTTTTCCCCGTAACCGCCACTTAAAGGAACATTTGAAGGCAAATCGAACCACGTATTATTTCGAACAGTTTCTGTGCAGCGGAGTTTATTTTTTGACTGATAAGACTTAAAAACCATAACCATTTTTACTTTCTGATAATTTCCGCATGCACATGATTTTATAAAATTATTGAATGTGTATTCAATAAAATTATTAAATGTGGAAGAAATCTTATAATTTTTAATACATGGAATATGAAGAAATCATTCATATATAAGAAACCGAGGCGTCATGCCAAAAGGGAGTTTCCCAAATTATTCCAAAATCAAAAATGGGATTTTATGTTATTTAAATGATTCCATTGTATGAAGGCTTATTTTAATAGTGATCCAATTCAACTCTTGTTCATTTTGAGATACAGGGCCTTAAAGTCTAATTAGTGCTGAGAAATGACTGCTGAAGTCTGATTTGTAATGCCCTCTGGTGGAAACAGAAATAATTTGGATGTGTACCAGTTTAATAATTACAAGATAAAAATAACTTTTTATATACAATGTTTTTAAATTTTCTGTTGAATCAGATAAACTTGACAATTCTATGTATTAATAAAGAATTTTTAAAAATTTTTTAATGCATTATCCCATTAACCTGAAAGAAAATTATGAAATGCGTAATAAAGAGGCATCAAATGCGTAATCAATCCTTTATCTCGAGAATTGGAAGTTAACTTGCGTTTAACTTTTCATTCCCGTCCTGGTCGATAGATGGCTGCACCATTCTACAAAACAAAATTAACGGAAAAGAATTCAAATATGCTTAAAGATGACTAGAAGTATTAACATAATGCATTGTCATCGTGTTCTGAGCTTTTCTAAAAGTTTCAAATGTCTAGCTAGTCGAGAAGTTACTTAAAAATCGATTGCAAGATTTGTACTGGACAAACACACACACAAACAAGAAAGTGAGTTAATAAAAGCATGGTTATAAAAATAAGATAGAAATGACTTGTATAAGCATAAAAGTGAGGCTAACTCCATTTTTTTAAAAGTGGAGTTGAACCACTGTTCAAATAAGGCCTTCATATTACACTTGGTACCAAAATCTTTCGGTTTTATGCCTTTTGGGTTCAATGCCTTGGTTGTTTGCTACTGGTGTAAAAATCATGAATACTTGATCTTATAAATTCTCATCTTAAATTCACTGTTGCAAACAGGCGGCAGGTAACTACATTTTTTAGTCATCATTTCAAATGATTTCCATGTATTTGGATGTTTGCCAAATTATTCCAAAATCATAAATGTAATTTTATGTTATTTAAATGATTCCATTATGTTACCTTTGGTACCAAAATCGCAGTATTCTATGCCTATTGGTCAACACGTCTTTGTTGTTTGCCAGTTGATGCCAAAACCATGAATGTTTCAATTTACAATGTTGCCACCAATTATTTTGTTATCCATGGTACCCAAATTAATTTGGTTTTAACACCTTTTGATATTTTTCAAATTATTACATGATTATAACTGTTTAACTTTATGTTTTTCACAATTTACATAGGATGTAAACATAGTTGAACCAATTTATAGACAGAATGCACTATCGAGGCTCCTGCGATTTCAATAACGTGCAAAAGTAGAAAAATTTTAATATCACTTAGTACAAATCATTGATGATTACGCAACATTAAAGGTGTCAAATCACGTCATACAATAGAAAATAATTCTACTTTTGATGAAGTTTGCTCGAATAATAAATGTAGCCCAAACGGATTTGGCGTGCAGGTAATCACCGGATTAAGTGCCAAGAGATTATGAACATTTTCAGAATACCAAACGTGTTTTGATATATTATGCGACCTCTGAATAAGAACAAAGTATGTCCTTTTATCCACACTTGTTCTATTTATAAATTTCTGAAACAGAAACTAAAATAGCTTTATAACGTAGGATTACGTTCTTCCAAAACGGTCCTCCGTAAAGTAAAATTTCAGACGTTAAAACCGTCCGTCGTCACGAGTTATAATTTTGGCAGCGTGCCAAACCCAGCCTGTATCGCTTGGGCAAGCAGTAAACAGTTAAACAGAAAAGTTCCAAAATGCGTCAAAATTTTGACATACATGCATATATATATATATATATATATATATATATATATATATATATATATATATATATATATATATATATGACACATCATGTCTTGTAGAAGCAGCTGGAAAAACGTTAGTTATTGGGACGCAGTAAATAGGAGATTTAGTTAATATAGTTTTATTGTCATTCATATGCAGTTCCCCCTAGGGAGGAAGCTAGACCGAGTGACATATGAAATGTAACAAGCAGTATCAGAAAAAAGGCGCGGCTTTCAGTCGTGTTCCGATTTTTATATCGGGAAAATCCAGAAGAGGTGACTCAAAGGTTATTCCCTATGACATTATGTTACGTCATGGACTAGAGCGTGTCCAATGATTCTTATCGGTTCAGTCTCCTTAGACAGGGATTGTACTAAGCCTATAAGGATCTTTCTCTCTCTACAGGGGAACGAAGGGATTGAGTACTGCAAGCTTTATGAGCTATTACATCATCTGTAGAAATCGAATAAATTATGTTTTACAAGAACATGGAGAAGTCTTGGAGATTATTAATATAAAAATTATATTTATATATTTTTAATATATATACATATATATATACAAACATACGTGCGTACATACATATAGGTACATATATACATAACACATACATACATATATACATACAAAAGAGGTAAGCAACGTTAAGTAATCCTACGTTAATAACCCACGGTAGTTTCGTGAGAAAGAGACTATCTGAATTTTTTTTTCTTAGCGAGAAAACCTCGTCTTCGCCAACATCTCCGTAACATCTTCGAACAGAGTCCACACGGTTAATAATTTTATCAACAAATCATTCCTCAGATGGTAAATTCACTTACGGGGGTCATCAACTCAAACTAGAATTAGATTTACCTTCTCAATTATCTTAATATAAATCAAAGAAAAAAACCTTAATTCACTGCTCTCAAAAACTAGATCACTGAGTAGCATAATTAATTATTTTAAAATCGAGTGCACTCCCCAGAATGAACGACTCTTTTATCGTCGCAAGACAAACAGTGGGGGTTGCTGCGTAATTACTAATGCTGCAAAGGGGCAGTGATTAATGTATCACAGCGCGGAAGTCGTATTCCTTCCCCCTTCGAACAGGAAACATGTTCCAAAGGATTTCGGAACTAAGATAGTTCCTGGTTCCAGAGGGGGAAACTTGTCCCACGCCCTGAACTTTTCACGGCACCGGAATTGAGCGGGAGAAGTTAAATGACGCAGTACACTCGGAGAATGTTTCCATGTAAATGCACTAGTTTTCTCGGAGTGAGATCTTCATGTATAGTTGGAACCTGGATCGATGGCGAAATTCCAAAAGGGACAGGCAAAAATATTTGCAATAGGTTTCATTGATATCTGGGTGGTTTTAGGAGTGTTTTGTACGGAATCTACAGTTGAACCCCTTTATAACGAACTTGAAGGGAGCAAAGGTTTTGTTCGCTTTATCCGGCGGATCGTTTTATCCGAACCGTTAAGAAAAATGATATAGTTCATAAAATGTGTAACTCATTAGTTGCAATGAGTATTCGATAATGATGAATTTAAAAAAATGATAAAATCCATTAAAAAATTTCATTAATGAATTAAATTGACTAAAAACGATTAAACTGACATAATACAATTAAATTACGTACAATAGGAAAACGTGGGACCAAAATTTTCGTTCGTTTTATTCGTGAGTTCGTTATATACGGGTTCGCTATAACGGGGTTCGACTGTATTAAGTTTCATATTTCTATTTTATTTAAATGCACAACGGGAAATCTGTAACGCGCATGCGTACAATGTGTTCTCTTTAATTGAGCGTTCAGTGGAACACTTATTCGACTTATGGAGAATAATTTACGGTGATTTTTGGTTCTCATAAAATAACTACAAGATAAAAAAAACTTTTTACATACCATGTTTTTAAATTTTCTGTTGAATCATATAAACTTGACAATTCTATGTACTAATAAATACTTTTCAAAAATATTTTTGACGAATTATCCCATGAACTTGAAGGAAAATGAAGTTAATTGGAAGTTAACTTGCGTTTAACTTTTCATTCCCGTCCTGGCCGATAGAAGTCTGCACCAGACTACAAAACAAAATTAACTGAAAAAGAATTCAATACTGCTTAAAGATGGCTAAAAGTATTAAAATAATGCATTGTCATCGTGTTCTGAGCTATTCTAAAAGTTTCAATTGTCTAGGTAGTCGGGAAGTTAGTTAAAAATCGATTGCAAGATTTGTACTGGACAAACACACACACAAACACACAAACAAGAAAGCGAGTTAATAAAAACATATAAAAAATACTGCTCTTCACAAAATGCATTAAGTATTAACCAGTACTTGTAGATGTGACATTTATCATAAACATTTATATAAAGCTGCTGTGTACTAATCCTATTGTCATGTAGCCACAAAGTCTAAACTGATTTATTTATTTGGGCGTGATTTAATTGGGGTAGTACATTTATTTATTTTACATAAAATGGGTAGTTGGGCGCGTTGTGTTTTGATATTTATTTTTAACCCAACGCTCAAGACGTATTATGGCTAACGAACAGAGTGACAAAACCTAAACTCCTAAAAACTAGTAGATAACTTTTATCAGATCCACTGTAAGAATAAAGATGACTGACACCAATTTTACATTTACAAAAAAAACTAATTTATTTACAACATCGTCTATCTACAAGTTCACATAAAGAAACAAAATTAACTAAATCTTAATATTCAAACTATTCATATCAAAAAGTCCATCATTATTTCTTCTAAAATCAAAATCTAAAACACGTACTTCAATATTTAAACTATACCTTTACGATTCAGGGAGCATAAGATTATTTATTCTACCGAAGACATTAAAATCCATCCTAAAGCTAAACTCTCAAAAACACACGCCACGATTCCGCACAACACTACTTAAATTCAAGGTTGGGTCTAAACGATACAAAATGATTTAAAACTCACTCAATTTGATGCTAACCGCACGGGAGACGGGCGTCGATGCAACCATCGGGCATGGGGGCTCCCTTTCCTCTGCGGGACGACTCAAAAACAGGACTCCAAAAACTCGGCGCAAAATACTTCATACTTCCTCTCTATCTGCTTTCTAGGTGAGGGCAGCAACCATGATCGAAAACTGGAACATGAAGCCAGGAAACCGTGAAGACTCAAACAGGACTCCAAATGCTCTCCACACTTTAATTTATTTGTTGATGAAGGCAGCAATCATTTATCTCACCGGAACAACCCTCGGGAAACCTCAACTTAAATCATCTACAGTTGAAAAACAACCCTTCATCACCCGCGATGCCTAAGCACCCGGGAGAAGGGAAACCGGACTGGCACGCAAAGTGAATCCTCGAAAAAAACCTTAAGTCCTCAATTTATTCATTTTCTTCACAACGCCGTCCACGCCTCTTTAAAACACCTACAACCATTCACGAACGCCCCAAAGACTCCACCATTCAGCTTCACTTTAACATTTATTGGATAACTTCTCCAAAAATCACGCCCTACAAAATGTCATCGCGGACCACACACTTCAACACCACGTGCTCTTTACGCAACGATCTCATAAATTTTCTCACAATAGTCATTGTCGTATAAAGTCAGAAAAGGCGCCAGACGCAAATTTTCGTCTACGACAACCAATACCCCCTTTAGCGTCTAGGCCAATTACACTCGCTTTCCCACAAAGACCGCGCTTCCTAACTAATATCAAAGAACATCAAAAGGCGGCTTTATAATTACTTACAAACATGTGATAGAGAACCTTCGAAAAACCTTAGCTTACTTACAAAATAAAATACATTTTACTTTAAAATCGAAGGCGCTTCATCACACCTATTGGATTCACTCACCTGAATGTTAACCTAAGGAAAAAATGTGTCTACTATTGACAGCTACATAAATGCCGATAATAATCCAATAAAAATGGTATTTTCAGATAGCCTGAACTTTTCTGCACCTTGCAACAGTATTCATTTTATAAATTTCGCCCGCCATAGGAATTTGACAGTTTAAAAAAAACACTATAGTAGATTTCCCCCCGAAAAATTTAAATTTAAATATATTATTTGCATTTTTTTTACAAACGAAAAATGCCAGAAGGTGTAAAATTTCTTTCTCTATTACAGAGTACAATGTTTTAAAAAAATCTTTCAATCCAAGTCGGCAATCCTTGAGCAGTCTTTCTCCATAGGTTAATATTGAGGTGAACGAATACAATAAATGCCCGGAAGATTGGCCATAATGCCATTTGTTCTCAGTAAAGGATGAAACTGCTGGCCATTCATTTAAGAGGGCACCGTATAGGTGGCAAACACTACCTCCTACAAGCCGGTCCCGCAATTTAGAACTGAGTCAAGGGACGAGACCGGAACACTTGACCCCGCACCTCCAGAGGTAAAGTTGAGAACATTGCAGCTATGACGGATTTTATGTGCACCGACCACCATTAGTGAACACGGCGGTGGATTTTGTCAGCGACCGGCATCGAACCCGCAACCCTCAGATCACTGGCTCGACGCCCTTTGACAACCGGGCCATCGCGACCGCTCAGCTTTTGACATAAAATTGACTAAATGACTAGGCCATTAGCATTCGGTTCAAAGCTTGTGGGTTCGAGTCTCACCGTTGATATGGCTGTTTATAGCCGTTCGGAATCGGTTAAAAGCCTAATTAGCCCTTGTATAGCAAGAAGATAACTGCTCTAAACCAACCAACCAGTTTTTCATTAGTTAAAATTGTATAACTACAAGATTAAAAAGAACTTTTTATATACCATGTTTTTAAATTTTCTGTTGTATCACATAAACTTCACAATTCTATGTATTTACAGATACATTTTAAATTTTTTTAAATGAATTATCCCATCAACTTGAGAGAAAATGAAGTTAATTGGAAGTTAACTTGCGTTTAACTTTTCGTTCCCATCCCGGTCGATAGATGGATGCACCAGTCTACAAAACAAAATTAACTGTAAACGAATTCAATGCTACTTAAAGATGGCTAAAAGAATTAAAATATTGCATTCTCATCTTGTTCTGAGCTATTCTAAAAGTTTCAAATGTCTAGCTAGTCGGGAAGTTAGTTAAAAATCGATTCCAAGATTTGTACTTGACAAACACACGCACACAAACAAACAAGAAAGCTAGGTAATAAAAACATGGTAAAAATATTCCAAATGATATTTGAATGTATATAAAATATTTGAAGTTAATAAATTTTCGATGCTGATAAATAATCTCATTTTTTAAATCGCAAAAAAAAAAGTTTCACTAACATTTTAGGATACATGATTAATACCTGCAGCCAGGAAAGTAAAATATCTCTTTTATCACCTTTCACTCTACTATGACAAATATGTAAGTGTAAGTAACTTACGAGTGAGCAGAACGAAACCCAGAACCTATCCCGATAGATAAAGAAAAAACACCGTAAAAGTTCCGAATATTAACTCCAAATTATTAATACACTGCCGACGATTTTGATCTTCTGAATAATTTATGGCTGGAACTTACCAGATATAAAAATCTTTATCTGGAGTATTCAGGTGTGTAACCAAGCATCGAATCTTTAGAGAACGCGATCAATTCCAGTTTTATCGACAGAGGGAGAGTTGATACGGGACGTCAGAGCGTTCGTTCTCTTGCCGGAAGGTATGACGAGATTTCCCCAATCCATATAGAAAAGAGAGCAGAGAAAACCGTGTTCGAAGCACTGCCCAGTTTCATAATGTTTTTAATCTACGAAGAGTTGAGTTTTTTATATATATATAAAGATTGGCATCAAGATTGCAATAGCTTTTTTCCATTATTAGATTTATCTAGTAAACGTGTTTAGTTTTGAATTAGGTGAAGCAGAGTCGAACGTAACTAATTCGATTATTTCAGAAAATATAACGAGTTTGTATAAAAAATATACATGAAATATATTAAAAATAACTAAATATATTTTAAAGTATAAAAATATGTAATGTTAAATATATTTAAAAATATAACTATTAATGTTTTAAAATATTAATTATTAAAATATTAAAGGTAAGATGTTGCTCAATAGAACATAATTCGATTACCTGAGAAACTACAATGAGTACGAGCTCATAAACGAAAGTTTGGTACATAAAGGTGTCAAAATAGAAATATTTTATTTACCTGAGAAACTACAATGAGTACGAGAACATAAATTAAATTTTGGTACATAAAGGTTCCAAAACAGAAACATTTTTTTTTACTTGATAAACTACAATGAGTACGAGCTCATAAACGAAAGTTTGGTACATAAAGGTGCCAGAACTGAAATATTTTATGTACCTGAGAAACTACAATGAGTACGAGCACATAAACGAATGTTTGATACATTAAGGTGCCAAAACAGAAATATTTTATTTATCTGAGAAACTACAATGAGTACCAGCACATAAACGAAAGTTTGGTACATAAAGGTGTCAAAATAGAAATATTTTATTTACCTGAGAAGCTGCAATGAGTATTAGCTCATAAACGAAAGTTTGGTACATAAAGGTGTCAAGACAGAAATATTTTATTTATAAATATTAAAAATATCAAATATTAATCAGATGCTGCACAACAAAACTTAACTAATTTTATTATCGCAGAACTACAATAAGTACGAGATCCTCGCATTTGTAGTTAATATTTTATTCATAAATATTAATTATTCAAAATATTAAATATCATAAATGTTAAAAGTTAGATGTTGCACAACAGAAGATAACTAATTTGATTAGAATCAAATTAGTTATTTATTTCTAATTATCTGAGAATCTACAACGAATACGGGCTCTTCGTAGTCTGATGTTTATTAAAAATATTAAATATAAATATTGAAAATTAGATTTTTCACACTAGAACGAAACTAAAGTGATTATCTGTGAAACTACAATGAGTACGAGCACACAAGCAAAATTTGGGAAGTTAAAAGTGATCTAGGATACAAATATTTTATTTATAAATACTCTTTTAAATATTTTAATTTCTTTCGCATTATATTTGCTAAAATGAGTCGTTAAAGAAATCACTATAAACGTAAAAAATATTTTGCAATTGGAATAATTTTAAATTTTGAATCAAGCTTCATTTATCTACATCTTCTGAACTATTTTCTTTATTAGCTCATTTTTGTAGAAATTTTAGGCAAAAAACAAGGTTTTAAACAATTAGTCTTCAGGTTTTTAAAAATATTTGACAATTGTAATAAATTTAAATACTTGAGAATTTTAGATTTCAATCCATTCGTGTAATTCCTAAATGAAGAATTAGAATTAATTAATCCTCAATAATTCGGAACAGTAATTTCAGAGTTTGCCAAAAAAAAAGTTTTTTTCCTTTTACAAAAATATTTTTTTCCTTTTCATTTTTTTTTTCTTCTTCTGAGACTTTAACCGTTTTCTTTATCTTCGGCTTACAGTTGTATAATGTCACGTTATAAAGTTAGAAGGGTTTCTGAAAATATTTTTGCTCTAGGCTACTTTTGTTTGGCAGATAAATGGCTGTAATAAATGTGAAATTAGCGGGCTTGCAAACTATTGTAACGATGGAATTACAAGGAAAAATATAAATACTCGACAATGTCTGACCTGATTCTGACATAACTTGTTGCACTCTTTTTCAGCTTATTTCAGAGAAACCGAAATCGTGTTACAATATGGAACAACTGGTCAGACTTTTGGTTGCTTTCAGTAACATGATCATAGTTTTAGTATCATACAGATTGCAAATTTTTTTAATTTAAATGATCTTTACTTTTCAGCACAGATATTGTGCCGTTTCGTTTGACGATATTTGGGAATGATAACTCCAGATAATAATAACACCAGTTTATTTTTTTTATAGTCTTAAACAGGCAGCGAATATTACAAATAGTCACTAAAGATAACAATAGTCACAAGTAGTCACTTAAGTTCAGCAAGAGGCTTCAGATTTGACACAATATACTCACAGGCACAATAACAGGTGTATAGTTCACACAGAGCAGCTGAGATTTGACTCAGAAATGAATGAATGAATTTTTTTGCGACCCGAGTTCGGCATGCTTCTGTACCATTGGCGACATTTCCGATTTTACTAAAAATTAAAAAAAAATATATATATATTTCAGGTAGTCTCCTTTAACGAAACTACCGTGGGTTATTAACTTAGGATTACTTCTCGTTTGCTTACTTCTTTTTTTAACGCATTTTTGGTACTTTTCTGTTTAATTGTTTACTGTTACTGTGTTTGGAGCGCTATCAAAATTATAACTCGCGACGCAGGACAATTTTATTCTCACCGAAGGACCGTTATTGAGGAACGCAATCCTACACTGAAATTCTGTAACGAGATAACCACATCACCAAGGGGAAATCTAATTGGTTCTTGGAAGCCTCAAAAAGTCGCCAAATGTGTCGCTCAGCTCGCCACAATTCTCGAAAATTTCGCCAAAGTATCACAAATTGAAATCTAACGCACAGTGACCGTAAATGAGCGGTATTTAACACAAAATAGACATAAATTAAGGAAAATAAAAAAATATTTAAAAAATATTTAGAAATATTTACAGCCATTTACATTATTTTTTTTGTATTTTAATAGGGAGAAGAATTAATACAACTACAAACGTAACAGAAAACGACGGCTTGCAACAGGATATTTAATCTGTTGCAAGATTACAGAGATTAGTTTTATGATACGTTTAGCAATTTTATGAACCATTTGTTCTCGCAGACGCAATTTGTAATACGCCTGCTTGGCAAGCAGCGCTGGTTAAGCTTGCAATAACGCTGCGGGCCCGAGCGATCTTTCGGATTAACCGGTTAATACCAAGCTTACTGGAATCGCAACAGAAAATAGGTCACATCATGGCTAAATATCGATATTAAGGAAAGTTGAAAGTTGAAGAAGGGGGTTTATAAATCCGTCCACTTACTGTATCCTCGAAGAAGATTAAGAAAACTTAAAATTATGTAAATAACATACGACAGTGCTCCAGTCCTCGTTTGTATAGTAAATTTGTAAAAGAATTTGGATGATGATAAATATATATATATATTTTAATAACACCCTTTAAGATAGAAAGGTGTGAAAATAAAATCTTTTGTCTAAGCACTAAAATATTAAAAAGAAAATTTGGACATAAATTTCCTTACTTAATTTATTTAAAGCTCAATTATGGATTCATTTCGTTTTGGAAATGTTCGTGAATAAAGTTTAAAATTGGCAAATAGCTATAAATTAATTTTCAAAGCTATTATAGGACGACTTTAATTGTATTAAAGCAAAACGTTGTACTTTATTTTTGGTAATCAGAGAGAAATTTTTTCATGAATTATCTATAAAAGACTTGGGGCTTTTTCCATGTAGCTACATATAAAAAAAATATATATTTCAGGTAGTCTCTTCTAACACTGGGTAGTAATTATCTATAATAATAAAGCAAGATCGGGTTCTGTCTGTCGCGGTCACACTTCCAGATGTACCGGCTAAAATTCGGCCATATTTGAAAATGTCGAAATTGATGTATTTTTTTTTCATGAAAGTACATAAATGTTACATATTTGGAAAGAGCTTTAAACACTGGTAATTTTTTTCTGCGTACACTTAATCTGTTACTTTAATAGTTTTAGAGATAATTCAATTCTAAATGCATACTCCACCGAACAAAACATAAACACGGCGTGATTGATTCACAGCGTGATTCTCACTAAAAAATGAATCATTGAGAAATGAAAAATATACCCATGCGGTGATGTCAAACTTCAAAAGAGATAAAGTTTGACGTCACCGCATGGGTATATTTTTCATTTCTCTTGATATATTACGCTAACAGGCGTGGCACTGGAATAGACGTTTATGTATAATGAAGAATGGCAAATGCTACGGCAATTTTATTTTGCTTTCGCACATTGTTGGGCAATAAATTGACAAAAATCATTATACAATTAAATTTAAAAAAAAATTTGAGCCCCAATTTCATTTTTGCTGCGTTACCTTTCTCGGGTCTGTAACGGCATAAAATGTAAATAATTGATTTAAAATTGACTCTCAAATATTTTTATAATTTTTAAATGTTACTTTTGTAATTATTGTTAAAAATAACTGTGTGGCGACAGTTATATACATAGTTTTTCTTTAGAGTGCAGTTGAGTTGAAAAATAAAATGGTTTGCTGTTGATAAGTTGTATTATTAGTTTTTCTTTATTTAAATACCGTTAAATTAGTAAGTTCTTCTTACGTTGTCTCAACTAGGAGGCAACAGGTCCTAAACATTAACTGAGCCGAATTTGGTCCCGTTCGGTGAAACAGTCTAGGATTCTATAGCGGACAAACAAACAAACGAGCTCTTTTATATACATAGATATAAAACAGTTCCGTGAGTAACTGACAGATAACGCACAGACCAAACAGCTGGACCTAAAGTGCTGAACGTACTTTCATTTGAACACAATCAACACGAAATCGGCGGCCATCCTAAACTCGAAAGCGGAGTACATTCTCACCGATTCAAGTTTGGTGGAAAGTTTTACCCGCTAAGTGAGAAATACGAAGTGAGTTTAGCTCCGGAGAAATCGTCTGTACCGATTTTCTTCTAGCTTGCGAGAACGCCCTCGTCATGACGTCATTTCTGACGTTTCTTGATAGTGAATTCTTTTTGCCTGAGACTAGGCCCGTAGGCCCGTATATCCTTTCTTCAGAGGTTGTTGAATCATTAAACGTGAACATGTGACATAAGATTATTTTTGTTCTCATTTCATAGTTCTATATCTATCTTTAGTATTGTTTATACGTGGTTTTCAGTTTTGATTTTAGATATATAGAATCATGTTTGAACTGTCCAAACAACAAATAATTCTTTAATTTTCATTTTCAGTTTACCGATTTTTTTTCAAAACTGTTCATATTTCATGCATTTCTTTCTTTGCTGATTAGTTTAGTTTTTGGTTTTTGATAAATATTCTACTAAGATATTTTTGTATGAAGTTCAACATTTCTTTATTTTGTTGATTAAAAGCTAAAATATTTAAAAAGTGCATATTCACATTTTCTTTATATAAATGTTTATATTTAGGAAATTTTGGTGTTTATTGAGAGGTTTATTTGTTTTTCCAGAATACCATATGCTCCGGAAGCCTGTTTAATATTTCAATTGTGCTTATCTTTTGACTAAACCGAATACAGAATATCTCGCAACATATACATGTGCAATTCTGCCTAATACATGCACTCATATAATTTCAATGTACAATGAATGGATTATTATGTCACCAATAACACAAATTTCAGGAAATTTGAATTTTTGTATCGCAGGAATATAGGCTAAAGTAGCCAGCCGATTTATTTTCACATGAAAATTTATCCTTTTTTAATGCAGGTATGCTCATATCATACCTGGTGGTGGTGGGTGTTAATACGAATAACAATTTTTTCTTTTTGTAGTCTTGTGGGGGGAGGGACTGCAAATTAATAGTGCCTCTTATGAAAACTCTTCCTCTCAATCAATCAATTCAAAGCCGTCTGTCTGGTGGACGGATGACCCGAGCATAGCCGTGCAAAACACGGCTAGTTAGATATTTGTTTTAATATGTATAAATACAGATTTGCATTGGGCGGATTGATCCACGCATCTAAAGTCGAATGTCATGACACTTTTGTATATGCCTTGAATGCCGCCGTCGGTTTTTATCTGTGTGCCAACACTGGGCAGAACTGGGGAAATCCACCGGAACTTAAACAGCACTTGAGTCCTCCCGATGCAACCAATCAGAAGCAGTTTCGTTTTTCTTTTGGCGATGTTTGTGCAGTTACAATCTGTTTCTGAAATCTTGTTTATATTTGTGAAATTAAAAATGAAAATAATACAAAAATTATCAATATATATAAAACACATCCGTAACTGACACACTGACTGACTGACAGATAACGCACAGACCAACCCGCTGGACCTAAAGGGCTGAAATTTTGCATGGCGATTCTTCTTATAGTGTAGGGGTGCACTAAGAAAGATTCTTGAAATGTTCTTCTTACATTTTTTAAAATTAAATTTTTAAGCTGTTTTTGTAACTTTTTTAAAGTTTGCATTTAAAATAATAATTTAAGGGTTATAAAGTTTTATATCATGAGAAAGATCATAAAAATTCCTTAAAAGTGAAATCTTTTTTGAATCTTTACCTCCATTGTCTGATTTTTGGTGAAATTTTAAAGATTAATTTTTAGATTTTAATTTATTAAATGCTGATTACGTGATTTCTTTTTCTGGTACTTTAAATTAATTTATTGTTACGTGCATAACAACGAAATAGACAAAAAAAATTTTTTTTTCTTGCTAATGCGGCAGACGATTGGACATTATCCAAAAATATATTAAAATACCATAAAAGATATGTTCCTCAAACTGTACTATATTAACTGTACTATATTCTTTAGTATGTTGTATTAGATTTAATTAGAATATTTTCTTCTACATTATTTTGTCTATAAAAATATTCGTTACGATTTTTTAAAAATAATTTTTGGGTTTTTTTTACACCAATTAAATACACTCATGGACAAAAAATTAGCTCACCAAGAAATAATTGCGGGATTGTAACGAAACTTGCAATGAAGGTACATGTCGGGGAGATATGCAAATGATTAGAAATGCAGCATGATTGCGCATTACGTATAGCCGGTAGAGTGCGTTGAACATCGTACTCTGTGGAGTATAAAACAGGTAACCAAAGCTTGTTTGAATGTACTGAATCATTTACAAAGGAAGAGCTGAGATAGACATGCCATTACGCCGTGTTCGAAGACAACATAAGCAGTTGTCGCAGTTTGAGAGGGGGAGAATCGTCGGGATGATGGAAGCTGGGTGGTCAGCTAGGCGAGTAGCTCGTCAATTAGGCCGCTCTGATTGTGTTGTGAGGTGGTATTGGGACCAGTGGACCCGAGAGATGTTATGTACACGAAGACCAGGCTCAGGGCGCCCTCGACAGACCAGTCGTCGAGAAGACCGCCACATCGTAAGAAATGCACGCGTACAGCCAACTGCTTCATCGGCCGCCATCCAGGCACAGGTAGCACCTTCACCAGGGGCCTCTGTGTCTTCTCGAACCATACGAAGGCGCCTGGCTGAAGGACAGTTGGTATCGCGGCGCCCATTACGTGTGCTGCCCTTGACGCCCACCCATCGACGCCTCCGTTTGGAGTTTTGCCGCGCACGAGGAAACTGGACTGCAGCGGAATGGAACCAGGTCGTCTTTAGCGACGAATCCAGATTCAATCTCGGCGGTGATGACAATCGTGTTCGTGTGTGGAGAGCCCGTGGGGAACGCTTCAATACTGCCTTTGCTGTACAGCGACACATCGCTCCCACAGCTGGTGTGATGGTATGGGGTGCCATTGCCTACAATACACGGTCACCCCTAGTATTGTTCCGTGGCACCATGACAGCCCAGCGGTATGTTCATGAAATCCTGAAACCACATGTGTTGCCACTCATACAACGGCTCCCAGGAGCAATTTTACAACAAGACAATGCTCGGCCTCATACGGCAAGGGTGTCACAAGACTGTCTCCTCACTGTTACTACCCTTCCTTGGCCTGCCCGATCCCCAGATTTGTCTCCAATTGAGCATATCTGGGATCATTTGGGACGACGAGTTGGGCATCCCACGAGTTTGAACGAACTAGAGGCAAGGTTACAGCAAATATGGAACGAAATTTCTCAAGATATCATACAGAACTTGTATGACTCAATGTCCGATCGTATAGCATCGTGCATTCGCGCTAGAGGGGTCCAACGGAGTATTAACTCCTCCGTTCTTTTGACTTTTTCTCTGAAATAAATTATCCTTTTTCTTTGATTTTCTTATCATTTACTTATATCAAAGTAGTCATTACGTATGTAAAATTTCGTTTCATTTTGACAACTCCTTCTTGGTGCGCTAATTTTTTTGTTCATGAGTGTACATTGATTCTTGTATTTAATTTGAATGTATTCCGTAGCGAAGTCCGTGTATTCAGCTAGTAAAACATAAACCTAATGAACCACATTTTCTAATTTTTTGTTCCTATTCTTAGTCAAATTGTTATCTTTAAATTTTTTATGTGCAGTTATTAGTATTGTAATTATGTTGTAAGATTATATTATAGAGAAAAATGTGAGGGGGTCGATGTAGGAAAAAGGTTGAGAACCCCTGCTCTAAATCAAACCAAACCTAAACTCATGGTTAAGAAGAAAAAAACATTAAAAACAATTCGATTCAAAATTTTAAATGCCCACCAGTAGTATATTTTTTCCATGAGTTAAACGTCACGAGGGCATTTCTATATTTCTTGTTTCATTAGAAAGTTTTAGCGAACTGGAGAAAGGTAGAAACTGCAATCTGTCAAACCGATAACAATCGCACCTCGGCGTTTAAAAACAAGAGAGTTCGGAAAATTTGCTCGAAACTATTAATTTATTGTCGACGAATCTGTTCCTCCTGAATAATTTATGAACTTCGCGGAACAAAAGAATCTTTAAAAAAATTCTTATCGGAAGTCTTCAGGTGTGTAGCCAAGACTTTACTTCGGATCTTTTGGGATCACGATCAATTTTATATATTTTACCGATACGGGAACAGATAATTTACTGAACTTTTTTTAAAAGAAAGATTTTCTAATTTCAAATGAAATATGAAGGAATAATTCCTTCATACTGAAACTTCTAAAACGTTGTGCTATTTTAAAAACTTCAGTTTTTCTTTGAAGCAGTTAAACTCCGTTTTAGAGAGGTAATTATGAGTGTTAAACATGTTGGAATTAATCCTTTTTAATTACTCCTTAAAGGATAAAATTGAAGAAAAAAATGCAAGTGGACTTTCAGTTGGTCGAAAAATTATCTTGTGAAAAGAAACATTACGATACACACGGTAGTTATAATTAAATTTCCACTTTGAAATGGTCATAAAAGGAAAACTACTGGACCAAATTTTATCAAACTTGGTAATAGTTTAAAGGAGGTCATGGGAATTTCTTTTCCGCCAAGAAAAAAGTTCAAAAACTCACCACCAGGGGGGGAAATGGCACTATATGCAATATTGGTAAACGAAATAAGGGTCGGAATCTAACTTAACCTTTTGTTACACGGGTTTAACATTTTGTATATCCTTAAGAAAGATTGACCTAAACAAAATTACCATTTCAAGTGTGCGCATTCCGGAAATAGTTTTCTTACAGATCGCTAATTTGTGAATTTTGAAGCCGGAATTCGGCCCTAAGACATGAAGATATTGGTTTAATTGTGATTATGGTGATAACCTAAAGAATTTGGCGGAATTGAAAGAGGCGATACACCGACATGTCCGTAACATTTGTCCTGATATGCTATGAGCTACTGTTGAGAATGCAGTAATGCGATTTAACTTGCTTTCGGAAAAAGGTGGACGCCACATTGAACATGCTTTGTAACGCGTTTCAGAAATGATTAAACACATTTTAAACCGGTGTCTTCATGTCTTATTGCGTTTAACAATAATGCATACAATCCCATTTCCACCCTGGTGGGGAGTTTTTGAACTTTTATTTATTTATATATATTTTTTTTTGGCGGAAAAGAAATTCCTATGACCTCCATTAAACTATTACCAAGTTTTATTACATTTGGTCCAGTAGTTTTCCATTTATGACCATTTCAAAGTGGAACTTTAATTATAACCACATTGATTTACATTTTGTATAAATGGTATATTTTGTATTTATAAATTGTAAATTCAAAATTTTTTAAAGCACACCATTAGAATATATATATATATATATATATAACTTAAATTGAAGTAGTTAGGAATTAACTAACAATTTCTAATAATTTCAATTTATTTATACGTCTTATATGAAATGCGTTATAAATTAGCGTTATATACAAGCTATAAGTGGTAAAGCCTCAATAATTGATATTAAAAGGTCCATAGTTCCATTTAAATCCATTACTTGCAGCAACTTCCTCGTTCGCATTCTAGGAATACAGTTTCTTCAGATTTTTACGAAGGACTGGTGACAAGGAAATGGCGATTGCAAAGTGAACTTGGAGAAAACTAACAATAGAAACAAAAAAAAACATTGATGTAAACCTTTAGACTTTAGTTTGTTTTCATAAGAATAAAATTAAATTAAAAATTCATTAAAAATCAGATCTTGTTTTCTCATTCGTAAGGGAAAGGCATCTTATTACAAATTCACGAAAGCATCTGCTTCATCTCACTTTCTACCTCTGGCAACACCTTGAAGTGAGTTAAACAGCGCATAATGATTCTGTCTAATACACAAATTCAATTCCAAATTTTGTTTTTCACGTAAGATTTGTATGTAACGTTTATGCAATTTCAAATCTACAGTGGTACCTCTACTTACGAGTTTAATTCGTTCCATGACGGAGCTCGTAACTCGAAATACTCGTAATTCGAATCAATTTTCCCCATTGAAATGAATGGAAATGCCATTAATTCGTTCCGGGTTCCCCCAAAACACCACAATTTTTTGTTACATGTTTTAAAATAAGAAAAATGAACTTATAAACGACGAACATTGTATAAATACGCAATTGAATATAATGTACTGAAATAAATTTGTTTCATTAAGTGTAATGTACAACATTTACCTTGGAGATCAGACTTGAAGATGCTGATGGAAGAGGAGGAGGAAGGCTGAACTGGAAAATTAAATCTTATTCGTTGAATTTTGACCTTTTCGCCCCGCATTCCTCACTTTCGCTTTTATTACCAGCTACTCTCTTAAAGTGAACGAGTGAGACACGGAAGCTGGGCGATTGTTGCATCGCTCACTGTGGCTGCAATGTCCAGATTCTTCTTTCTGAGAATCCGAAGAACGTTTTCTCAGATTCCGTAGAAGGGAGAGAGCTTGCGATCCTAGGACCAACGTCTTCCCATCCCTTAGACCCTATGGGGAGTTCCAGTGTGGGGGAGGGAATTGAAGCTATCTCTCTGTGAGAGAGGTTGACGCTTTTCGGTTTCAGAGGGTGACTCAAGTTTGGGCAGAGCAAGCGGCCCCGGTTGATAATTGTTCAGTGTTTAAGACTGGCTAGTAGTCTCAGAATAATATGTATACAATTGTATAATAATAGTACATAAAGGTTGTAGATATTATATGCTTCTTGTGTTCTCATTTGATGAGCACGTAACATGGCATTCGCTACTCAAACTAGCGGTGAGATATCTGAAGCTTGCTCGTAACCCGAATTTTAACTCGTAACTCGAAGCAAAAAATCTACCGAGAGAATGCTCGTATCTTGAAAAACTCGTAAGTCGAGACACTCGTAAATCGAGGTACCACTATATTTATAAGAACAATTATAACAACGCAAATAACAATAGATTACTGGCAATATTTTTGGCCGATTATTGGCCCCGGATTCATGATTATCGATTGTTGACCCCGAGATATAAGAATAATTACAAGATAAAAAGAACTTTTTATATACCATGTTTTTAAATTTTCTGGTGAATCCGATAAACTTGACAATTCTATGCATTAATAAATACTTTTTTAAAATTTTTCTGATGAATTATCCCATCAACTTTAAAGAAAATGAAGTTAATTGGAAATTAACTTGTGTTTAACTTTTCGTTCACGTCCCGGCCGATAGATGGCTGCACCGGTCTACAAAACAAAATTAACTGAAAATGAATTTAATTATGCTAAAAGATGGCTAAAAGCATTAAAAGTCATCGTGTTCTGAGCTATTCTAAAAGTTTCAAATGTGTAGCTAGTCGGGAAGTTAGTTAAAAATCGATTGCAAGATGTGTACTGGACAAACACACAAACACACACACATACAAAAAAGAAAGTTAATAAAAGCATGGTAAAAATTGGTTTTTAAACTAATAAATGTTTCCCCAAGTCCATTATACTTGAAAGGAATAGATGGGTGTCTGGCATGCTGTGTTTTATACATCATAAATGCTGGATTTGTTTGCAATTCTACACTGAAAAAAAAGGAATGTAATAATGTAAGAATAGTGTACCCCTGAAAACATTTGAAGCATAATAAATCAACATTCTCTCCACTAAAATTAGACCATGATTATCCAAATTAAAGGCCTTTTTAATGTCTGTAGTTCCAATTAGCTTCTACCTTTCCGCTAATTTTTTCTCTAAATTTTGGCGAATGTTCGATGGAAAAAAGTACCTTCTATTTCATAGATAAAAGGAAGGAGACTTGGTGAGATATCGTCCTCAAAAATGTAAAAAATACTTGAATCGGTCTTTTGAAAAGGAGTAATCTTCATTTTTAAAAATTTCTCATGAGAAGCAAAAAACTATAACTCGCCTTCATGCAATATTAGTTAGAATAAATTTAGTATTTATTATGTTTATAAGGCAACAATCCTGATGTAAAAATATAATTTGTAAATATATTTTTTACTTGGGGGGGGGGCAGAAAAGTTGGAGAAAAGTGGACATCATTTTTTGAAAAGTGGAGATGACTCCTTTTAAAAATAACCGATTCACTTACAGAAGGTAATTGAAGCCCTAATTAATCACATTTCAAAATTTATTCATCTTTAAGTTTAGACTAACAGAGGGAAAGCTCCAAATTTCATGTCTGAAATTATGAATCATCAACGACATGAATGGACAAAAGAATATTTAGATTATATGATAACAAACCTTCATTCCAGGGGTTCTGCCGAAATTATGTTGAATTCTTCACGATCTATGAATAGTACGCAACCCAAACTGTGCTCTAATGGGTGATAAAAATTTGAAATCGATAGAAATAAGTTAAGACCCTTTTAATGTTCTTTCACCAAGGAATTGGTAACCTATTATTTGTATGGTACTATTAGTCTTTCACATCATTTGCTGTGTAATGACCCGAAAATTGATACAAGACTACTAGAATTACATTACGTTTTTATTTGTCTTTATTTTTTTAGTATTTATGTGAATTTCAAGGGTCAGCCGGTTGGTTTCTCTCAGTTTGAAAAATAACACGTATAGATAAATTTCTAGGGTAGAAGTAAAGATTTTCTAAAAACTGAATAAAATTTCAGGTAGTTATAGATGCATGGCTAGTATATAATAAAGATTCTTTAGTTATTCGTAATTATCGGCATTTCTAGATAAATTGTCTACAGTCAGGTCTCCCGACGAGAAAAAAATAATAAACCCCGTGGCATCTCAAAATACCCAGCTTTAAAAAAATTATTTTTAAAAATTCTGAAAAAAATACAAATAAGCTCATACAGTCCATTTTCTAACTGTGTGATCCATTTTCTGATAATCTAGAACAGTGGTGTGAAAACTGTGGGACGTGACCCATATGGGGGTTGCTGTCACTTCGGGGTAAACTTATATCATATTGAATTATTTAATTTAAAACGTCGATATAACATATCGGGTTGTAGCGAAAGTTTTCCGCCAAAAAACGTTCTTAATAAAGTTAGAAAAAAAAACACGAAAGCAGTACCTTTAGTGCGGGTAGTAATCACCACCTAAATCTATGATTTTCTGCCAACGTTTTAGTAGTTTTTCGGCCCAGAAACTTGGTGGCCATGAGTCCACCAGTCCAGTGAATAGATCAACCTCATTTCGGACGTCCTGTGCAGAATGGAAGATAGCACCATCAAGATGTAGCTGCAAGTGTGAAGGTAGAGGTCCGAAGGAGCTATGTCTGGGCTATGTGGTGGGTGTGGCGAAAGATCCCATTCGAGTCCGTACAGAGTCCAGCCGGTGAATGCAGACACATGTGGTCTTGCATTATCTTATGGAACAGTAGGTTCTTGCGCCGGAACTCAGGTCGGCGTTTTGCCTTGATAGCAGAGTCAACACGGACTAGCATCTCGCTGTACAACTTACTGTCGATGGTTTTATCTTTTTCCAGATACTCTTTGTGGATAATACCACGGCAATCCCATCAGATACAAAGCAAGATCTTTTTGTTAGTCAAATTGCGCTTTGCGACGCTGTCTACGGGCTCACCGGGCGCAGACCAACCCCCTTTTCGGCCTGTGTTGTTGAAGTGAATGCACTTTTCATCACAAGTGACGATCCGGTCCAGAATTTTGTCCTTGCGTTGATATTCGAGCAGATTAGTGCAGGCCTGAACACGCCTGTCCTTATCTTCTTGAATCAGCTCATGCGGCACCCAGCGATTGAACTTGTACGTCAAGTTTATGCGATGCATAGTGCGACTAATGGCATGGCACTAACGTCTAATACCTTAGCTAGCTCTCGAGTGGTTGCCTACTGATCTTCTTCCACAAGTTCTCGCAGGCGGGCCTAATCAACATGAGTAGGCCTGCCAGAGCGCTCTGCTTCTTGAATGTCATAGTCCTTGTTTTTGAACTTTCGGTAACAAACCTTCACAGTGTCATATGATACAACAGTAGTACCTAAATCTGTACACATGATTCGGTGACATACTGTAGCTGACGTTTTGCAACAAAACTGGAAGTAAATGATGGTTCTAATCTGGTAGCGTGATAGTACCATTTCAGAACCTTGTAATTAATGATAATGATATTTTTTTACAAATTTCACAACAGTGTTCTAAACAATTCTTTTTCTTTCAAATGCCAAAAATCGTTTGACAAAATATGATTAAACACGCCAACGCCAAATGTTTGCGCAGACGATATTTGAGTGGCGGGAAACTTTCGTAACAGCCCGATACTAATCGTCTCGAAATCATACTCTCTTTGATTTTTGCGTAGATGAAATACAAATTATTAATATTGAAATATGAGTATTTAATCACATGAAATTTGCCAAAAACAAGTGCAGGACGTAAGCGAGATTTTTTTAATTGTCATGCTAGTAAATGTATACCACAAATATGCAATTCATAAATATTTAAAAGAATTTGTCAAAAATTTTCTTATTCCTATTTTCTATGTTTATGTTAACATTTTCCTAATAAATAAAACAAATTTGCTACTGACAAAAAATTTCAATGGGGGTCAAGTGATTTTTTATGAGGAGCACCTTCTGCTCAGTGCAAAAGGTAAAACTCATCTTTTCTTCCCTTGCATTCAAAGTATTCGAGTCAAAGGAGCAGAAAAACGGCTAGTGCTGCCATCTGTTATCAGTTTAAAGAAGTAAAAACATTTTAAACCTTTAATTAAAAAAAAATTTCAAGATTTTTTAATGTTAAAAAAAACGAGAAAAAAATCTGTACCGTGCAAGCCGTGCCCCTGAAAGGATCAAAGAAAATGGGTAACGGTCGAATAAAGTTTGCACACCACCCGTCTAGAACATGCTCCTTTTACAATTTATGTTTTAGGTATCCAGAAACGACAATTTTGAGGATATCTATCTTTTTATTCAGCCATCATACGATAGTTCACAGTTTCAGTTTTAAGAGAATGTGAGTTTTGTGTTGTGGACTCTATTAACATATGAAAAAAACACTCTCTACGCTCTCTACGCAAGGGTGAGATAAAATAGTCAACGGATCATAAAGTGTGATAAGATTCCATATTTGGAATTATGGAATACGTCTTTGATATTACCTAACAAATTTAGAAATTCTGGTATGGTTTCGTAAGAGAGATACATATAACGATTCAATCGAAATGATCTCCTTTTGTATCATGTTACATTCATTAATTTACATTATAATATAATTAAATTAATATATTTAATTATGTTTACAATGAAAGATATTAATTTTTGCAGTATTTGCTTACAAGGCAAAACCTCAAATTTTGAGATCATTTGAAAAAAAAAAAAAAAATTGGGTCTCTGAAAAACCCAGATCTAGGTTTAAAATCCCTGTCTGTTTAAAGTTTTAGCCCTGTCTGTCTAGGTTTAAAAGTCTGGGAGCTCTGTCTAAAGTATAGATAATATTTTTAGAATATACTAGGGTCTTCGCCCCTAGGCTGGCTACGCTCGCTCCTCTGTGATGGCTAATAGCGAGATAGATAGGAGTGATTCTCGGGCGATGTAACAACTTCCATCCATTTACTGTTGTCACCCTGAATGCGAAGGGCGTTTCATCACTGCTGAATTATCAGCTTTAAAATTCAATTAAAAATCGAAAATTTAAGATAGAGACTTGAAATGAGGTTTTTATGAATAAGAAAGCTTTCAGCTTTCTTATTCATAAAAAGATGATGTAAATATTTTCTTTGTAAGATTAAATCTTGAAGAACATCGATATTACATCCACATAGAGGACGATACTTCTTGAAAAACTGTGTTTCATTTTTTGGTGAAAATATTAGTCTGTTTTAAAATATTTTTAAACAAATGAGGTCTAGTTTGAAAGAGAAATGTCTGTAGTCTTAGATTCTAAACAGATCAAAATTCTACGATCGTTTTTTGGCGAGTTATCGTAATCTGAAGATGAAAGAGTCAATATTTTCCCACAAAACATAAAATAAAATAAGAAAAACTTAAAAGTCCGACGAAGATGAGACATGTCTTATTTTGTTCCCCACATTTTTCTGCATCTATTGGTATCGGTCTCGACCCCATACCCCGAGCAGTTTCGGAGGAGATAGCGTGACAAGCTTTTGACAGCGGCGGCGGGAGTTACTTTTTTTTAGAATAGAGAGATATATAATTTTTAGGTACTTCCAGCCTGAAGACGAATTAATGTCATGTTTATAAATATATTGTTACCAGATCCCACGTTTTATGATTAGTAAGGAGAATGTAGGCAGATTTGCCCCAAATTTACCAATTATCCTAGGGAAAAATTGATTAGTGGTTTCCTGGCTAATGAAATGAAAAACGTCATAGTTGTTAACGAAAGTAAAACTTTGTATAATTTATGGTAATAATCATAGACGCATCTCTAGCATTTAGATAAGATTGTTTAGCTATTCATAATTTCCGGTATTTCTAGATAAATTGAATACAGTATAGATAAAATTCTTAAAATATATATTATTTTTAGGTACTTCCATCCTGAAGACGAGTTAATGTAAAGTTTATAAATACATTGTTACCAGATCCCACGTTCTGTGATTAGTTAGACGAATGTAGGCAAATTATCTTTCATGCACCGATTCGCCCTAAATTTACCAATTATCCTAGGGAATAATTGATTCTCAGTAGTTTCCAAGCTAATGAAATGAAAAACGTTATAGTTCTTAAAGAAAGTAAAACTTTGTAAAATTTATGATAATAATCATAGATGCATCTCTAGCACTTAGATAAGATTCTTTGGCTATTTATAATTTCCGATATTTCTAGATAAAGTATCTACAGTATGGATAAAATTCTTAAAAAATATATTATTTTTAGGTACTTTTAGACTGAAGACGGATTAATATAAATTTATAAATACATTGTTACCAGCTCTCACACGTTGAATGATTAGTAAGGCAAATGTAGAGAAATTGTCTTTAATATACGGATTCTCCCCAAATTTACGAATTAACCTAGGGCATATTTGGTTCTCAATAATTTTCAAGCTAATGAGGTGAAAAACGTTATTTTTAAACGAAAAATATCTTGTAAAATTTATGGTGATAATCATAGATGTTATAGTAATCATAAATGCTTATAGACCAGGGTTTCTCAAACTTTTCCTGCGATCGAACACTTCGTAAATCCTGAAATTTTCAATGAACACTTTGCTTATTTTGTAGGGTATGCAATAACACATAATCTATAAAAAATTTTAAAAAATTAAAAAAAAAAATTCAGTATTTTCTAATTATGCATGAATACTTATTTTTTAGATATTTTATAGAGTATTAATCCATCAAACATTTTGAATTTCTTGTTTCAATTGGAAGATATAAAACAATTCCAGGTTTTCTTGGAACAACTATTAACCTTCAGCGGAACACCAGTGTTCCCCGGGACAGTTTGAAAAACCCATAGTTTTGGAAACCCTGCTTTAGACTATGGTAATAATCATAGATACATCGCTGTCGTACAGCTAAGAATTTTTATTTTTATTTTCCAGCATTTCTAGATAAATTGTCTATAGTATAGCTAAAATTCTTAAAATATGTATAAATTTTAGGTACTTTTAGCCTGAAGACGAATTTAATATAAAGTTTATAAAGGCATTAGCAAGTCGAATGTAGACAAATTATCTTTAATATACCGATTTGCCCAAAATTTACCAATTCTCAAAGGGAATAATTGGTTTCCAGTAATTTCCAAGCTAATGACGTGAAAAACGTTATATTTTTTGAACGAAAAAAAAAACTTTGTAAAATTTAATCTCTTCAAAAATTACTTTTTCTTTGGCACCGACATGAAAGAAAAAAAAAAGCTAAACTATTTTCTCACGCTGTGGTAGCTTAATTTACAGTCTTTTTTTTTTAAAGCACTTTTTAAATTAGTCGTTCTTCCGCAAATTCACTTTTTTTTCTTTCTTCTGAAGATAACGGTTAAAATTCCGGATGAGAGAGCTAAGTTAAAAAGGAGAGAAAAAAAGCAAGAAAAAAAAACTCCAACTTTTGAATAATTAGCCAATGCGTCAGACGATTTCCGAAGTTAATTTATATGTTAATATTTTATCCCTATGTATTTGTCCTTTCATAAAATCCATTCCCGCGGAATGCAAATGCAATTAAAGCCGAAGCGGGAATGTATCGCGTTTGAAAAAGAAAAATTGGAGACGTTTTTAAAAATTAGGGGGGGGAGAGAAAAGGAATTTTGAAGAGTAATGTCAGCCATTATTCACTCTGGTGTCTCTTAATTTGATTAATTAATTGGAAACGTTAGACACGGCCGTGTGTCAATTAAAGCGAGCGCATTAGTTTTGATTTGAGGGATGTGTAATACTAGAATTGGAGTGAGTATGAAATTAGCGTTGTTCCCGTTTGAACCGGTGAAGATTTAAGAGTGGCATTTAGCCGTATTTTTCGGAATTCCTATTAATTTTGAACGGAATTGTTTTTGTTTTTTTCAAATCCAAATTCGGATGCAGGGGAGCTTGTCATTTCAGCTCTCCGTGTTCTAGTAACGATATATCCGAACTGACAGGAAACCGTTAAAGGAAATATGTGATCAGTAATTAACTGAATCACGTAAGAAAGAATTATTTTATTGTCTTGTACGAGTCTTTGATTTCAAGCTTATCTTCATTGATAGATTTATCGCCAGTGCTTGGATAATTATATGGTCGTAACCAAATACGGCGATAAATTTCGCCAAGTGGTGGACGATTTGAATTGGTGACTTCTTATGGGGATTGCTAGTAGAGTTTAGTCGTTCTTGGACGTTTATTTAATTTCGTACATAGCAGTTTATCAGGACTGTGTGAAATGGATCTCGCAATGGTAAAAACCACAGATTTCACCGTAGTTTAGTTTCTGTTATACTAACATCAAGAGGTATAAACCCTTCTTATAAAGTTATTGTAACCCCTAGTCTTTTTCCACGTTTCAAATAAATATCACAGGAAATGCTTCAAATCACCCGAGATTATACCATTTTTTTACCATGTTTTTATTAACCCGCTTTCTTATTTGTTTGTGTGTGTGTTTGTCCAGTACAAATTTTGGAATCGATTTTTAACTAACTTCGCGACTAGCTAGAGATTTGAAAATTTTAGCATAGCTCAGAACACGATGACAATGCATTATTTTAATACTTTTAGCCATCTTTAAGCACGACTGAATTCATTTTCAGTTAATTTTGTTTTGTAGACTGGTGCAGCCATCTATCGGCCGTGACGGGAACGAAAAGTTAAACGCAAATGATTACGACTTTGATACCTCTTTATTACGCATTTGATCATTTTCTTTCAAGTTTATGGGATAATTCCTCAAAAAAATTTTAAAAAAGTATTTATTAATACATAGAATTGTCAAGTTTATATGATTCAACACAAAATTTAAAAACGTGGTATATTAAAAGTTCTTTTTACCTTGTAATTATTTCAAGTTTCAAATAAATATCATAGGAAATGCTTCAAATCACCCGAGATTATACCATTTTTTTAAACCCATAATTTAACATAACAGTGGGTATGTGCATATGTGTGCAAACTTTTAAAAAAACTCGTTAGTCTTGTATGCTGCTTTCTTTCTACATTAAAATCCTTCAGTCACTATCAATCCCTTTTACTCTTATTAGAAAAAATTCGCCTGAAAATACTCCTCGCCCCTCGAAAAAAAAAATTTATCTTTTGAGAGGCCAAATCCAATTGAAGTTATGAAAGAACGAAGTACCAAAAAATGAAAAGTACTAAATAAAGGAAGAATAAAAAAATGAAACGAAAAAGGAAAATATTAATATTAAACTAAGCACAGTAATTTCTTGGTTTTTTATTAAAATAATGATAAACTCTATAAAAAAACTGCGGTTCAATACTTTGAATATATACCAAGATGTTATTGATTAAATTCACTTTCTTCCTATTTTAAACGTCGCCAGGGCACAGTGATAAACATTGCCTGTTTTATTGGAAATTTTAGCGAAATTGAAAAAAAAGGCAGAAACGCAAATCTGTCAAAATGATAACAAAAGCACCCTAGGGATAATGCATTTGGGATCCAAATTTTTGATTAACATTCCTTCAAGCATTATTTAACAATTTATATTATTACTTGTGCAGGCGTGTATACTAATGTGACCTTTTGGAATTCAACCCTTTCAAGGGAAATAACTTCCACCTTTTGTACGGTGCAGATTTTTTATCGCGATTTTTTTAACCTAAAGAATCTTGAAAATTTTTCCAATTAAAGGCTGCAAAATGTTTTTACTTCTTTAAACAGATAACAGATGGCAGTACGAACCATTTTTCTGTTCATTTAACTGGAATTCATTGAATGCAAGTGAAAAAAAGACTAGATTTAGGCGTTTGCACTGTGCAAACGGAGCACCTCTAAGCGTTAATATCTGTGTTCAAAATGTAGGTATTTCCATATTCAGCAATATGCTTACTTGGGCGCCAAATGTTTCGATTTATACAAATTGGTGAGTTCCTTTAACTTTAGCTACGTAACGTTGCCTTTCTTAAGATAAGTGAGCCTTACAAATACATTTTCAACGATGGAACTAACCTTTTCCTACATAGAAAACCATTTATTTCGGAAGCTGTACAATTTGCGTGCAGCATATCCAGCACATTTTCAATACCAACAACCCTTTTTAGTTCTGATCCGAACACAAGTACAAACGACGCCAACCAGCGCTGCCTATTGGAGGATAATTTTAATTCCAACAATATACTTTATTACTTTATCATGCTGCGTGATGTACTTATGTTCAGCAGTTCATTTATCAGGAGACTTTAACTGAATTGCACAATTATTGGTAATCTCGTTGGGCAATGAGAGACAATTTTATCCGTACATATTTTGAATTTTTCATGTGCATATAAAGGTTTATTGCACAGAAAAGTTAGTCTATAGGCTCTTTCTCTTGTTTTTAAGCATTAACAAGAACAACTTTTCAATTAAGGTAAGGTAAGGTTCAACATTTCAGGTAAGGTAAGGTAATGGGTTTTAGGAGTGTAGTTGTTGTGACTGATGCCCCTTGACCGATAGTATATGTTTTAGGAGTACCTAGCGGGATTCAACATACACCACTTTAAACTTCTATCGAAAAGGCTAAAATCGGAACTGGAAATTTCGAAGCTAAATATAGCAGAGCTAAACTAGAATTTTGGAGGCGAACGGCAAATTCCAATCGAAATGCCGCCGAATTAGGTATTTCCCCCTTTCAAAGTCGTGGGAAAATCCATCGTATTGCTATCCGCTCGAGATCTGACTTGCTTTTACGTATATGCTATATAAATAAGTGTGTGCACAATTTTGTCGGCATAGAATTGGAATGGGGGAGCTTAACTACGCCCGTCATTTGTTCCCATCTATGGATAGCAGCGAAAAACAAAAGAAAATGTTAAAGAATAAATTACGAAATAATTAAAATCCACAGCTAATGAGGATAATTTTAGTTCTCCTATTGTCCTTCATTTCATGGAACATTCATTCATGAAATCATCTTACAGTCGACGCTCGATAGAACGACCCCCGCGTCCTATAGAGCTAGGTCGTTATAACAAGTGGTCTCTATAGCGAAAATTGATTAAAAATATAATAAACTCGTAAGGCTGCTATGTACTAAGAAAAAAAATCGTATTTCCCTTTTCCTCTTCTTGCAGACTCTGGTGGGAGGAGTCCAGTTGACAGTTCGAGAATTCCACCCCCCTTAGGATTGACATTTTGAGGGATTGTAATGGCTCTCTCTCTATAGGGGGATTAAGCACTGCCCCAAATTTCTTATTTAAAATATATTTTTGTCAACCATTTACAGGTACATAAATGCTGATAATAAAATAAAATTGGTATTATCAGATAGCCTGAACTTTTCTGCAAATCGCTACAGGATTCATTTTATAAATTTCGTCCACCGAAGGAATTTATGAGCGTTTAAAACACACTATATGAGATTTTTCCCCGAATAATTTAAATTTTAAAATATTAATTGCATTTTTTTAAGAAAACGAAAAATGTACACAAATGTAAAAATTTCTTTCTCTATGACGGAGTACAATTTTTTTAAAAAAATCTTTGAACTCAAGTCGGCAGTTCGTGGACAAATTTTCTACATAGATTAACATTGAGGTGAGCGAATCCAATGGGGTTAGTACATAGCAGCCTTAACGTTTAAGTGAAAATTAAGATTTTTAAACAAATTCCATGTTAGAACATGATGACTATGTACATACCATTGTTCACTTTGCTATCAATAAGCACTGGCAAGGAAAATTATTAAAAATATACACAATTTATGAGAATAATATCTAAAATAAATATTTAAAGTAAAAGTTAATGAAATCGCAAAAAAACTGTCTCACATTTATTTCCTAAAAAAAATCGGAAATAGTTGTTTTTAGAGAAGTCGAGATGTGTTTAAAACATAATTTTCCATCTCAGTTAAGGTCGTTTCGCGAAATGAATTACGGACGCTATATTGGGATTAAATGATCTACAGGGTCTTTATAGGGGAACTAAAAATAACATATCATTAAAGTGGATTCCACCGGGCACTTTCGACACCGGTCGTTGTATTGGAACGGTCCGGTCGCTATAATGAACGGGTCGTTATATCGAGAGTCTACTGTAACCAAGGGAATGATTATAAAATTCTGCATTTGTCCTCTTCCTCAATGTGTTCATTCCTTTCCCCTCAGCCTGGCCACGAATTACCAAGCTGCACCACTTTTTCTGAAATTACGCACCATTTCTGTAATTGAGACTGTAATTTCCATTTGGCAGACTGCAACAGTAAAATTTGAAAGGGGACTCTCGGCCAAAATGTAGAATTTAGAATAAAATATGATTCAAAAATGGTTATAGTTCTTACTGAGCACGTTTAAGTTTCAATCACCTTCTGGAACAATTTCTCGCCATATCTGGCAACATTTGAATTGGATTTCTGATTTGAGGCTAACTAATTGTTGTTGTTACAAATCCCCCCTGGTTGGAGGTTCCATTCACCAGGTCCAAATAGGCTATTGGGCTGAAAGGGGCGGCTCCTGTTTTGATTTAGCATCACAAGAGTCTGAGTTCGACTTGGCTAAAGGACCGGTCCCGTAATTTTGAACCGATTCAAGTAACGAGACCGGAACACTTGACCCCGCACATCCAGAGTTAATTTTAAGAACTTTGAGGCCATTGCAGCCACGACCTATTTTACTTGGCCCGGCCACCATTAGTGAACACGGTGGATTTGCAGCGACGAGCATCGAACCAGGGACGTTCAGATCATTGACCCGCTGCTCTTGCCAACTGGGTCATCGCGCCCTCTGCTGTTGTCGTGTCTACGAATAATGCAGAAGAAATAGTCTTAAACAAAACGAAAACCTTGGATAGGAGCTGGTTGGATAATCTGCATCTAGCCACTGCTTTAGCATCAGCTATAAAACGTTGTTGATGTTTCTAATCCCTCCTGGTCTAGCCGTGCTAGACTATGTCCACGAGCCCATACATCCTCAGGGTCTCCATTAATAGGAGAGGATCGGTAATAAATTCCTCCCTAGATAAATTTAAGCAAGTTAGGATTGGGAGAGGAGTGGCTTGATTAGTAATGCACTTCTTACAAGCGGTAAAAGTTTTGTCAATCAAATTTTAGGCACCTTATCTGTTTGAGGGGGGGGGGGCGTTTGCACAGTGCAAATGCCTAAATCTAGTGTTTTTTCCAATTGCATTCAATGTATTCCAGTTAAATGAGCAGGATAATGGTTAGTACTGCTATCTGTTATTAGTTTAAAGAAGTAAAAACATTTTGAAAAATTTAGTTGGAAAAATTTTCAAGATTCCTTAGGTTAAAAAAAATCGGGGAAAATATCTGCACCGTGCAAACGGTAGAGGTTGTTGCCTCTGAAAGGGCTGAGAGGCCACTGGAAAACCTAGAGATCTGTTCAGTCTGTTCACCCTTGAAGATAAGAGCTCTATCAGGGCAGACAACAAAGTACCAGTCATAGACCGGGGAGCTCCACAAGAACTCTGAATAAAAGATTTCCGTACGGAACAAATCTCTAGATAATAGACGAAGAAGTTGAACGTTCAGCGGTAGCCTCCTTTGCTAAGGGTGTCAGACAAATAGACTCAGATGAGAGGGGACCCACTGCAAATGAAAGCATCAAAAAACATCTAGAAAATATCAGATAGCTGATTAATGGCAGTTTATACACGTTTCATAACCCCAAAATTAATGAAAACTTAAAATGCTGCCAAATAATAGCCAAACTGAACTAAAGCCTTAAAAACTACTTGAAATTAGGTAACTTATTTTCCGATTTTGACGAGTTGAGTTTTTTAGCTCATTTGAGAGTAATTGGCAATAATGGGACATGTGGCGATTTTGTTTTAGTGAATTTAAAACTTACATAGCTCTTTTTATCCCTCAAAGTCTCTGTATTGGATGTGGTGTAGCTGGGTGACTGGTAAATGTATTTTCTAGGAATATAAGAAAGCCCAGTTAGTGTATTGCTTTCAAAAACTCTTCACCCATTAATTAATTTAGTACGTTGTCTTCCAGGAGGCAAAATCAAGTTATCTTATTAGGGACTCGTTGAAAGAAAATTTCCACTGTACGGAAATTACCGCTAAAAGTTATCCTTAGACACTATATACTTTCCAGACATGCATTCAGAAAACTAAATATTCAAAGGCATACTTTCATCGGAACTTTGTTCTTTAGTGTAAATTAGGGGGAGATTCATTGTTTGCTCTTTTCGTAAAAGAGTAGCTCGCTTAATGGGGATGCGTATTCATTCATTCCCTGAAATTTAATGGCCTCTTAAATTCTATACGGAAATAGGATGCCGGTTAATTCAGTTAACTCCTGGTGGGGTGGGGGGAAGCGGAATCTCTTTATTTTATTTTGGATCACGAAATAGATATACGTGTGATACAAGATTGAATGGAAAACATGATATTAAGAGTAGAAAGTTAATTCACTAATTAAAAAAGAGGTACGGAGAAAAAACTTGAGATTTAAAATGCACACTTAGGTGTTTGTTCATTAAATTCATTATTTTTTTATTTCTGTATTGAACGTCGCCCATACATTGCTGTGTTACTTGTTTTTTTTGAAAATTTTGGCGAAATTAATTTACGTAGAAGCGCAAATCTGTCACAGAGGTAACAATAGCATCTCAAGGTCTGGCCGAATGATAACCGAATGTCTAGGTCGTTGCCATTCGATACCACAGTCTGTGGGGTTCGAGTCTGTCTTGGGATGGACGTTTCTTTCTGCAGCCGTTTGGAATTGGCAATGGGTTTAAGCAATGGGTCCCGGTATAATTATCCCTCGTGTAGCAAAATTTGACCGCAGTGATCCAAACCAAATTTTTGTGTTAGGGATAAAACAAGCTAAGTTAAAGAATTGCAGTACACACAAAGAGGTTATTAACTTAATTTTCTTCTTTATTTTAAATGTCCCTAAGGCATTGTTATATACTTTTGTGTTAGGGATAAAACAAGCTAAGTTAAAGAATTTAAATACACACAAAGAAGTTATTAACTTAATTTTCTTCCTTATTTTAAATGTCCCCAAGGCATTGTTATATCACTTCTTTTATTAGATATTTTGGCGAGTTTGAAAAAAAAGTTCAGGTAGTCTTTTCTAACGAAACTACCGCGGGTTATTAGCGTAGGATTACTTATCGTTGCTTACCTCTTTTGCATGTATATACGTATGCATGTGTTATGTATATATGTATCTATATATATATATGTACGTTTGTATGTATGTATATATATATATATATATACAGTGCTAGATTTCTAGAAATGGAGGTGCCAGAACGGTAACCTTCCGGGGTGTCTATGTGAGGGGGGGGGGGGGTATTCAAAATTATTGATTAAGAGAGGTACCTAAAGAGAAGTACCGGAACGCCGTTCAGGCGCGTTCCGCCTCAAATCTAGCCCTGTATATATATATATATATATATATATATATATATATATATATATATATATATATATATATATATATATATATATATATATATATATATATATATATATATATATATATATGTGTGTGTGTGTGTGTGTTTGTGTTTGTATGTGTATATGTATGTATATCATAATTTTGATGCATTTTGACACTTTTCTGTTTAACTGTTTACTGCTTGCCTAAGCGATACAGACTGGGTTTGGCGCGCTGCCAAAATTATAACTCGCGACGACGGATAGTTTAAACGTCTGAAAGTTTTCTCTCCGGAGGACCGTTTTGGGGGAACGTCATCCTACATTAAAATGAAAAACTCTAATTTGTCAAATTTATAAGAATATCCCTTTTAGTGGGTAACATTAAACTCGGTTCAAGCTTTAAAATGCTCTTCAAAGTGTTAGGTACTAAATCCATTATTTTTGCTTCCTCTGTCAAATATCACCAAAGCATTCCTATATTACTGGTTTTGTTTTGTTTTTCAAAATTTTTGGCGCACTTCTAGACGGCAGAAATGCAAAACTGTCGAATTGATAACAATATCACATTAGTGTAAATAACAACGAAACCAACAAACAAAAAAATCAGTCATATTTTAAATACGCACCAAAATGTTATTGATTAAGATATTATTTCGTCCTCTGTTAAACGTCACGGAAATTTAGCGCACTTTAAGAAAGCAGAAACGCAATTCTGCCAAAGTGAAAACAATATCACCTTAGCGCTAGTGATAAAATAATCTCAGTTAGAGAATTTAAATAGGAACCAAGATGTTATTCATTTAAGATTTTTTTCTCTGTTAAATGTCACCAAGGCATTGCTATATTACTTAACTTACTGGAAATTTTGGCAAACTTGAAAAAGGCAGAAACTCTGATTTTTCAAATTGATAGCAATAGCATTTTAGTGCTGATAATAAACTCTGTTCGAGATTTTAAATGCTCACTAACGTGTCATTCATTAAATTTATTATATTTTCTTCATCTGTTAAACGTCGCCAAGGCTACTATATTAACTTGTTTTATATTTTGTCGAACTTCAAGAAGGCAAAAACGCAAATCTCGCCAAAGTGATAACAATAGCACCTTAGTGCTAGTGATAAAACAATCTCAGTTAGAGAACTTAAGGGGGCACACTACCTTTGACTACACTGAAATGACCGTAATCATGATGAAATTCGAGCTACTAAAACTCCAATAACATTAATATATATACCGGGTGCGTCATATATTCGTGCAAAGTTCAAAAATTCATAATAAAAGAAGTAATGCTCGGAAAAATTTTCTGTTTGCGCCAATAAGATCAGAGGGACATTGAATTTTTTTTTTTTTTTTACATGGAAAAAAGTTTCCAAAAGTAACCGAAAGAGGGCGCTCATACGTCATACTCAGACGTTTTATGCAAATCAGGCAAACTCAAACAGAAAATCAAACAGATCAGAATAACATGAGGCTGTGCATTTATTTTAAAGTAGCATATGTTTAACATTACTACCAGCACAAGGTAATAGGCAAGTAAGGCGCGTCACTAAGCCCATTACAGCGGATTCTAGCATCGATGGCAGCGACTGTCTGTAGAATGACATTTTTCAGTTCCACCAAAGTGATTGGGGGAGTCCCGGTACACATGAGACTTTAAGCATCCCCCCCCCCCCCAACTAAAAATTCGCCCTGGTCAAGTCTAGTGATCGTGAGCGCCACTGAACCTTACAACTGCGACTTATAGAACTCGGTCTTCAGTGAAAGATTCCAACAGGAATGTCTTGATATCACGTGAAATGCGGGTCGGGGCACCATCCTGCATGAAGGTGACAGCAGGTAACGTATGTCTTTTCTGCAATGCAGGCTCAACGTGGTCACGCAAAAGCGCCGTCTTTCGGTTAATTTTGGAAACTTTCTTTTTACATGAAAAAAATCCAATGTCCCTCTAATCCTATTCACGCAAACAGAAAATTTTTCTGAGCACTATTTCTTTTATTACGAATTTTTGAACTTTGAACGAATTTATGACGCACCCGGTATATATATATAATTTTTTTGTTTTATATCAAAATTGCAATTCTTCAGTTATATTTTATACAAAAATAAAACTTGTAAATCCATAAATAATATTTAGATTTTATTCTTAAATGGACACATTACTAAAAAAGGAAAAAATTCATTGGATGTTTCGCGCATCATAGAATTAAGAAATATGTATACAGAAACTATTTTTTGTTCAAATTAAATTAATGATATACTCAAGTTTAATGCAAAACCAAAAAATATAGTTTAAATTGAAAAATTTACATAAAATTTAAAAAAAAATTAATATTCAACAATTTTTAAAAACATTTTCAAGTCTAAATTTTTTTTTTTACAAATTTATTTTTATTTTTTTTGGTTTTAGTATGTAAAGAGGCTTAAAATACAAATCTGATAAAAATTTTTGTGTCTAGCACACATAGTTTGGGAGTAACAGTGAGCATAATCCATAAATTTACATATTTGAGAAAACAGAAGTTTAAGATGGAATATACATGGCCATGGCAACAGAGTGAGCTTTACATGAACTCTCATAACTCGAGAAATAATGCGAATTTTTTTATGCGGCTTTTGCATATTGTTCAGAAATGTCCCAAAAATCTGAATATAGCAAAAACCAAAAATCGATTTTTTTGAAGTTTTAAAGGTAGTGTGCCCCCTTAAATACGCACCAAGGTGTTATTAAGTGTTTCTTCCTCTGTTAAATGTTACAAAGAAATTTCTATACACTATCTACCAATAAGTAGTGGACATCTGTGATAGTAAAGGAAAATAAAAATGATTCATATTCAATAGTTGGTAGAGCCACTTCGAGAGTCAATTACAGCTCAACCCTCCGGGGCATGCTTTCCACAAGTCCTTGTACCAATGCTAGTTCGAGATTTTAAATGCTCACTAAGGTGTCATTTGTTAAATTTATTTTTTGTTATCTGTCAAACGTCGCCAAGGGATTACTATATTGATTTGTTTTATCGGAAATTTTGTCGAACTTCAAGAAAGCAAAAACGCAAATCTCGCCAAAGTGATAACAATACCACCTTAGTGCTAGTCATAAAACAATCTCAGTTAGAAAACTTAAATACTCACTAAAGTGTTATTCATTATTTCTTCCTCTGTTATATATCACAAAGACATTGCTATAATACACGTCTTATTGGAAATTTTGGCGAACGTGAAATAGGCAGAAACTCTAATTTGTCAAACTAATAACAATAGCATCTTAGTGCTGATAATAAAATCTGTTCGAGATTTAAAGGCAAGTTTTTAAATACTCGCTAAGGAGTCTTTAATCAAATTCAATTTTTTTTCTTCACCTGTCATACGTCGCTAAGGCATTCCTACATTACACGCCTTATCGAAAATTTTATCGAACTTCAAGGAGGCAAAAACGCAACTGCCAAAGTGATAACAATAGCACCTAAGAATCAAGATATTTTTATCAGACCAAGTTTAAAACCAGAAAGCAACAGCAAATTTTTAAAGAAACCAGAATCCTAAAAGAATCTTGCATTTTTCTTTCTAATACAACATTCCGAAAAGCTGCGTCAATCAGTATTTGTTACAAAATCTTGAATTTTATGTCTACATTCGCGTTGTTATTAAAACAATAGGTATCCGAACAGACTAAAAATTTGAATATTGCCTGGAAACATTTGACGATCGATATTCAGAGTAAGAGGTATGTTAAAATCTATATCTTATTCGCCAATTTTATTCAGTCTAGCCAACATATATCATTTTGTGTTCTCCTTTCAGTTCAGTGTTCATGATATTATTGAAAATATCTGTTATTAGTTTCTTGGAATAAAACAGACCTTTACAGTGATACACTTATTTTGTCAGCCCCGGAAACTTAGAGATAGTCAGTTCTATAAGCAAAAGATTTTTAGGCAGTATATTGTTTCGTTTTCCTGAGTTCGATAGGATTGAATAACCTCTCTTCAGAAAGTGCACACAAAATAAAATTTTTTATTCTGTAAATTCTTAAGGCGCATACACGAATTCAGACAGAAAACACGTAACAACTGTCTTCTATACAGCAGAAAACTCTAAAAACAAAAGTCAGGATAACAGTCTTCAATACAATACTCACCTACTGCGATTTCAATACATTCAATTCTCAGGAGAAAAGAACACACTGAGTTCCAATGCCAATGTCAAGTATATTTATAGACTTCCAAAGCGCCTCCTATCGGTTGGCTAGCTAGAAATTTCTAGAACCTTTTAGAAATGTCTAGAAGGTTGGATCCCATTTGGCGCCATGTCGCTAAATTTGGCGACCAAAATAAGTCACCAAATCCATCGCCAATTTGGCGATAACTCTCATATTTGGCAAGATTACCATAGGCTAGTAAAATTCGTAACAATATTTTTCCCTTCTTGTGAGAGCATTTTATCCGTAAACACAGTTTTGTTGGCGTCCATATTATTGGAACACCCTATAGGTGAACCGCCATTGCTCTCAATAAGGGATCAGCACAGACACATATATGACTCAGTCAGGACTGGAACCCGAACCCACAAAGTGAAAGCATGGGACGTTAACCACTATTCGATTTGTTGTTACTGATGACCCTCGGCAATATAAATCTTATCTGGGTTCACTGAAGAATGCATAGCGACGAGATGCAGCAACTGCTTAGTTATTATTGGGCGCCACTACATGGGCGCAATAGCGCTATTGGGAGCAATGGCAGTGTATGAGGGGGGAAAATACCATCTGAAAATCTTTCGCTTATAGAACTGACTATCTCTAAGTTTTCGAGGAAGATAAAATAACTATATCACTGGAAAGGGCTTTATGCCAGATTAGCTGAATACCCGTGCTTCGCTATGGAGTACATTCAAATTAAATACAACGGTCAATAATGCCAAAAAAAATTATATATTTATAAAAATCGTAACGGATATTTTTATAGACAAAATAATGTAGAAGAAAATATTCAAATTAAATCTAATAGAACATACTAAAGAATATAGTACAGTTTGAGGAACATTTCTTTTACTGTATTTTAAAATTTTTGTTGATAATGTCCAAACGTCTGCCGCATTAGAAAGGGAAAAAAATTGCCAATTTATTTCGTTACAATACACGTGACGCAAAATTAGTTCACAAAAAGAAAAGAAATCACGTGATCAACATTTAATAAATTATATTCTAAAAATTATTCTTTAAAAATTCACCAAAAATAAGAAAATGGTGGTAAAGATTAGAAAAACATTTCATTTTAAAGGAATTTTTTATGATCTTTCTCGTGATATAAATTTTATAACCTTCAGATTATTATTTTAAATGCAAACTTAAAAAAAGTTACAAAAACAGCTTAAAAATTTAACTTAAAAAAAATCTAAGAAGAATTTTTCAAAAATCTTTCTTAGTGCACCCTTACACTATAAGAGGAATCGCCGTGCAAAATTTCAGCCCTTTAGGTCCAGCGGTTTGGTCTGTGCGTTATCTGTCAGTCAGTCAGTTACGGAAATGTTGTATATATATAGATTATTAACCCGTTGCCACCCCAATTTTGAATGAACGAATGACCCAATTATGAATGAGCAGGGGGAGGGGGCATGTGTTTGGCTTGTACTTCCGTTCATACCTACAAACCACACTGAAGAACTTTCAGACCTACAGATTTAATGTGCCTAAACTCGGCTTAGATTCAAGAGTGGGATGCGATGTGTTCGGTAAGACAATATAACACGAAATGATTTGGCGAACGATTTCAGAGGGAAGGCTATAAATATTTGGATCTTACAATCGAAAAGATATTTGTGTCAGAAGAATTAATAGAGAGCATTTAACTTGCAATACTATGCTAATTCAAGCCATCGATGATTTGGGGGCAGATTTAACTGGCAACATTGTGTCATAAGTACTTAAATTTTTTTCTTTTAACGCTTAATTTGGAGTACCGTAAGACTTCCGTAATTTGTGCCTTAACGTTGCGTACTTCGTGACAGCAGGTACAACTTTGTGACACATAGTAATTTTTTCGTATTTCGGAGCTTGCGCCGCGCCCGTGATACCGGGAAGGCAAAGAACCGTGCTGACAGCATGTCCGACATACGGAGACACCTAGTGGCCAGTATCCGAAGCTTCTGCACGACATTTGTCTTCGCTGGCCAGTGTATTGTTTAAACCTGTTGTCAAGTTTATCTACCATTTAGGTGAGCCTGAATTGTTCAGTGTGAGGGGACGACACGTTTACGACCAAGCCTTATTCGTGATTTGAACCCAAGCCCACTGTGTGGAACATCACGAAGCTAACCACTATACCATGTGGGTGGCATAAATGATATATAATCCTGTATTTTTCACATATTCCATAAACTGTTAAGAAACAAATTTGTCGCTGAAAATAGCGATGTACCTCAACCAAAATCTAGAAGCGGAAAACAAAAGTCTACTTTTGACGCCGTGAGCACGATATAATTGATATCCCCCGTCGTTTTCGTCTAGCTAACGAAGTCCCTTATAATTGAAAGGCAGCGTGCATCTATCTGCCTTCAAATTAGGCAGAAATTAGGAGAAAGAGACTTTTCTTTCGATAACAAAGGATACAAGATAATTAGATACGCTTATTATAGTTTGCTTTGAAATAGAAGAAATGAAGTTTTTTTTTCCCTTTAAGGCATAGAAATTTTGAAGAACTGTTATTCGAATATTAATTTATTTTTGGTAATTTTAAAATAGTGAAAAATCATTAAAACCCCGGTTCGAGATTTTAAATATGCACTAGGTTGTTACCGATACAATTTTCTTAAAATTCCGTTTAACATCGTTATATTACTTGTTTTATCTTAGGGTTGCTTGGTCAAAATTGTGGCGACACAGGGCCATGAGCCACACCTCTTCGCCCACCAGCCTGGTAAGGATTTACCCTGCCTGGTGGGATTAGTGACAACAATAACAAATTGTTTCAATGGAAATTTGCGAGGAAAAGAAATCTTGAAAAACGCAGGAACAGATATCTTCCAAGAAGTGTTAGAAATATCACCTTAGTGCTAATGATGTACCACAAGAAGGTGGGGACGTGAGCCTTGCACACACCTGAAACACTCACATTTGTTATCAGTCAGGTGCTTTTGTAAGCATATTATTGTGGTATTTCAACCCCTCAAAGTCTTAAGTACTATTAAGATGCTGCTTATAAAACATTAGTAGAACTTTTATATCATGTAATTCCTTTAGAGGGAATAAGGCTGTGGAATTTCCTCCCTTCGAAGCAATTCCCGCCAGAGGTGTGAGCGACAATGCAGTGAGCTGGCCGGGCAGCAGATGGTGTAATAAAGTATAATACAGAGGTGCCAGAGCGTCGGAGGACTAGATACTTCTGCCCAATAGTGAAAAGCCCTGACATGTGCATCAATACGGAAGTTATCAATAGTGTATCGGTAATTAAATCAACGTGATTTTGCGCAAGAAACTAGGTTACAACGATTTTACGAGTGTACCGTGAATATCAGGTTTTCGGTAAAACATAAAAAATCCGACAACTGTGGGGCAGGAAAAAGACCTTGAAAGAACTGGACCGCCGACGACTGACGAGAATACTTAAACGAGATAGACATGCAACACTTCTCAAATTGCTGCCAATTTCAATGCTGGGGCATCAACAACTGTCAGCCTGCGAACTGTTCAACGGACCGTCATTGATATGGGCTTTCGGAGCTTTAAGCCCATTCGTGTACCGTTGTTGACTGCACGGCACAAAGATTTACGCCTCATCTGGGCCCACCAACGCCTGCATTGGACTGTTGATGACTGGAAACGCGTTGCCTGGTCTGACGAGACTCGTTTCTAATTGTATAGGGCGGATGGACGTGTACGGGTATGAATACAACCTCATGAATCCATGAACCGTACATGTCAACAGGGAACTGTTAAAGCTGGTGGAGCCTTTGTGATGATATGGGGCGTATGCAATTGGCATGATATGGGACCCCTGGTACGTCTAGAGACGACTCTGACTGGTGACGGGTACGCAATCACCTTTTCCGATCATCTACACACATTCATGTCTATTGTGCATTCTAACGGACTTGGAAAATTCCAGCAGACTATGCGACACCCAACACGTCGAGAGGTGCTACCGAGTGGCTCTAGGATAACTCTTCTGACTTAGACACTTACATTGGTCACCTAAATACTCACACGTGAACATTATTGAGCATATCCGGAATGCCTTGCAACATGGTGTTCAGAAGAGAACTCGACGTCCTCGCACTCCTATGGATTTGTGGAGTGCCCTACAGGATTCATGGTGTGAATTGCCTCCAGGATACCTTCAGACATTAGTCGAGTTCATGCCACATCGTGTTGCGGCACCCCTGCGTGCTCTTGGGAGCCCTTCACGATTATCCCAGCACTGCAAAGCGCGGTTCTCTTGTAGCAATAACGAAAAGTGAACGCAGTGGAAGTCTCGTGTCGGGTTGGATCATGACGGAATCTACTGAGCAACGTGTTTGCATCAAATTTTGTAATAAAATTGGAAAAACGGCAACCGAAACGTTCGATTTGCTTAAGAAAGCATACGGTGATGATGTTATGGGCCGAACTCAAGTGTTTTAATGGTTTAGACGTTTTAAAGATGGAAGGGAATCTGTGGAAAGTGATGCACGATCAGGGCGTCCATCAACATCGAGAAATTTTGTCAAAGTGGAACAGGTTCTTACTGTGGTGCGATCAGATCGACGAATGACAGTTCGAGAGATTTCGGGAGGTGGACAGACCATCGAGAGATGGACAAACCATTAATAAAGAGTTCTACTGTGATGTGCTCAGGCGACTTCGTGATTCCGTGAGGAGGAAACGACCAGCAAAGTGGAAATCTGGGAAATGGATGCTTCACCACGATAATGCCCCTGCTCACTCCTCACATGTGGTTCAAAACTTTTTAACCAAACATGGCACCCTTTCAAGTCCCGCAACCTCCCTACTCACCAGGCCTCGCTCCGTGCGACTTTTTCGCATTTCGAAAAAGTCGCACGGAGCTTATTTCCTATCAAAAGCCTATTTCCTGCTTATTTCCTGCTTATTTCCCTAGCTTATTTCCTGTCACAAACGCTTATTTCCTTTAAGCGTTTTCTAAAGAAAACGCTTAAAGGACGACGGTTTGAGGATGTGACGACCATCAAACAAAAAGCGATCGAACAGCTGTTGACCATTCCAAAGAACGACTTCCAATCCTGCTTCCAAGAGTGGCAACAACGTTGGGCTAAGTGTGTTGCTTCTCAAGGACGATACTTTGAAGGGGATTAAACTGAAGTATGTATATCCATTATATTATTTTAGTTATAAATTAAATTCGGATACTTTACGGACAACCCCCGTATATATACATACAGTGCCGTAACTAGGCAGGGGCACCCGCCCAGGGCCCAATTCAAAGGGGGGCCCAAAATGCTGTATTTCTTTTATTATTTTCCCAAACCTAATTAAGAGGGCCAAAGGCAAATTCTTGCCCAGGGCACATGAATGGCACTGTATATATATATATATATATATATATATATATATATATATATATATATATATATATATATGTAATAAATTACATATTTATTACATTTATTGTGCTTGTTGCGCACAATTTCCATAAACATATCTTTTAATATAGATATTCAGTCTATCATATTTAAAGTCCCGACAAAACAGAGTTAAGTGTTATTATGTTGAATTAAACAGGTAATAAAATAGATGATCGTATAGGGGCACTTTTAAAATTGTTAAATGGAGAAAACACATTTTGACACATGTCTGAGATAATTAGAAAAACAAACTCAATATTAATAAATAATATTAGCGTTTAATTACTCTTCTTCTTATTTAAAATTATTTTTATCGTTAGTTACAATTTGCACAGAAACAACATAATAATTATCTACATACATTAAGAAAGTATTCGAACACATAATAAAACCTAGTTACATACATTAATTATTCTGTGCTCTCGCCTGATTAAATACATTGCAAATTATTTTTACTTACCACCACCCTCATTTGAGACTGATGATTATCTCTCATTGTATTACAAAACTTGGTCCAAAAGCAGACCAGAAACCTCGAGATATCTCAGCATACTAAAATGGCAACTGGGGCTGAAGAGCGGCCAACCTCGAGCACAGTCGCAGCTTTTTTTAACTGCCTCAAAAAAACCGTTAAAACTTCCCAGCACCGAAAATCGCAAAGGTCAGAAAATTAACCTTTTTAGACATATGATTGGTTAAAAGATGGTTTCTGGGACATTGCTATGGAGGAACTATGTCCCCCTAATGACCGAGAGGGTCGCAAGTAATACTCCCTTTTTGTGCAAATGACCTTGTGTACTATCCGTACTGTTACAGGTCACACTTAATTGCATACGGTAGGCACATTCCCTTCTTCCAGAAAAACCGGTACGAAAAACCACAGGAATGATTTTCAGTACATAGACAATTTAAGATTTACAAAATAAAATAAATGCACTTATAAATGTGCATGGAACCGAATTAATTTTGTTTCGAAATTGTGAAATAAGAAAATAGCATTTTTTTAGAGTTAAAACAGTATAATAAACAAAATTATTACAAAAGTCGAGGTCCATGTCACAAGTGTTAATACATATATAGTGAATAAATTCTCTCTGATAAAAAACATTTTTCTCTATCACTGAATATCCCTTATCTAAAAAAAATGTATTTTTAATGAGTTCGTATTAACAGACATTACATAACAACCAGCAAGGAGGTTATTATAAGGTAGTCAAATTATTCGAGCTACAATCAGAATCGGTACTGAAAGCCCTTTCGTAATCCAGTACTCGTAATTTAATTAACAGAGCCAGCTACCCGCCGTTTTCAACTCCCGCTAATAAAGTACCTACTATTTCAAAGGAAACGCACTTCTGCCCAATGCAGGAAATTTAATGAGAAGATACTCCGCCCCGGATAAGACAACTGGTTGCGAGATAATTTAGAGGGGTTTCGCAGCAGGCTCCATTGTTTGATTTTGAAAGAGGAATAGCTCGGCTTTCTGGAGGGGGATGGCACGTTAGAAAAGATAAGAATTTGAAGCTGAACTGCGATTTATTTAAATAATTGTGAATTAATGATTTCCAGGGCGTAAAAGATAGACCTGCTCGATTAAGCCTAACGTTACAAGAAATGGCAACGTTCTGTATTCTGGATGCATTTATTTTCAAGTTTTAGATATGTTTGCTTAGATATGATATTCCAATACTTTAATTAATAAGAAGCTGCTGCATGGAAACCAGAAAATGGCGGATATGTTTGTGTTTTGAACCTAAGGAACGATTCATAAAATTTAACGACTAAAAATTTAGCGGCTAATAAATTATGAACATATAAATTTACTGTCAATTGTTTTTTAATACTTCTTTAAAACTTAAAATAAAATTTCTGGAATTAATTTAAATATAAATTTGTACAACATTGGTCAATAATCATATGTTTATGTTTTGAACCTAAGGAACAATTCATAAAATTTAACAGCTAAAAATTTATTGGCTAATAAATTATGAACAGATAAATTTACTGTCAATTGTTTTTAATACTTCTTTAAAACTAAAATAAAATTTCTGGAATTAATTTAAATATAAATTTGTACAACATTGGTCAATAATCATATGTTTATGTTTTGAACCTAAGGAACAATTCATAAAATTTAACAGCTAAAAATTTATTGGCTAATAAATTATGAACAGATAAATTTACTGTCAATTGTTTTTAATACTTCTTTAAAACTTAAAATAAAATTTCTGGAATTAATTTAAATATAAATTTGTACAACATTTGTCAATAATCATATGTTTATGTTTTGAACCTAAGGAACGATTCATAAAATTTAACAGCTAAAAATTTATTGGCTAATAAATTATGAACATATAAATTTACTGTCAATTGTTTTTTAATACTTCTTTAAAACTTAAAATAAAATTTCTGGAATTAATTTAAATATAAATTTGTACAACATTGGTCAATAATCATAAAATTATATTTTTATGCAGTTATAAATAAAATGACTTTCAACTTCAACATTAATTATCAAGTGTATTGTTTTATCTATTTTTCAATTCCTACTATTAGTTCACACTCTCTCTCTATATATATTTTGTTCAAATTTTCAATCGTTAATAAAAGTACTTTTTATTCATCCACTCAATTTCAAATACATTTTTTAAAACTTGTAGTGGATGACACTTGATGTTAATACAGTTTTTTCAAATATTAATTCATTAATTAAATTTAATTAATCAATTGTAGTTTTAGACCTAGAGCGTCTCTTGCTCTTGAATAGTAATTTCCCTCTTGTTACTGTGTAAACGGTAGCACTGCGGTATCGCGGGCTTCTCCCGTCCTGTAGGTTGCGAGATTGAATCCCCAACCTGACAAACTTTTCTCTCTCTTTCCCCCCCTCCTAATCTCGCACAGTAGGCGAGGTTCTGGCAGGCAATCCTTTTTTTCAATTCCTACTATTAGTTCACACTCAAATTTTTCTTTGTTGACCTAAGTAGGAATTGACTTTAAAATTTTTTTTCTATATATTACTTGTTTATTTTATAATTTGTTAATATGAAAGTATTTATTTTTGATTATTAAAAAAAATTGTTTTAAAAAATAATTTTTTATACGATTTTAAATATTTTTTTGAAAGTGAACAGTGCAGTGTTATGTATCTGGCAACAAGCTGATAGCTGTTCCTAGGTGATTTAAAAAAAAAGGGGAAAAATAGTTATATCTTTTCTAAGAAAATCGTCAGCCATTTCAAAGGAATTAGTATCGAACCCAGTACCTTTGAAAAAATACATCAGAAAAATTTAAAAAATTCAAATACTTTTCATTAAAAATATCTTCAGCTAAGTTTAATTCTAGTTCATTTTTAATTGATTTAGTTATTTGCTGCTCTTAATTTTTTATTTTACTTTACTATTGAATATCAAAGTACTGATTTTCAATTTTGAATATGTTTCATTATATTAATTTTAGATCATAAACAAAAAGACCAACCTCTTGATCCGTTTCATTGCAACCGGATTATTCCAAACATATCACTTTGGACTGATGCGATGGTTTTTGATCTAGTAGGCACTGATTTTTTCCCATTTTCTCTATTAAGATAAACATGTGATTTTCTTCGACTTGTATGTAATAACCCAACAAATAATTATTTTCAGACTTTCATCTGGGTCTATTTTTACGTCAGCCAGAGATTTCATTCAGTGTTACTTTATTCTCTAGGGCACATAATGTTACCCTTAATATGTTACTAAATATAATTTGATGATAAGTTACGGGTTTAATATCTGCATCTCCATCTGTTTTAACCAGAAAAATCATACTTTGTGTGGTACAAATTTTACGGTACGAATTTGTCGAAGATATTATATATATATGTAACATGGGAGACTGACACTGGCCCAATAGATATCGAAATCTCCCATGTCACGGTGAGAAGAAGATATTAATACTACAGTTCACTTCATAGCAAAACGACGTACTCGGCTTCTTACGGAAAAGACTTTATTACGTCTATTCAAGTCAGTTACAAAATGAAAAAAGCCTACATGTACGCGATCCCAAACCTTATATAACCTCATCTCGCCATGTGATCGTAGTAGGGTTTAATTGGTTAAAAGTTAAGAAAAGGCGTGACAAATGCGCTACAGCGTTTAATTTTCTGCCCACGCCACGCCAGTTTCGTTTTCATTCAAACAGGCAGCCATTTAATTTTTTCCACTAGAGGCCTTTTAGGACTTAGATTTGAAAACGAAAGTTAGCTCGTACGCCCAAGGGAATTTAGAATAATGTTAGATTTTAAAATGGAATTTAACGCGAATGCCCAAAGGGAATTACCTGTTTCAAGGAATTAAAAAAGGGTTTGTAATTTGGAATAGTAAAGTGAGGAATTAATAGTTTTTAAATGTTAAGATTGTTGAATTAAGAAATTACTAGTTTTTAATATTATAGAATATCCCCCCCGTCCGAGAAGAGGCTGACCAACAATGCCTGCATTGGAGGACAGACTCACCCGGCCATGTGAGGAAAATGGGCGTCGACCACAAATTTGGAAAAGTTTTAAAAGGAACATATGTTTTAAGTTAATTTAGTATGATGATCACATGGCAAGACATTGCACATTTCAATATCGAATACACAAAATACACTAATGATTTACTAATTTATGAACACAATAAAAACAAAAAAACTTATAGAAATTAATGATCAATTATAGAAAATTGTAAATTATATAAATTTCTTATATTGTTGCTGTGAAAAACAATTAAATTTAAATATGCACTTATCATCAAATGAAGACAATGCTGAGCAGGGCGGCCGTCCCCACACAACAAAATCTCAAAAAAAAATCAATTAAATTTAATTAAAAAAATTATCAAATTTTCACTCTACATCAGTTTTAATTTTGAGTCGACTCACACAAATAATAGAATATAACAATGAAAATATCAACAAACAAACATGTTAAGTAAATGGAATTGAACATGACAATAATAATTTGAAGTTATTGTACTTTCCTCCTCAACTCTCACAACATTGGGGTGAGTCCAAAATAAAATTTTTATTTACTTATCTTGTAATGATTTTTCTGTGCAACATTCTTAGTCCTTTCACAGTCATTAGTATGTTGAGGAAAAAACACCAATTAAAAAAAATCACAGTCTCTTTAGTGCTGTGTCATTTCTGCTTCACAAACGTAGAATGCATAAATATCACATTATCTCGACTTGTTTACATATAAAGAAAATTAGTTCTTTAGTTACATAATAAAAATCACAGTTTATAATAAAAATCACACTTTCAATAAAAATCACAAGATTTAATAAAATCACATTTCAAATATATCAATTGTATATAAAAATTACAAAACATATCACTCATTATCTAGTTTTCGTATCTTTATTTATCTCATTATTTTTTCTTAATATCTCTTATCTGCTTTATTTCAATATTACTTATTATCAAAAAAAAAATCTCTTTTCAATACCACTTTTATTTCTTATTATTCTCATTTCATCATTTCTTATATTCATTTTATTTCGACAATATTTATTCATTCCAAAATTCTATTCAATATTCTTTAATTATACTTATTCATATTTATTCTAACTTTATTTATTCTCAATACTTTTCATTTTATTTTCAAATTATCTATTTACTATTCATTTGTGTACACTTATTTTAATTCTACGTGGATATCCAATTTTTTGTGTTGAAGGTACCTTGTTGTATGTGTGTTACCCAAACTCTTAGTTTCAAATTTTTTAATTCTACCTCTAAGCAGTGAGGGTTGTGTTTATGTTTGTGTAACAAGTGGGTTTTCTTTCTCCATATTGTTCTCTGACTAATAAGGAGGAAGAGTCTTTTAGCCGTACAGTGGACTAACCGTGAATCTCCGACAGAATATGACTGCGTTGGAAAACAGCATCTTGCATAGTACACAGATGGAGAAAAAGGAAAAGGTGCAGTTGTCATACCTGTGGGAGTATAATATATAGAAATGGGAGGACAAAAGGAGTGGCCATCCCAGCCCTGTTTTAGTCATTACTCAAGCATATAGTCTTCAGCACTTTAAGTGACTGAGTTGTTGAATTAAAAACAAATAGTAAAAAAAATTAACAAAGATCTTAAACAGTTGGGACGACATCCAACGCGCTTGTAGAGTTGGGTGATAGGAAAGTGTTTTTCAAGAAATAGGAAATTTACTGAAAGGTTAAAGAAGTAGAGTTGTCATAGCCGGTATTTAAATTGAGATCCAAAAAAAAATTCACACATAATAGTATTCTTAAGAAGAAAGTTTAAGTTAGACAGTTTTTTTTTTTTTTTTTATCTTTAGTAGGACAACACATAATTAATTATATCGATTTAAAAAAAAATATAATGATGTTAAGCATCACATAGAAAAGAAAGAAAAATGGATCTAATGTTTGTCATTATTCGTGGTGTAGTTTTAAGCTCTCTGGTGCATTATAATATCTCAATCTGCAAGCATGGACAATTTCAGAATCTCGTTTAGTGTGAAAGTTTGGTCTATCAATTTCATAATTAACTTTTGACATTTGTTTTAGAATAGTGTAAGGTCCAGCATAGGGTGAGCTTAATTTTCTAGTATTAGGATAGTGAAATTCTTCGAATAACACTAAATCTCCAACATTAAATTTAGATTCTACAAAACGTGCATCATATTTTACTTTATTCCTATTATGGTAATTAATTGTCCTTTCTTTAGCTAATTTTCTCGCCTCATCCACCTGAGGATAAAAATCTTGTTTTTTAACATGAGGTTCATAAGGTAATATTCCAAAAAGTAGGTAAGCTGGGGTCATTTGTGTGACTGAATGAGGCGTATGATTGTATTCATTAATTACTTCATTTAATAGGTTTGTCCAAGGTGTTTTGCTTGTTGAATTATGTACTTTGCACCTTAATCTAGTAATTTTTGTTTGATTTACCCTCTCTACCTTTCCGTTCGTTTGTGGATGATGACTCGAGGTAAGTAATTGTTGCACATTGTTATGCTCTAAAAATCTTCTAAACTTTGAACATGTAAAAGCTGCATTTCTGTCGGTTAGCAATTTTTTTGGTGTTTGAATTTGGAATATTTGTTTTAAGCAATTCGTATAAGTTTCAGTAGTTACGCTTTTTGATGGAAAAGCCCAAATATAACGCGTTGCATGGTCAATTATCAAATGTAAATATTTCTTTGTGGAATTATAGTAATTAAATCCGCCTACTGTGTCTAAACTTAAGCACTCAAAGGGTTGGTCTGTCGGAGGTACTTCTTGCAGCAATCCAAACCTTTTCTGTCTTTTCTTTTTGTTTAATTGACAAGTATGGCAATGTTTAACATAATTACTAATGTCCTCATTGATTTTGGGCCAATAATATTGGGGTGTAAGTAATTGCATTGTTTTATTTATTCCAGGGTGTCCATAATCCTCGTGGGCTCTTTTTAAAATTTCTAACCTCAATGAAAATGGTACTACAATTTTTAAAAATCCTTTCTTTCTCATGTAGATTACATCATTTAGTTTTTTATATTTAAGTCCCTGTACATTGTCTTTATTTTGAAATTCTACAATTTTTCTTAGTTCAATTAAATGGTTTATTTGGGTTTTAGGTTCTAGAATAGGGTTCCTTGAAAGCATGTCAGCTTCAATATTTGCAGTTCCCTTCTGGTATTTAATTTCATAGTCGAACATACTTAGTTTTAATGACCAGCGAAAGAGTCGACCTCGAAGATTTTTCACATTTTTAAGCCAAACTAAGGCAGCATGGTCTGTGTGAAATGTGAACTTTTTCCCGTGGAGATAATGATAATACCTGTCTAAACTGTCCACAATTGCCAAACACTCAAGTTCAGTAATAGAATAATTTGCCTCATAGTCCTTTAATACACGAGAGTGATATGCTATGGGATGCAACACCCCATCTTCACCTGGCTGTTTTAAAACAGCTCCAACCTGTTGTTTACTAGCATCCACAAATAAATGACAGTCTTTGTTTACATCATACAATTGCAATATTGGTTTACAAATCAATAAATTCTTAAGATCCTCAAAAGCTTCTTGGCACCTGTCTGACCATCCCCATTTTACCCCCTTTTTTAATAATGTATTTAATGGCTGTCTTACTTTTGCATATTTTGGAATAAACTTATTATACACATTTATTGTGCCCAAGAATCTTTGGAGTTCTTTTACATTAGTTGGTGGTTTCAAACACTTTATCTTTTCAATGTTAATGTTGTCTGGGGCAATTTTCCCATTTGTTACATTATATCCAAGAAAATTAATTTGTTGTTGCAGAAAAGTACATTTAGTTAATTTTAACTTGATATTCTCTTTTTTGAAAATGTTAAATAGTATCTCTAAATGTTCAAGGTGTTGTTCTTTGGAGTCTGAAAAAATTATAATATCATCGAAATAGTGGCATGCAAAGTTAACTTTATATTTATCCAAAATTCTCCTGATAGTCCTATTGAATATTGCAGGGGCGTTCTTTAAGCCAAATGGGAGTCTTAGCCATTCGTATAAGCCAAAAGTAGTGGCAAATGCCAATTTCTCAGTATCTTTTGGGTGGACGGGTACATGCCAATACCCTGAGGTAAGGTCTAAAGTTGAAAAGTAATTAGCTCTGCTTAATTTATCTAGAATATCATCAATTCTGGGTAAGGGTTCTGCATCTGTCTTAGTAATTAAATTTAGTTTTCTGAAATCAATACAAAGTCTAGTTTTTCCCTCATTTCGCTTTCTTGCCAAAGTCACAGGACTTGAGTATGAACTATGTGATTCTTTTATGATTCCTGCTTCTAACAAATTTTTTATTTGGGTCCTGATCTCTTTTTCCTCAGTTGGCGAAGTCCTGTATGCTCTTAGACTCACTGGTAAATCAGAATTTAGGATTATTCTTTGGGGTTCCATCCTTATTTTGCCTATGTCATATTTGTTAGTTGAAAACAGTCTATTATTTTTGTGCAATAAATTCTTTAATTCCCTATCAACATCTAAATTTTTGATTTGATCATTAATGTCAACATTTTCATAATTTGGATTACTTTCTGCTTTGATTTCACCAGAGCTTTCATTAAAATTGTCATTTACATCATAATCAATACAGAAAATATCATTTTCTTTCTGCGAATTTTCTTCATAAGGGTTAAACATATCAGAAACTTCAATTTCATGACCATTACTATTATTATCCACATGCTTATTATCACATTTATTTTGTAGGTGTAATGAAATTTTACTTATCTCACAAATATTAACCATTTTCAAAGCAATTCTATTTTGATACACACACAATTGGTTACAATCAATTACTAATTTAAACTCTTTACACTCAGGAAGTCCCAGAATAAGATAAGGCAAGTCATTGTCCAAAACATATGCAGAAATTTTTCTAATTATTTTCCCTATTCTCAAAGTTAATACACATTTAGTTGTAATTAAGATTTCACCCTCAGCTTGCCTGACCTTAATTGGAGAGCTTGAATAGCATTTCAGTTGACATTGCTTGACCAGTTTTTGTGACATCAGACTAATAGTCGAAGCAGTGTCAATCACACAATTTAAAAAATTCTGTTTCTCATTTTCATATAGTCTTTTTGTTTTGTCAACCCTATTATTTCTGATAATGTTTCCCCTCAATGACAGTAATTGTCATTCTGGCGCCTGATCTCTTTCAAATTCAGGTTCCTCATAATGATGTTTATTGTCTGACACCGACATCTTATCAAATCTCTCATTAATAGAGCAAGTTTGTTCCCAATGATAAGCATTACTTATGCCAAAGTTAGAACATTTTCGACAGGGTCTAGATGGTAAGTCTGCATATTGTTGGTGGTGATTAATTTGGTTATTGGGATTGGGTGCAAAATTTCTATTCAACCTTTGATCTCTGGGTTGCCATTGTCTGAATTGTTGCTGCTGACTATAATTAGGTCTAAACTGAGTTTGTTGATTATTATTAGGTCTAAATTGAGGCTGGAAAGAGTAATTTTGTCTAAATTGGTGAGGTGGGCTATAATTCATCTTAACTTGAGGCTGGTTGTGATAATTCTGTCGTAATTGGTTCCTATTTTCAAATCTAGTGTTAAAAAAGTTATCCCGATCCCCTTGATTAGTTTTGTTTTCTTCATTATTTATTTTGTTTAGCTTATTAGCCAACACTATCCATTCTGTTGTGGTTTGAGGAGGATTTGCAGCTATGGTCATTCTCATTTGAGCATTTAGGCCTTGTGTTAGGCCTTCTAGTATTAATTTCTGTGATAACCCCAATCTCTTTCCTACATCAATTTTTTTATGAAAATATTTAGTTAAGTCATCATTATATTCAAATTTCAAATTGGAAAATTCAGAGAATTCCACGCTATCTGCCTCAAAGAATAATTCTTGCAAAGTGTCTTTTAATTCTGTCCAATCTTGGATGTCTAGGCAATTATTTACAAAAACTGTTAGAGCCTTCCCCCTGAGAAATTTTGAAATACTTTTTATTTTTTGTTCATTTGGAACATTTGCTTGGGAAAATTTCTGCTCAATATAGGCAAGCCATTTTTGTAATTTCATTCCCCCCTCTGGGTCAAAAGGAATAAAATCCCTGAATTCCCTCTCTACATATTCAAGTTGAAAATCGTCCTTGCATTCTGTCTCAATTTTATCTTCCCCCTGAAATTCTGTCTTTATAGATTTATCTTCCATCTTATAAGTTTAACACAATATCACAATTATATTTCAATTTAAAACAAGAATATAATATCATATAATCATAGTTTACTACACAATTTTAAAAAGTTTATGATGGGAGACATACAACCTGGTCATGTGATGCTTGTCTTGTTACTGTAAAATTCTCGGTTGCACAAATTTTATTTTTATTTATTCACGGTACAGCGCTAGGGCTTGCATACCGGCTTAATTAAATTCACACACAAGAACATATCGATGATTTTTGAATGGTGGGGATTAAGCACTTTTTAGAAGACACAGAAAACTTGTAGAGTGGTCGTGTAGTAGCAGAAATATCCAGTTCCAGTCACAGTCCGTAATGAATGCACTCCTGTGTGCATTGGAGAGAGAAGAGAAGAAGAAAAAAAAAACCGACTAAAATTCACAGGAATGTTGTCCCAACTCTGCATACGGTTGCACGAAGAAGACAGTTTAATTATATTTCATGAAAATTTGGGAAAATGAGCTTGAAAAACATCGTGCTGCAGCAAAATCCTTACGATGACGTTTTGGCAGAAGAATCCATGCACAAATTTTACGAGTCCGTAGAACCAAGGTTGTTTCAGTCGCCATTGAAAAACTCTATCATAGTAATCTTATATGAAACCCAAAAAAATTTTTTTTTATCGTGCTAGAGTCATCAGAATATTGAATCAGGTACAGAATGTAGTGTGCCAAAGGATTGTATTTATGAAAACTGAGAGGGATTCCCTTTTACTATCATTACTCTCGTTGAGAGAAAAAAAAAAAAAGGAGAGAAACACTTTCGCCCCAGCACCGCACGCCTCGACGCCGGTAGTTGAAGAATCCTCGCCGTTAGAAGAAAGAAAAAAAAACAAGCGAACCTCCTCCGTCAGTTGAAGAATCCTCGTCGTTAGAAGAAAGAAACAAAAACTTGGAAAATCCTGGGATTTCCCGACAGAGGTTCGAGTCCTCGCCGACTTTTGTAACATGGGAGACTGACACTGGCCCAATAGATATCGAAATCTCCCATGTCACGGTGAGAAGAAGATATTAATACTACAGTTCACTTCATAGCAAAACGACGTACTCGGCTTCTTACGGAAAAGACTTTATTACGTCTATTCAAGTCAGTTACAAAATGAAAAAAGCCTACATGTACGCGATCCCAAACCTTATATAACCTCATCTCGCCATGTGATCGTAGTAGGGTTTAATTGGTTAAAAGTTAAGAAAAGGCGTGACAAATGCGCTACAGCGTTTAATTTTCTGCCCACGCCACGCCAGTTTCGTTTTCATTTAAACAGGCAGCCATTTAATTTTTTCCACTAGAGGCCTTTTAGGACTTAGATTTGAAAACGAAAGTTAGCTCGTACGCCCAAGGGAATTTAGAATAATGTTAGATTTTAAAATGGAATTTAACGCGAATGCCCAAAGGGAATTACCTGTTTCAAGGAATTAAAAAAGGGTTTGTAATTTGGAATAGTAAAGTGAGGAATTAATAGTTTTTAAATGTTAAGATTGTTGAATTAAGAAATTACTAGTTTTTAATATTATATATATATATATATATATATATATATATATATATATATGAAATGTCGCGAATGGACATCTCATGAAATAGGAGCTTACATCGTGGCCGGAAAATAATAAAGTTAGCTTCAGGAACAAACGAATTTAATAACGAGTAAAGCAACACATCTTATTCGCTTCGAGTCAGTCCAGCGTCTCTCGTAAGAGCGCCAAAATGCATTTAGCTCAGAGAGTTTGCCAGAATTGGCGGAGGAAGTTAGTGTGTGGAAAGGCGAGGAATTTCGACAAAGAGTAGAGATGGGGGTTACCAGAACAGAGATAAAGTTCGGAATGGGTGATTATAGGTTGTTAGTAATATTATCGCATATATATAGAGAGAGGCCTAACCCCAGGTATTCTCCCGCTGTGAAATTTCCATCATTCATGGTGTGGCATCATTCATGGTGTGGCAATCATTCATGGTGTGGCAATGAGAGGCAATAGACGATCGCTTTTTGAGTTGAATGATGTTGTTCTAAGAATGGTTGTTAATTTTACATTTCATATTATTTTCCTGTACCATTATAAAATTAAGTTGAAATAAATGTTGTGTCGTGAAGAGAAGACTCCTATCTTCATTTACGTCACAATATACACAGACAGGGGAACTTCTCGAGCCGACCACCTCTCTAAACGACCATATTTTGTTCAGAACCGATTCCAGACACCATAGAGCCAATGTTATACAGAAAACCTAGGCCACCCTTCAAAACAGCCACTTTTTTTTAACCATTATAGGCCACACCATAGAGAATTATCACCCCTCTCTCTCTATCTATCTATATATCTCTCTCTCTCTCTATATATATATATATATAAATATATATATATATATATATATATATATATATATATATATATATATATATATATATATATATATATATATATATATATATATATATATATGCATGTAGCGACTGTGTTTTGATGCATATGTGTATGTGCGTATATAAACTTAAATAATGCACACACACATACGTATATATGTGTTTGGGGGTGTATTTGTAATTGATATCACAAATTGGAGAAAGTTAATTTTTCCTAATATAAAATTGTGTATTAGTAGGTTTTTCAATCACACTCTCATAGAAAATAATGCCAAATGCCATTTACTGAGTAATTAAAAAACGTTTTATCTATCTAAATCTATAATCTATTTGTACCAGCATACTGCCTTTCTAAATATTAATTTCTTTACTCTGTTACTCCTTCCTATAGGGCAACTTTCTTCTCTGACTTTTAAGTACTAAATTTTTGTAACTCAGTGAATTAATCAAGTGTTTATTTATCTGTATATTAGCGGAAATTTCATAATTATCCTGTTATGACCTCATAAGAAAAACCGTTTACTGTAGACTCGCACTTAACTTTTCAGCGGACGCTCCAATTTTCGGAACACCAGAAGGCGCGCGTGGCACAAAGTGCAACGTCTCTTTCAACCTTGATTATTACTTTTGTAATAAACTTATATTTTTGAAATTGAAAAGAATAATTCTGAGTTTTATGGCAAGATATAAAATGTTGATAATATTGAGAGATATTTGTAATTAAAGTCCAAAGAATGCAGATAGATTCACCTTATTTCAAAACTATCCGGTTTGTTGGATCTAAGGACAACTTGCGAATGGATTCCTATTATGTCCAGAAACCTAAAAAACAATGATATTGTCCATCTTCGTGATATGCGAGATATCATTGTAATAACTGCACATTTGATCGACTACATCAACTCCTGCTTTTGTCGTATCATAATCCAGTATAATCGCCGGTTTACCACGGTTAAATCACGACTAACAAATCAATGGAAAGGAATACATAGGTCAGAAAATCAGACCTGCGTTAGAAAGGGTGTAGCTATAAATAGAAATGCTTAAAACATTCAAACCTTACATGTAAAAAGAAACCATTCAAAATTACGAAAATGTTGCACTTTATAGACAGGTGCGCCCGCTGAAGGGTTAATTAGACAAAGTGAAATAAATTAATTTCTAATTTTACTTTTGACAAGAACCTAATGTTTATAGATATAGCTCGGCATATACGCATATCTTCTATCATTCTAGATATCTGTGGAAAAGAGTTCCGTATCCTATGTAGCTTGGCATCATTTCGCGTGGTCTCTAAGTTTCCCACCAATCGCAGAAAACTCAGAAACCACGCCAAATCGCAGTTACAACAACTTTACCTAAGAGACGCCATTTTCTTGGTGTCACTTAGGCTTAAACTCATTGACCTTTAGATAGACCCCGTGATCACCATGTTACCCAAAAACAACTATAAAACATCTCAGCTAAAAAACAACTTAATTAAACAAGACTGAGAAACCATATTAAAGTATTTATAGCCAAAAAATATTCGCCAAATTTTCGGCATAGGATATGCTACTTCTCCCTATCTGTGCCATACGAAATCAATTTTTATATTAAATTCTAATTTCAACGCGACTTTCAGCTCTTAAAACCTTCTACCTCGGTAACACATTGTTTTCACTCTTTGAATAAAGCAGCGTATCAACAGAAATGGAGTGCTTTATTCATAAACTTTAATGATGGCTTTCCATTTTGTCGAGACAATGGGTTTGTGGTTAGTGAAGTGGAATCAGGAGTTAACGGTGTGTACTCATTTGATTTTGTCCGGAGGATATTTATTCTGCTGCATGGGAGAGGCAAAATAACGATAGTTAAATTTGAAACTGGTTATACCAATAGATAAACATTTTTGAAGTAGCACTTCTTTAGCTAAGAGAGGACGGTAACTTCCTATATTTGTTTTGTTTTGAATGATAATTTACAAAATACATGGTGAGTCCATGTTCACACATCACTTGCTTTGCTTTCAATATATATATATAATAAATACGACGATCAATGTATATAATTGATGTAAAAGAACAAAAAAATGCATTTATAAAAAAATCGTAAGGGTTATTTTTATTGACAAAATAATGCAGAAGAAAATATTCAAATTAAATGCAATAGGACATACTAAAGAATATAGTACAGTTAATATAGTACAGTTTGAGGAACATATCTTTTATTGTATTTTAATATATTATTGGATAATGTCCAATCGTCTGCCGCATTGGCAAGTAAAATTTTTTTTTTCTCTATTTAGTTGCTATGCACGCGACGATAAATTTATTCAAAGTACCAGTAAAAGAAATCACGTGATCAGCATTTAATAAATTAAATTATATAATTTAATCTTTAAAAATTCACCAAAAATCAGAAAATGGAGGTAAAGATTCGAAAAAGTCTCATTTTAAAGGAATTTTTATGATCTTACTCCTGATATAAATTTTATAACCCTGAAATTATTATTTTAAAGGAAAACTTTAAAAAAGTTACTTAAACAGCTTAAAAATTTAATTTCATAAAATCTAAGAAGAATTTTTCAAAAATCTTTCTTAGTGCACCCCTACACTATAAGAAGAATAGCCATGTCAAATTTCAGCCCTTTAGGTCCAGCGGTTTGGTCTGTGCGTTGTATGTCAGTAAGTCAGTCAGTTACGGAACAGTTTTATATATATAGATAAAGTCAGTTTTAGGCAATTTAAATAGCATAAATATTTTAGAATAAATCCTAATTGGCATTCTCTCCTCATAATTCAAATTAAAGAACGGGATATCGTAATGCAAACATTAACACGAAAACAATCATTCAAAAAAAGAATTAGTCGAATGTTAATTTTAGGCTTATAGTAATAAACACCTGGCATCTATGACATCTGGCATCATGTTTGTATTTAAATGGCACGTTGGCACTATCGGCGCCCCCCCCCCCCAAAAAAAAGGGGACACCCTAAACTGCAGTCTTACCAAATTTTTCACTATAAACTACATATTTTTTCTCAACCCTAATTATAAACAATGCTGAAGTGAACCTATGTCTGCACTTTTACCATACGTAAATATCAGTTTAATCACCGTTCTTTTTAAATTTCACAGGTATCATTTAGCTTCAGATGTCACAGATATCTTTATTTCTTTGGTAAATCTGAAGGACATGATACGGTTTTCCATCAAGCGGTTTTCTTACACAAAATATTTCGCGTGTTTGTAGGTTCGCCAGAAAGAGCAGAGTTAATTTACACAACAAGGTTCTTCGATTTGTAATGTCACATTGGCGCCATATGGCAACAAGTTGGCGACCATATCATATTCTTCATATTAACCACTAGCTGAAAACCCGTACTTCGCTACGGAGTACATTCAAATTAAATACAACGTTCAATGTATGCAATTAATGCCAATATATATATATTGCCAATATATATATATTTGCGTGTGTGTGTTTGTTTGTGTGGGCGGCCCCCAGGTGAATCTGTGAAACTTACAGCTGTGAAATTTGGCACACGGGTAGTGCAGACTATGGGAAAGTGCACCTCGAAGCCCAAATTTTAAATTTTATTACCGTTAATTTTTAATTAATAAAAAACCAACAATTTTTGAAGGGTGAGTCCAGAAAATAGGAAAGCCTCGCAGCCGCCATATTTGAAATGTCAAAATCGATGCATTTTTTTTTCATGAAAATGCATAAATGTTACATATTTGGAAAGAGCTTTGAAAACTGATAATTTTTTCTGCTTACAGTTATTCTGTTACTTTAATAGTTTTACAGATATTTTAATTCTAAAATCACTCCACCGCTGAGACGAAACAATCAAATTACCCAGTATGGTGCAGCCATCTGTAGGCAGCGACGGGAATGAAAATTGACGGGAATCTAATTTTTTATTCTTTTTCTTTAAATTTTTTCATACTTTTAATTCAAATTTTTTAATCATAAATAGATAATTTTTTAATTTCGAGTTATTATTTGGTGTTATTTTTGTTTTCTTTTTTTCATTAATCCTTTTTTGCTGGGTTAATTCCTAGTATACGGATTACCGAAATATATGTTAAAAGGTGAATGCTTCAAAGGAAATATATTTTTCAAAATATTAATTTTAAAGTGTTTACATTCGAATCCTTTTAACTTCGATACTCCTCATGGTTCCAATTCTTTAGAAATGTGTACAACTTATAGATTTGGTTATGCATGAAAAACTTTGCTCACCATATTTATATATATATAAAAAAATTAATTTACCAATAAATATTTTTACGTGCTATGAAAGCAATAAATTTTTTTTGTTAATTTGATTTTAAAAAGTCAAATGATTTTTATTTTCTTAATCTGACATATTCCATACAGTATTTATGTTTAACCATAAGTTGTACTTACGTTTAGCTTCATCTCTATATTTTGACCCTTTCAACATAAAGATTATATTAATGAATGTGTGAAAAATAATATGTTTGGTTATATTAGTTGTTTGAAAACAACTGATCTTGCATTTATGGTGCGTGGAGCCCTAATTGCACATTTCTATTAATTTTTACGTTTGTCAGTGGATTCTACCTATACTTAATTTTTTTCTTTTCTAAAGAATCTTGCATTTATGGTGCGTGGAACTCTTAATTGCATATTTCTATTCATTCTTTTGTTTGTCAATGCCTTCTAGATATACTTTAATATTTTTGCTACAAAATCTTGCATTTATGGAGACATTTTATTATGCAGATATTAATTATGGAGATGTTTATTGCTACAGAATCTTGCATTTATGGTGTGTGGAGCCCTAATTGCAGATTTTTATTAATTTTTGCGTTTGTCATGGTCTTTTACCTATACTTTAATACAGGGGTGTCCAGCCCGCGGGCCGCATGCGGCCCAAAGCATGTGTTAGTGCGGCCCAGAGAGAGAGAGAGCTCAAAGCAAAAAAAAAAAAAATATTAATTGCCTGCCTTAATATAAAAAGTAATGCGGAAAAGGAAAAAAAATGGACCATGTTATGCAAATCATCTTCAAAATGGCGAATTTTATGAAGGCTTTGGAATTGATTCATTCTCCAGTTTCAAGAATTTCTTAAAAGCTTGGATGCTGATTATGGCGATACTTTTAAGAAATAAGGTAGCTCAGTGGAGAAAATATTAAAAAGGTTTTATAGCCTACTTGGTGATATCAAATTGTTTATGACATTGAAAAGTAAATTGTGCCAGAACTTTATGATAACTGGCTTGCAGATTTAGCAGATTTTGATAGATCTGAATGCCCATTTAAATGACTCAAACACCCGTCACTTCATGGATTTTACTTCAGTGTAAAATCCATGAAGTTGAAATTATGGCAAGCCTAATTAAATGTTAAAAATTTTTTGCTTTTTGAGACGCTGACCAAGCACAATTCTAAAAATGTTATAAAATATGCAGCTGTACTTTCTGATTTAGTGCAATAACTTAAAATTGATTTCAGGACTTTTGGGAAAATAAACAATTGTTTTTTGCATGTTTTCTACTCTATTTACAGTCAGTATAGATATAATGCTAGCAAATTGTCAAATGGAATGCATAGTGTTGCAATCTGACATCTAACTTAAAGAGAAATTCAATCGAGTCTCTTTGTTGTACTCATAAATCATACCTGCCCAGATATAAATATCCTTCACTGCATAGTCAAGCGTTATTCTGGTCATCAACCTTTGGAAGCACGTACATCTGTGAACAACTATTTTCAAGAGTGAAGCACACTAAGAGTCAAATTAGAACCAAAATATCGGATGAACATCTTAACAACACCATGAGAATTGCAACCACTTCAATCGACCCAGATACTGAAGCATTAGTTTTTCAAATTCAATGCCAAATATCACATTAATTTTATGACTCCTATAGTTATCTTTTTAATTGTAAATAAAATTTATAATGAAATAAATACATATGTTAACTATACATTATACTTTTTTTATTCATCAACAATTTTTAATGTTAGGTATATTTTTTGTGTGGCCCAAGACAATTCGTATACTTTCAATGTGGCCCAAGGAAGCTGAAAGGTTGGACACCCCTCCTTTAATACTTTATTTTTTTGTTGTTGAATTATTTACATTTTACTTAAATTCAATTCAAGCAATACTTTATTTATACTGTGTTTACTTTTTCATGCAGAGTTCACAAGGCAAAAGACAATTTGACATTTTTACTTTTCAGCTTTTAGTGGTACAATGATGAAAGGCTGAATCTATCTAAATTCTGAGATGTGTATATCATTTCACATGTTTTTCCTATTTTATTTATACTGTGTTTAGTTTTGAAGTTGACTTTGGCTAACAAACATTCATATTAACCCCGAATCAAGAAACAAGAAACATAGTTTATGATGGTACTTTGAGATAATATTTGGATCAGTTTAATTGAACAGATATTTATATGGAGTTTAATAAGGACAGGATGTTTCTATTATTACTACAGAATCTTGCATTTATGGTGCGTGTAACCCAAATTGCAGATTTCTGTTAATTTTTTCGTCAGTCAGTGCCTTTAACCAATACTCTAATACTACTTTTTTTCTTTTTTTTTTTGGGGGGGGGCTTCAGAATCCTGCATTTATGGAAGTATTTATATGGACAATTAGACACTTTTACTTTTAAGCTTTTAGTGATTTATTATAAATGTATATATTTTATGATATTTATACTGTTATTAAATCTATGTTATATATACTGTGTTTAGTTTTTAAATTAATTTTTGTTAACAAACATTAGACAATTTGACATTTTTACTTTTAAACTTTTATTGGTAGAATAATGAAAAGCTGAATCTACTAAAATTCTGAGATGTGTATAACATGTCACATGTTTTTTTTTTAAATGTTATTTATGCTGTGTTTACTTTATTGGATATTTTTGAAGGGCAGTGAATTTTGTAGTTATTTGGTGTTATTTAAAGTTAATTTTCTAATATTACTCCTTTTGTTTTCTTTTTTTTATTAATCCTCTTTTACTGGGTTAATTCCCAGTATACGGATTACCGTTGACTCTTTGGAATATTTCTGTGATAGTCATGGAATATTGTTATTTTGTAGTTATTTGGTGTTATTTAAAGTTAATTTTCTAATATTACTCCTTTTGTTTTCTTTTTTTTTTATTAATCCTCTTTTACTGGGTTAATTCCCAGTATACGGATTACCGTTGAAACTCTCTCTTTCAAATTTTTCTATGATATAATTCTATTAAGCTTTGATTTTAGCTTTGATTACCGCTATTCCATGATTGCTGAAGGGAGCGGGTCCCTAAACCGACCGGCTAGACGGGCGAATCACGGCTAAGTAAATTTGACATTTTTACTTTTCAGATTTTAGTGCTACAATGATGAAAGGCTGAAATTCTGAGATGTGTATAACATTTCACATATATGTTTTCTCTGTTATTTATACTGTGTTAATTTTTAAATTGATTTTGGTTAACAAACATTCTTAAAATCCCGGGCATCGCCGGGTACTTCAGCTAGTAGGAAATATTAAAGAATATGCTGCAGTTAATATAGTACAGTTTGAGGAACATAATATCTTTAACTACATTTTAATATTTTTTTGGATAATGTCCAATCGTCTGCGCATTAGCAAGAAATTTTTTTTATGTCTATTTAGTTGTTATGCACGTGACGATAAATTCATTTATTGTGCCAGAAAAAGAAATCACGAGATCGGCGTTTAATAAATTAAATTCTAAAAATTAATCTTTGAAAATTCACCAAAAATCAGAAAACAGAGATAAAGATTCGAGAAAGATCTCATTTTAAAGGAATTTTTAAGATCTTTCTCGTGATATAAATTATTATTTTAAATGCAAACTGAAAAAAAGTTACTTAAAAAGCTTAAAAATTTAATTTTAAAAAATCTAAGAAGAATTTTTCAAAAATCAATATTAGTGCACCCCTACACTATAAGAAGAATCGCCATAAAAAATTTCAGCCCTTTAGGTCCAGCGGTTTGGTCTGTGCGTTGTATGTCAGTGAGTGAGTGAGTGAGTCAGTCAGTCAGTTACGGAACTGTTTTATATATATATATTATGGTAATTATTTTCTTATGTGAGGGCCGTGGCGGCCTTGTGGTACAGCGCGCTGGCTTTCGGTGCTGAGGGTGCTCAGATCGAATCCTGGCGAAGCGCCACTAAAATGCCTCCGTTTGTGTCGTCCCTTCATAGGAGGCAATGCTGGTCCGCCTATATGGCGCCCCCATAATAAAGTGGCCAGCAAAACTGCGGTGAAATAAAGGTGAATGTCTTCGTGACAAGTGCCTCCGCATTGGGAAAAAAATTTCGAATGAAGTCGTGAACCACGTTTTTTTTAAATTTATTTTATTTCATCTTTTTAAGCCGCCACTACTGGCTGTTTATAATTTTCTTTACTAGAAATCAACGACAATTCCCGGACCAAGAGCCAAGTACCACTTCTCACAAACCGCCTAATGGAATGTCAGCCTTTCACGCATCACCGCTATGAAAATCCGTCGTTTATATCATTTGTTTGGGTCAGCTGCATCAGTAACTGGAAATCGGACATTCGTACAATTTTTAGAAATCAACCGCATGTCCACCCAAAAATCCATATCTTTTTATGTTCTGCATCTAAAAGGAAAAAGTGTCTCGATTAATAAATTTTTCAGCCATTTTAATCGACGGCGGAGTATCACCGTTAAGCTGCATTCAGACTACGCTGACGTGACGTGTTGACACGCCCTGACCGCAACGTCAACTGACGTTGGAATACGTCAGCGTCAGGCAGTGTGTGCACACTACGCTGACGTGTCGTATCGTGACGAATTCACGTCCGTTGTTGTTTGGTTCCCACAAGGTGCATATCGTTGCGGGTGGACCCTATATATAATATGGGTGCACCCTATAAATAGTGGCCGATCGATTTATTGTCGCTGATGAGGCTTTCACATTAAAAACATACTTGATGCATCTTTATAGCAAGAATTCAATAAAGAGCGATGAAAAAATACTTCGTTTCTCCTCAAGGGGCTGCAAGCTGTTCATGGCAATAGGAGAGCATTCATAAAGACAGAATGGCCCATTAATAATTTTTGTAAACATTTTTATTACTGTTTTTTATAAACAAATTTATCATTTTGGTTGCTATAATTTTGAGTTATTAAAGAGTGTAAATAAGTAACCTGTAGTGAATTTTTCTTCTGCCTAGTATTCAAATAATTCAAATACTAAGTAGGTAATTTTTGGTCGAAGACCGCCATCTGCCTATAATACACTGCTGGCCACTGTAAATGCAACACCCTGAAGGACACATGCAAATAACATGAAATTTACAACATGCATTAGCGGAGGTGAGATATGCAAATGATTAGAATTTCAGCGCAGACGCACATCACGCGCGCCTGTGGCGCCACATCAAAGAGCTATTTAAGGCTTGGAGATTTCGACGATTTCAAGTTCGGCAATTGTGTTTTTCTTGTAATTTTTTCAAAAAAACGATCAATTATGCCTCGTCGAAAACAGCGATCATCTTTTGATCAAGTATCCGAGTTCGACAGAGGAAGGATAGTGGCCTACCGAGATTGTGGATTATCTTTCAGGGAAATCGGTAGTCGTGTTGGACGAAACCAAACAACTGTAATGCGGACATGTGATCGTTGGATGCAGGAGGGTATGACGGAACGGCGTGTTCGATCGCATCCACCTCAGCGCAACACTTCACGTGATGACAGACAAATTGTGCGCATGGCAGTGACGGATCGCTCAGTCACATCACGAACCATAGCACAGCACATGCCGTCTGTAACGCATCATCCAGTGGCTGCGCGTACCATTCGACGCCGTTTACAGCAGAGTGGTCTGTCCGCAAGACGTCCATTGCTTTGTCTACCCTTGACGCAGAACCACATACGTCTCCGCCGCCAATGGTGCGATGACAGAAGGATGTGGACGGCAGAATGGAATGAAATTGTCTTTACTGACGAGTCACGCTTCTGTCTGCAACACCACGATGGTCGCATTCGAGTCTGGAGACACCGTGAAGAGAGGATGTTGAACAGCTGCGTTATGAACCGCCACACTGGTCCTGCACGGGGTATTATGGTATGGGGCGGTATTGGATATCACTCTCGCACACCTCTAGTACGCATTGCCGGTACTTTAAACAGCCAGCGCTACATCTCCGAGGTGTTGGAGCCAGTTGTCCTTCCTTACCTTCAGAGCTTGCCCACAGCCATATTTCAACAGGATAATGCGCGACCACACGTGGCACGCATTGTCCAACGATTCTTCGTCAATCGCCAGATTGAATTGCTTTCCTGGCCGCCTCGCTCTCCGGATCTTTCGCCGATAGAAAACACGTGGTCCATGGTTGCTCTACGATTAACCCAGATTCCATCCCCAGCTGCCACATCAGATCAACTTTGGTAACGTGTGGAAGCTGCTTGGTCTGCTGTACCCCAAGAACTCATCCAAAGTCTCTTTGAATCAATGCCGAGGCGTGTGGCAGCGGTGATCTCCAACAATGGCGGCTACTCTGGCTACTGAATTTGGCAGGAACCACACTTCACAGAAGTCTATAAATTTAATCATTTGATACTTGGTCAACATGTTATCTACAAAATAAATTTTGTTGTGATATCTCTTGTCTTTCTTGGTGTTGCACTTTGGGTGGCCAGCAGTGTATTTAATTGAAAGTAACTGTCAATAAAAAAATATATATAAATTTATAAATACACATAAACTAAGCTCATATAAATTATTTTTTATATTTAAAAGATGGAAGTTTAAAAATAAGAGGGGACGAACACCTGTTTCTATTGTATTGCTGCCCACTCCATTTGTTTACATTTGACAAGATCAGTAGTCAACTGTTGCCGCTAATTCATAAAAAAAACAAATGTTTTACCATGAAAAATTTAAATAAAATACTATATTTATAAATGTAAATAATATAAGCACATATAAATTATTTTTGCTATCTAAAAGACGAAAATCGAAAACAAACCGAGGGGACGAACACCAGTTTATATTGTTAAATCAGCCCTTCCTCTTTGTTTAAATGTTACAAGATCAGAAACCAACTTTACCGCCAGTTGTTAAAGAAACCAAATTTTATGCTATGACAATGTTAAGAAAACGTTGATTTTATAAACGTGTTTATAAATTGTTTGAAATATTGGTTAAATCAATCAAACGGCCTAAGTTTGCAATAAATTTGTAAATAAATGTAAATATTGCCAGCTATTTCCAGGATTCTTCCAATCTCTTCCCATGCTTCATTGCGTGCATATTTATTTCTGTAATCTTTGTTGAAATGGTCAAATAAAATAGGGTATTTCTTCACATGCTCGATGAGCTCTTCTACCGTATTCGTAGCTGACGGCCAGACGCCTGCTGACGAGATCTAGGAATTTATATTTGGAGCTGACGTGTCAGTTCCCACGCCAGAGCGTGTTTTCCCACGTCACGACACGACAGCGTAGTATGCACACTCCTTTTTAAAATAATGGTTTAATTTTTTTCGCTGACAAGTCAACACGACACGTCAGCGTAGTGTGAGTGCACCTTTAATCTCCAATCGGAACTGCACAGAAAGTGAGAATAAGTTAAAAATTTGAAATTCCAGGATATTCCAAAGGGTTTAATCTCAACGGAATAAAAATCAGCCAATGAGGAACGGTTATTCAAAAGGAGAAAAAATTTTCAGGTAGTCTCTTCTAACGAAATTACCGCGAGTTATTAACGTAGGATTACTTACCGTTGCTTACCTCTTTTGTTTGTATATATGTGTGTATTTATGTATATATGTATCTATATGATATATATATATATATATATATATATATATATAGATTTATTTATGTATGTATGCATGTCAAAATTTGACGGATTTTGGTACTTTTCTGTTCAACTGTTTACTGCCTGTCCAAGCGATACAGACTGAATTTAGCGCGCTGCCAAAATTATAACTCGCGACGCAGGACATTTGAAATTTTGCTTTCCGGAGGACCGTTATGGAGGAACGTAATCGTACATTAAAAAGAAATTGCCCCTACTGCCCCCCCCCCCTTGGAGCCTCCAATGTGCACACAGAAAGCAGTTTCTCGTCATCGCACCGAAACGATAACCCCCCCCCCCCCCCCAATTCAAAAATATGTCAATATCGAGCTTTCGCTGTGTACTACGTATGCGATAAGAAGTTTCACTTCAAATGCATAATGGTTCCACTCTGGTTTTTTTTTTATTTAGCTCTTTAGTAAAACAGGGCGATCATGCGAAATGGGGCATAAGTTGAAAATATTAAATATATATGAGTGTATGTATCCCTCATTAAAAATTACTGCCATTTTTTTACTTTCCTAGTATGATATTGATCATATTAGGAATTTTTATGATTTTTTTCGAATTTTATACAGTGTTATAAATGATACAGTTATCTCAAAAGTCTCATCCAATAAAGTTATTTAGGGGAAAAAATCAAGTTCTTTAGCTTTTTCAAAACAGATAATTTTCTCGTAAATAAATTAAACTAATAGAACTTTTTGTTAATAGAAATCCATTTTATTAATTGCGCATAGTTTCAGTATTTTTACTCATTACCGTTCCTTTTGCTTGAATGTCTCCTAATGTATTAATATTTTATTCGTATTTTTTATTTGTATTTTCTTTTTACTCCTTTAGTTATTCGTATTCCTTTTTTATTTCTACATATTTGTTTCACTTAAAAAATTTCTTTTAATTTATTAATTCATTTTTATTTACTCTTGATTTGGTACTTCGTTTTTATAGCCGCCTTGGCGAGATCAGCGAATTTGAGAATTTCTGCTTTTCCGAGAAATAAACTATCAGCGATACACACAAGCATTTGATTCAGTATCTACACTACACAATCTGTTTAATATACACATACAGAGGGAGTTTAATATAATTTTGTATTTAATATGATTTTGTAAGAAATTTATTTAAAACTAGCTGAAGTACCCGGCGATGCCCGGGACTTTAAGAATGTTTGTTAACCAAAATTAATTTAAAAATTAACGCAGTATAAATAACATAGAAAAAATATATGTGAAATGGTATACACATCTCAGAAATTAGGAATTTCAGCCTTTCATCATTGTAGCACGAAAATCTGAAAAGTAAAAATGTCAAATTGTCTAATGTTTGTTAACCAAAATTAATTTAAATCTAAACACAGTATAAATAACATAGAAAAAAATATGTGAAATCTTATACACATGAATAAAAGGAAAACCCAATAAAAAATATATAAATTTATAATAAACTCCTCAGAATTTAGCTAGATCTAGCCTTTCATCCTTGGGGCAAAAAAAAGAAGCTGAAATTACAGGTTTAGCAGAAATTTCCAATAGAACCATGATATGACTGCAGCGTTGCCTCTTAAAAAATGAAGTGTTTGATTGAGTTCTGCAAACCATTCAACTCCTCTCCACTTTTAACTCCTATAAACATCCTCTACATATTAAATTCCTTTTCTCTCCATCATAAACTCTTCAGAATTTTGGTAGATTCAGCCTTTCATCATAGTACCACTATAAACTGAAACATTCTCTCCAGAAATATAAATTTATTAATTTCAATAATTAAACACCCACAAATGTATAAATTACAAAAAAGTTTTTTAACCAACATTTGAAAAATTCGTAAATGAAAAAGCACATGAAAATAAAGATAATAAGAACTTCCGGAAACGAAATTAATTATCCTTAATTTTTAATTAATAAAAACAACATAATATGAAAAAAACGATAATTGTTTAAAAGCATATGAAAATAAAGCTATTATAAAGATAATGAAAAAAGGCATAAGGAAATAATGCTCGCGCATGAAGTTAACGTTACGATATAAAGATAGTAATAATAATATAAACCGCGTGCATAAAATATTTAGCTTTTCAAGCGAAATAAATTAATTTTTAGGAAAGAACTACTTTTAATCGAGAAATTAAATACATTACACAAAATTTTCATTTTACCAACTTTCTGCCCTACAATTTACACCCTACTTCTTTGAAGTTGGGTGTTGAAACATCCTCTTTGAAATATTTACACCCTACTTCTTTTAAATACGGTGTAAATATAAAGTTGTAACAGCCAATTGAACGCCAGTTAAAAACGATTGATGTTTAAAATCATATGAAAATTACGCTATTATAAAGATAATAATAAAAAAAACATATGAAAATAATGCGTGCGCAAGAAGTTAACGTTACGATATAAAGATAGTAATAATTATCTATCTATCTATATATATATATATAAAACAGTTCCGTAACTGACTTACTGACTCATTGACTGACTGACATACAACGTACAGACCAAACCGCAAGACCTAAAGGGCTCAAATTTTGCATGGCGATTCTTCTTATAGTGTAGGGTTGCACTAAGAAAGACTTTTGAAAAATTCTTCTTAGATATTTTAAATTAAATTTTTAAGCTGTTTTTGTAACTTTTTTAAGTTTGCATTTAAAATAATCAGTTGAGGATTATAAAATTTATATCACGAAAAAGACCATAAAAAATCCTTTAAAATGAAATCTTTTTCGAATCTTTACCCCCATTTTCTGATTTTTTGGTGAATTTTTAAAGATTAATTTTTAGAATTTAATGTATGAAACGCGCTGATCACATGATTTCTTTTTTCTGGTACATTAAACATATTTATCTACTGCGGCAGACGATTGGACATTATCCAAAATAAAAGAAAATACAGTAAAAGATATGTTCCTCAAACTGTACTATGTTAACTGTACTGTATTCTTTAGTATGTCCTATTAGATTTAATTTGAATATTTTCTTCTACATGATTTTGTCTATAAAAATATTCCTTACGATTTTTTAAAAATATATATATTTCTTTTTTTTACATCATTTGTATACATTGATCGTCATATAATACTAAATGTTTAAAATAGTGGCGCCATCTACTGCACGTCTAGTGTAACAGCTTACATTTAGTTTAAAAAAATTGTTTTTTTTTATTAATTAAAAATTAACGGTAGTTAATTTCGATTTTGGAAGTTCTTAATTCCCTCGGCTGTTTTTAAAGACGCCTGTATGTAAAATTTCACGATCGTTGCTCCTAAACTGTGGATTTCTATACAACTATAGACAGACAGACAGACAAATTTTCATTTTTATGTATTAGATAAACAATTATAGCAAATGGTAACCATTTGTTTCTCGCCCATGCAGAAATACACAAATTTTCTTTTCTCGCCAAGTCCGCTATAAAAAGGAAGTAACCCTTTTTATTCATTTGATCATATTCGTTTTTATTTATTCGTTTTATTTGTTTTATATATTGGGATATGTTTCCGTTTCTATACCAAGGACCTTAGTCTCGGGCTTTGGAAAATTTCGCCGTACGCAAATGGCGTCATCATGACGTATATTCATAATTGCCAGTAATGGTTATTGGTAGATTTTTCAAATATACGTCTAGATGAGGCCATTTTAGCTGGGAAAATTCAAGGCCTTATGTTTCGTTTTACTTTATTCCATGTTTTATCGCTTTCACCATTTGGCGACTCCGAATTTTCACAGTATTTCTTTTGGGGGAAATGGCAACCTTCTATCGGCGCTGCGTTAGGTCATAATTACATTGCATTTGTGAAAGACACAGATCGTTGTTTTATATTTTCGAACTGCGTTAGTATTTAGAATGTTAAAAAGCTAAATTTCAGAGGATTTTCATTTAAAATAATATAATGAAAATTTCGATGCTGAAATAGTGACTCCCACGTTACTTAATAATTGCAAGATAAAAAGAACTTTTTATGTACCATGTTTTTAAATTTTCTGTTGAATCATATAAACTTGACAATTCTATATATTAATAAATACTTTTTTTAAAATTTTGTTGATGAATTATCCCATCAAATTGAAAGAAAATGAAGTTAATTGGAAGCTAACTTGCGTTTAACTTTTCATTCCCGTCCCGGCCGATAGATGGTTGCACCAGTTTACAAAACAAAATTAACTGAAAAGGATTCAATTCTGCTTAAAGATGGCTAAAAGTATTAAAAGAATGCATTGTCATCGTGTTCTGAGCTATTCTAAAAGTTTCAAATATCTAGCTAGTCGGGAAGTTAGTTAAAAATTGATTGCAGTATTTGTACCGGACAAACAAACACACACACACACACACAAACAAACAAACAAACAAACAAACAAGAAAGCGAGTTAATAAAAACATGGTAAAAGCACTTCACTACTGAAATTGTCCCATGTCTGTATTTTCCAGTACAATTAATATCGGTCTTAATTAGGTTTTTACATTATTAAGAAAATAATATCCAGTTTCTATAAATAACAGATAATAATATAATCAGCAAATGCCGACAATATAATTTGTTTCAATTTAAAATGGTGGCAAAATGTTTAAGGGGCTTTCCTTGGAACCAGAGTTTGTGGATACGAACTTAGTGGTCGGCAACCGTGTTTATTTAGCCGTTCGAAATTTGATTTAAACAGTAAGCCCCAGTCAGTTTACCCATTGTAAATGACCTTAATGTTCCAAGCCAAGGAACCTAAGTAGTTTAAGCAAAATGAATGTTAAAGTCGAGTGGATTTAGTACGCACGTTGGCTCCAAAATGAAGTAATTAATCAGTGAATACTTCATTAATTAATCATTTCTCTCTGTTGTTAAGGCTGCTATGTACTAACACCATTGGATACGCTCACCTCAATGTTAACCTATAGAAAAATTTGTCTACGGATTGCCGACTTGGATTCAAAGATTTAAAAAAAAAAAAATTGTACTCCGTCATAGAGAAAGAAATTTTACATTTGTATACATTTTTCGTTTTTTTTTAAAAATGCAATTAACATTTTAAAATTTAAATTATTCGGGGAAAAATCTGGTATAGTGTGTTTTAAACGCTCATAAATTCCTTCGGTGGACGAAATTTATAAAATGAGTCCTGTAGCGCTTTGCAGAAAAGTTCAGGCTATCTGACAATACCAATTTTATTTGATTATCAGCATTTATGTACCCGTAAATAGTTGACAAAAATATATTTAAAAAAATTGGGGGCAGCGCTTAACCCCCATATAGAGAGAGAGCCATTACAATCCCTCAATATGTCAATCCTAAGGGGGGTGGAATTCCCGAACTTTCAACTGGACTCCTCCCACCACAAGAGTCTGCAAGAAGAGGAAAAGGGAAATACGATTTTTTTCTTAGTACATAGCAGCCTTAACTCGTATTGATTGAAGAGATTTGTTTAAACTGAACTTTTTAGCGAATTCGTGTAATCTTTGGTTTCTTTTTTAACAGAATGTTATGCTGTTTATTATATTATTAATTGATGATAATGATAATATAAACAGCATAGATTTGCAAAAAAGATTTAAAATAAGTAGAACTGCAATGAAGAATGCGATCGTAAGCAAGTCTTAGTGGTTCAGTGTCTAGATATAATAACCCAACTCGAGGAGAAGTCCACGGTTCGTATCTCGAGTTGAGCTGAGTTTCAAAGAGCGTAGATAAATATGAAGCATATAATTTAAGCGTTTTAAATAACACATTTTGGCATTTTTATTTCATTTTGATGAAACAACAGAAGGTGGCATTGCATAGGTAACATTATTGTGAATGTTCCGAAGAGGACAGAGAGCCCCTCTCCCCCCCCCCCCCACACACACACACCTATAATCTGTTCTGCCTGTTTCTCTAATCATCATAACGCCACGTAACATGCAAACTTCTTTGTTATCTGTATAATAAAATAAATCATGTGACCATCGGAAACAAAGTCATGACTTTTTTGCGAATTTTATTTTGAAATGCAGAATTGGGTTTCGCTATTTTTACTTTCATACTTAAAAATAAATTCCTGACAAAGCGTCGCTTGAAAAATAAATAAAACCTGAAAGGATGACCGTAAATCATCGACTTCTTTCAAAACATTTGAATCTTTTTTTCCCCCTAAAACTGATTTCCTGCCTTTCTTTTTCGTGAAATATGTCCGAGGAACTTATTTGTATTGTGGCCATTTTCCCTAGAGGTAAAAGGCGTCCTGTTGATTTCTCTGGGGCAGTGATACAGTCAATCATCTTTTTCTTTTTTCAGAATCGCTTTATAACTGAATACAATACATAACCTTAAATTGTTTGACTCACTCTGAAGGCGTTTTTATATGAAATTTTTGACTATAATTGTCTGGGCATGAAATTACTTCACATTACTCCGGCTCTTTTAATTTATATAGGTTGAATTTTCAACTCCCTAGGGCAGTGTCTTCCAACTTTTTTCGAGTCGAGAAGCCCTTCAATGGTTTCTGCGCATCCTGCGACCCACATCCTGGTCGCCCTGCATATCTATATATTTAAGTTGCTAAGCCGACTTTTTGGGCAGTCCGTGAGAGAGAACTACTGCATCAATTTACTTCATTTTGGTCTTAAACGAAAGATTGTAATCTGCAGATTTGTCAAATTTGTTTTTTAACCGCAATTTCTATTAATTAGCGATAATTTACAATTGAAAAATTTATTTCTGCGCATGCTCAGTTGCATGTTTCAATCTGGCTTTAGAAACTCACTGTTTCTGCGCATGCTCAGTGACATGTTTTAATGATAAACACGTTTATTCCTCGGAGTCACTCTAGATCTCTGCCTGCTATTTTTTTTGTGATAATTAAGTTTGTCAAATATAATATTAAACCTGATGGAAATTGTTTATTTCGCGCTGTTTAATTAGCGGTAATTAATTTACAATTTAAAAAAAAATTCTTTCTGCGCATGCTCAGTGGTATTTTAAAATCTGGCTTTATATACTCAAAAAGCGTGAGGCCGCTTAAACACATTAATTTGTTTCTGCGCATTATTATAATTTGGCAATGATATTTTGAGTATAATTTGTGTATTAGTGCATTTATTTACTATCTAGCCATCATGTTTTGATGGGTACCAACTAGTCTATATATTTAAGTTGCAAAGCCGACTTTTTGGACAGTCCGTGAGAGTAAACTACTGCATCAATTTACTTCATATTGGTCTTAAACGAAAGATTGTAATCTGTAGATTTGTCAAATTTGATTTTTGTAACCGCAATTTCTATTAATTAGCGAGAATTTACAATTAAAAATGGATTCCTGCGCATGCTCATTGGCATGTTTAAATGTGTCTTTAGAAACTCACTGTTACTGAGCATGCTCCGTGATCTATATATTTAAGTAGCTAAGCCGACTTTTTGGGAAGTCCGTGAGAGAAAACTACTGCATCAATTTACTTCATATTGGTCTTAAACGAAAGACTGAAATCTCTAGATTTGTCAAATTTAGTTTTTCTAACCGCAATTTCTATTAATTAGCGATAATTTGCAATTAAAAAATTGATTCCTGCGCATGCTCATTGGCATGTTTTAATGTGTCTTTAGAAACTCACTGTTACTGAGCATGCTCCGTGATCTATATATTTAAGTAGCTAAGCCGACTTTTTGGGTAGTCCGTGAGAGAAAACTACTGCATCAATTTACTTCATATTGGTCTTAAACGAAAGATTGAAATCTCTAGATTTGTCAAATTTGGTTTTTCTAACCGCAATTTCTATTAATTAGCGATAATTTACAATTAAAAATTGATTTCAACGCATGTTCAGTGGCATGTTTAAATCTAGCTTTAGAAACTGTCTTTCTGCGCATGCTCAGTGACATGTTTTAATGATAAACACGTTTATTCCGAAGAGTCTCACTAGATCTTTCTCTGCCATTTTTATTTTTATGATAATTTTGTTTGTGGAATATAAGATTAAACTTGATGGAAATTGTTTATTTCGCGCTGTTCAATTAGCGATAATTCACAATAAAAAAATTGCTTTATGAGCATACACAATGACATTTTTAAATCTGGCTTTAGGTACTCACTAAGCTCGAGGCCGCTAAAACACATTAATTTGTTTCTGCGAATTATTATGATTTTCAACATTTGGCAATGATGTGTTGAGTATAATTTGTGTATTAATACATTTATTTTCTATCTAGCCGGCATGTTTTGACGGGCACTAACTAGTTTTCTGTATAAAGGCCTTTTAAGACATGAAGAAAAACTTTAATGATAGAACATACAAGGGCCTTCCGGAAGGACGTATCTTCCCGAGCTTATACAGGATTGCCCGTCCTTCTAACACAGTGGTTCCCAACTGGTGGTCCGCGGACCACAGGAGGTCCGCTAGAGCCTCGGTAGTGGTCCGGCACCACATATTAAAAAAGTTGCCAAATAAATGGGGATTTTGAAAGCGATGTTCATTGAACTGGATGGGCCGAATATATCCGATGACTATCAGGTGTTGAATTAAAATTTCTTAAAAGTGTAACATAGTTATTTTATTATTAGAATATCATACATAAGAATGAGTGCGTTAATCCTGTATCCCTTTTGCCTGAGGATTATTCTATACACCCCTCAAGTCAGTGGGGGAGGAGGGTGGGGTGGTCCGCACATGGTTCAAATTCTGGCTTAGTGGTTCGCAGACTTCTACGGGTTGGAACCACTGTTCTAACAGGACCGACGGTACTACGACGAGAAAGAGCACAAAATTTTAAGCTAGCCCTAAAGAAAAGGTCCAAATATTTTAATTCTAACATTTTTTACGAAACTTTGAAGTTTAGGGAGTTTGCTACCTAAAAAAAGGCGCGTTTGGCTTGTAAAACCCACTTAAAGTCTACCAGCACAAGCATTCTTCCTCGTCCAAGTTTGTAAGTCCGAAATTCGAACTCAGCGGGAAAAATTAGGCTGAATGAAAAAAAAAGGCGGGAAAATATGGCAACCCTGAATTTTTGCGCGAAAAAAAAGCTGTTTTCTATGCTAACCACAAAGTGCTGATTTGTCTCATTTCCAGACACGAGGTCGCAACCAGTAGTACAAGGAATACGTATTTTTGTTGCGGCTATATATTTTGATGGCCCAAACACCGACAATGATTGGTGTAGAAGTGAATTCGGTAATAATTAATTGAACGCGAAGTGTTATGGTGTTGTGATTTTTACTAAAAATGAATATGCTCGAGTTACCTTTGTTCCTCATACATAAATATAATGTTTCATTTCTCTTTTAACTTTGTCTATTTTATCAATCTTTCGGCTACACCTGCATTTTATATTACACATTTTTTTAAACTTTATGTAGAATATATACCTAAATCAGAAGCAGAGGCCAAAAGAGGGATTTTGGCTTGTCCCGCCAAGTACTGTTGGAAGGACTGACGTCCTACCGGAAGGATCTTAGACAAAAACGGACGTCCTGCCTTTAGGACACAGTAATCAAAAGAGGCCCATGTACGAAAATGCTTCGGGAAGATCCTTCCAGCAGGACTTTTGCCTCTACGTTCTACGGTTAAAATGCATTTCACATAATTTAATTCCAGTTAAATGTTTAATTTGACTGGAATTAAATTATGTACTACTGGAATTAAATTATTAAATTATGTACTGCCATACTTTTACGAAAATTCTTCAGGAAGATCTTTCCAGCAGGACTTTTGCCTCTACGTTCTACGGTTAAAATGCATTTCACATAATTTAATTCCAGTTAAATGTTTAATTTGACTGGAATTAAATTATGTACTACTGGAATTAAATTATTAAATTATGTACTGCCATACTTTTACGAAAATGCTTCGGGAAGATCTTTCCAGCAGGACTTTTGCCTCTACGTTCTACGGTTAAAATGCATTTCACATAATTTAATTCCAGTTAAATGTTTAATTTGACTGGAATTAAATTATGTACTACTGGAATTAAATTATTAAATTATGTACTGCCATACTTTTACGGAAATGCTTCGGGAAGATTCTTCCAGCAGGAATTTTGCCTGCACGTTCTACGGTTAAAATGCATTTCACATAATTTAATTCCAGTTAAATGTTTAATTTGACAAAAATGAAATTTGCGAGCAGTGGACAACATTAAGAAACATCCCTCGGTCAAAGGTGTGTAATAGCAAGAGCAGAACAGAATCTCAATAAATTAATGCATCTGCCATATTGATTAAGGCTGCTATGTACTAACCCCATTGGATTCGCTCACCTCAATCTTAACCTATGGAGAAAATTTCTCCACGGATTGCCGACTTGGATTCAAAGATTTTTTTTAAAAAAATTGTACTCCATCATAGAGAAAGAAATTTTACATATATCTACATTTTTCGTTTTTTCTAAATGCAATTAATATTTTAAAATTTAAATTATTCGGGGGAAAATCTGGTATAGAGTGTTTTAGACGCTCATAAATTCCTTCGGTGGACGAAATTTATAAAATGAATCCTGTAGCGCTTTGCAGAAAAGTTCAGGCTATCTCACAATACCAATTTTATTTGATTATCAGCATTTATGTACCTGTAAATAGTTAAAAAAATATATTTAAAATAAAAAATTTGGGGGCAGCGCTTAACCCCCCTATATAGAGAGAGCCATTATAATCCCTCAAAATGTCAATCCTAAGGGGGGTGGAATTCTCGAACTGTCAACTGGACTCCTCCCACCACAAGAGTCTGCAAGAAGAAGAAAAGGGAAATACGATTTTTTTCTTAGTACATAGCAGCCTTAATAATTGAAAAAAAATCTTACCTAAACAAAAATTTATTCCGTTGGGGGAAACTACGGCAAGAATGCCATTAGTGACAGCACAGACTGATGAAAGACAAACTCGCTGTCAGAATTTGTGTTCTGTACATAGTATGTAAAACGCGATTTTCATTAACCAAGCAGTTAAGGAAGTAGGTTTCAAACGAACTGACTTTGGCTTTGAATGAGACGTTTTCCTTTAAAAAAAACGTCACTGCCCAACAGTTTAGAGGTAAATAAATAGTGACAAATTTTTTCCGGGAAAATTCGCTAAATATTTATTTTAATTGAATAAAACCGTGACGTCCCCCTAGAAAACACTTCTCGGACCCACAGGTTGGAGGGACCCTACCGTTGGGTCAGTGGTATATTAGGGTTAGTGCACACATAAAACTCCAATTTTCAGCTCTGAATGGCGAATTTCAACTCTGAATGGCTGACAGAATTTCTGAGGGAACGGAAAACAGAAAAAAATTCCGTTTTCTGTTTCTGTCGGGGTTTCTGGTGAAGTGGAGTCCTGGCTTAATGGTTGTGACAGGAAAATGTAGCTCTCTGTACTACATAGGATGGAACTTTAATAGTGGGAAACAGGTATGTACAAAGTATACAGAAGATATACAGGGATTGGCCTTAAAGGCCTTGTGAGGACCTTCCAATTGGGTAGACCGAAAGGAAGTGATGAGCTGAAAGAGTCCTAATTTAACGAACATTAGTGAAATGAAATGAGGAACGGTGAGAATTTTTCAGGACGAACTGAAGTGGAGTGAGGAGAAGTCAGAAGGTGTCGAACGAGGGTCAGTCCAGTGAAGTTTACGTCGAGTGTGCTTGACCCCGGCTCAGAGCCGTCCACGGGATTTTTTTATGTGCAAGTGATTTTTCGACCAACTAATTTTTCGTGATGGTGGATATTCATCCACTAGATGACCTACCTTCACGAAAACGTTCTGTAGTGATATACGTCTGTGTTGAAGTGTTGTCCTTCGTCGTTTCTATGTGAATATTTTTTACATGTTTTTATTAACTCGCTTTCTTGTTTGTTTGTTTGTGTGTTTGTCCAGTTCAGATTTTGCAATCGATTTTTAACTAACTTCCCGACTACCTAGACATTTGAAACTTTTAGAATAGTTCAGAACACGATGACAATGCATTATTTTAATACTTTTAGCCATCTTTAAGCCGATTTGAATGCATTTTCAGTTAATTTTGTTTTGTAGACTGGCGCAGCCATCTATTGGACGGTACGGGAACGAAAAGTTAAACGCAAGTTAACTTCCAAATAACTTCATTTTCTTTCAAGTTGATGGGATAATTCATCAAAAATAATTTTAAAAAGTATTTATTAATACATAGAATTGTCAAGTTTATGTGATTCAACAGAAAATTTAAAAACATGGAATATAAAAGTTCTTTTTATCTTCTAATTATTATTTTCCCTTCTTGATGAATAGCTGTGTTATTTCGTCACAGCCTGTGTTACATCATTACAGCCTGTCCACATTGCATTCGTTCAGAGTTGCGTTACGTTAATACCTTGACTCCGAGACTGTTGATATAGCGTGTGATTCAATTGAATTAACATGAATTGAGCTCTATCATTGTTAAAAATTTTAACATTGATGATACGTACCGCTCCAGATTCAGTGTCAACAGGCCTATAAGTCACTCGGTCTACGTATCGTAAAAGTAGACGGAGTATCGTACGTGTCGGAAAACGTTACTACAATGATTATGATAAAAAATTAAATTGTACCTAAACAGAATTTTTCTTTAAAAAGTTTGCAATTTTTCTTGAAAGCGAATGAGGGTGACATTCTTTGATCAGCTTTTATTTTATTATGATGTTTTTATTAACTCGCTTTCTTGTTTGTTTGTGCGTATGTTTGTCCAGTACAAATCTTGCAATTGATTTTTAACTAACTTCATGACTAGCTAGACATTTGAAAATTTTAGAACAGCTCAGAACACGATGACAATGCATTATTTTAATACTTTTAGCCATCTTTAAGAAGCATTGAATTCATTTTCCCTTAAGTTTGTTTTGTAGATTGGTGCAGCCATCTATCAGCCGGGACGGACCGAAAAGTTAAACGCAAGTTAACTTCCAATTAACTTCATTTTTTCTTTCAAGTTGATGTGATAATTCATCAAAAATATTTTAAAACAGCATTTATTAATACATAGAATTGTCAAGTTTATATGATTCAACAGAAAATTTAAAAACATGGTATATAAAAAGTTCTTTTTATCTTATAATTATTTGTAGCTTATGTTAGAGGTGACACGGATAATCTGCAAAGCAAATAATCCTTAAGCGGATAATCGCGAGTTAAGAGGAAGATCCTATAAAAAAATCAACCATGAATATTCTATTTATGCTGAGAAAAGTTTTTGTCATCGGTTAATGAATGGTACAACTTTTACATGAAATTTGTTTTAACTATCCTCAATTATGAAAAGTAAATTTCATCGTATTTGAACTCGACATAAAGTCCGATTTATTTTGAAATTGCAGACGAAATGAGTATTTTTCTTTCATTTCGAGATACTTTGCTATTTTTTACGAAAAAAGTAAATTATATTGTTTGAACAAAGAATAATGTTTAGGGCCGTTCCACTAATATAAAACTTTAAATAACGACCGGGTAATATTTTTTGTTAAAGGACATCGTTTACATTTTTTTACGATGGTTAAAATTTACTTTCTCAGTCACTACAGTTGATAATGTCTCAATTATTATGCTTATCTTTTCCGTAATATGATTTTTCGTGTTAGGGGAAAAATAAGTTTCATTCACACGCGCTTGGTTTTTTTTTTTTTTTGCGCATCCTAGAAATTCCATGCAAATAATAACTGATTTTTGTGGTGGAATCTTGTGTTTATGAATGGACACTTACCGTGTCAGAATTAAAATATTAAATTACGTCTAAAGGCTGCTTTGTACAAACCCTATTGGATTCGCTTACCTCAGTGTTAATCAAGAGAAAATTTATCCATGGATTGCCGACTAAGATTTTAGTTTATTAATTATACTTCATAATAGAGAAAGAAATTTTACACTTAGGGGCATTTTTCGTTTAAAAAGAATGCAAATAATATTTTTAAATTTAAATTATTAGGGGAAAAATCGGGTCTAGTGTGTTTTTAAACATTTATTATTTCCTTTGGGGGACGAAATTTACAAAATGAATCCTGTTGCAAGGTGCAGAAAAGTTCAGGCTACATGAAATTACCCTTTTTATTGGATTATCAGCATTTAGGTAACTGTAAATAGTGGTCCCATTTTCTCCGTATGTTATCATTCAGGTGAGTGAATCCAACACGGTTAGTACACAGCAGCCTTAAATACCTTTATAAATAATTGACAAACTAAAAACTGTTTAAAATATTATTACGAGATTTACGAGTCTATGGTAGTCTACCAAATATGAGAGTTATCGCGAAATTGGCGATGGATTTGGCGACTTATTTTGGTCGCCAAATTAGGTGATATTTCGCCACCTTTGGCGATTTTGCGCCAAATGGTCGCCAACTTGCCGCCTAAACCTTTCCGGAAGCTTCTAGAGATATCTCGCTGACTAACTGATAGGGGGGTTTTGGAAGTCTATAAATATACCTGACATTGGCATAGGAACTCAGTTCTTTTCGACTGCGAATTGAAGTGCGTTAGGCGTGTATTGTATTGAAGACTCGAGTATCCTGAGTTGTTTTTTTTAGAGTTTACTGATATATATAAGACAGTTGTTACGTATTTACTGTTTGAATTCGTGTATGCGCCAGAAAAATTTACAGAACAATAAATTTTATTTTGTGTTCAGTTTCTGAATAGACTGTATTCAATCCTAACAAACCCAGAAAAAACTGAACAATATCGTGAATCCAGATTTTAATGCTTATCTGGCTTTTAAAATTGTTGATAAAAAATCTGCTTATAAATCTTAAATTAAAGCCTATTTTTCAGATCTTGGTTCTTTTTCAATCGTCAAAATACTTGAAACTCGTTTATATAACCAGATTTCCTTTCATACATAAATAAAACTTCATTTATATTGTTGATCCAACAAAAGATTTTTTTTTTGCAACATTTTGGATTTTCTAACATTTATGTTGCCATTTTTCTTTATAAAAATATTTCGGAAGAGATTTGCTTGTTTCGATGCTCTTTTTGTCGTTGCAGAAATCTTTTGTTGTTTTTATGGGGCATAGATAGCGTTTATCATCCTTCTAGCGTCTTTCTAAAAATGAGCACAATACAATCGAGCGTCGTAAAATTGCTTCCATATACGTTTTTTTTCTCGCGTGTAATCTATGGAAGGTAAGGATCTATTTAATTTTATATGCCACAAAGCGCCGTTTGTTTTTATTTATGCACAAGAATTTCTTTAGACGTTTGACAGAAAATTAAACTCATGAACTACCTTTTAAATAAATTGTAAAACAAAATTTTGAATGAATGAAATTTTGGTTACTCCTACAAGCAGTGTGTTTCACTTTTAAATAATAACTTTCTGACGGCTGTATTTTTTAAACCACTGCATCTTCGGCAAAAATTCGTGTCTTTCTCCACTGCAGGTTGTTAAGGCTTCTTTGTACTAACTTTATCGGATTCGCTCACCTCAATGTTAACCTATGGAGAAAATGTGTCCCAAGGATTGCCGACTGGGATTTAAAGATTTTTTTTTAAAAATTGTACTCCGTAGTAAAGAAAGAAATTTTACACCTTAGGACATTTTTTGTTTTTCATTTTAAAAGAATGCAAATAATGTTTTAAAATTTAAATTATTCGGGGAAAAAACCTGATATAGTGTAATACAATTCTATTTCGCATTCGCTAAATTTTTTCTTAATGAATATCTAAGCGATTCTTAACTGTCAGACGGTTCTTGAATAAAGTCCAGACTTATGCTTTTTATCCATGTTTTATTTACAATGTACAATTACAACAAGAAACATAGAACAGAACATCGTGGTTTTTTACCTGTTCTCAGAACAAGTTCTAACTACTACATAAAAGCATCAATCGTTTGCGATAGTGCTCGCAACTCCCCCTGGCCAGATTTGAGTTTCAACATAGTGTGGTTTACATGTTCGTAAATTCCTTTGGTGGACGAAATTAATAAAGTGAATCCTATTGCAAGGTGCCTAAGGAAAGTTCAGTATATCTGAAAAAAACATTTTTTTGGATTATCAGCATTTATGTAGCTGGAAATAGTGGACACAATTTCTCCATAGGTTAACATTGAGATGAGCGAATCCAATAGGGTTCCAATAGTACAAAGGTATCCAATAGTACACAACAGCCTTAAGACATTAATACAACCCGGATGTATTGGTGGAAAAAATTCTAAGAAGTAGGGAGAGGGGCACCTGGCTAAATCGGACCCCGAACCTTGTTGTGTCATTATAAACCGGAGCCGAACCTCTCAGCCCGCTAGCCTATATGGACCTGGTCTGAAATAAATTCCAGCCAGGGGGCATTAAGAAACAATTTGAAACCGGAAGTCCTAAAAAAAGTTAGAACCAATACAAAATAATTACAAGATAAAGATAACTTTTTATATACCATGTTTTTAAATTTCCTGTTGAATCATATAAACTTGACAATTCTATGTATTAATAAATACTTTTTAAAAATTTTTTTGATGAATTATCCCATCAATTTCAGAAAAAATGAAGTTAATTGGAAGTTAACTTGCGTTTAACTTTTCGTTCCCGACCCGGCCTATAGATGGCTGCACCAGTCTGCAAAACAAAATTCAAATTCCGTCTACTGAAAAATAATTCAATTCTGCTTAAAGATTGCTAAAAGTATTAAAATAATGCTTTGTCATCGTGTTCTGAGCTATTCTAAAAATTTCAAATGTCTAGCTAGTCGGGAAATTAGTTAAAAATCGATTGCAAGATTTGTACTGGACAAACACACACACAAGCAAGAAAGCGAGTTAATAAAAACATGGTAAATATGGCATTACACGACATATTTTATCATTAATAAAGCGCAATATATTAGATTCCCTTAAAATAAATGCAATACGTACTTATTTCAAACTTATTCTATTTTTTTAAATATTTAATAAGGTTCAAGCAGAGTTTCAAAAATGTTGTGGAACACTTTTATACAAATGTCTCTTTTCCAAGCTTAAATAATACCAAAGGTTGCTGTTAAACACGCGTTAAAACTGCTATCAATTTTACATCACGGTGTTACATTCCCATCGTAAAATATGTAAGGAGTGGTTTATTTCTTTCATACCACTCTCTGCGTTGGTGGATATCTGCATTCCTCGGCTTTATGAAGCAGGGGCAATATTTATCATCACGGCGGCGACGCACTTAAAATGGATACAATGCGATGCAGAGTCGTAAAATTCCTTCTACAGGGCTATTTTGCGTCGGCTGTCCTATTTTGAGCGAAAAAGTGATGATTCCTTAAAATCTCTATGCAATGGGTTGAAACAGATGTTTTCTCTGTTTATTTCTGCCGTAGGATTTGTTCTGTCGGCAAATTAAGAATGCATGTTGTGCATTATCTAGGAAAAGATGTTATGTAACGTCAGAAGGAAACAAGCTTTTATTAATGTCAGGTAAATCCCTTAAAATCTTTAAGTTAGATGTGCGTAAAGTTGTGATGCTTAAAATTACGGCATGAAAGGTGTAGGATAAACATAACACGGAATTCACAAATTCCTTTTAAATTCACGAAATACTTTACTTGTTTATTCGGATAGTCTAAATCAGGGTTCCCAACCTTTTTCCTACATCGACCAAATTTAAACGAATGATTTTCTTCATCTAGCCCCTGACATTTTTCTTTATAATATACAGCATACAGCATAATTATAATACTAATAATTGCACATAAAACACTTAAAGATAACAATTTGACTAAAAATATGAACAAAAATTAGAAAAAGTGGTTCATTAGGTTTGTTTTATTATTTTTGTACTATTTTCATTTTTTATTTCACAAATATTAACAAGATTTCAGAAAAATAGATTGTGATAGCACAACATCACCTAGAGGAACTGTTTCTGATTGGTCGCAACGGTTGGACACATGTGCTGTTTAAGGTCCAGTGGATTTCCCCAATTCTGCTTAGTGTTGGTACACAATTAAAAGCCGACGGTGGCATTCGAGGCATATACAAAAGCGCCATGACATTCGACTGACGTGCGCGGATCACTCCGCCCTATGCAAATCTGTATTTATACACATTAAAACGGATATTATTATCCAATAATTTCATTCCCATAAAATTAAATTAAATTTTAAAACCGAAAAGTTTATCATAGATCCCCAATAGACACCTGGAATACTATAGACACTTTTTAAACTTCCATAGACCCCCAAGGGGCCACCTGGACCCCGTTGGGATCTAAATATAAGGAACACAGGCTAAACTTAATATAAAATCTTCAAATTCCTATGAAATCCACCATATATTTCTGTTCTAATACAGATGGTCTATACCAGTGTTATGTAAACTTTTGGTCGACCGCGACCCATTTTTTTCATTGAAAATCACGCGACCTTAATGAAAATTTATTAGTAACAGCAATTTAAAAGTAAGATAATTACAAGATAAAAAGAACTTTTTATATACCATGTTTTAAAATTATCTATTGAATCATATAAACTTGACAATTCTATGTACTAATAAATACTTTAAAAAAATTTTTTTGATAAATTATCCCATCAACTTGAAAGAAAATGAAGTTAATTGGAAGTTAACTTGCGTTTAACCTTTCGTTCCCCGTTCCGGCCGATAGATGACTGCACCAGTCTGCAAAACGAAATTAACTGAAATTGAATTCAATCCTGCTTAAAGATGGCTAAAAGTATTAAAATAATGCATTGTCATCGTGTTCTGAGCTATTCTAAAAGTTTCAAATGTCTAGCTAGTCGGGAAGTTAGTTAAAAATCGATTGCAATATTTGTACCAGACAAACACACACACACAAAAACAATCAAGAAAGCGAGTTAATAAAAACATGGTAAAAATTAAATTTTAAAACAGAAAAATTTATCATAGATTTACTATAGACCCTTTTTAAACTTCCATCTACACCCAAGGGGTCCACCTGGATCCCGTTGGGAATCCCTGGTCTAAGTATAAGGAACACAGGCTAAACTTAATATAGAATCTCCAAATTCCTATGAAATCCTCCATATATTTCTGTTCTAATACAGGTGATCTATAACCAGTAATGTGGAAACGTTTGGTCGATCGTGACCCATTTTCTTTCGATGAAAGATCACGCGACCCTAATGAAAATTTTTTGTTAACAGCAATTTAAAAGTAGAGAAAAATTTGGAAAGTGTTAACATAAGTATAGAAAAATGAAATAGACAAATTTTTAGAAACAATTTCAAAAATCAATGAACTGTAAATTTGGGGTATATATTTACTTTGCATAATAACAATTAAAAGAAATAAGTCTTCCTTACAATACAATTTCCATTCGCGATCTCTTCTCTTTCTGTCATTCTTCATGAGCCTCACCAGTGCAACAAGTGTGCTTCGCTATCCAGCTTTTGTTACCCAAATATAAAAGACCCAGGACTGAAGAACAACTTCTGGTCCAGGACAAACACGTTTTATTACACATACACCACAACACAAATACATAGAATTAAAGACATATTATTAATTAACATCCTCTTTAACATTCTAAAAATAGTCTCTCCCCTTGCGGAATTCTTCTCCGGGTTCGGACTTCGGGAGTTGGCGAAAGTTTTGCGATTGGCGGTCGCCAATGGTCCTCGCTGTGTTTAACTAAGGTTACTAGAGTCTTACACTTGCCTTCTACACTTGTTATTTTGCCAAATCTCATGAGACTAAAGCTTCATATTTAAATATTTATATGCATTTGTATTTCAATTAGGTAAAAATTAGCAAAAATTTAAATTAAAAAAGAGAATGATTTGAAAACTATAAGCTTTATATTAAAACACTGAAAATTAGAAACTGCATTTATCTATTTAAAATTAACTAGAAAAAAAATCGATGAGAACATAGTGGACCTGGACCTCATATAGTATTTGTTCAAAATTTCGTGAACTAATTCAGAATAATACTCTCATATCATCGTTGTTTGGTTTTAATAGCTACTCAGTTTGAAAACGCAGTCTCGCACATATAGTTAAAAGCGGATGGAATCTGATAAATAACTATTACTAATAATATACATTACGTACAAATAACCAACCAACTGATCTTTGACTATTTTTCTTTCATAGTTTTAGATTATGCAGCTTATATTGTTATATATCTGTGTTGGCAGCAGGTGACGAGTAACAATTAACGAAGGTCCTCGTTCAAATGAAGCTCTTCATTTGTTGTGTTCTTCTAGTACAGCTGCTTCTTGGATATATTTCCAAATTTAAGCAAACGCAATTATACAGATAATGTTAGATGAAGGTTAAATTTTCTAATATTTTAATTATTTTGGAAAGATTTGATTTCTTAAATATTTTGATTTGAGGCGATGACTGCCTGGTGTTGTTTACAATTCCTATTATGAATTGTTCCTATTAACCCTTCAGTAGTAACCTGGAAATTTTCAGACACCAGTTGTATCCCTGCGTCTGCAAGGCCCCCAGGAAATTTAAAAAATTTCAAAAATACATAAATGCTAATTAATCATTGAAAATTGGTTTAGGACATCAAATAATGCATACTAAGTCTGAAATCAATTTTATTTTAATTTCACTTAATAAAACAAATTTACTGCAGCACATTCTATCATATTGCATTTTTATACTATGCTCTTCGTTTATAAGCACGTTTTTCTTATTTAAAAATATGTAGCAAAAAAATTGCAGTGTTTTGGGAGAGCCCGGAACGAATTAATGGCATTTCCATTTACTTCAATGGGGAAAATTGATTCGAGATACGAGTATTTCGAGTTACGAGCTAAGTCATGGAACGAATTAAACTCGTAAGTCGAGGTACCACTGTATTTATTTTAATAAACAAATTTTCAACTCTCAAAATAATTTTAAATAATTTTTTTTAAATGCTTTAGATATATCTTGTTTTTTAAGTATTTTTATTGTATACTGGATTTTCCGCAGAACTATGAAATTAATTTTACACTTAAATGTATAATTCATGTTTTATATTTAAAATAAATAATTCAAAATACAATTGAACGTAAAACATTCAACATTAAAATATTTTATAAATTTTTTTAAAACTGTTCAAAATATACTTAAAATTTTCTTAAATTTTTGCATTAATTTACCCCTGAAAAAATAACAAAATGTGCAGTGATTGCAATAATTCAAGTTCAGACGCAATAAAATAACATGATTATGCAGTGATAAAAATTTCATGGAATTATGTTTCATAGTTTTTGTGATATCAGTTGCGGAATGATGCAAAATTACATTTTGAGAAAAATCAGTTTAAAATTTTTCTTACCATAAACTTGATCAGTAATTAAATATTTAGAATATCGATATCTCCGGAACTAAGTGGAATATTGTCATGAAGTTTGCTTTATTTTGTTCAGAAATGATCAGGCTTTAACATATATTTTATTCAAAAAATCGAATATTTTAAAGATTTAAGGGTAGTGAGTCCCCTAAAGCGCAAACTTTAGGGGACTTAACTTTACATACGTGTTAAGCGCAAACTTTAACTTTACATACGTGTATGTAAAGTTACATACACGTATGTAATTATGTCGTGCGCGAAAAATAAATATATATTTACTATAAGGTGTCAGCTTAAGGTTGTCGATGTCGGTCCAGGTAGTGTTATATCCTTATCTTTATATGCCGTTTAGGAGTTTCCAAACATCTGTTTAATCATTATGGAGGCGTTAGACCCCAATTCTACGAATTTCCAAGAGGCAATTGTATGTTGTTGCCTTCACAGTGTACACAATAGTGACTACCTAAATCAAAGAGTTTAATATTTGAGTAGATAAAATTATTTGGTTGATTTGGGGCCTCCAGGGGCCCGAGACTTGCGCCCCTACCGCCTGTGCGGAAATCCGCCACTGTTCACATATTATTAACAGTTCTGCCCCGACTTTTTTCATGCAAAATGTAAAAACGTCTTCATACATTAGAATACACTCAAACCTGTTTTTGTGCGGTGGATAGGGACCGCATAAAAGAAAACGCATAAAAAATTGCACATAATTTCACGAGTAGTTATAAAAAATATTTTTCGCAACACATTTAAGAAGTATTTTTTTATGCTGTGAATAGGAAGCATAAAAAAAGTCTCACCTAGAAAATAACTCAAAACCTTACGAAATAACTAAGAATTAAATACTCAGCTTTAAATACTTGATCCTGGCAATATCCATCATCTTCAATAATTTTTGCTAACACTTTAGAATAATTTTTAGCGGCTGTTTCATCGGCGGACGCAGCTTCGCACTTTATCTTCAGATTGTGAAGTTCGTGTCGTTGTAAAAACCCGACTAACAAGCCATTGCTTGCAGGAAAATTTCGGGTTTCTAATGTGAGACGATGAACTAGACGGCTCTAAATCCTTCAGCTGATTATTAAACCGTATAGCTTTCTCTTTAATTAATTCTCCGTCAATGGGGATTCGTGTTTGAGTTAATTCTTGAATCCATAATATGAGCGCCTTTTCCGTTTTCTCTCTCAAAATGTTTCTTGAATACGATGCTCGTTTAGCGCTTTCGTTTGTGGCACAATTACTAGATTTATTTATTTCACCTGCACGTCTTTGTATGCCTCTTATAGTGGAAAAACTTAATCCAAATTCTTTACCAAGAGCTGTGCTATTCACCTTCTGCTATTCGTCTTAAAATCGTAGTCTTAGTTTCTAAGGAAATTGCCTTTCTCTTCGCTTTGTTTTTGCCCTTATTCATTTTCAGGGATTATGTCTAAAAATAAAATTAAAATCCTAAAAATTTATATCTAAATAGAAAAAATAATAAATTTACCTTCAATTTACGCTTTAAAATGAATCTTATCTCAATGGTCCAGGAATATGAAAGCACTTGGAAGGACGTTAATTAAATAATGCGATTATATAATTCAATACATATGTAATGTAATTGGCTGATGCAATACTGCATTTTATTTGCAAATCAATATCAGTATATGTAATGTGATGAAATATCAAAAATCGAAAAAACTAAATGGCCGATCAAACCTACTAATGTTTTTTATTGATAACTTCGTCAATTATGATCTAATTTTATTGAAATTTTCCTATACCGCACAAAAAAAATCGCTCAAAAAAAGATCGCACAAAAACAGGTTTGAGTGTATCAGAATGGCTGTTGTCTGAAGAGAAATTTTCTACAGAAATTTCTGCATTTTGGTCACCATGACTAGTCTCAAACTGTACGGTGTTCAGCATGGATATTTATAAAACTTCTGATTTTTTTTCGGACAATGAAAAAAAACTGGCATTAAAAATAAAATCGAACAATAGGATATTGCGTAAAGCAGAAGTATTTCTCCACTGTAGACAGCGTGACATATTGTTATTTTTTTTAAATTCAACATATTCTACCTGTAATCATGTATATTTATAGAAAGAAAAAATGGATTAACAGTTAGTTTTTGAAAATTTCTAATAATATTGTTTTCCAATTTAAACAACACCTCCCACCAGAAATCTTTTTTTTTCTGCTGTACTTTTAACCCTAGAATGTTTTCATTTCACGAAATTTCTTATTAAAATGTGCTTTATGTTTCTCCCAAAAGATGAGTTCACATAAGGAAAAAGTATCTCTTAATCTTTAAAAATAACTTTTTAAATAATACATTTTAATATCTTTTCAACTTGTGTAGGCAGTTCTATTTTTGTCATGTATTATATTTTACAGAAAACAATGTCTTGGATACATTTCTTCCTAAAATAGTTCAAAATAATTAAAAAATAAAAAAAATTTAATGCAGTTCGACAACGTCAAATTACAAATCTATTTTTCACATTTTTAAATGATGTAAATTTTAATGAATATTTATATAGAGTGTAACAGAAAGAAAAATTTTAAATTCCAATCAATATTCAAGGTTCTACTTAGAAAAAAGGTTTAAAATTTCTGAAGTGACTTCAGAGTTATATTTGGGCTTTTAATCTGATTACTTGTTTTCCAGGTTGCTGATAATTAGTTTTGAAACAATTTGACAGCGTCAGAAATTACAAATCTGCGTTTTATCTTGTAAATGAGACACATTTTGTGTAATAAATTTTAAGATAAGGAATAAAACGGAAAAATTTCAAATTCCAATCAATACTCAAATTTCTGCTTAGTTTAAAAGAGAAAAAGCTTTAAATTTTCTGAAGAAACTTCAAAGGTATATTTGTGCTTTAAATCTTAATTCTTCGTTTTTCATCTTGCTCGTAAATAATTTAAAAATAATTTGACAGCGTCAGGAATTAGAAATTAGCATTTTACTTATTGACTGAAATCAACTACCTGCAGTTAATTTCAAGACAGTAAATAGTAAAAGGAAAATTATAAATCCCAATCAATGTTCGAAAATCTACTCAGTTGACAAGACACAAAGCTTTTATAAAATTGCTTTTCAAATAGTGTATTCGTACTTAAATAGTATTGAAACAATTTGACAGGATCAGAAATTACAAATCAACATTTTAAATTTTAAAATAAAATACACTCATGGACAAAAAAATTAGCGCACCAAGAAGGAGTCGTCAAAATGAAACGAAATTTTACATACGTAATGACTACTTTGATATAAGTAAATGATAAGAAAATCAAAGAAAAAGGATAATTTATTTCAGAGAAAAAGGCAAAAGAACGGAGGAGTTAAGACTCCGTTGGACCCCCTCTAGCGCGAATGCACGATGCGATAGGATCGGGCATTGAGTCATACAAGTTCTGTATGATGTCTTGAGACATTTCGTTCCATATTTGCTGTAACCTTGCCTCTAGTTCGTTCAAACTCGTGGGATGCCCAACTCGTCGTCCCAAATGATCCCAGATATGCTCGATTGGAGACAAATCTGGGGATCGGGCAGGCCAAGGAAGGGTAGTAACAGTGGGGATACAGTCTTGTGACACCCTTGCCGTATGAGGCCGAGCATTGTCTTGTTGAAAAATGGCTCCTGGGAGCCGTTGTATGAGTGGCAACACATGTGGTTGCAGGATTTCATGAACATACCGCTGGGCTGTCATGGTGCCACGGAACAATACTAGGGGTGACCGTGTATTGTAGGCAATGGCACCCCATACCATCACACCTGCTGTGGGAGCGATGTGTCTCTGTACAGCAAAGGCAGGATTGAAGCGTTCACCACGGGCTCTCCACACACGAACACGATTGTCATCACTGCCGATATTGAATCTGGATTCGTCGCTAAAGACGACCTGGTTCCATTCCGCTGCAGTCCAGTTTCCTCGTGCGCGGCAAAACTCCAAACGGAGGCGTCGATGGGTGGGCGTCAAGGACAGCACACGTAATGGGGGCCGCGATACCAACTGTCCTTCTGCCAGGCACCTTCGTATGGTTCGAGAAGACACAGAGGCCCCTATTGAAGGTGCTACCTGTGCCTGGATGGCGGCCGATGAAGCAGTTAGCTGTACGCGTGCATTTCTTACGATGTGGCGGTCTTCTCGACGACTGGTCTGTCGAGGGCGTCCTGAGCCTGGTCTTCGTGTACATGACATCTCTCGGGTCCACTGGTCCCAACACCTCCTCACAACACAATCAGAGCGGCCTAATTGACGAGCTACTCGCCTAGCTGACCACCAAGCTTCCATCATCCCGACGATTCTCCCCCTCTCAAACTGCGACAACTGCTTATATTGTCTTCGAACACGGCGTAATGGCATGTCTATCTCAGCTCTTCCTTTGTAAATGATTCAGCACACTCGAACAAGCTTTGGTTACCTGTTTTATACTCCACAGAGTACGATGTTCAACGCCCTCTACCGGCTATACGTAATGCGCAATCACGCTGCATTTCTAACCATTTGCATATCTTCCCGACATGTACCTTCATTGCAAGTTTCGTTACGATTCCGCAATTGTTTCTTGGTGCGCTAATTTTTTTGTCCATGAGTGTAATTTGCTTGTAAAAAGTTATAAGATAGTGAATAGTAAACAGAAAAATTTTAAATTCTAATCAATACTCAATGTTCTACTTAGTTTACAAGACACAAAGCTTCAAAATTCCTGAAAAAAACTTTAAATAGTTTTATAATAATTTGACAACGCCAAGAATTTCTGAGTTTTCCTTTATAAAAATTTATTACAAACTGATTACAGTAACTAGTTTATTACTGCAATTAATTTTGAGATGGTGAATAGTGAAAGGAAAAGTTTTTAATTCCAATTAATATTCAAGATTCTACTTAGTTAACAAGAAACAAAGCTTTAGAATTCAGAGGTATATTTGTGTATTTAAATCTACATTCTCCTTTTCACGTAATGTGTTTTCGCAAATTTTCAGTTGCACTTAAAACAAATTTACGTAAATATCTCACCTTAAGCGTGAATAAAACTGAAAAGCTCTAATACAAAACCCTCCACCTATTTGACAATATTTTGGTCTTCCGAACAGATTTATGTTGGCATTTTTCTTCATAAAATATGTGCGAAGAGGTTTATTTGTTCCTTTTGGTGGGAAACTTTTGTTAGTTTTATAGGGCAACGTCAGTGTTTATCACAATGCTCGCGACATCCGCGAATATGAACCGTATTCAATGAAGAACCGTAAAATTGTTTCTGCAAACACCCTTTTGTGCGGAGTCATCTATTTTAAATGGCAGGGGAAGATTCCTTCAACTTTATGTAGAAGATTCAAAATCTTCTTTTGTTGTTGTTGTTTTATTTCGGATGGGGCGGGGGGATTTGTTTAGCTCTCAGACACGAAATGTATATTGGCTTATATATTTGCTTATGAAGAAGTTTTGTATTGAAATGTCGATAAAATTAAATTCCTATTGAACTGCAAGGATTTTATTTTGCTGGATGTCGAATAAAGAATAGGGTAAATAAACTTTCAATACCCTCGTGCAGTGTAAGAAAATTTGAAAGGGAGAAAATCTGTTTTGCCAACCTATCCACACCACACTGTATTTTTATTTGTATCGTTCATTTTAATAAAAACTCAACTTATTTCCCCTGTAGAAAGTATTCAGTAGAAAAACACTCCGTTAATTGGTTTACTCTATTTTTTATTGATTTTCCAATTCTTTTGTGTAAAGGATGCCTGATAATACTCCTTTTGGATTCGCTCAGATCAATGTTAACTCATGGAGAATTTTTTCCAATGACTGTAGGATTGGACTTAAAGATGTTTTCGAACTGTTGTCCGAAATTGATAAAGAAATTTACTCGGTTATCTTTTTTAATACTTTGTAAAAGAACGAGAATAATGTATTTAAATTAGAATTAATAGGGAAAATAAAATGTGGTATGCTGTGTTTTAAACGCACGTAATTCTTTTTTTGGACAAAATTTCTAAAGGAACAACTTCGTCAGACGCGCCTCCGTTGGAGAAAAGTTGGCGCCAAAAATTTTTTTGCGCCAACGCCAACATTTCCCAATTCCGCCCACCTGTTCAAGTGCTAAATGTAAACGAAAAGATTAATAGTGACCAATAAATAACAAATAAGTTGAAAACAAACTTACCGCTGGCTGTATTAAACTTTCAAAAACATTGCAGAAATCCACAGCCTTTGGTTTGTAGCCGTAAACGCAAATTCTCCCTACACAAACATATTACAAAACTGTTTCGTATAAAATACAAATTAAACAACTACCTCAATTCAATAATGGCACTCATTTTGTCACAAACTACACTCTAGAAGACACAAAACACCATTTCACTTGAAAGGGTGAAAATTCATGAATCTAAGTTTGGGAAAAGAAAATTACCGCTGGCTGTATTAAACTTCCAAAAACATTACAGAAATCCCCAGCTAACCCCAGTTAGCAAATAAATTTCCTACATTACAAAGTAGCAATAACGCATGCGCGAAAAAAAAACACAACAGAAATAGCTAAAATAAACAAACAAAATACAAACCATACTCAACACTGCGCTATGACTAAAAAATTAAGAAAACAATCAATGTTATAAATCTTATTATTTATTATTAAATTTAAACTCTCAATCTAATTACTGCCACAAACGCACACGACTAAATCCGAAAAAAAAATCTCGCTAAAATCGCATGGTTACCACGCCATACTCAGAATTGCCAAACTTGCAGGAAGGTGCGTCTGACAAAGCTGTACCAATGCAAGTCGTCAATAATTGGGAAAGTTTTCTCAATGGGTTTACATTGAGTTTAATGAATCCAATAGGGATATTACCCAACAGCTTTTGCCAGAACTAAATACAATCATTGACTACTCTTCTATTCAAAATCTTCCTTTTTACCATGTTTTTATTAACTTGCTTTCTTGTTTGTTTGTGTGTTTATGTGTGTGTTTGTCCAGTACATATCTTGCAATCGATTTTTAACTAACTTCCTGACTAGCTAGACATTTGAAACTTTTAGAATGGCTCAGAACACGATGACAATGCATTTTTAAATACTTTTAGCCATCTGTAAGCAGAATTAAATTAATTTTCATTTATTTTCAGGTAATTTTGTTTTGTAGATTGGCGCAGCCATCTATCGACCGGAACGGGAACGAAAGGTTAAATGAAAATTAACTTCCAATTAACTTCATTTTCTTTCAAGTTCATGATTCAACAAAAGTGAATAATTCATCAAAAAATTTTAAAGTATTTATTAATACATAGAATTTTCAAGTTTATATGATTCAAAAGAAAATTTAAAAACATGGTATATAAAAAGTTCTTTTTATCTTGAAATTATTTTTTTATATTAAAGCCTTAAAAAACTTAAAAACATTGTGCCTTTTTTTGAAATGATATTTTGATGAAGATTTTAAGATATTCGATAGCAAGTTTCACGATAAATACTGAATTCCATAAAGCTTGATTTCGAATGTTAGATAGATGTTATTTCTTTAGATTTAAGTTACAATACAAGTGATAGTTATACAGAAGCCTTTTTCCGGAAGAAATATTCGACAACTTTGGACGAACAGATTCAATCAGATACCGGGTTTTAAAATTGACGAGAATAATAATTCCTCTCTTCAATTCTCGAAGAATCAATTTCGAAGTAATGGAATCAGATAAACTTTTTGCTATCTTCATGCTTAAAAATGAGCTAATTTCAAATGAAATTGTTTAAAATTTTGTCGCAATAAATTTAATAATTCCGATTAAGGCTAGTCGTTTGTTTATATTTTTTGGGACGGTATATTATGCGAAGTATTTCCTAGTGGAATTAAATTAGAAAATAGTCCATAGTTATGGAAAAAAAGTCGAGGAGTCGATTTCGCTGGTCCTAAAAGACTTGGGTTCCTGGGTTCGATTCTCATATGCGAGTAGAAAAAGTATTTTAAATGTTTTTTTTGGTTCTTAAAGGGAATGAGAACGCATTGAATATGTTCCGAGCTTCCCGTATATTTACCATGTTTTTATTAACTCGCTTTTTTGTTTGTTTGCTTGTGTGTGTGTTTTTGTCGAGTACAAATCTTGCAATCGATTTTTAACTAACTTCCCGACTAGCTAGATATTTGAAACTTTTAGAAAAACCTAGAATACAATGTCAATGCATTAATGCTTTTAGCCATCTTTAAGCAGTATTGAATTGATTTTCAGTTAATTTTGTTTTGTAGACTGGTGCAGCCATCTATCGACCGGGACGGGAACGAAAAGTTAAACACAAGTTAACTTCCAACTAACTTCATTTTCTTTCAAGTTGATGGGATAATTCATCAAAATTTTTTTTAAAGTATTTATTAATACATAGAATTGTCAAGTTTATATGATTTAACAGAAAATTTAAAAACATGGTATATAAAAAGTTCTTTTTATCTTGCAATTATTTCTTTCATTCTAGTGGTTAATGCGACAGGAAAAGGTGTTTCGGATTGACAAGGGCTACTGAATGTTATCGTGTTTACCAGGGGTACGGGAACGTTAAAACTTCAGACCAGAAAGTCCCTTCGTTGGGTTTGTAGGGGTGGAAGGAGAGTACGAGACCCCCGACCCTCAAGATGTCGATACCTTAGGGTTCTCAGTCGGATGTGTGGTGTCAGCAAACTCGTCGTCATCGATCGAACCCCAGAAGGCCTTAGATGGTATGGAGGTTCCTGTCTGGTGCATTAGATGAATTGCATGTAGACAACCAATGTATTGTGTTGCTGTCAATTTTAAAGTAAATAAAGCGAATTTTCAGCTTAATAGTAATCATCTATGACGGCACATTATTTAAAACCTAGCTTAATGCCCGTAACACCGATAAGAGAGAGAAAATCTGCAAAGATGCGGGGATATTTTTTTTCTTTTTTTCTTTTTTTACTTGTTGACTGCATGTTGTTCCCGATTTCTTCTTTCCCAGATGTATTAAGGGCCGAGTAATGTATCGATAATGCAAAAAAAGCGTATCGATTTTTAGATGACGCGTTTTGCAGTAATTGAAAAGTTGATAAAAAGCAACAGTAAGTGAGGCATTAATTTCATCGATTCTCTGGAAATTTTTTTTTCACAGCTATTAATTCGTTAAATGGCTTCTCGAGCTTCAAATAAATTTTAAATTATCCGAATTTCAAACGATAGCTCTTTTTTTATTTTCACCTTAGAAAAAAATCGATATTTTTAACGGAATCTTGAAAGTAATTGAAATTTACGTGTAATTATAGGCATATTAAGCGTTAAACAGCTTAAAAAAATCTTCGATATTTATAAATCATAGCAAAAATATGTTGGCTTTTTACCATTAGAGTTAATTTTTAATATTTTAATAAAATTATTATGTATGATACGGTAATCATCAAACTTGGCCATAATTTCTACTTGCTGTAATAATGATAATTAGTTGAATCAGTGAAAAAATATTTTTTTGCCTAAGAAGTGTTCTATGTTGTTCTTTTAAAGAATGGAATTTCTGGTAATTTAAAGGACCACGTGGATATACCAAACATGTAGCTTTCATTTTCCTACTAATCGAAATTTAAGTGTAATTATAGACATTATAAGCTTTACGCAGCTTAAAAAACTTCAAGATTTATATATCATACAAATAATATGCTTCTTTTTTGCCATTTGAGTTAATTTAAACTTTTTAAAAAAGTATTGTATACGGTATGGTAATCCCCCAACTTGGTTATAATTTCATGATGCTACAACAAAAGGTAATTTATTGAATCGGTAAAAAGATTTTTTTAAGAGATCATTTTAAAAAAAAATTAAATTTTGTATTTTTGGTAATTTAAAGAATCATGTTGGGACAATAAATGTACAACTTTAATTTGTCTCTTAACTTTTCCAAATAAAAAAAATTCAAAGCCTATTTATAAATCATACCAATGATGGACTATTTTATAGCCATTGGAGTTAATTACCATGTTTTTATTAACTCGCTTTCTTGTTTATTTGTGTGTGTGTTTGTCCATTACAAATCTTGCAATCGATTTTTAATTAACTTCCCGACTAGCTAGACATTTGAAACTTTTAGAATAGCTCAGAACACGATGATAATGAATAATTTTAATACTATTAGCCATCTTTAAGCAGATTTTTACCATGTTTTTATTATTTCCAGTTAATTTTGTTTTGTAGACTGGAGCAGCTATCTATCGGCCGGGACGGGAACGAAAAATTAAACGCAAGTTAACTTCCAATTAACTTCATTTTCTTTCAAGTTGATGGGATAATTTATCAAAAAAAAATTTTAAAAAGTATTTATTAATACATAGAATTGTCAAGTTTATATGATTCAACAAAAAATTTAAAAACATGGTATATAAAAAGTTCTTTTTATCTTGTAATTATTTTTAACATTTTCAATGAAATTATTCCGTATGATATGGTAATCACCAAACTTGGGTATAATTTCTAACTAGTGGAAAATGATAATTTATAGAATTAGTGAATAGAATTTCTTTTCTAAGAGATCCATCTTATTCTTGTAAAGAATTGAATTTTCGATAATTTAAAGGTCCATGTTGGGATGACAAATTTGAAACTGTCATTTACCCCCTAATTGAAACTTACGTGTAATTATAGGTATTTTCAGAGTTGAACAACTTAAAATACGAGTTGCTACCCAAAAGGTCCCGAAATGTATCGATAAACAAAGTTGTAGAATACCTTGATATTATTCGCCGCCGCCACGTTCAAAGTAACCATTTAGGATTGTAAATACCGATCCCAGAGCTTCTTCCACGAGAGCAATACCTGTTGGAAGTCTTGTTTCATTAATGTGTTCAGCACCATCTACGATTCATTTTTAATTTCCTCTATTATGTCCAATTTGCGTCCCTTCAACTTGATTTTCATGTTTGGAAAGAGGAAAAAGTCGCAAGGATCTAATTTGAAAGAGTAAGGTGGCTGAGGAACAACTGCCATGTTGTTTTCTTTTGCCAAAAACTGGTGTATGATGAAAGCATTATGAGGCCTCACATTATCATGGTGAAGAACCCATACATTCCAATGCCTCATATGTGGGTGTTTCCTTCTCATGTCCACCGTAAACTAGCGCAGGACATCACGGTAAAATTCTCACTAATCGTCGCAGGTACGAACTTCTTGTGGATAATCCCCTCAATATCGAAAAAACAGATCAATAAGAACTTGATGTTGCTTTTGACTTATGTCGCAGCGAAAAACGACATTTTTCGTAGAAAAGAGAGGAGCCGGGTCCCACGTGCAGAAAGCGACGTGATTAAAAGTGAAAAACGAGTAACTGAGTTCGAAAAACAGGCAACGAGTCAAGACACAGCTGCATTTAACGAACGGTTTGGGTGAAGATGGATAAGTTAATGTTGTAGGGAAGAGAAATGTTGGCTGTAAAAGGGGTCCAGCTGGTTATAATGAACTGAGCAGTCGAAAATTGGACATGTAGATATCCGTAGTTAGAAGATTGAAAGGGAAGATAAGGATGTATAAGGTTGACTTCATTAGTGTAGGCCTCAGGCGGTCGAAAGGGTGGCGTGAGAATTTGGGGGAGTTATGGGCACCCCAGAGAAGAGAATATCGAAATACAGCCACTGCCCTCCGTGATGTAGATTGGAGCAAAAGGAAATGGGTAAAAAGATATGACGTCCAATGAGTTATTGGGTGTCGCCAATCATTGCCCAGGGCGAAGAAGCCTAAGTGAAATTAAGAGAAGAAGTAAAACAGAATGATGACAGAGATCTGAAAAAGCAGAATCGAGAGAGCCGGAATTCATAGCAGTTGTGATCTGAGTAGCGGAGAACTGATTGCTAAGAGAAGCTGATAAATAGACGGAAAGGCCGCAGTCGATTGAGCATGGCCCATTGATAAGCCCATATTGATAATCGTCTGAAGGAAGGAATAGATAGAATGACAAGGGAAGAAATAGATGCAAGCCGCCAATACCAAAGGCGAGAAACACGCATCAATTAATGTCCGGACGTCGAGGTTCCCCAACACCCAAAAAGTCTGCAGACGCAAGCCCCCGATACATAGGCGAGATGTACAAATCCATTGATGCCCTGCACGAGAAGTGACCAGTAGATAGATGAGCCCTCGCACCGTGCCGAACCAGCGACGCCAGCTTACCGCCCCAAGACAAGCTCGTCACCCAGATAACCCTTGCCTTAAACAGCAAAGGCCCTCTTCAAGATCACCGTGGAGTTGACCCTGACTCTGGCCAAACCCATCCGTCGGATATCCGGCAGCCCCAAGGAAGCCCAGACCGGTACCCGATCAGCCAGTAGGGAGGAGGTGAACTTCTCCAGCCGCTATTGTTAGAGGAGAGACACCCTATTGTGCAGCCAGCTGAAGGTAGGGAGAAATTTGACGAATTTATTCTTTATCAATGCTCAGAATTTAAAAGGATTAATGGGTTAGATTAAATGAGAGGATTGCGTAGATTAATGATATGAGCAATTATAATTAATATTATATATGTTGCCATAGATATATATCACTGGTGTGTTTAAAAATAGTGTATTAATATGTGTGTTTAAGAAGTGAATTAATAATTGGTAGCGGATCGCAACTGAGAAATAGTGTATTAATGTATGTGTTTAAGAAGTGAATTGATAATTGGTAGCGGATTACAACTGAGAAATAGTGTATTAATGTATGTATTTAAGAAATGAACTAATCATTGGTAACGGATTGCAACTGAGAAATAGTGTATTTATGTACGTTTTTAAGAAATGAATTAATAATTGGTAGTAGATTGCACCTGAGAATTAGTGCATTAAGATATGTTTTTAAGAAATGAATTAACAATATTGGTAGCAGTTAGCACACGAGAAATATGAGGATAGATTAATGTATGAGGGTGCATTGGAGAAAAATGAAAGTGTAATTGATTTATGTATATGTTAATATGTTTGTTTAATAAATTGATTTATATATATACATTTGAGTAATCAATCGTTGTCACAGTCAAGCAATGTACTAACCACTACCACTACACGCTAGGTAAAACGTAATAAGCAAACGAATACTTTAACAACTTAACGGGCTTTCTTTGGCCGAGTTGAAGATGGGCTTTTCCATTGTGACGATTGTTGTTTCGTTTCGGGACCATACCCATAAACCCAACTTTCGTCACTTGTGACGACCATAGAAAGAAAGTCTGGATCCGTTCGCAGTTGTTCTTTTATGTCTGTACAGAGATTCACAAGGCATTGTTTCTGTTTGTCAATTAAGAGTCATGACTTTGCAGCTATTCTTCGTCTGTTTAATTCTTCCGATAAAATCCTCTGCCATGTGCCATAGGATAATCCCACAATGTTACAGATATCTTGAATGGTCTGCCTACGGTCATTCACCACTGCATTGAGCACAGAAACGACATGTTATTGTGTAATGCCGGTAGATGGTCATCATCATCAACTGATGTTCGGACATTTTTGAAACGTTTGAACCACTCGAAAGTTTTTGTTTGGCCTAAAGTGACATTCCCGAATGCTTCCTTTAACATTTTGTGTGTTTCTGCAGCAGTCTTGCTGAGTTTAAGGCAAAACTTTATACAAGCTCGCTGTTCCTTCAAATCTGCCACTGCAAAATCGTAAACACAAGCAGACACAACAATCAAAAATTGTTTATCATCTAGGCAGACGCCCATTTACAATGAAGCCGCTTGGCGTACTGACTCACAAAGAATGTACTTAGATCCCCTTAGTGGCGTTTGACCTTAGCTACGACCTTAGTTACGACCGTTTACGCAGGATTCAAAATTCGGGAACTTTTGGGTAGCACCTCGTAACTTCAACGTGTATAAATCATACCAATAATGTGCAACTTTATTGCCATTAGAGTTAATTTTCAACTTTTTAATAAAAGCATTGTGTATGATACGGTAATTTTCTAACTTGGCTATAATTTCTTACTAACAAACTCATGGCACAACAGTCCGAATTGCTTTTCAGCATTGTGGACCAAGGGCTGCGGGGCCCATCTCCGCTTTCATGACCGCGGGCTTGGGGTGCTGTACAGCATATGTCTCGGTCAGGTGGTCAACCTGACGCGAGACCCCCAGAGTTAGTTCCCAAGCATGCTTGGTCCTCATTTTATCGACTCATTCAAGGGATGAAAGGCATGAGTCGACCTTGCCCAGTCGCACGGTCGAACCCTGGGCCTGTGGTGTGGCATCTTGACGCTTTTAACCATTACACCACCGGGCGCTATAATTTCTTACTACTAGAATATAACTTGTTGAATTGTTGAAAAGAGAATTTTTCAAAGAGATTCATTTTATTCTTTTAAAGAACTGAATTTTCGGTAATTTTTAAAGGGTTATTTTGAGTTAACAAATACTACTTTCGTTTTCCTCCTAACTTCAATAATTTGAAAAAAAAGATATCGAAGCCTGCATCATACCAATAATGTGCTACTTTATAGCCATTAGAGTTAATTTAAAACTTATTGATAAAAGTATTGTGTATGATACGGTAATCTCCAAACTTTGCTATAATTTTTAACTGCTAGGAAACGATAATTTATTGAATTAGAGAAAAAAGATTTTTTTTCACTGCTAGAGATCATCCCGTTATTTAAAGAATTGAATTTCCGGTAATTTAAAGAACCATGTGTGAGATAACAAACATGTAACTCATTTTCCATCCAAACTTCTCCAAACTTTAAAAAAGATATCAAAGTCCACTCATTCTACCTAACTTAATTCATTAATAACTGACTTTAATTCCGGTTCGGAATCAACCAAAATAAAGACCATTACTCAAATTTAAAACGCTGTTAAAACATGTCTGGAGGGGGATAAAAACCAGTTTATCTTGACTGCCATCATACCCCCTCCCCGAGTAACGCCCACGCTCTTAAATTTGATTTTGGCGAAAATACCCTTTCGATAAGCTTTTAATCTCTGTTTGTCAGGAGATTACAGTGCTTCCCCGGCATCGACTAATGATGATAAATCACATGACGGGGAAACGTGTTCTTATAAGTAATTTGCTTAACTTAATTCGGAGCCAATTTGGGATTTTTCTGACTGGTATTAAGCGGTAGCAGATAATTTTTCGATCCTGTTTCACTCGATATAAAAAAGTACAGATTCGGTATGGCTTGACTGATTGAAAGTTAACAACCCAAAAAAAAGTAATCTGGCGATTTCAGTATAAATTTCTAATTATGAGTTTTATAATGTGTATCATATGCGGCTAAAAATTAAGAACTGGGGAAACGCTGGGATCAGAATTTCAGCCTCTGGGGGCTATTTTTCAAATATTGATTTGGGGTTATGTTGATCATATCTTCTGATCTTTGGTCCCAATATGTGTATAAAGTCAAAAGATTCGGTCCGATACTCTGTTTGCTGGTTGATCTTCGGAGTCGAAATCTAGGTTCGAATCCTGCGGGAAACATATTTGTTAGGAGTGGACTCCTATTCTTCCCCTCTCCTATTTCTCCCCCGATTACTAACTGACCGGAACTGCCTCCTTGGAGGTGGTCGAGCGAGGGGGGATGAACCCGCTCGGCGGAGAATGAAAAGACTGGTTGGAGGACACATTGTCTCTCCTGCTTTCAAGGTGAAAGGTCGGTGTATAGGAGCTCCCCACGTGGAAAGTGGCTTGCACGTGACTTTATTTAATTGGTAAATTTTTATATTTAATGAATTGTACGGGAGTCATTACAGCACTCACACCTAACGCTCCCCAACCTAGTGATGAATTATATTTAAAAGTTCGAAACTAGTTGCCCATCTTAATTTTTATTGAGGTTTTTAAAAAGGCGTATATCCTTTTTTGCGATCTTTAAAAGCTTCGTGTAATACATGATAGTTACACAATATTTTAAATATTAGGATAAAGTAATAACATGATATGTGTATGAATTTTCGATGTTAATGTGACAACAGTGGTTTTATGGTGGTTAACTGAGGATATTATTTATTTTTCAAAAATATTTTGTTTTTAACCCCTGATATTATAGAAAACTTATGCAAAAACATTTCAATATATCAGACACATTTATTATTCTATATTTTTTTCCTTTAATATGAAATTAATAACTCAAAATTCTAAGCATAGAACCTCAAACTTCGTAGTATGTCACTGCTCTTTCAAATAATATATAAGAAACTTTTTGCAGTAAATATTACCAAGATAAAAAACATAGGCTGATACTGTATTAAAAATAAGAAATTTTTAATTGTTAAATTTATATATATATATATGTAATATCATAGCAATAGGCATCGGTGGAACAGCTGATACTGGAACACCTGTAAAGGAATTCTTGGGACGCAGTAAACAGGCGACTGAATTAACACAGATTTATTTGTCGTTTTATACGCAGTTCCCCCATAGGAAGGGAGCTAGACTTTGTGATACATTCTATATTCAAACATTATCAGGAAGAGTCCGGCTTGTAGCCGTGTTCACATTTTATATCGGGAACATACAGAAGACTTGGTGTAAGCAATAATCCCTATGACGCTATGATACGTCATGGACTAGGGCGTGTCCGATGATTCTTATCGGTTCAGTATCCCTAGACAGAGGCTGTTCTAAGTCTATCAGGATATTTCTCTGTCTATAGGGGAACGAAGGGATTAACTACTGCAAACTTTAAGAGCTATTATATCATCATTATAAATGGAATAAATTATGTTTTATAGGAATATAGACAAGTCAGATAATTAATATAAAAATTATTTTTATATTACATCCCCCCCTCAAAGAAAAAGAAATTCCCCATGCCAAACAAAAAGAAAAAAATTAATTTACCTATTCTGACAATTTAAAAACTGAACCTATCCACCAACTCTTCTGTGTACAAAACTAACATTCAGAACTCTGAATGCTCAAGCACAATACAACATAAACATATAAGACGTCTTGAAGAAAAACATGTGGTGACAAGTGGTGACAACCATGGTTGTTTTGTTTTTTGGCTTATACAGTCTTTTGCAGAGAAATTATTGTCCTTTCACTTCTGAGCCAAATAAAAATGAATACAAATGCACTATCATAGTACTGAAAAAAATTGCAATACAACAATACGTAAAAAATACAACCCTATAATAATATACAAACATACATACTTTATTTACATTCTTCATGACTTAGTTTTAATTTTTCTGGTACATGGTATTTTCGTAACTTTGAAACATGCACAACTTCTGAAGATTCTTGAGAGTGGGTATTTTTCTTATTAATTTCATAATTAACGTCAGAAATTTTGTTAAGGATTTTATAAGGACCACTGAACATTGGAGACAGTTTCCTAGTATTAGGGTATTTAAATTCTTCATAAATGACTGACTCATTAGGTGTAAATTGTATATCCACAAATCTAGCATCGTAATGTATTTTATTCCTTTCATGGTAATGTTTTGATCTCTGAACTGCTATTTTTCTCGCTTCTTCAACAGGAGGATAAATACTTTCCTTTAACGGATTTGTATATGGAATTGTGCCATACATTAAATAGGCTGGTGGAAATTTAGTAACGGAATGGGGGGTCAAGTTGTATTCGTGAGTTACTTCCTTTAGTAATTTAGGCCGTGGAACTTTTGTAGATGATTCATTAATTTTTCATTTTAAACGTGTGATTATTGTTTGGCCTAATCTCTCCACTTTACAATTAGTTTCTGGTCTGTGTGCTGTAGTCAATAGTTGTTTAACGTTATAATGCTTAAGAAATTTTTTAAAATGAGAAGATGTGAAAGCTGGATTTCTATCACTTAAGATACTCTTTGGCACTTGAATTTGAAAAATTTGGTTTAGGAAGTTAGTGTAAGTTTCTGTTGTAATTGATTTTGAAGCTAAAGCCCATATAAATCGAGTGTGATGGTCAATAATTACCGTCAGGTATTTTTTAGTTGAATTGTAATGGTTAAGGCCACCCACACTATCAATTGCAATCAAGTCAAATGACTTGTCAACCGGAGGCATTCATTGCAAAAGTCCAAATCTTTTTTGTCAAGGTTTTTTATTTACTTGACATGTATGACAATGTTTAATAAAATTACTAATATCAGAAGTTATATTTTGCCAATAATAAACAGGGGTGAGCAAATTAATTGTTTTTTGAATACCAGGATGGCCAAATTTTTCATGAGCAATTTTGAGTAATTTCAGTCTTAAAGAAAAAGGTACTACAATCTTTGTAAACCCTTTTTTTACGAAGGCATAAAACATTGTTAATTTCGACAAACTTTCCAGTTAAATTGTCATTTTTTTGAGCCTCGGTAATTTCACGCAACTGCAAGAGATGTGATACCTGAGATTCAACATTGCTTACAATAACATCATTGTGTACATTGTTATCTGGTACAGCACGAGAGAGCATATCTGCTTCGATGTTTGTGGTGCCCTTTGTATATTTAATATCATATTCATACATACTTAACTGCAAAGGCCAGCGGAACAATCTTCCTTTTAAGTTTTTAACATTTTTGAGCCAAACTAAAGCCGCATGGTCCGTATGTATGGTAAATTTTTGTCCGAAAAGATAATGATGAAACTTATTTAAAGAATCCACTATAGCGAGACATTCCAGCTCAGTAATACAATAATTTTTTTCATAATCTTTTAATGAGCGGGAGTGAAACGCGACAGGGTATAGGACACCAGAAGCATCTGTTTGTTTTAAAACCGCTCCTACACCAGTGTGACTGGCATCAACATAAATATGACATTCAGCTTTTGGATTAAAAATTTTCAACACAGGTTTACAAATTAAAGTTCTTTTTAACATTTCAAACGCTTCTTGGCATTTCTCAGTCCATTGCCAAGGTGTATTTTTTTTAACAAGTTATGTAGTGGCTGTCTAATAGTGGCATATTTGTCAATAAATTTATGCTACACATTAATTGAACCGAGAAATCTTTGTAAAGATTTTACATTATTGGGTGGTTTTAGCTTTTTAATAACCTCAATGTTGGTGTTATCCGGAGTGACAATCCCATTGGTAATTTCATATCCTAAAAATTGAATTTTTTTTTGTAAAAAGGAACATTTAGAAAATTTTAGTTTTAAGTTTTCCTGTCTGCAGATATCAAAAATTTGTTGAATGTGTTCAATATGATTAGAATAGCTATCTGAAAAAAATAAAATATCATCAAAATAATTTGCAGCAAATGTAATTTTATATTTAGTTAAAATTCTACGAATTGTTCTCTGAAAAAATGCTGGGTGCATTGCGCCAACCAAAAGGTAAACGTAGCCATTCATATAATCCATTATGGGTTGCAAAAGCGAGTTTTTCTGTGTCATCTGGGTGAATAGGGATATGCCAGTAACCTGAGGCCATGTCCAATTTTGAAAAATATGTACTTTGAGCTAGTTTATCAATCAATGTCTTGACCAGAGGTAATGGTTCGGCATCCGACTTCGTCACCTGATTTAATTTCCTGAAATCAATACATAACCTATTCTTTTTGTTTTCATCTTTTTTATAAACAAGTGTTACTGGTGCCGAAAATGGAGACGAACTTTCTTTTATGATATTGGCTTTTAATAACTCTTCAATTTGAGTATCAATTTCTTCTTGTTGTTTTGGTGAAGTTTGATATGCGCGTAACGAAACTGGCAAATCGGAAGTCAATATCACTCTTTGGGGTTCTATTCTTACTGATCCCACGTCATATTTATTTTTCGCAAATATGTCTTTATATTCCTCTAAAAGTTCTTTTATGTCGGAACTTCCTACATTTTCACTCATTTTCGTTTTTTCCTCGACTGTACTCTGATAATGTGTGCACCCATTACCAGAATCCATCTCGGAAACATTCGAAAATGTTAAAACGTTTTTATTTTTAGACTTTGTCTTTACTTCCTTTTTCTCTTTAACGTTATTAACATTTAGCTCAACATGATTTTCGGGCATGATATGCAAAGACAAATCGCTGCATTCAGAACTAGAGAAAGTGATCAGTTTTCTCCCATCCTGCTCAACAATTTGGTTCGCACAATTAATTACCAAACGAAAATCAACGCAACTCTTTAAACTCAAGAGGGCATATGGTAAATCGGTGTCAAGTATGAAAAACTCTGCCGATTTAACAATATTACCAATTTTAAGGTAGAGATTGCATGTTTTGTTAAGCTGTATTAGCCCTTTTGTTTGTTTCACGTTTATCACTTTATTTTCTCTAATGGGAACATTTAATTTTTCAACAATTTTACTTGGAATTATATTCACCGAAGATCCAGTATCAATATTTAACCATATCTTATTATTTGAACTCGAGTTATTTTCATTGTTTGTTTTTCTTTTATTATGTACGTACGTTTTGTTTTTTGTGTATCCGGATACTATTAATTGTCACTTTTCGGGTTGTGGCTTAGGCGCTGCAATTTCAGACGTAGATGGTCTATTGATGCAAGAGAATCCCCAATGATAAGAATTCATGATCCCTATGTTTGCGCAAAACTTACAGGGGTTGAGGGGCAACTCTTGCACCGCATGCGTCGTTTGAGCCTTTGCTGGTTTTGAATTATTATACATTCGTGGTGTAATTTTCTTGTCCTTACTACATTGGAAAGATTTGTGTTCTAGCTGTTGACAAATAAAACAACGGATTTCCGGTTTAAGTTTTTCTGTCTTTCCATTCGTATAGGGTACCCGATGGAACGGTACTTTTACTTTGTCCATGTCTTTGCGAATTTGTTCGTAAATTTTCAATTTATTTTTAAACTCAACTAAATTCTCACATCCATATAAAATGGCTTTGTTCTGTGTAGTGTCATTAATCCCGTTAATGACGTAAGTGATTAAAGCACCTTCGTCTATATTACTTTGATTAGCAATTTGTTTCATGGTTAAAAAATATTCTTGCATTGACTCATTATATTTTATTTTACGTTTTTTGTAGGATGTCATGTATTTCCGCCGAATTATATGTTACTTTAAACTCTTCAATTAATAATTTCTTTAGTTTGTCAAAAGAATTGACTGAAGTTTCACTACGAATGAACAGAAGTGCGTTTCCCCTAAGACAACGTTTTGCGAATAAAAATTTATGAAACTCAGATAAGGAGAATAATGCAGCATGATTTTCAAAAGTTTCAAGCCCTTGTACTATATTTTCATGTTTTTCTCCCTTAAAGAGAGGAATCACTGCCTCAATGTCAGAGAAGTTTACCATAATTTTTGTTTCTCCCATGTTTGACAATTTTGAATTTTTATCGACATTTTCGATTTTAGAATAACTGTTTTCCTCGTCATTACTGCTTTTGATTTCATGTTTTCTACTTGTATTATTTTTCATTTTGACTCCAAACGTTTCGGTTTGGGTACCATTTTCGCTATTACATATAAGGTTTTCGGTTTGAGTAGTATTTGTGGTAGTATCTGTAAGTTGTACCACACCTGTTTCGGTTTGAGTACTATTTTCATTATTGACTTTATTTGTGGATCCGGACTGAAATTCAGCATGTTCTGTTTCAAGACTAATTTCGTCTTCCGAAATGTCCTCTGCAATTATCGAATTTTTAAGAAATTCGAAATTAGATAAGCACGAAATAATATGTTTAGTAATTTCCTTTTTTTCACCTTCTCCCGAAATATTTAAAATATCGCAAATCTTAATCAATTACCGCTAACTTAAACTGTTCTGAAATTTCATTCACTTTAGCTAAAAACTCTTTATCTCCAACTTCATATTTAAAGCCACAAAAATTTAAAACTCTATTACGATCTAATCTCGTGTTTCCATTTTGAAATATTAGTTTATCTAATAACTTGACCGTTGAAGCTTTTTGCTTCTTCAAAGCTTTACAAATTACGTCAATATCATTAAGTAACATGGTTACAATATTAATATACAAATTCCAAAATATTTACACATAAAGCAGATTCAGTTATAAACCATTATAAAACTACAGCATATTGAGATATAAACCATTTGTTAAAATTATTCATTATTCAATTCAAAAAAAAACTTTTCCCATCCACACTTATTTATGACAAAATAGAGAAAGAAAAATTACTCACGGAATGATTCACCACTTCCTTGAAAGAAAAAAATAAAAAAAATTTACTCCTTATGTATAGTTTTTGTTCAGATTTCACTGGAATCGTCATCTTTCACGAAGCGAAAAAAAAATCGTTATAGATTGTCAAATTTCTTCTATTTTAATCCTCGAAGCATACTCGGTACTGTTCTTAGATCACAAATTGGAAAGTTTCCACTCTTTTCTGGATCCAGTTCGATCAGAGGGTTGGTCCTTTTGAGAAGAAGTGTATTCACACGCAAAAATATTATCGATGTCGCAGTGGCCGTAGAAATGCTGCATCGAAACCTAACGCACTGTTTGTCATCCTCCATCTGTATTCCAGCTTCCGTTTCGGTTTAGCAGGGAAGTTGGCGGGTAGACACAACACATTCCTCCAAGAACGGCGGAGGGGTCTTTCATAAATTTCAGCCATCGCCTGCGTCTCACAAAATTTAATCATTTTGTCTAGCCCCCTTTAATATCCTACCGACTTGTAATATCATAGCAATAGGCATCGTTGGAACAGCTGATACTGGAACACCTGTAAAGGAATTCTTGGGACGCAGTAAACAGGCGACTGAATTAACACAGATTTATTTGTCGTTTTATACGCAGTTCCCCCATAGGAAGGGAGCTAGACTTTGTGATACATTCTATATTCAAAAATTATCACGAAGAGTCCGGTTTTTAGCAGTGTTCACATTTTATATCGGGAACATACAGAAGACTTGGTGTAAGCAATAATCCCTATGACGCTATGCTACGTCATGGACTAGGGCGTGTCCGATGATTCTTATCGGTTCAGTTTCCCTAGACAGAGGCTGTTCTAAGTCTATCAGGATATTTCTCTGTCTATAGGGGAACGAAGGGATTAACTACTGCAAACTTTAAGAGCTATTATATCATCATTAGAAATGGAATAAATTATGTTTTATAGGAATATAGACAAGTCAGATAATTAATATAAAAATTATTTTTATATTACATATATATATATATATATATATATATATATATGTGTGTGTGTGTGTGTATGTATATATATATATGTGTGTGTGTGTGTGTGTATATATATATATATATATATATATATATATATATATATATATATATATATATATATATATATATATATATATATATATATATATATGTATATATATGTATCTTTATTTAATTGGCAATTGACCCCGTCTTTATTTAATTGGCACGTGGCAAATTTGTAATATATAAATGTGTATAGTTATGTGTGGTGTGTCCCAGTAGAAATATATGTATAGTAAATAATTTTGGGACTAAAGATCGTATCTTGATTCGTCAACCGTGTAATCCATTCCTACAATGAAGAGAAACGGATTCAGGACCAGTTAGGCCTCGTCCTGGGAGAGGGATCGCCCCTCAACAATATTTGTCTGCTGTCATCAGGAATCTGCTCTGATCTGTAGGCCCTAGTTAGTTTATCTACGTGACGTAAAGGGAAAAAAACGATCATTTCAAATCCACCACCAAACTAACCAATTCCCCCAGTGAACCATTCGTGCAATTTTAAGTGAAGAAAGGTAATAAATGTAAGTATAAATAATAAAGTAAAAAAATGTAAGTAACAAGTGTAAGTATGTGTAACACAGTGACAGTCACAGTCGCCTGGAAATAAATGGAGGTCTGAAGTTTAAAAAAAATTCCCACTCTAGAATAATTTCATTAATTATTTTAGAATAATTTCATTCCATATGCAAATTTCCTCCGTGCGCCCCGAACGTGTTTTTGTTGGCAGTTCGCAGATCTGTGTTTTGTGCGTGCATAACGCGTCCGTTTTTTGTGATACACGTACCGTTCCCACGCTCTTTACGGTTATCGCATGAGCTGAGCATTTTGCGACGGGAAAAAGTGGGCGTTGCCATTCGAAAATTTCGAGTTTCTGTATCTATAACCGTAACCCAAGTGGAACCCGCTAGCGCCACTTCGTTGCCGTTCACAGAATCCCGAGCTCATACCTCTGAATAACTATATCTGAAATCTCATCTCGATCTGTTGAACGGTACAGCCGTTAGATTTCCCTATGTCGGCAAAGTTTTTTCTATGACCATCCTGTATTTTGTAAATTATTATCTACGATTAGAAAAATTTCTAAATAATCATCTATCGTGATTGCTCCCATTGTAATAGGTTATGCAGATATTCAAATATATTTTGCTAATACAGGAATTTAACTCTCTATCGCCGAATCTAAAATATATATATACGGAACCCTTCCAAGGAACTGCAGGTAAATGTTTCTGTTTAAACTTTTCAACTGTCGCTCAGTTATCGATTGCTGCCGGCATGGATCGAATCGGAGTTATTTTCGTGTGCCATGAAATATGACTCCGTTTTATATTTTATCAGACATGCAGGAAAACAAATAATTTTCGGTTGACGAAAAAAAAAAAAAAGAAATATTTTAAGTCTTATAAATCTTTTCTTGGAATGCATGTCGTATATCATTCCGCACCACTGCACGTAATCCTCCGTCAGAGTTTGCTGAAAATTTGGGTTTTCATTACAGTATAAACAACTGAATTGAAAATCTCTCATTTAAAGATTCATGTGTTTAATACTGAATTACTTCCCTTGAAAATTATAGAATACTTCAGATTTAAAAAGGTAGTGAAAAGTTTATTCTCCTTTTTTTAAAAAAATGTATGGTTAGGTTTTTTTTTAAATATCTTATACAAAAAGTTTGTCAAAATAAACACCTCCTCCCAGTAATTGAAATTAGTTTTGATTTTGAGTACTAGTTGCCTGTTATAAGCTTATTTTTTAACGCTAATTGATTTTACAAATGCAGCATGCAGATAACTTTGGACCTACAGGGTGCGGAAGAATGGATTCCCATTTCTGAAGTTTATTGGTAAGGGAGTGATGGGAATTGAGAGGAAATGGAAATGACAAAAGTTCGGGCGAATTTTCTAGTTGTCAGTAGACACCATGTGTTGGTCCAGTGAACATCTCGGTTTCGTTACTGAGGCATTCTTTAATCCTTCGGTGGGAACATGATTCTTTTCCCGCTTAGTGGGAACATCTGCGTGGGAGGCAGATATAGATGGAATAACTCTTTCCTAGGTATTCCTAACTAGAAATTCAGAGGGTATTTGGGGTTTATTACATTTCATGGTAGCCACAATCGTCAAACCATTTCTCCTTAAATCTTTATTAATATTTTTTATTAATATTTTAATATTTTATTTTCTACAAGTCTTAATTTAAATCTCTGTCATGATCAAATTTAATCACCAAATGGGCATCACCAAATTTAGTATCATTTTTTTGTTGTAATTACAGAGAGCCTGCCTGAACTTAATTTCAAACCTTATCACTCTCTCAAGTGCCAGAGGTCGAAAGGCTGCAAATGAAAAGAGATGCAACCTTCCGTACAAATAATTACTACGTTTTCGCTGGGCTTTTATAGTTTCTAAAATATTATCAAGCAGTTTTTAATTTTTCATTCCTTCTTTTAAACTGTTCTGTTTAAAATTAAGTGTTTGTTTATTTACCATGTTTTTATTAACTCGCTTTCTTGTTTGTTTGTGTGTGTGTTTGTCCAGTACAAAACTTGCAATCGATTTTTAACTAACTTCCCGACTAGCTAGAGATTTAAAACTTTTAGAATAGCTCAGAAAACGATGGCAATGCATTATTTTAATACTTTTAGCCATCTTTAAGCAGAATTGAATTCATTTTCAATTAATATTGTTTTTTAGACAGGTGCAGCCATCTATCGGCCGGGACTGGAACGAAAACTTAAACGCAAGTTAACTTCAAATTAACTTCATTTTCTTTCAAGTTGATATGATAATTCATCAAAAAAATTTTTAACAAGTATTTATTACTACATAGAATTGTCAAATTTATATTATTCAACAGAAAATTTAAAAACATGGTATATAAAAGTTCTTTTTATCTTGTAATTATTCTCAGTTAAACAATACATTCAGATTTTTCAGGTAAAACTTACTATCTTCATACGATACTAGTTCTGTTGGGTTGCATTTGTAATCTTAATTTCTAAACATGTAAATGATTTGTTTAAAAGTAGATTCCAAGTAAATTTAATAAAAAAAAACCACCAAGTGTTAACTTTTAACTTAAAGCTGCTGTGTACTAACTCTATTGGATTCGCTCACCTCAATGTTAACCGATCGAGAAAATGTGTCTACTATTTATAGCTACATAAATGATAATAATTACAAGATAAAAATTACTTTTTATATACCATGTTTTTAAATTTTCAGTTGAATCGTATAAACTTGACTTTTCTATGTATTAATAAATACTTTTTAAATTTTTTTTTATGAATTATCCCATAAACTTGAAAGAAAATGAAGTTAATTGGAAGTTAAATTGCGTTTAACTTTACATTCCCGTCCCGGGATAGATAACTGCACCAGTCTACAAAAGAAAATTAACTGAAAATGAATTCAATCCTGCTTAAAGATGGCTAAAAGTATTAATATAATGCATTGTCAACGTGTTATGAGCTATTCTAAAAGTTTCAAATATCTAGCTATTCGGGAAGTTAGTTAAAATTCGATTGCAAGATTTGTACCGGACAAACACACACACACACACAAACAAACAAACATGAAAGCAAGTTAATAAAAACATGGTAAAAATGGTACTTTTAGATAGCCTGAACTTTTCTATACCTTGCATGATCGTTACCGTGTAGTCCCCTCTTGGGAAGCAATGTTAGCTCACTTACATGGCGCTCCCATAATAAAGTAGATAGGAAAACTTCGCGGTGAATAACAAAGGCTATTCTCTGACGGTAATTGCCTCCGCATTAGACAAAAATAAATAATAACATTTACCAAATTTTAACTATTTTAGAGCGGTGCATTTTATTACAGTGCTGCATAAAATTGATTTGTAAACATTATTAAATTTAATGCAGTTTAAATACAGCGTACATGTGGTCAAACACAGTCTTTCAATTGTATACTGGCTTCCTCTAAGTTTGGTCTTTAATGCACGCTGTTCAGACTGTAGTTTAAATTTATAAAACATGCTGTTGCCATTCAGTGAATTGTTTCCCAAACTTTTGATAAATTAAATATGGGCAATAATGTTAAGAATTAAGAACTCGGGACCCTAGGGAGAAATAACTGAACGTTACCGAATTTTCCAATTTCCGTAATTATTATTACAGAAAGCTTATCGAAATTTATTATCAAACTTATCACTCTTTCAAATCCCAGAGGTTTCAAATAGAAAGGTTTCAAATGGGAAAGGGGGTTTTGTGCCACTCACCCTCGAAAGTAAAGTGCCTAGAGAAGTTTCAAATTTCCTTTGTGCATACCATAACATTTTACTCATTTATATTAATATTATAAACGGTAAAATATTTCACCGTATTTGAATTTCGGAATTTTAGGGGTGATTTTAGTAGGTTTAAGACTTAATAACTATCTAACCCTTGTTCCCGGCTTTAATTATGTTGGACAGGGGCGTTTTATAAAAAATTTCATCGTTCTTTCTGGCGTATATTGTAGCGAAAAGTTCTTATATTTTCACCATGTTTTTATTAACTCGCTTTCTTGTTTGTGTGTGTGTTTGTCCAGTACAAATATTGCAATCGATTTTTAACTAACTTCCCGATTAGCTAGACATTTGAAACTTTTAGAATAGCTCAGAACACGATGACAATGTATTTTTAATACTTTTAGCCATCTTTAAGCATAATTGAATTCATTTTCAGTTAATTTTGTTTTGTAGACTGGTACAGCCATCTATCCGCCGGCGCGGGAACGAAAAGTTAAACCCAAGTTAACTTCCAATTAACTTCATTTTTTTCAAGTTGATGGGATAATTCATCAAAAAATTTTTAAAAAAGTATTTATTAATACATAGAATTGTCAAGTTTATATGATTCAACAGAAAATTTAAAAACATGGTATATAAAATTTCTTTTTATCTTGTAATTATTAACTATGATAGCAAGAACGTAACTACAAGGACGCCAAATATTATCTTTTTAGCTTGATTCAATGTATAGTTCCTGCATAGATTGTTCAATAAATTATGGTGATAAAATGCGTTTTGTTGAGTTTGAGAGAGCTTCACTAGAGTGTCACAGGGCATTGACATGGATTGAATCACCAGTTATTTGTGCTACAAGCGAAATGGCAAGCTATGATTTGGTGCTAGTGGCTGCAGATGACCTTCTGCAAATGTTAGGAACAGTTAGTGGGTGCTCAGATGTTGATATGGAAAACGTCGGTGGGTGGCTGAAATACAATTATGACGGCGGCTAAGGCACTATGACTGAAAAAGAAATTGTAGCGGCATGCACATCTACTGAAGCCAGTGAGGAATTAGATGACCTAAACGAGGAAGGAGTGATCACATTGCAACAGCGGACGACACATGTAGATGCTGGTCACCAGTTGACAAACATCATGGCGTACTTGGAGCGTGAGCCCGACACCACTCCAGCTGAACCATTAATGATAAATCGTTGGCGTGACCGTGCTTCAATTAAACGCCACATGTGTTTGAAAGAGAAGACAGTGGAACAATTCTTTGTTAAGATATGATGTGAAAATAATTTTATTTTTTTTTAATGTCTTATAAATAATACTATGGATTTTGTTACAAAAATTAGTTTTTTATCGCAATGAACGGTAAGTCTGCTTAGTGAAGGATTTTATTTTGCTTATTACCAGGATTATCCGGATTTTCGATTAACCGGATTGCCTATGGTATCAGTTAGTCCGGATAAACGAGGTTCTACTGTACGTGTTTTACCAAAACATTTTACAAAATGTTTATTATTTTTATAAAACTCTTGTTGAAAGTTATTATCATTCGGATAAAAGTACAGAGTGGCCAAAAAGTCGATATACCCACGAAATGCTTTAGAACTTGACAACTAACGACACCACAGTCATTTAATTTACTGTGCATGGAGTTCATTTAATTCACTATACATCCAGTTTACATTAAATGCTCAAAGAGGCTCCCTTGCTCCTGTCTGCATAAACGTGTAGACAGGACACATATGCGACGACACATATTCGAGGAAACACGTTGCAGCATGTTATTCTGTAGCTCCTCGATGGTGTGAGGGTTATATATAGCCACTGTTTTAAATAACCCCACAGGTAGCAAGTATATAGGTCAACAACCGTCACACTCTGGATGAGCTACAGAATAACATTCGCATTGAAATAAACGCCATTCCAGATGACATGCTGCAACGTGTATCCTCGAATATGGGTTGGCGCTTGCGTTTATGAAAAAAAGGGGCATGGTAGTCGCATTCAGCATTTATTGTAAATTAGATGTGTAGCGAATTAAATGAACTCCATCCACCGTAAATTGCATGATTTTAGTGTCGTTAGTTGTCGAGTTCTGAAGCATTTCTTGGGTATAGCGACTGTTGGATCACTCTGTATTATTCATATCAAGTGACAATTTACTGTTAGAAGAAAAAAAAAATGTTTTCATTGTGAGAAAGAACTCGCTCGTGTTGACTCAGCAAGAGCACGTGCTTTGACAATGAGACTGGACATTAACTCAAATCTCCGGTCCACAAGATCTTGCTATACAAAGACATTAATTCACGTCATCGGTCCCTAAGGTGTTAAGCTTAAAACCTGAAATAAGATCATATCTTTTTATTTATAATAATATAATTCTATGGAAAAAATGTGTTTTGTTTCATTACATTATGTAACTTCGTTTTGAGTTAAACCCTTAATTATTTGTAACATAGTTTTATTTCTTTTTTTTTCATATTAAGGTAGTAAAGCTAATCATGTATATTTTGCCAAACTAGTTGACGGGTTCTTTATCATTATGCTGCTCTAAAATATTTCAGAGCCAATCCGGTTTAACATGTAAAACACGATTCCTAAATAATACAAAATATGAAGGCCTTATTTGAATAGTGGTGCAACTCAACTTTAAAAAAATGGAGTTAAGGTGCACTCACACTACGCTGACGTGTCGTGTTGACACGTCAGCGAAAAAAATTAAACCACTATTTTAAAAAGGAATGTGCATACTACGCTGACGTGTCGTGACGTGGGAAAACACGCTCTGGCGTGGGAACTGACGCGTCAGCTCCAAATATAAATTCCTAGATCTCGTCAGCAGGCGTCTGGCCGTTAGCTATGAATACGGTAGAAGAGCTCATCGAGCATGTGAAGAAATAGCCTATTTTATTTGACCATTTCAACAAAGATTACAGAAATAAATATGCACGTAATGAAGCATGGGAAGAGATTGGAAGAATCCTGGAAATAGCTGGCACTATTTACATTTATTTACTAATTTATTGCAAACTTACGCCTTTTGATTGATTTAACCAATATTTCAAACACTTTAAAAACACGTTTATAAAATTAGCGTTTTCTTAACATTGCCATGGCATAAAATTTGGTTTCCTTAATAACTGGCGGTAAAGTTGGTTACTGATCTTGTAAAATGTAAACAAAGAGGAAGGGGTGATTTAACAATATAAACAGGTGTTCGTCCCCTCGGTTTGTTTTCGATTTTCGTCTTTTAGATAGCAAGAATAATTTATATGTGCTTATATTATTTACATTTATAAATATAGTACTTTATTTAAATTTTTCATGGTAAAAAATTTGTTTTTTTTTTATGAATTAGCGGCAACAGTTGGCTACTGATCTTGTCAAGTGTAAACAAATGGAGTGTGCAACAATACAATATAAAACAGGTGTTCGTACCCTCTTGTTTTTAAACTTCCATCTTTTAAATATAAAAAATAATTTATATGACCTTAGTTTATGTGTATTTATAAATTTATATATATTTTTTGATTGATAGTTACGTTCAATTAAATATTATAGGCAGAAGACGGTCTTCGACCAAAAATTACCTACTTAGTATTTGAATTATTTGAATACTAGGCAGAAAAAAAATTCACTAAATGTTACTTATTTACATTCTTTAATATCTCAAAATTATAGCAACCAAAATGATAAATTTGTTTATAAAAAACAGTAATAAAAATGTTTACAAAAAATATTAATGGGCCATTCTGCCTTTATGAATGCTATCCCATTGCCACGAACAGCTTGCAGACCCTTCAGGAGAAACGAAGTATTTTTTCATCGCTCTTTATTGAATTCTTGCTATAAAGATGCATCAAGTATGTTTTTAATGTGAAAGCCTCATCAGCGACAATAAATCAATCGGCCACTATTTATAGGGTGCCCCATATTATTTATAGGATCCACCCACAACGATATACACCTTGTGGGAACCAAACAACAACGGACGTGAATTCGTCACGACGCGACACGTCAGCGTAGTGTGCACATACCGCCTGACGCTGACGTTTTCCCACGTCGACGTTGCGGTCAGCGCGTGTCAACACGTCACGTCAGCGTAGTCTGAATGCAGCTTTAGCCCCACTTTCATGTTCATACAAGTTATTTCTATCTTATTTTTAAACTGGTACACCTCCAGCTTATTTCCGCTGCCAACAAAGGGCATTACAAATCAGACTTCAGCAATCATTTCTCAGCACTCCTTAAGGCGCAATTCCACTGAGGCAACACTGAACGACATGAGGCATGCTACTTGTTTCCTATTGTTGCCTGATCATAGGTGTGCGACTACGTGCCACAAAATTCAATAATGTCGGATGCGGAATTTGTCTCCCCCTATCGCATGCGCTTTGTCGTCTATGCGTGTAGCATGCGACTTAAAACGATTCCATTTAGGCAACTATTTCAAGGCATCTTTTCAAGTAGCCCTTTAAAGGTAACTTCAGTTTGGTGCATCATGTCTTTACAAATAGTCGCGGCAGCTGCTTATTTGGTAATAGCTTTGAATCGTAAAAAAAAAGAAGAAAGCCACATTGGTGAGTGTAGTGTGTTTCCCTGTAGTGTGAATGAAGACTGTTTGGATTAATTTTTCCATAAAAATTAAGTTTTACCTCTCAAATTGTAATTTAATCATGTTTTACTCTTTTAATATGAAGAAAATAAAATTATAATTCATACAAGAATGGGAATATCAATCACATATAGAAGGGCTGTCATTTAAAAAGAAAACTTTAGTAATTGGGCAAACCATAATATACTAATTCCATCTTTACAAAATTATATGATATTTATCTTTTCTGTTTTATTTAAAATAATAATTCCCTTACCTTAACAGATTTCTTAAGCAGACGTTAAAACAAAACAGCAGAAAAACATGAATATATTAAACCATTTTTTATTTTTTATCATAAAAATACTTATACAATATGTATATTATTACCAGATTTCAAGTAACTTTGTCCGAATTACCAATTAGGTATTCTGAAAGTACTGGAAAGACCAAAATATTATCTGAGTGCTCGGATGCTTCTTCAGATTGAGCAAACGTCGATGTGGATGCCTCAGAGGGTATAACAGTGTAACCAGAGTTGCTGTGAAGAGGTGTACTCGAGGGTGTACTATTATGAGTCGGCATATTCTCTGTTCCAGAAGATAGAACAGTGCCACAAGTATTAATTTCGCAGCTGTACAGAGGTGCACTGGCCCGACTACTATCATCATATTTTCCCATAGCTGCTTCAAATAATGTAGTATTTATAATGTGTTTTACCATTGTTCGTGCTCTAGAGCTTAAATTTCGCAGCTCATTACCAACATGCTCTCCATATGTTAAGCAGTCATCTCTTTGACACGCACTTTTTAAAATAGAATATGCCTCCTCTTCGCGATCTGAAGGGGATAAACCCTTCCGTTTCATTTTGGGGGCTATATATATTTCACTTTTCTCTTCACAGCCATTTCTGTCGCGTTTGTTACTCCCTCCAAGTAGCTTCCCAGACTCACTGACTTCAACTTGATATTGATTGTCTTGGCTGCTTTCTTGTTCTTCCTCCTGCAATTACAAAATGCAATTACTAGATAAATATATTAATTTTAAATTTCCTGGAATTATCCGCCTATTTTTGCTTAATATATTTATACATAGCATATTTATACATTTATATATAGCATAATATATAATATATGTACATTAAATTGAAATACACGTGCAGAAATTTTTTGCACATGAGTAATTTGTAAGATTTTGTAATCTGATTTTCTTTAGTTTATATACTTTATTTTTGCTTAATATATTTATACATAGAATATTTATACATATATATATAGCATAATATATAATATATGTACATTAAATTGAAATACACATGCAAAAATTTTTTTGCACGTGAGTAATTTGTATGATTTTTGAATCTGATTTACTTTAGTTTATATATTTTAAAGTATATATATTAAAGTGAAAGTTAGTTATATATTAAAGTTTATATATTAAAGTGAATTTTTTTAGTTTATATATTAAAGTGAAATGATTTCTTTAGTTTATATATTAAAGTGAAATAGATTTAATTATTTTTAATTGAACATTTTTAATTATAACATCGGATTGCAAAACAGCTAATACTCTGTAAAAAGTTCTAATATTTTAACAAGGTTATGAACCCTTTTTTTATTGGAACTGTTCAGTTATTTACCGTCAAGTTTTGACGGGTACTATCTAGTATACTAATAGTAATAAAATATATAATTTGTATGTACTTATTTTTATAAAAACTCACCTCAAAATCCTCGTAATCACTGACAGCAGTTGACAGTGTTGATTTAGGTACATCGACGTCCACTAAAAAACTTAAAAGGTCAAATGCAAACCATTTCTTTTTTTTGCTGGGAGATAAGCCACTCTTTTTTATTGTAGTTTTTTTCGCTCACGGTGAAATGCTGTAAGCAAATTCTTAATTTTCTTTTTAACCTCAACCACCGTACAATTGTTTTTACTAGCTAACTGCTTTAATTTATCATTTTTTAGTCTAAGATCTTTATAATCACTACTTTTGTTGTTCCATAATTCGGGTGAATTATGATAATCTTCAATAAATGACGTGGTTTTTTCAATATTCCACTCCATGTCGCACGCTACAAGCCGCACTGATCCGCTGACTGTTGGATAACGGCAACACTGTTCAACATGTTGAAAATGGCGAAAGGTGACGCATGCGCGCGGGCAACAACAATCAACTTGTAGCATGCGGCAAGGAGACTTTTTTTTTGTTGCTTCGTGTTGCTTCAGTGGAAAGACTGTGTGTAGCATGCGTCAATGCCGCATGCTACTTGTTGCCTAAAAGTTGCCTCAGTGGAATTGCGCCTTTAGACATCAAGGCTCTGTATCTCAAAATGAACAAGAATGGAGTTGGACCACTATTCAAATAAGGCCTTCATATATCCGATTGTAAGTCATTGACATCTGTACTAATACACGAGTATGTAGACGTTTCTGTCGTTTTTCTGTAGCATAGACGTTTCTGTGACGTCTTTAATGAAAGAATGTCCTAAATCAGTCTTAATTAGAGCATTTTAGTACGCATATAGTTTTATTACTTTTTTTACCGTGTTCTGTGTAAAGCGCTTAATGATTTGTAGTACTGTTTCATTATTTTCATCTTTAGATTCTGGTCATAATCCTGTAGATTTTGACCAAACAGTTCATGGATCCTTTATCGTTATGCTCCTTTTCAATATTTCAACCCGGTTTTTCATGCTAAACATGATTCCTAAAGATATTTTTGATTATAAGCCCATGACTCCTGCACTAATGTACGAGAGAGTGGTCATTTCTGAAGTATTTAATGGGTACTTTAATGAAAATCTTTATTATAGTTCTAATCTGACTTGTACTGTAACAATTTATATTACTAATGTTAGGTAACATAAATTAGCCTGAATCGGTTTACCCTCATACCTGTTGCTGTGCAAAATGTGCTCCCATAAAAAAAACTTATAATGAAACACATTAATGATTTATGTCTTTATTCAATGAGTTTGCTTTTAAGCTTCATAAACAGAATCTTTTTTCGAGAAGAAAATTCTTAGCGTTTTAGGGATTGAACGTCTGCGGCAGTTTTTCCCATATAGTCTCCAGACTATACTTCTGAACAATTCGGATCGAAGTGAAGTCATTTTTATGCCATGAAATATGGCTCGCTTTTATATTTTATCGCGCGTGCGACTAAACAAATAAATTGTGTCAAGAAAACCCCCCAAATCATAAATCTTAATCTAGATGCGATCGTATATTTTATATTTATAGCTCCAAGCCTCTCTTGGGATCTCTTTTTATTCCAGTATGAGACGAGCACTAGCTGAAATTTTTTTCAGAAACTTTTCAAGTGACAAATTTGAATATTTTTTGTCACCGATGATATACTGGACGTAATTTGACGCAAATATTTACAGTTTCAGTTAATATAAAGTTAAGAATAGATCCGAAATTTTGGGAATAGTAACTTCGTTTTCTTTGGTTTGCTTCTAGAATTAGAAAGATATTAAGAAATCATTTCTCTGAATGTAAGCAAATGATTTGAATTTGTCAAAACTGGCTGAAAATGAAAGCTATATCTCAAATAACGAAGTGGAATTTCTCGCCTCTCTGTTTAAGCGTAAATCTGATAACACGGGTATTATAATACATTTCTAACACAGCACCAAAAAACTAAGAAATATCTCAATGTTTTATCTTCAGTTACATACTGTTTTGAAAGACCAGATCTTACTACTACTACCATTCATTGTTCTGAGGCACTCTAAGAAATTTATTACTAGTCAGCCTTTACCACGGGAAGTCTCTGGTACTTGTAAGCAGGTAATTCCCTGTCGCAGGTTCATTGCTGGTTTTTATAAATAGCTAGATTCGTGTCATCGTAAAAGTGTAGTATTTACATATTGGGTCGATAGCTACTTCCCCCCATCCCGTATGAGTGCTATGATGCAGAGAAAAAAATTTACGATAGGAAAGTGATTTTAAAGAGTAAAATGATTAACGACGTTAAATATTATATACGTTTCAAAGGAATTATTTTCCAATATAAAAGTGCTAATTCTCTCTCTCTCTCTCTCTTTCCCCCCCTCTCTCTATCTCTCTCTACGTGTTTCTCTCTCTCTCTCTCTCTCTCTCTCTCTCTCTCTCTGTGTGTGTGTGTGTGTGTCAGTGCCAGTTTCAGTGTCACTGACTTTCTTGATCTCAATCTGTAACACTCTTTCTTATTCTCATCTTTCACACTCTCATCTCACTTTCTTATTTACTCTCTCTCACTCACTCTCTGTCTATATATATAGATATATGTAACAAGAAATCCCGGCCTTCTCTAAATTTACATTTACCGCGTATTCTAAATTATCCTGTTAATAAAGCACGACCCCTTTTTCAAAAATTGCAACCTAAAAGTAAAATAAGATAATTTATCGTAGTCCTGCAGATCATTAAGCAGGCATGTGAAGTATCGGAACTCAATAACATCCCCAGATATGAGTGTTATAAGTTTATGAGTTTCCGATTGTCAGTATAGTGTCAAAATTCTTGAAGAGCCCTCGAACCACTCTGGATTTATGCCTTTTATAATGTCGAAACCACACTACAAGAACTTTATGGCCACTTATCCTACACCCAAGTCAATACGTCGCAGCTCTAACAAGCACGGGATCTATCAATCCCCGGGAAACTGAAGTGGACACGTGAACTCCACGAACCTAAAGACGCCCAATTAAAATATTAAGTAGTTTAGGCCCTCTGGCATCAATAATGCAAAGCACTTATTTACTATTTGCGTGAACAGAAGATTTCTGTCTCTTGGTGTCTAACTCTCGTTGCGGTCGGACTTGCGGTCCGCTTCTGTCTTGTCCTGTTTACGCGCTGCTCCACTGCTGTCCAATATGATTTAAAATCTGCGTTCTGAATGCGCCCCGCCAGGGACCGGTGGTGTTGCTATTGTGTGTGTCAAATTGTCAAGATACCTGTGTTTTTCTGAATAATATTTGTCTACATTAGAATCCGGAATAAATTAATATGCGTCGCATATCTGTTGTGTGCATCCTTCCAATGCCTCTCCAGTGTGTGGTTTTTCTCCCCGATGTGTCAACGGCTCTCGTGAAATGGTCTTCATCTCCTGACCCTCTGGCGATGTCTACATGTTTGTGTGTCATCTCCTTTACATAGTTTAAGTTAAAGTTTACCGTGCGCGTTAGCCGATATCATTATATATGTATATATATATATATACACGAGGGTCATTTCAAAAGTAATGCAGAAGATGGTGTCTCATTGCTGTATGGTACAGTGAGAAAAATTTTTTTCGTCATTTGCAGTTGAAGACTAGAGAAATATTCAAGTGTGTTTAAAAGTTTTCTATCGTGTTTTCTTTTGAAGTGCCAAAATTTTTGAAATGGAGTCTGCAGGTGTCTCAAGGTGCTGTGAGTGTAGAAGATCAAAGATCATACATCAAGACTGAAAGCTTGTTCTCGGTGGATTCCCCACTGCTTGACATCTGAACAAAAACAGAAAATCCTGGACATTGCACCGATTTGACATTGAAAAACAGCAATTTTTGTCTCGTATATTCGCTAATCTTTTCTGCAACCCAAAAAATTTCGACGAGCCCAATCAAAATTGAAGCTAAATGATGATCCTTGCTTACGACCGGCGAGTAATCATCACGACTGATAAAGTTCCACATGGTACAAGTGTGACTGCAGCGTATTGTTGTTAATGGATGCGAAAATTGCGTCGAAAAAGATGCACAAAAACAGATGTGAATTGCTTCGGAATGGGCCGCTCATTTTGGTTGACAACGCACGGCCACAAGTGAAAATGCTTGTGACCGATTTGCTGGACAAATATAACTGGGAAGTTTTTACCTCATCCACCATACAGTCCGGACTTGAGTCCACCTGACTTCGACTTTTGTCTCAAGTTGAAAGAACCTTTGTACAGTCAACGTTTTTCCACTTTAAAAGAGCTTAATTCAGCCGTTACTCAAGTCATTACAGGACTCAACTAAAGTAGCATGCTGCAAGGGAAAGAAAATCTTCCTTGATGTTGGGACTCAGTTATTGAGAAGCAGAGGGATTATATAGAAGGACTAGCTGAAAACCCGCGCTTCGCTACGGAGTACATTCAAATTAAATACAACGGTCAATGTATGCAACTAATGCTGAAAAAAATAAATATATTTATTTATAATAAATACGACGGTCAATGTATACAATTCATGTAATATATATATATATATATTTATAAAAAAATCGTAAGGGATATTTATTTTTTTTTGGATAATATCCAATCGTCTGCTGCATTAGAAAGAAAAATTTTTTTTTTGTCTATTTAGTTGTTACGCACATGACGATAAATTTATTTAATGTACCAGAAAAATAAATCACGTGATCAGCATTTAATAAATTAAATTCTAAAAATGAATCTTTAAAAATTCACCAAAAATCAGAAAATCGAGGTAAAAGTTCGAAAATGATTTCATTTTAAAGGAATTTTTATGATCTTTCTCGCGATATAAATTTTATAACCCTCAAATTATTATTTTAAATGCAAACTTAAAAAAAGTTACAAAAACAGCTTACGAATTTAATTTAAAAAAATCTAAGAAGAATTTTTCAAAAATCTTACTTAGTACACCCCTACACCATAAGAAGAAACGCCATGCAAAATTTCAGCCCTTTAGGTCCAAGGACTTGTTCTGTGCGTTTATGTCAGTGAGTCAGAGAGTCAGTCAGTTAGTTACGGATCTGTTTTATATACAAGGTACGCCCATAATGCAACCGGACAATTTTTTTTAATTATAAAAATATTACTCACCTTCAAATAAATTTAAATCCTTCAATATAATCACCAAAGGAGTCTATACAATTTTTCCAACGTTTCTCCAAGTTATCGAAACACTGTTTATAGGCGTTGGAACTAACTGTTCGCAAAATACGCGTAACATTTCCGAGACGTTTTCAAATCTCTCTCTGTCCTTTCATAGTCATCTTCATCTTCGGAAAAAGGAAAAACATCAGCTGGCGATAAGTCGGGAGAATATTGTGGATGATTTATCACTGTAATTGAATGCCTAGCAAGATATTGTTGTGCAGAAATTGCTGTACGGTGCGTATCGTTATCGTGTAAAAGAAAACATTGCCGAGAATCAAACAGTTCCTTCCTAACTCGCCTTATCCCGTTTCTTAATTGAAAAAGCGCCTCCTTGTAAAAATACTGAATAATTGTTTGATTTTCAGGAACAAATTCGTGGTGAATAAGTCCTTTGTAACCAAAAAGTGCAATCAGCATCATCTTTGATTTTAAGAATGAATTTTCTCCACATTTTCGTCATCCTTTGAAGTTTAAAGGCGTCCTGTCTTTGGTTCATATTCAATGCTTTCCCGCCCACATTTAAAGAGGTTGTACCACTCATATACTCGTGTCATTGATAACGATGCATTACTATATACTGTTCGAAGCCTCTCTAAAGTTTCGGTAGCAGATTTACCTAATTTCTAAAAAAAGTTAATGTTACAACGTTGTTCCGTTTCAAAGCAAATTTTTTTGTACAATGCCTTCTCAGTAAATGAAAATTACTACGGCGTTTTGATATGCAAACGACTAAATAACCAATTTAAACTGGCTTTAACAAGAGTTGAGATGTCACTCTTTCGAGCCAGGGGATTATTCTTTCACCTTTTTTATTTTATTGTTTGATCTTTTAATTTATCCGGTTACTTTATGGACGCACCTTGTATATAGACTGTAAGGAGAAAATGTCAAAAATCAAATAGGTATATAAAAACTAATTAAATGTGCATTTCTATTGAAATGACCTTGTATATAACAATTTTTAACATGATTTTTTACCTGATGTAGAACATAAGTACCTTTTCCACGTAAGTACCTTTTCACTCAAATTCGTAAACTAAAGATTCAAAGCCAATACGTCATTTTTTGTTCCCACTCCCCAAACTTGTATTTTACCTGTAACGAAGCATAAAACACAGGAAACACAAGGATATTTTCCAGATGTTTGTAAAAAATAAATTCGATCTTGTCGCAGTCAAATGGAAACAGTTCTAGAAGTTCATCTAATTGCACAAGTTGGATCGTCATCATTTTCTTAGAGGGTATCACATCTATAGATTTCGATAAATTAGATTTTCCAATCCCTAAAAATTCTTCTCCCTAGAATGTCTTTTTCCCTCGGGATAATTCCCAGGATTCCATAGAAAAATAAATGCAAGGATAATTAACCTTAATAGAAAACACATTATGCTAACAAAAATAAAATTAAGTCAGTAAAAAAAATGTTTTTCCTTTACGTATATATCTTCAAAATTACATTTACTGATAAAGTTTTGCAAAAGGTTTCTAGGCATTTGTTTTTTACTTACGGGTATTCACTTTTTTATGTATACAAGCTCTTTATTCTCTGAAACAAATACAAACTAGGTAAAGGATTAATGGTATGCATTTAGTAGAATACTTGTGTTAATTTTCCCCCGTTCTGTTCTTCAAGACATTTTCTTAGTAAAGTAAGACTATGTACGTAGAGCACACTTGTGATACAATAATATTGTTGTAAATAGTTGTAAATATTTCTAAAGATTTGTAAATATTCTTCATTTAACGTTTAATTTATTTCTATTTTGTGTTGAATACCTTTTTTTTATTGTCACGGAGCGTTAGATTTCAATATCTGACATTTTCGCGAAATTTGGCGAGTTGGGCGACCAATTTGGTGACTTTGGGTGTTCTTCGACCCGATCAGATTTAACCTAGGTGGCGAGGTTGTAGCGATCTAGAATTTTCCATTTCTAGTACAATCGGGAATGTCGTATGTGTGTGTGTGCGTCTACACACATACACCGTTTTATATGGTATATACACACACAGACGAAAAGGATGTACACACTGTGAGGTTCCATTACGGACCTCTCAATAAATCGTCTTCCCCAGATTGAGCAATAATGCCCCTCGCCAGGTGAACCACAGAATTTCTATGACCCGACGCCATCTAGTCTACGAAATGACGTTAAAAGTGAATGAAGTCACTCCCAGGCAATGCCCTTTGAGGACGTTAACTAATGATCGTCGCAGTCAGCTGTTCGAAGAGCCGCCAGCGTGTCACAATTGACACAACGAATCAGGGGAGAGAACCCTGACGTCACAGTGGCCGTCCGACCAACCGGAGGCTAAGTCCCGCCTCGTGGCTGGGAGCGTGAAGTTCAGAGAAGAGGAGAGAAATAATCAAGAGATTTTAGACTTGTTTAACATCTCATCCAGAGAAGTCCATTTCTCAGAGGTCCTAGAGACGCCGATCACTGCACTCTATCCTGGAGGTATATTATCTTCAGAGCAGAACGCTCTAGAGGCTTCGTTCCGACCCTTCTAAGACCTCGGACTCTTAATTTATAGGAACCAGGAGAATTCTTGTAGTTAAGAGATCATCTTGCATCTTTTAAGACCAGCACGATCTACTATATTCGCATCCCGCGAAAGCACTATTCCAACTTTGGAAAACTCTACCGAATTGTGTTTCGTTGCTGACATCGTTAGGTAAATTACGGGCTACTATGAAGGCCAGTTCCCTCTAGGTCTAGAGGCTGTTTCACGACTTTTGTAAATACAGTGATTTCCGCTTATAAGAATCACGTTTGTTATTACTGTTTTTGATTCTTATAAGCGGTTGATTCTTATAGCCGAAAGTTAGGTTTTTAGACAGGCACACACACACCTATATTTACATAAATTAAGATAATTTACCATAAAATACTCTTTAATTTACGTTAATTATCTTTTATTAAAATTATTTTTAATAATTTTAAAAATACAACTTAATTTCTAGACCTATATGATACACATGATTATAGTAAGAGAAGAAAAAAATCCAATATTTGTTACCACATACCTACTTAACAGTTTTAACATTTCAACTACAGGAAGGGAGCAAGAAAAAGTTTTCTATGGTAGTTTGACGTAATGAAGTTTTCAGGAGGCTGTTTATACCTCTTTCAATACTAATAGTCTCAGACGAAGATTCACCTTCTAGCCTACGTTTCACGGTTTGATAGCGTGCTGAATCTCCTAATGTCACGTTTGCCTAAGTGATAGTGGACACTTCGAATATTTATGTGTTTTATGGTCCAGGAAGCCGCAACCAGGATGTGGAAGGCGGGAAAAAAGAGTCCCTATGTTTGTTTGTCAGTGGAGAAAAGTGAAATCGGACCCGGACGGGTAAAGATGTCCCTGGGTCAAGCTAATAGGACAGTGTTGTGCTAAAGCGTTTAAGGGGAAACTATTATGTTATGTCTAGTAAAGAAAGGGATGAATTTTACGACTATATGCCATCCCATCTTATCAATCTTAAAAAAAAAAGAACTTCGTGCCTTTTGAGGGTTTAAGTGGCTTTTTTGGAAAAATGAAAGGAAAGCGAAGTGTGTAAACTGATTCTTAAAACCGGTGGATTGATTCTTTAAAGTGAAAATTTTAACATGGAAATAATACATTTGCTTTTGTTTTCGCGATATTGATTCTTATAAACGGTTGATTCTTATAATCACTGATCACTATAAGCAATGGTTGGCTGTAAAAATCATCTAAGACTCTAATAAACGTGTTATTAATTCAGTACACTGGACACTGTATATCTTCTGTTATTCGCTACCCTGAGTCCAACATATTACAACACCCACGTCCTTGCAACACAGTCCTATATATTTAAACATCCGCAATTCACATTCATGCCTGAATTTAATTGAAATTCAGCCACGAATGTGACAAAGAAACAAAATGTACGAAGAAAAGTTGTAAAATGCGAAGAAATTATGACAAACTTCAATAGAAGAGACAAAAATAAGGACCTAAGCCTATCTGCCATAGGTTACTTGGAGAAAGAAAAATTGAGTTGTTTTTCTTACCTGCGGCCAGACTCTAAAAATAAATAGTAGCTTCGCCATTCATCTAGTCTGGCCGCCAGTAAACAAAACATTTCGTGAATATTTTATTGAAGACGGCTTCTTGTTGCTGACAAGCTTAGGGCTTTACGTTTGATTTTACAATTCTTGTGGTGGGATTTGTTGTCTGCAGCTAGTTTTTACATCACATTTTCTGCCGGCGTGTGACCTAGCACCGAACAAAAGCCGTTTTATTAGATATATCTGTTCAGGAAATATAAGTTTTTTGTTTTATTTTCTGAATTTTTATAGTGATTTTTTTTCTACTAAAATGTGTTAATGCAAAAAATCCCTATCTATACAGAAAACGTCTGTGTTTCGATCGCTTTCTCTTCTTGTGTACTTCTGAATATAAACTTTGAATATTTATTAAAAAGCAATAACTGTATATTAGTTTTCTGTTAGCATAGTGGACAGTTTGTTGGAATAGAAATCACATTACATACGCGTAGGACTATAAAATTTGGTACAAATAAATTTCCAGCTTTATAGTACACATCTAAAGTAACATGAATCTACTTCAACCCTTCAGCGGGCGCGCCAATTTTTGGAACACCAGGAGGCACTCGTTGCACAAAGTGCACCGTCTCTTTCGACCTTGATTATTCCTTTTGTAATAAACTTTTCTTTTTTCAAATTAAAAATAATAATTCTGCGTTTTATGACAACATATAAAATGTTGATAATATTGAGATATATTTATAATTAAAGGCCAAAGAATTCAGATACAATCGCCTTAATTCAAAATGTATGGCTTACTGGATCTAAGGACAACGTGCCGGTTGATTCATATTATGTCCAAAAACCTAATAATTACAAGATAAAAAGAACATTTTATATACCATGTTTTTAAATTTTCTGTTGAATCATATAAACTTGACAATTCTATGTATTACTAAATACTTTTTAAAACTTTTTTTGATGAATTATCCCATCAACTTGAAAAAAAAATGAAGTTAATTGGAAGTTAACTTGAGTTTAACGTTTCGTTCCCGTCCCGGCCGACAGATGGCTGCACCAGTCTACAAAACAAAATTAACTGAAAATAATAAAAACATGGTAAAAATTTGCTTGAAGATGGCTAAAAGTATTTAAAAAATGCATAGCCATCGTGTTCTGAGCTATTCTAAAAGTTTCAAATGTCTAGCTAGTCGGGAAGTTAGTTAAAAATCGATTGCAAGATTTGTACTGAACAAACAGATAAACACACACACAAACAAGAAAGCAAGTTAATAAAAACATGGTAAAAAACAATGACACTGTTCATTTTCGTGATATGCGGAATACCGTGTAATAGCTGTGTTCCAGTCTGATCATCTCCGGACTTTTCCTTCTTCGATTATATTAACTCTTTTTTACTTTTAATCATAAACTGTCCCCAATGTAATTCTACTAACAGCTGCTGTAGAGAATTGTAGCGGAAGATTTCTATAAATAGATCACTTCCTGTATATCGCGCATGCGCATTGATTTTCAACATTTCGATTCCCGCGTTAAGTAAATTTTTGTCACTTCGAAAGGGTGCTTCTTACTAAGAGCACATTCTATTTTCATTAAATGTTATTCTTAATATTAATTTGTTGACTTTCGTTTCTTTTATCGTTTGATTTAGAAACTTTTAACCACTGAACCTCATGTTGACTACTTGTGCATCCTCACTGGAAGTTTTGGTTTGAAATAAATTCATTAGAATAAAACTCAGTTGGCGTTTTCGTTCCCTTGTGGTAGGTTTTGTTAGCTGAAAAATGCTCGTACGTCGGTTGGGAAGACCGACGCCATTGTGATTTCGTTTATGGAGTAACACGGATTTGATGCCTTTCCAAGGTAAGAAGAATATTTTTATTAGATGCTCCAGCGCTCAATTATTTGAAACTATTAGAAGAGCTTGATTGAAGATTTGAAAAATTGTTGATTTAGTTGATATAACTGTAGAGATTTATTTAGTTTTTGAGTATAGAATTCCAATTTTATAGAAGTGTTGAAATGTTGAATATGAATATTAATATATAGTAGAATTTTGATTTATTGAATATTGTTGAAGTATCACATAACTTGAGAGATGGATGAACTGTCGAAACAAAAAAAGATTAGAGGAGTTCTTCGCGCCGCAGTAACTAGATTTTTGAACAAACTCGAAACCGAATTTGATCAGTTAAATACTGAAGAGCTATTAGAACAGAATTTAATTCAACTTTTGGATTTAATTAAACAAATAAATGATTTAGACAAGGCAGTTCAGTCTCTTATAACAGAAGAGAACGAATTTGATTCTGAGATTAATTCTACTGTTGATTATAATAGTAAAAAGACATTGTGGAATGCAAAGCTTTCCGCACAACTGAAAATTATTTGTCGTAATGTTGATTGAAATATATCGGGTCAAGATGATGGTAGAACCAGCGAAAGCAGTGCTAGTGGGGTTTCATCAATCTCTCAAAATCATTTGAAATCTGTTAAATTACCTAAATTGAATATTGATAAATATTATGGAGATTCTTGGAACTGGCTGGAGGTTTGGAATATATTTCAGAACGCAATCAATAAAAACGAAACTTTATCACTTATTGAAAAATTTAGTTATTTAAAATCTTTGTTAGGTGGTGCTGCCTCTAACATAGTTAATGGATTCCCACTAACTGAAGAAAATTATAAAGAAGCCCTCTGCCTCTTAGAACAGAGTTTCGGCAGAGAAGACCTGGTAATAAATGCCCACATGATCAGATTATTAAATTTATACCATGTTAAAGATACAAATAATATAACTGGATTACGTAAACTTTATGACACCTGTGAGGTGCAAATTAGAAGTTTAGAATCCCTCAACGTAACCTCTGGAATGTATGGCCATTTATTATACCCTATTTTAATAAAATTAATTCCAGAGGAGTTATCCTTAGCATTTAATAGAAAATGATTGGATCAAGAAATGAATCAATTTGATGTTTCAGAATTATTGAAATTTCTTAAAATCGAAATAGAATGTAGGGAATCTTCCATTTTGTTTCAAAATTCAAAAATTGAAAGAAAAAAACCAGTCAATCAGCATTCTGGTACACAATATCAACATAATTTTAGCTATATTAATTACAATGCTCGTGAGACGTCGCGAAATCAAAGTCGTCCTTTCATTTCATCTGATGTAGACAAAACAGTAGAATATTTAGCGCCAATTTCAGAAACGGCATGCCTGTACTGTAAAGCAACAAACCACAATTCTGAACATTGCATAACTGTTGATGAAAAGAAGGAACTATTAAAGAAACAAGCGCGTTGCTTTTTGTGCTTACAGCAAAAACACAGAATAAAAGACTGTAGGAAAAAGGAAATGTGTGATATTTGTAATCATAAACATAATCGGTCTATTTGTTTTCAATTTGGCAAAACGATTGACGATAAAGTTGTTACCACAGTTTCGCATTGCCAAGAAATTTTTAAAAACAATTCGGTAGCAAAAAACCAGTCTTATTCCAAACCTGTACTGCGATGATTAGATCTTCCTCAAACGAAGAAAAAGAACTTGTTAGGATTCTTTTAGATAACGGATCGATGAGAAGTTTTATTAATTGTACAATTTCTCAAAAATTAAAGCTTCCCGTAATAAGAACCGAAAAGTTTCTGTTTATGCCTTTGGTGTTAAGGAAGCAACTCAAAAAATTTATGATGTTGTAAAAGTCCGTCTGGAAAATAGAGATGTGCCATCTTTGAACATTGAAATTGAAGCATTAGTTACAGACCAGATTTCGGCCGCTAACATACCAACCCCTGACCAAAACATATATAAAAGCTATAAATATTTAAAAAATCTACAACTTGCAGATTCCTATAATTATAGAGACAATGAAATAGTTATTTTAGTTGGATCAGATTTCTATTTTAACATAGTAAATGGCAGAATTAAACGATTAGATGATAAACTTGTAGCTTCAGAAACACTGTTTGGTTGGTGCCTTCTGGGAAGAGGGAGTGTAAATCATGAGTTGGTTAGTATGAAAGTTGCAGTTGAAGAGAAGACCATTTGTGATCAGTTGAAAGAGTTCTTTGAATTCGAAGGCATTGGAATCAGTGCAGAAGCTGATGCCAAAGATGAAATTGAAGAGGAGATAATGAGAAATTTTAATGAAGGAATTTCATTTCAGAATAGACGCTACAAGGTCAAGTTACCATAGAAACCTGAAATGCAGCAGATGTTAGATGATAATAAAGAAGTTGCCAACAGGAGATTCCAAACGCTTAAGAAATCATTCATTAATGATCCCTTATTTTTTACAGAATACCGAAAAGTTCTCGATGACTATAGGAAAGAAAATATCATAGAACCTGTAGAGAGGGGAGCGAAGGAAGTGAACTGTTTCTATCTCCCACACAGAGCTGTAATTAGAAATGACAAGAGTACTAGTCGTCTGCGCATCGTTTTCGATGCCTCCTCTCATGGAAAAGGAAAAATTTCTTTAAAGGATTGTTTGTATGCTGGTTTAAACTTATTACCTGATCTCTTTAATCTTTTATTAAGATTTAGAATGAACCCCAAAGCTGTTACTTCCGACTTCAAGGCAGCGTTTCTGCAAATAGAAATAGATGAGGAGGATAGAGATTTTACAAGATTTCTTTGGAGCGAAAGCCACACAGCAGACGAGAACCTTCAAGAATACCGATTGACCCGAGTTTTGTTCGGGGTCACATCCAGCCCATTCTTGTTGAACGCTACAATTAAATACCATCTGAAGGGGTATGTAGAAATCTTTCCTCATACTTGTCAGTTGTTGCATGATTGTCTATATGTCGACGATTATATTTTCGGTGAAAAGACTGTTGACATAACACTCACTACGTGCCTACAAAGTCATGATATTTTTAAAGAAGCCAGTATGCATTTAAGAAAATGGAGAACTAATTCTCCAGAATTATTAGCTAAATTAAAAGCGCTTGGATTTGAAGTTGAGGACTTTGAGGACTCTATTGACAAACCTTTAGTTCCTTCAAAAGTTCTGGGAGTTGGATGGCATCCTAAAAACGATGTGTTTTATTTTGATACTCAAAATATTGAAAAATGCCTGTTTAAAGGGAACGAGACTAAAAGATATGTACTGCAAATTGCCGGTCGAATATTTGATCCAATCGGTCTTTTAGGTCCCTTCCCAATTCGTATCAAATACTTACTACAAGAGATATGGTGTCTTGGGTTAGATTTTAGATAAGAACCAGTACATTAATAGTTTTATAACTAAATATTCCTCTTTTTCCAAATTGATTAGAGTAACTGCTTACTTAATTAGATTTAGTAATAATTGTAAACTTAAGCAAATGGATAGAAAAAAGGACAACTTAAGTGCAACTGAGTTACAAAATGCCACAAATGTTTTAATTAAGAGAATACAAGCTTCTGAATTCAGTACCGAAATTAAATGCTTGAAGAACAACCAACCTCTTCCAAGAAGTAGTAAGATTTTGTCGTTAAACGTTTTTATTGACGGGAACGGATTTTTAAAGTTTGGCGGACAATTGAAGTTTTCTGAACTACAAGAATCACAAAAACATCCAAAACTCTTACCTAAATCACATCACTTTACTCAGCTACTCATTAACTATTACCATATCAAATCTTTGCACTCTGGAGCACAAACAACAATTTATTTGATTCGCCAACAATATTGGATACCCTCTGGTCAATATAGGGTGCGAAGAGTCATTAGTAAATGCTTGACATGCTTTAGATCTCCGTATGCTAAGAAAGAAAATCCTTTATTGTTGTTTCTACCGGAAACTAATTGGTGAATATATGTTAATTTTTTCATACATGTTTCATGTAATTGAATAGTAACACTCCTTGTTGAAATACTTATTTCTCAAATTCTTTTTATATTGCACATTTCAAATTTAGTATAGTTACGATTTAGTATTGCTTTCGATTTACATTTCCAATCAAATTTGTCTAAGGGTTTGTTTTCTATACATGTTGAAAATAAGGTAATTTCATGCAGAATAATTTAAATAATATATGTTCTTGAGTATTTTTGTTGCGTCATCCTACCTCCTCACTAGACGGCGCTTCTAACGCGCGCCGTAAGCATATAATGTAACTGTAACTTTTAGTTAGTTAGTTAGCTCTTCAGAATGTCAGTTGCTGTGTGGTGTTGTGTGCGTTCGTCCATTAAAGTGTTTTAAAGGAAATCAAGTCGTTTTTACTCGTTGCTCTAAAGAAATATTTCCGACATATAACATCTGGCGCCCAACGTGAAATTCAACCCAATTTGAAATGGCGAACATTTTAATTCTAGAACGAAAAGTTCTTCGGTCTACTGTCACGAAGACAATTACCGAATTAGATGCGTGCATAACTGCACAGAATGTTGCTTCTGCTACTCAGGCATTTGCTAAGCTTGAGGAGAAAATGCTACGGTTGCTATCCAAGGATGAGGAGATTGTCCAGTCACATTTGTCGCAAAGCGAAAGTACTATGGAGGAGGGTGAGGTGGCAAAGCTCGATTCAGTTTTAGAACAGGAATTCGAGAGAGCAGAAACGTATCGAGACAATTTTACGTGTGCCAAAACACGGTATTTAGATTTTTTAAAGCCTTCCGACAACACCGTGCCACTGATGAACGTTGCTTCCAGGTCGTCTGAATTTTTAAATTTGAATTTACCAAAGTTGATGCTCACAGAATTTGATGGTAGTCCTAAAAATTGGTTTTCTTTTTGGTCAATGTTCCAGAAAATTGATGGAGATCCGAAAATCGAGGACGACGTGAAACTCGCTTATTTAATGCAAACTACCACAGGTAGGGCTTTTGATTTTGTTCAAACCTATCAAGTGTCTAAAAGTGATTACAAAACTGTCATCACAAATTTAAAAGCGCGTTTCGCAGATGACAGAGTTCTTATTGAACTATATGTTCGTGAACTCTTAAATTTAGTTTTAAATCCTACACATAATTTGTCTTTTACTGATTTAGTTGATCAATTAGATGCGCGATTACGTTGCTTAGAAAATTTAGGTGTAACTAAAGAAAAATACGCATGCATGCTTTACCCACTTGTTGAAGCTTCCATTCCTGAAAATATTTTAATTGCTTGGGAGAGAGAGAGAAATTCCATTTCTCGTTCCAGTGATTCAAAAACGAATGACCTGGAACTTTTGATTCGGTTTTTGAAAACAGAGGTTTTAAGCGCTGAACGATTACGAGTTGCGAAAAATTTCTGCTCTGAAGGGGGTAAAAATAAGAAGACTGGAAGTGGGAGAGTAGATAGTGATAAATTTTTACCTGTCGCGACAGCTGCAACTCTAGTAAGTCACCATAATAAAAATGAAAAACGCGCTTTTAGTGAGTTTTGTTTGTTTTGTTCTAAAAAGAATTCGCATAGAAGTAGCGATTGTTTTGTGGCTCAAAAAATGACTTATCAGGAAAGAAAGGATCAAGTGATAAAAATGAAAGGATGCTTCGCGTGTCTTAGAATTAATTGTCGAGCCGATAAATGTCATATGAGTGTGCGTTGTGTAATTTGCTCCAGGAGACATTTTCCGATTTTATGTCCTAGTTTAAAACAAGATAATGAAAATGATTCTTCCCCGGTGGGCAAAACAGGAAGTGTTGCGAGCAATAGCTCGTCAGGTTCTACCGATGTTTTTTTACAAACACTTAAAATAAGGGTTTCGGGTCCTTCCAAAACAAGGGTCGTGCGGTGCTTATGCGATTCTGCGAGCCAACGCTCGTATGTTTCTCGAGATCTCGCAGATTTTTTAAATTTAAAAACTGATCATTCTGAATTTCTAAAACATAGTTTATTTGGCGGCATTGAAACGGAAAGAGTCAAACATTCCGCTTTGAAATGTGAGTTGCAGGAAATACGAGGGAATTTTTCATGTGAGGTTTTATTGTTAGATAAAGACACCATTTGTGGTCAAATACCTAAAATTAGTAAAGCCGATGCAGAGTACTTCAAAGAACATGGGATTTATTTGTCCGACAGTGAAAGCGATAATTTAGACATATCAGTTCTTTTGGGTGCTGACTACTTAGGGAAAATGTTAACTGGTGCCATCAGCCAACAACCCAATGGCTTAACTGCTGTCCAAACTTACTTGGGGTGGGTTGTAATGGGTAAATCCTTATTCGACAAAACCAGTTCTAATCATGCCATGCCCATCATTTCGCTACACGCTTCTAGCCAGATTTGCGACCTTTGGTCACTCGATGTTCTCGGAATTCGAGACCCCGTAGAGAATAAAACCAAAACCGAAATCGACGCAGAAACTGTGTCTTTTTTTGAAAAAACTGTTAAATATCGCGGTGGTCGATACGAGGTCAATTTACCGTGGGTCGAAGGACACCCGGAGTTGCTTGATTTACGTTTTCAATCAGAAAAACGTCTCCATACCATGACCTCTAAACTTGTTTTTTCAGGTAAGTTTGAATCTTATGACAAAATTTTGAAGCAGTGGGAACAGTTGGGAATTATAGAAGAGGTCCCTGACAAAAATGACGGGAAAGATATTTCTGAGCTAAAATGCAGGTATTTACCTCATAGAGCCGTGTTTAAAGAATCTAGCCTAACAACTAAGATACGACCAGTATTTGATGCCTCTTCAAAAGATGAAAATTCAGTTTCCTTAAACCAATGTTTAACTACAGGTCCAAATTATATTGAAATGATCCCTTCTGTTCTCAATAGATTCCGCAAAAGTCGATTTGGAGTAGTTTCTGATATAGCAAAGGCTTTTCTTCAGATAAGCGTGTCCCCTACTGATAGAGACTGTCTTCGATTTCTGTGGTGGAGGGATTACGAAAAGCGCGAAATTAAAATATTGAGGCATTGCCGAGTTGTATTCGGTTTGTCTTCGTCACCTTTTTTGCTTATGGCAACAATTTATCATCATCTTGAAAGAGAAAAGGAAGGTGAGAATGATGTCGTAGTGAAACTGCGAGACTCGTTCTATGTCGACAATGTTGTGACAAGTGTCGAAAATGAGGCGGAATTACAACATTTCCAAACGACAGCTTGTCACATCATGTCAAAAGCAAGTTTTGAGCTCACGGGTTGGGTGAATTCTTCAGAACGACAAGACCTTGGTAAACCCAGTTGTTCTGTTCTTGGCCTTTTATGGAATCCAAATTCTGACGTAATCGCGTGCGATCTTGGAGGTGTTTCGACTGAAATTTGCGATATGTGTTCAAAACGACAACTTTTGTCGCTCGCACAAAAAATCTTTGACCCGATTGGTTTTACCGCCCCCGTGACGCTCATTCCTAAACTATTGATGCAAAAGGCTTGGAAAAATGAAAAGTTATCTTGGGATCAGAGATTGCCCTCGGAAATTGTAGAGGAATTCAAAAATTGGCTCGCAAGTTTGGAGTTTTTGAATTTAATTCAAATCCCGCGTTACTTTGGGGGGTTAATCGATGAAACAACCACCACTATTCATATGTTTAGCGATGCAAGTGGGAAAGCTTTTGCTGCGTGTGTGTTTTTGCGAATCGAATGCAAAAATAATGTTCAAATTAGGTTGGTTCAGGCAAAATCACGCGTCGATCCTCTTAGGAAGGATCCCATCACCAAAGTCAAAACTGAAATGACCATTCCTAAATTGGAACTAATGGCTGCTGTAATCGGGACTCGTCTGGTCCTGAACGTAAAAACTTCATTGAACATTCCCAACGTGCAAACCTTTTACTGGACGGACTCAAAAGTCGTCCTTTGTTGGATCCAAAATAATGGACCTTGGAAAACTTTTATTCACAATCGCATAAAAGAGATTCGATCGAACTCTCCGAGAAAAAATTGGTTTTATGTTCCATCTCAGATGAACGCAGCGGACATCGCTTCACGGGGGTGCAGCGCACAAACTCTCTTCAGTTTTCGCTGGTGGGAGGGCCCTTCGTGGTTGGAAAGCCGCGATTCCTGGCCGGACACCAAGAGATCGGATTTCTCAGATGCTGTGGAGCTGGCTGACAAGGAGAGAAGGCCAACAGTTGTGACAGGTCTCTCGTTGGGTACTGCCGAGCCTGATTTCTTCGAGTGGACCAGGCGAGTGTCAAGGTTTTCTTCAATCGTTCGAATTTTAGCCCTTGTGAAACGTTTCATCTTCAATGCTAAATCATTAGCAAGTGAAAAAAAAGATGCACTACTAAAAGGTAACCTAAGCGCAGAGGAGTTGAGGAAATCCGAGCTGGAAATTCTTCTTTACATCCAAAGAGACACATTTGGTAAGAACCGTCGCCTCATACCTCCAAATTTTGTTGTGTACACCGATTCTGATGGCCTCCTACGTGTTGTGACAAAGCTGATCTCTTCCGATGATGACGACTTTTTCAGGCGACCAATCTTGCTGCCTGATAAGCATGAACTTGTTTTTCGTCTCGTCGAGGAACGACATCGAATTCACAGCCATGCGGGTGTGCAAACGCTTGTGATGATCCTACGTGAAAAGTATTGGATTTTGCGATCAAGGAAGACCGTGAGGTCTATTGTGTCCAAGTGTGTTGTTTGCCAAAAGTTCAAAACCAGGTCTTCTACGACAATGTGCGCTCCCCTACCCGAAGATCGCGTCCGAATGTCTGCGGTTTTCGAAACAACTGGTGTGGACCTAGCCGGTCCACTAGTCCTTAGAGATCGTCGAAAGGTGTGGATCGCAATTTTCACTTGCGCGGTTTACCGAGCAGTTCATTTCGAACTTGTTACGGATGTCTCAACGCAAAGTTTTCTGCTCGCTTTGAGGCGTTTTATCTCTCGTCGTGGCCGAGTGAAAACAATTTACTCGGATAATGGAACGAACTTCATCGGCTCAAACAACGAGCTCCGGAACGTCGATTAGAGCGCTATTGTTGCACATTCTGATTTAAAACGAATTACCTGGCACTTTAACCCACCCTCCGCCGCCTGGTGGGGTGGTTGGTGGGAAAGGGTAGTCAGAATGCTCAAAGAATTGCTGAGACGCAATTTGGGAAAAGCGTGCCTTAATTACGATGAACTTCACACCGTTGTGTGTGAATGTGAGGCTTTGCTGAACAGCAGACCACTTACTTACCTCTCCGAGGAACCATCTGATCTAGTGCCTCTCACACCATCATTATTTTTACAAGATCAGATTGAAGTGTGTGTCGAAGATTTAGATCAAAACGACCTACAAAACCTTCGAGGGAGGGCGAAACACCTTCATGCAATAAAGCATAAGCTCAAAGCGCGGTTTTATAAGGAATATATCTCCGTTCTCAAACAGTCAGGCAATCTTGTTCAAACTCCGCTTGTTGTTGGCGATATAGTTTTAATTGGTTCAGATAATAAAAAACGCGTTGATTGGCCTTTGGCTAAAATTGTTGAAATTTTCAAGGGACGTGATGGTGTTTCCCGTGTTGCGAGGGTCAAAACGCTAAGTGGTGAAATGATACGACCATTTCAACGGTTGTACCGATTAGAGACTTCCGGTAAAATTGCTGAAATTATGAGAAATGCTCCAATAACAACCAGAAGTGGAAGAGTTGTTGTGCAACCTAAAACTTAAAATTTTCATTTTGAACAATTTTGTTTTCCTGCTTCTTGATTATGTATGCCTTTCAAAACATGTGTTATGTTAAAGTTACACTTTTGCGGGTGGAGGATGTTGCGTCATCCTACCTCCTCACTAGACGGCGCTTCTAACGCGCGCCGTAAGCATATAATGTAACTGTAACTTTTAGTTAGTTAGTTAGCTCTTCAGAATGTCAGTTGCTGTGTGGTGTTGTGTGCGTTCGTCCATTAAAGTGTTTTAAAGGAAATCAAGTCGTTTTTACTCGTTGCTCTAAAGAAATATTTCCGACATATAACAATTTTTGTGCATCAATATTCACTTTCGGTTCTCACGTATACTACTACATTCTTTAAAGAAAGTAAACTTGTTGCTATTGAGTAACGTATTTTAAATACAATGTATCAAAAGTGAAATATTTTTTAGAAGTATTTATATTTTTTTTATTTGAGAATTCATCATATAGGGTATTTCATTTTAAACTGTTATGAATGCGATCAATCTTTAATATGCACATTTAAGTAACTTGTTTATGCATTTACTTCCGTTTTCAAGGTTGAAATCCCAACACATTCCAAAGCAAAGCGACTCCATGTCTGCTGAGTTTTCTTAATTTTGTTCTGTTGTAAAATTTGTTACCCTTTTGATGAATCATTTGGGATAAACCGCATTAGTTTTTTCTGTGAAAGATTGAAATCGGGAAGGAGTAAAAATATGATACTGCAAATCTTCAGAAATTAAGATATAATAAACATAGTCAGAACTTTTCTTTGCAATTTTATATGGTATTAAATTTTGTTACGTATTGTTTTCAAAGTGTAATATAATCATTATATATCTTTTTATTTCATTTTTAATTTTTTTTGTTGGTAAATATTATCAGAATATTTTTTTTCAGCTGTGAGAAACTTTAATATTTTAAACACCATTTTTAAATAGTTAAGGACTTTAAGTGACAATTAACTTTTCACAATAACTGCCAAAATGTTTTTCTGGGTAAGAGGAAAAAGTGTGACCTCGCTTTGCTAGCCTTTGAAATGGGTATAAAAATTCCGAAAGATGCCCGTGTATTTGAGATCAAAGATCTCATTACAGAATCAGAAAATTTCGATGAACATTTTGTTCATGATTACTTGAAAAATATTACTGATGAGCGACTTCGCAAAGAAGAACAGGAAAACATTGAACGGGAAAAAGCAGAAATAGAAACGAAACTTGTTCGAGAAAGACAATATTTAGAAACGAAACTTGTTCGAGAAAAACAAGAATTAGAAACGAAACTTGTTCGAGAAAAGGAAGAAAAAGCGACAACATGCTTTCGAATTGGAGAAACTACGTTTACAAATCGACGCTGAAAGGTTCGTACAACCATCTGCCGGTCTCAACAGTGCTATCCCACCTAATTTTCACTTAAAACATTTAATTCCTAAATTTGATCCAAAAGAGGATCATTTTTCTTTATTCATTAATTTATTTGAAAGACAACTAAAATTTTTGAAGGTAGAAAAGGAAAATTGGGTTGCATATCTCCTTGGAGTGTTGCCAAATGACGTTGCACAACTCATTGCAAGAGAACCTGAAGAAAAGGCTCATTATTTTGACCACATCAAAAGTATGTTTCTACAGAGATTTAAGCTTAGTGCAGACAAATTTCGGCAGCTGTTTGCCACTCTCAATAAATTGCCTAACAAAACGTGGAAAGATTTTCATTTCGAGCTTCGAAGTTACTTTGAAAGTTGGTTAATCGGACCTCGAAATATTCAAAATTTCGAGGAATTAAAAAATTTGATGATACTTGACCAAATGAAGAAACGTGTTCCTCCAGACGTTAAAGATCACTCCTTAGATAAATCACTCTTTAGATGTATGGTGTGACTGGATCACCCCTGATGACCTAGTAGAAAATCTGGACACCTATGACAATTTGCGACCAAACAAAAAAGAAGTAAAAACATTCACCGATGCCAGAAAAAACTTTCAGCGAAAACAAAGGGAACAGCAAAGAACAACTTTTACAAGGAAAGGTCTCCCTACACAAAGTTCTAAATTTGGGAATGACCAACACCCTCTGTTCGGGGTCCCCAGTCACAATAGGCTGGATCCCGGGGTCCCCAGTCAAAGTAGCCGGGATCCCAGTTCCAATGACAGAGCTCGTGATAAAAACTCTGAAGGACTTTCAGACAACAGAACCTCTTTGTACTGTTATGGCTATGGCGCTCCAGGTGTCATAAAGTCCAAATGTCGCACATGCACTCCTGTTGCGGAAAAAGACGATGCAGTTGCGTTAAGCCTAAACAATTCGAATTTTTACAGCTTTTCAATGGAAAGTAACCCTACAAGCCTCATTGAAGTTTTCATTTGTAAAAAACGAACGGCTTTGTGTGCTGATACTGGTGCTACACATTATGTAGCCGGAGAAAAATTATACCATCTTCTCTAAAGTAAATGCATGAAGTTTGAAGATAAAATAATTAATATGACATTAGCCGATGGACACGTTCAAAAAATAGAAATACTTACAACAATAATAGACATCATCGTTCAAGGAAAAGTAATCTCAACTGAAGTTACAGTGCTTAAAAATGCAAGGAGTAACCGTACTCTTCTCGCTATAGACTTTTTGAAAGCTTCAGGGATCATCCTAGATCTCCAGCAAAAACCCTGGTATTTTTTTGAATCTCCCCAGAAACGTTACAGCTTCGTTGGAACGCCACCAAACATCAATGCTCTACTAGCAGTACACATTGAGTCACATCCCTGTAGATTTCGTGAAAATGAAGGTCCGCATCTTTTTCTTGCCAACGAGACGAAATGAATATTCTTCTTGAAAAATACGAAAAATGCTTTCAGCCAGGGGGAGAGCCAACACCTTTCATTGAACACTGCATAAAAACTGGAAACCATCTTCCTGTGGCAGTACCACCTTATCGAATGAATCCTGCTAAAAAAGAAATATTGAATAAAGAAATTGACAAACTCTTGGCTGACGGAATTATCGAAGAATGCGAGTCGCCGTTTGCCTCGCCAGTGGTTTTAATACCAAAACCTAATGGAACCGTACGCCTGTGTATAGACTACAGAAAACTGAATGCACTGATTCCTATCCACTTCCTCGGATGGATGACTTGATACACGAAGCAAAACCTACTGCTTTCATGTCAACCATTGAGATTCGTGCAGGATATCATCAAGTGAAGGTTCATCCTGCTGATCAAAACAGCTTTTGCATGTACCTTTGGTACTTATAATTTTTTACGAATGTCTTTTGGACTTAGGAATGCCCCTTCAACATTCCAGAGATTGGTAGACCGTTTCCGTAGTGGTCTTGAAGATATATTAACCCTCACCTATATTGACGATATAATTGTTTTGTCGGAATTATTTGCGAAACACATCTCTGATCTTCAAGCTGTTTTCGAAAGACTGTTGTTCTTTAAACTTCATGCAAACAGAGAAAAGTGTTACTTCGTTTCTTCTCGTATTAAATATTTGGGATTCTGGTTTACGGAACATGGTATCGAAGTTGATACCGAAAAGGTTTCGTCTATCCAAAGAATACCACCACCCAAAAACGTTAAAGAGGTACAATCCTTCCTTCAAACTTGTTCATGGTTTCGAAGATACATACAGAATTTTGCAGAAATATCATGACCCCTGAGTGATCTAACAAAGAAGAAAGTCCAGTGGACATGGGGATCGGACCAGCAAAATGCATTTGAAACGTTAAAGAAATGCCTCATAACACCTCCCGTGTTGAAACGAACTGATGAAACTAAACCTTACATCATTCGCACAGATGCCAGAAATTATTTTCTTGGTGCTGTTTTACTTCAAGGAGAGACGTCAGACGAACATGTGATCGAGTACGCTAGTCAATTACTTACTCAGGCAGAGCGCAACTATTCTACGACGGACAGGGAAGCCCTTGCTGTTGTTTGGGCACTGAAGAAATTTCGTGGCTATATAGAAGGATCAGAAATAACTGTGGCATCCGATCACCAATCTCTGAAATGGCTTCTCAGCCTCAAGTCTCCAACCGGACAACTTGCTCGATGGGCACTCGAAATTCAATCTTTCAACTGGAAAGTCCAATACGTCTCTGGGAAAGCAAATGTCCTTGCCGACATGCTCTCACGTCCAAATTGAGAAGAAGGAAATTCTCCTTGTGAAGTATTGAACATTGCTGTTGCTGACATGCCTACAAGAAGTGTGAAGGATATGCGAGAATCGAAACTTCAAGATCATAATCTGAAAAAAATCATCGAAAGCTTTAGATTTACTCAAAAAAATGAAGAATATGCGAACTGGACCGAACATGGATTTAAGATGAACAACAGAGTCCTGTACCGATATGTCCCAGACTCGGACGCAGAAGAGGCTCAACTAGTGATTCCCGAAGCTGAACATGAATCCATAATGCAAAAACACCATGATGATCCAATGGCAGGACATTATGGGGAAGAAGGAACATTCCAAAGAATCGCCAAACGTTATTATTGGACTGGTATGAAAAAGTACATCTCTGACTATTTTAAGCATTGTCCCGAATGCACTCGTTATAAAGCTTCCAACCAAAAGCCAGCTGGTTTACTCAGAAACCCTGTCTATTCACAACGATTTGAGTTACTTTCCATAGACCTATTTGGACCATTTACAAAAATCGATACTGGTAAACAGTGGATTTTCATGGTTGAAGATTGTGCTACGCGATGGATTGAGTTATTCCCTCTAGCTCAAGCTACGGCACGTGAATGTGCAACGACTCTGATCGAAGAAGTCTTCATGCGGCATGGTATACCGCGAAGAATTACTAGCGACAATGGACCACAATTCATTAGATCGGTTCTTCAACAAGTTTGTTTTACCCTAAACATAAGCCAAAACTTAATCGCAGTTTATTACCCTCAATCTAATCCTGTAGAATGTAAACATAATGACCTAAAACCTTGTCTTTCAATCCTTGTATGTGATAACCATGACAACTGGCACTCGAAAATACCAGTCATTGGTTTTTCCATGAATACAGCTGTGTGTGACACAACAGGCCAAACACCAGCTTTCCTTTATTATGGTAGAGAACTTCGTACTGTGGAAGAAGTTGTACATAATTTCAAGGCTGTGGTCGAAAACGAAAACTTTGTAACGGAAATCACTCCATATCTTAAAAAACTTGCAAGTATCAATCATGATATAAGAGAGCGAATAGAACGAAAACAATGAACGCAAAAAAACAGTACGATAAAAAGCGAAGACAAGTTTTTTATTCGCCTGGTGACAAAGTTTGGGTCAATTTGCATCCTTTTAGTAATGCGCAACACAAGAAGACCTCGAAGTTCATGCCAAAGGTCCATACCTGGTCCTCAGCAAGAAATCACCTACTTCTTATGTTATCGCAAGCCTTGATAATCCGTCTGAACCGATTGAAACGTATCATACGTCCACTCTCACACCTTCCAAAGAAATTGACACTTCTCCAGTAGCTCCACTCAGAAAGAGAGGTCTCCCACCAAAGGTCACATCGGACTCGCGCAGTCCCCTTGCCCAGAAAACCAAAACACCTCCTCGGAGAGCAAAGACTGCAAGAACTCTCACGTTTCCCAGTGCTGTCTCCTTGTCGGGACGTCGGAGGATACAGAGGGGGAGATTGTCACCGCTCCTTGCAGTACAGTTGAATACTGCCCGCCAAAGATCAGTTCCCTCTGGCGGCAAGCCAAAAAGACATTGCAGTAAAAGCCAAGATGGCGACCTCTAATGCATGGTTTTTCATTATTGTCCCATTTTTTTCCTAAAATTTTTGTGTGTACCGTGTGTAACGTACTTCGTTTGTTAATAAATAATTATTACACTTGGTGACACCTTTTTTGAACCATTAACACTCCCCACAAGTTTATTTTGAGCTAACAAACAGGCTACATACGTTAACAAATCATGGGGTCTGGTGGTCATATAACACATCCCCCTTAATTTTGTCCTACTTGTTCTTTTTGCTCTTGAGTGTCTGCCCCCCCAACCCCCCACCATTTGTTCTAGAAATTTCAGTCGTCGCCCCTATTTATATCAAAGAGTGAACCTCGTGTATGTCAATTGTTCGTTAGTGATAATCACACCTAATACTCCTCAGAGTGACGATTAACTATTAATTAGCTCGAAACATGTATCCACCCACCTCTAATTATTTTGTGGAATATAAGACGCTGTGTTTTCCCATTTGCATTTCCATACATTTCCATAGGTCTTATTGAATTGCACATAAACCAATTCTGAATTTTTGTAGTGCGTTGAGCAATTATCGGTAATATTTACGCATCTACGCGCAAGTCTCATAGATTCAGGATGCCAGGCAGCCAGGCATCTTTTGCTTTTTTCCGACATTATCATAATTTTATGCAAAGTAAAGTCTCGAAACACGGCAGACAATAAGCTATGCTTCTCCATTTAATTATGACAATTCGTGGAAACTAAATCTCTTCTTGCCCATTACCACCGCGCGCCAACAAGAGACTTGCAAATTGTATTTAAATTTAATTAACTGAAATTCACCAGAGTGAAGACTTTGAAGGGGGGGACTAATTATTTTCCCTTCCACACTCCTGAATTGCGATTTCGTTTTGCATGTGTTCCGTTTTATGTGGCGCCGCTTTCCCTCCCCCCCCAACCAAATAAAAGAACTCCTTGTGCAGAAATGTGCGCCAACCAAGCTTTTAAAAGGGACCTCACGCTGCTCTGATTAATTCGGCAAGATCCAAAATAAAGCGAAGTGTCATTGTCTGAGGGTCGAAGAGTTATTTGTTTGCGCTCGTTCATAATACAATGACATTAGTAAAACAACCCCCCCGCTGGGAATTTTGAGGATTTTAAACTTGTTTTCCTTTTGAATTTATTTATTGCTGCGAGCTGGAAAGGAATAGCTGTGTTTGTTGCAAAACAGTGGTTTTATTGTACGGATACATTTGTAATATATTCTTGTTATAAATGACTTCAGCTGACGCATTACGATAAAGCGTCACTATTTGTGCGATGAAACAAACTTTTCTACCACGGAACTATATAAATTGATCCGCTTTTACTTGCTGGTGACGTGCAATAAGCTGATGGTCGTAGCAACACTTTTCAGCTGTTTTGTTGTTACTTGTGATTGTGCAGTAAGCAGATTGTCGAATGACTGTACATAGTTCTGAAGTAGAAATATTCCTTGTATGAATTTCTAATATGCATTTCAAAACTTTTTGCATATTATATAAATTAATTTACTTTTACTTGCTGGTGATGTTGAATAAGCTGATGGTCATAGAAACAAAAGGGGGACTTTTCAGTAGGGAAAGTAAAAACCAAAATCCTCGTTTTAAGGACAAACAGTTACAGACGGAGTTTGAAGTCGTAACAATCTGTTTGATCATGTGCAATAAGTAGAGAGTGGTGAATGGATCTTTACGCGTCCACAGCAAAAGAATTTGTTTCATCACTTATGAAGTTGCTCATACACTCAATGGTGTCTACTTTTTCTATAATGAATTACAGTGGTTCGCAAGTGTTCGTACACTTACGATTTTCAATGAAATATGGGTCTATCCATTAATTAAAATTAATATTTCAGAATGGATATTTAATAATAAGATCTATAATCTATTCTTAAGAAAACTACATGAAATATTTTGAAAATATAGTAAATCTTTATTTTTAAGAAACCAGTAATCAAAAAGTAACAAAATCTTTATCTCACAAAAGTCATCATACACTGAAATATTTTCGGATAAATTCATAATTAAAATTATCGTCTGGCGCTTTATTTTTATTTTTGAAATGTGGTTGCATTTAAAATATCGTTTTGCTTTAATTTTTGCTTGCCTACTCCGTAATATTCTATTTATTATTTAAAAATGGCTCGTAGTCGTAAAGAAACAACAAACAGCATTCGATAATTGATTATTTTTCATCATAGTAGTGGTAAATCAGTTCGGAATATTGCTAAATTACTAAATGTATCCCATTCAACTGTGCAGTATGTGATAAAACGCTTTAAAGAAGAAAATCGGAACGAAAACAAGGATCTGTACATCGGATTGAAACTGTTCGACGAGTTCTCAGAGCAGCTGGATTACATGGCTGTTCTGCGCGTAGAAAATTTTTTGTGAGAAAAACAGAAAGCTTAGGCTTTCCTTCGCACTATCAATGATAAATAAACCTCAAACGTATTGGAATAAAGTCTTATTTGCCGATGAAAGCAAGTTTAATATTTTTGGTTCTGATAATTGTATAGAGAAGAAAAAATGAGGAACTTAATCCCAAGAACTTAGTAGGAACAGTTAAGCAGGGCGGTGGAGGTGTCTTTGTGTGAGGGTGCATGTCAGCATCAGGACTAGGTAATTTGATATTTATTGATGGCATAATGAATCATGTTATTTATATAAATATTTTAAGAGACAATTTAAAATTATCAGCCCAAAATTTGGTTATTGGAAACAACTTTTTTTTTTTTTTTCCAGATAACGATCCTAAGCACACGGCTCTCAACGTTAGCGTCTGGTGTCTCTATAATTGTCCACAAGTTTTAAAAACACCACCTCAGTCGCCAGATTTAAACCCAATAGAACATATTTGGAGAGAAATGGAGGTTCGAGTACGAAAACACGACATTCACACGAAAAGCGAACTAAAAACAATTATGATGGAAGATTGGATGAACATTGATGCAGAAATTACAAAAGAACTAGTGTAATCTATTCCCTGACGTTTAAAAACTGTTGTGGATGCTAAAGGATATCCTACTAAATATTAATTTAACATAAAATTAGAATATTTACTAATATGTAGAGATTTTTTACAAGTGCACGATGACTTTTGTGAGATAAAGTTTTTGTTACTTTTTGATTATTGGTTTCTTAAAAATAAAGTTCTACTACGTTTTCAAAATATTTCATATAGTTTTGATAAGAATAGATTATAGATCTTATTGTTAAATACCCATTCTGAAATACAGTGGTACCTCGACATACGAGTGTCTCGACTTACGAGTTTTTCGAGATACGAGCATTCTCTCAGTAGATATTTTGCTTCGAGTTACGAGCAAACTTGAGATATCCCACCGCTAGTTTGAGCAGCGAATGCCATGTTACGTGGTCATCAAATTAGAACACAAGAAGCATATAATATTTACAACCATTATGTACAATTATTATACAATTGTATACATATTATTCTGAGACTATTATCCAGTCTTCAACCGAGAGATTAACACTCAACAATTACCACCCGGGGCAGCTTGCATCAGCATCTTCATGTCTGATCTTCAAGGTAAATGTTGTACATTACACTTAATAAAACAAATTTATTGCAGTACATTCTATTGTATTGCGTTTTTATACAATGTTCGTCGTTTAAGCACATTTTTCTTACTTAAAAATATGTAACAAAACATTGCGGTGTTTTGGGGGAGCTCGGAACGAATTTATGGCATTTCCATTCATTTCAATGGGGAAAATTGATTCGAGATACGAGTATTTCGAGTTACGAGCTCCGTCATGGAACGAATTAAACTCGTAAGTCGAGGTACACTGAATTCACTTTAATTAATGGATAGACCCCTATTTCATTGAAAATCGTAAGTATACGAACACTTTTTGGAGCCACCGTATATAAGATAATGAACGTCAATGATTAGCAGAGATATTTTACTACTCTTTGTTATGTGTTACAGAAAGGAAATAAATAGATAGTTTCATATGAAGAAATACATTTCTGCAGTATAAACAAATGTATCTTCCCGTAAATAAAGCTATCTTATGCACTTCAAATCTGTTTACGCTCTCTGTATTAAGTTACTTCAGCTCATCAACTGATAGGTGTTTAGCAACGCAATTTATTAGGTCTGTTATCTGATATAGATGGTACATCGAGTATATACTTTTTAATATAAATCTGGTTTCCACGGGTAAATAATTATCTGAGAGGCCCTTCCAAACTGTTCAATCATTTGATAATAAGTAACTTTAACAAACACTTCTAGCTGATAGCAGTATTTGTTGGTTTTTGTCCTTATTTATTGTCAAGGTGCGATAATGTATAGCTGTACACAGATTATCATTTTAATATCTGTGACACAATTCACTTACTTTGGCATATATCTGATGTAGACGTCCATGAAAATTTTGAAGATACTGTACATACTACATACCTGATTATTAGTAGAAACGTTTTTATCAAGTTAGGTCGAAATAAATACTGCTATAACCATTAATTTTAGCTAAAACCAGGACATAATTTTCAACATTAGTTTCATCAGACGGTAAATATTTAAGAAGTGCTGCAAGTAGATGGTATAATGTAAATATATAGTGATAGGGTAGAGGTGTTTATTTGATCATATAGATAAACTTGTGAAATGTTTCAAAACCTTTTGCCGCTTAATCATGACTAATATCTTCAGATAATACCCTAGAGGTCAGCAAACAGTATTTAATAAGTACATTATTCGTAATCTATTGTAGACCTAGAAATATTTGTTAAAGTTGTGTATAATAAGTTCTATTATATAAAAGTTTTCAACATGTATTTCAAAAGTCTTTTCATAGTCTAGGATTGAAAAGTTTAGTTCATACACTACTAGATATCTACCAACTTGATCCAATAACTTTGTTTAGTTGTGCATATGCTATAAATAGATTATGTATGCACGCACACACACACACACACACACACACACACACACACACATATATATATATATATATATCCCCCCCGGCAAGAAAAATGGCACAACTCAAAAATGCAGCATTTGGGATAAATCAACTTACAGAATACTGTACAGCTTGAACTAGTATTACAATAAAACTGATAACACTGCTCTCTGGTGGACAAATTGCGAGATACAGATGTGTCGTTTTTCTTGCACGATGGAGCACTTTATACATATTTTTCAATGACAAAATCTCAAAATTGCCATTTTTTTACTTGTGTCATTTTTCTTGCTGGGGTGCGAAATATATATGTATACACACACAATAGAGAGAGATTATAGGTATAGATAGATAGATAAATGAGAAATTTTGTATCTTGAACCCAGCTGTATAATTTAAAGGGGATATCCAATAACTTACAATTATGTTTTAAGTGATTTTTCATGTTATTTCCTGCCATAAATGACAATTATCTATTTGTTACATATTCGTGTCAAAGGTGACTAATTGATAGGTTTTACTATCGATAATTCGCTAAAAATGTTAGATTATTGGAACTACAAGCTAAAACATAAAATATATTTTGCAAGCAAATACCTCTATTACCACAAAATTGGTTTTCTTACCGATATCATATGCATCGTACCCTTACAAATGATTCTATTTGACCCCTTTTTGTTCTATTGAATGTCAGAAAGTAAAGTTTGGTAATGCTTTGCCGTTACTTTTTTGTGTATAATCGTTTAATCTTCTCTCTATGTATTCATTATTTCTCTAATGTGCTAAAAAAATTGATAGAAAGGGAAGTGATCCTACAATGGTAAATATTTGACTATTTGATCTTAACTGCACAAAATATGGATAGATTGAAAGGGGAGTGAATCGCCAACGGAGGAGCTCCCCGTTATTAATTTTCTTCACATGCACAAAAATTAATAGAATGAATGGGTAGTGAATCACCGGAGGGTGAGGAGTGTCCCCTGTTAATTTATTTTGCTCTCATGCACAAAAATAAGTAGATTGAAACGGGAGTGTGATCCGACCACGGGAGTGCTTCCTAGGTGCCCCTCGTTAGTTTTTTGTCTAATCTTTAATTTTTTTCACATGCACAAAAATTAATATATTGAAAGGTAGAATGAGTGACCCCTGTTAATTTATTTTGCTCCCATGCACAAAAATGAGTGGATTGAAAGAAAATTGTGAACTGACAAAGGGAGTGGTTCCTAGGTGCCCCGCCCCGGTTTATTGTTTTTGCTAAACACTAATTTTTTTCGCATGCATGAAAATTAATAGATAGAAAGGGGTAATGAGTGCCCCCTGTTAATTTATTTTGCTCCCATGCACAAATATGAGTAGATTGAGGAGGGGTGTTACCCGACAACAGGAGTTCATCTTAGGTCCCCCTTTGATTTTTTCGCTAATCTTGAATTTTTTCGCATGCACAAAAATTAATAGAATGAAAGGGGGAATGAGTGCCCCTGTTAATTTATTTTGCTTCCATGGACAAAAATTAGTAGATTGAAAAGAGAGTGTGCACCAACAACGCGAGTGCTTCCTAGGTGTCCCTCGTTAGTTTTTTCTCTAATCTTTAATTTTTTCACATGCACAAAAATTAATAGATTGAAAGGGGTAATGAGTGTCCCCTGTTACTTTATTTTGCTTCCATGCACAAAAATGAGTAGATTGAAAAGGGGTGTGACCCGACAACGGTAGCGCTTCCTAAGTGCCCCCGTAATTAATTTTTTATTTTGCTAATCTTTAAATTTTTCCCATGCACAAAAAAATGAGTAGATAGAAAAGCGAAACCTCTGTTAATTATCTCCTTAATCTACCATTTCTTTCATACAAACAAAAAATGAATAGAGAGACAGGCAAGGGATCTGCCAACGGGGATTGAGCCCAGCCCCTAATACAGATATAAAAAATTACTACTTAGTGTTCTAGCTTGCATTTATTTCTTTGAATTTTACTTTGAATATCTCGGAAAATGGATGGCGTGCACAGCAAGAAAAGAGAGAGGAATAAAGAACTTGAATTTCGGAATGAGTTTTAATGTTTCGAAAATCATTATAAAAGTTTCTTTTCTGCTCGTGATTCATTCCTCGAAGCCAGGGATAAAAAATAAAATAAAATAAAAAAGAACACGAAAAATACATTAAACGCTCAAAGATGGCAGGCTGGCTGAACAAGAATGGGAAAAATCCGAAATCTATTTTTCCGATGCGCACAGAAGGCTCCCAATAAAAGCATTTGAATCGAAAATTTTTCGTTATTTCCTTTTCTGAAATATGAAAAATAAATGTTATTGTCAAAACCATTTTATTTCAATTGGCTGAAAAGTTCGAAAAAGTATCGTTAGATTGTTAGAGTATCATCCCTCTGTATACTATAAATATTTTGGGAGAATAGTTCGCTGGAAAGCTACATTAGGCTGTGTTTTGTGAATTGACAGTTAAATAATGCACTGATATAAATGGTTTTTAAGCTTATACAATTGTTGCTTTTGTGATGCATAGAAGGAAATTGTTTTTGAAAAAAGTAAAGTATATCGATTTAATGACTAAAAACAGTATGTTTCAATTTTATATGTTTACCAATTTAAAGTTACAGTGATTGTTTTCCCAAATAAACTTCATAAAAAGTTTTTGAATTTTAGGGAGAAAAATAAACTATGTAGCTAATATTTTTTACCTTAAATTTAAAAATACTTTATAAATATTTAATTTTTATTATGAAAATTTAGTTATTTTTTATTAACCTTTAGCTTACGGGGCCCAATTTTCCGATTCCATCTTTAAAACGGGAAATTTCATATCCCCTTTATAAGAACGGCCATTATGGGGGCTATATATATATATATATATATATATATAAATGTGTGTGTGTATGTGTGTGCATCTATATATATATATATATATACCCACCCACTCACACACACACATCTATATATATATATATATATATATATATATATATATATATATATATATTCATTAATGGGCCCCGTATTCTTGGGATACATGCTATCCCATCCCGTAAGGAAAAGGTTAAGCCTCTATTTCACTATCACCTGCGTAAATCTAAAACAGACTTAGGACCTGTTCACATAGAATCCGTCAACGTCAGTTTTACTCGCATTGAAATATATTTAGCCAATTACAAGCCTCCAAACGATTAGCAATGAATTTGTAACGGCCTGTGATTGGTTAAAAATATGTCAATACGAGTAAAGCTGAAGATGGCGGATTCTATATGAAGAAATCCTTAGTCTCTGTAATTAAACACAGATAAAGCAAAATAGTTTCGCATTGCAGCAATATGGTTTCATTTGTAAATTATGTAATTTCTGCAAGTGTCTGTATGTATATTTGTATACATGTATGTGGATATATTGATGGACGTATGTATACATGCATTTACTTGTACACGTGAGTGTATATATGCATTGTATGTATATATACTTTTGTTTTGTGTGTATACGTAGTTGTGTGTATTATACATTTATGTATTTTATATATGTGTCTGTTTATGCATGTATTTTAATTTATATGCACATCCACGTAGGACCTATTAACGAAGAAAATTAGAAAATATGCAGATTACTACAGATTTAAGTTAATAAGTAAATCCTAAATTCAGGGGAAAAAAATCAAAGGACTTAAACATACTTGGCTGATCTTTAGAAATGCATTAAAACCCTCTGTCAGTAAAAGCCTTTTTTCATATTTGCAGATTAATTTTTTTTCTTTTTTTTAGGGGGGGGGGGCGTAATGGAGAAGTAAAGCTCTCTGCGATCCCGGTAATACGGTTATAAATATTTTAAAATCTCATCTGTACAGCCGATGTTTTATTTCAAAATCATTAAAAATTTATAAGCTAATAAATCTTAAAGTACCCTTATAAAATATGAAAAGAGAAAGGACATACAAAAACTGTCTTCATATATTTTTCTTTTCCTGACGCGTTGATCGAAAGAAAATGTATTGATTAGTTTGTCTGTTCTGTATCGAGGAGATAGCGTTCACGTATCGATTTTAGTGAAGACATCAAAACGTTTCCTAGTGTCTACTGAGTAGTTACATTCGATATGAAGAAGAAACCAATTTTTAAAAGTTGTAAAAAGTATTCGATTTTGAAATATAAAACAATATTTGTCTTAGTCACGATAAACATTCAATACTTCGTTGCTAAATTAAAGTATGCATATGCTTTACAAATCTTATTTTAGGTTCATTTACTAGTTTCCACTGAGTAGTTATATTTGATATGAAGAAGAAACCAATTTTTAAAAATTGTAAAAAGTATTCAATTTTGAAACATAAAACAATATTTGTCTTAGTCACGATCAACATTCAATATATCGTTGCTAAATTAAAGTAGGCATATGCTTTCCAAATCTTATTTTAGGTTCATTTACCTAACGTTAATTTATCCTTTTCAATTATGTTTCTGTCTTTATTTTTAAATCGGGTTGGGATTATTTTAATTTCAACAAGGTTTGTGACCACTTTAAGGTAAGTTTATTTATAAAACTAACCTGATCTGTAAGTTTATTTATAAAAATGAATATCAGGAACATATTGTAGTAGGGAGAAAATAAGGAACAAGAGTAGTTAGTAACTGCTTTAGTGATATTGATTTGCATACACAGGGGAATTATACATGTTAAAATGACAGCTAAAGCCTCAAGCAATAAAAATTGGCACAAATCATAAAGTAATAAAACGAGAATTAGGCATTATTTAACGCTAATGTATATTGTAACCCAATATTGTAATGAATATTGTAACGTATATTGTAGCCCAATCAATAACAGTAAAATAATGGCTAATACACAAACACGAAATAGACGACAAAAGCAGGAGCCACATAAATGACAGCAAAGGCAACAAACAGTAAAATGACAGCATAACAATACTGATCAAATAGGAACTCTGCAGCCACCTATTTAACCCTTTTAGTGGCAACCACCTCCACCGTTTGCACGGTACAGATATTTTTCCCGATTTTTTTTAACCTAAAAGAATCTTGAAAATTTTAAAGGTTGCAAAATGAGTTTACTTTTTTAAACTGTTAAAAGAAGGCAGCACTAGCCATTTTTCTGCTCATGCAACTGGAATACATTGAACTTCAAACGGAAAAAAGACTAGATTTAGGCGTTTGCACTGTGCAAAAGGCGCCCCTCAAAAGGTTAAAAAAATACCTACAGTCTTACATGCGTGAAGTTTTTCGAAACTGTTTACCATTTATAAGATGGTGACGAGGATAGATGATAAAAGGTTAATTGCTAACATTAAAATAGATTACGTTGGACACTTTGGACTCAATTAGGACATCAAGCATTTTGTTCCAAAATACCATGAGACATGTTCTATATTGTTGGCACATTGCATTTAGTTTGCATGCAGGGAGTAATCATTTGATTTTACAGCACAGCTTAAATCGCAGATAACTCTAATATTAATCTATCATAATCTGGAGCAGTGGTGCAGAAATTTTTTTCGTCTGCGACCCCGTTTCCTATAATATTAAATCACTCAACCCAAATGAAAATTTTTTGATAGTAGCAAATATTTTTAAAAATTAGAAAAATGAATACGAAGGGGAAAAATTCAAAATTGAAAAATTATTTTAAAATCACTCAACTGTAAATTTAGGGTATATACTTACTATACATAATAACAATAAAAAAAAGGCATGCGTCTGAACTTTTTTATAGCGAATCTCATGTGACTAAAACTTCATATTGAAATACTGATATCTATTTGTATTTCATATAAGTAAAAATTAAGAAAAACTGAAATTGAAAAGGAGCCAGATTTCAAAATTATGAGCTTCATATCTAATCACTGAAAATTGCAAACTTAATTTATTTATATAAAAGTAAAATAGAAAAAAAAATAAGAAGAAGGTTAAGCCTGGACCTCGGATAATATTTGTTTAATATTAGGTAAAATGTTTGAGTGCTAGTCTCCTATCTTTTTCCGGGTTAAATCTTGATCGCTGTTTGGATTTTTATAGCTACTAATATTAAAAACCCAGTCTCACAACACATAGGTAAAATCAAATGAAAGCATGTAAGTAAAGCTTTTAATTGATGAAGTTTTTATTGTTTGACACTTTATTTTAAAATATATCGTACATTTTTTTATAAATAAAAAAATGCAATTTTAAAAAATTTATTTTTTAAAAATGACAATTTAATATTATATAAATTTACTTCAAACTATCCGCGACCCCCTCCAAATGTTTTCAAGAATCGTCTGGGGGTTTTCGTACCACTGATCTGTAGGAAGAAATATCTTTAATCCAGATTCATTTGTAGCAAACATTATATTTTGTGTTTGACCTCAATTTAGACATCTCCTGACCCCGAACAAGATAAACTTTGAGAATTCTGTTGAAAATATATACAGGGTGTTGCCCAATTCGACCGACAAATTCAGAGGGGTGAAAGTAGGCATAAAGACGAGCAATAATCACATAGGAATGCATGACCGGAAATGCAAACCTAATCAGCTAGGGTATAAACAAACTCATCATTTCTGCATCTTTGTTTATCCTCTAGTTGAACAGGTTTGCGTTTACGGTCATGCATTCCTAAGTGATTATGTTTTGTTTTTGTGTTTTATACCTCCTCCAGAAAAATGCGATATTTCCGGCCATCCAGTGGGGTTGGTAAGACGTATGGTCCGATTAAGTAAACAGCGCCCTCCAGTGTCAGGTTTGCGTTTACGGTCATACATTCCTATGTGATTATGTTTTGTTTTTGAGTTTTCTACCTGCTCCAGAAAAATGTTATATTTCCGGCCACCCAGTGGGGTTGGTAAGAGGTATGGTCCGATTAAGTAAACAGCGCCCTCCAGTGTCAGGTTTGCGTTTACGGTCATACATTCCTATGTGATTATGTTTTGTTTTTTAGTTTTCTACCTCCTTCAGAAAAATGCGATATTTCCGGCCATCCAGTGGGGTTGGTAAGAGGTATGGTTCGATTAAGTAAACAGCGCCCTCCAGTGTCAGGTTTGCGTTTACGGTCATACATTCCTATGTGATTATGTTTTGTTTTTTAGTTTTCTACCTCCTCCAGAAAAATGCGATATTTCCGGCCATCCAGTGGGGTTGGTAAGAGGTATGGTTCGATTAAGTAAACAGCGCTCTCCAGTGTCAGGTTTGCGTTTACGGTCATACATTCCTATGGGATTATGTTTTGTTTGTGAGTTTTCTACCTCCTCCAGAAAAATGCGATATTTTCGGCCATCCAGTGGGGTTGGTAAGAGGTATGGTTCGATTAAGTAAACAGCGCCCTCCAGTGTAAGGTTTTCGTTTCCGGTCATACATTCCTATGCGATTATTGCTCGTCTTGATTCCTACTATCACCCCCTCTGAATTTGTCGATCGAATTCGGCAACACCCTGTATACAAAAAACAGTCAATTGTTTATATCTTTAATATATTTCTTTCAATACTTTACGAAATCTAAAATTATTTAAATTTGTTCTGTGGGTTAAGACCAGTGTTGGGATTCAGCCGGTTCGCACCGGTTCTGTAGAACCGATACATATTGTAGGTATCGATTTTACGAACCGTTTTCTAATGAGTGCCAGCTGACATCGTTCACTGGACAAACAATTTTTTTAAAAATAAACCTACGCTACACCGGACGGCTGGTCCAGTCTAATCGGAAAGGAATAGAATTCTACTCCTACACAGGAAAGATTGTTAAGAATAATTACAAGATAAAAAGAGCTTTTTATATACCATGTTTTTAAATTTTTCTGTTGAATCATATAAACTTCACAATTCTATGTATTAATAAATACTTTTTTAAAAATTTTTTGATGAATTATCCCATCAACTTGAAAGAAAATGAAGTTAATTGGAAGTTAATTTGCGTTTAACTTTTCGTTCCAGTCCCGGCCGATAGATGGTTGCACCAGTCTACAAAACAAAATTAACTAAAAATGAATTCAATGCTGCTTAAAGATGGCTAAAAGTATCAAACGAATGCATTGTCATCGTGTTCTGAGCTATTCTAAAAGTTTCAAATATCTAGCTAGTCGGGAAGTTAGTTAAAAATCGATTGCAAGATTTGTACCGGACAAACACACACACACAAACAGACAAAGAAACAAACAAGAAAGCGAGTTAATAAAAGCATGGTAATAATAATAATAAATCACATAGCCTATGATAAAAGCAAAGGAAATTGCAAGTGTGGACGCCAAGCAAACGGCAGTATGGAAATATCTTCAACAATAGTTTGTCAGGCATTTAATATTTTAAAACTCTTTCTTAAATCATAATCTAGTTTTGTGTGCCTCTTTTATTATTTTTATTTGAGTAATTAATTAATGAATGAATTATTAAACTACCTTTCGGTGTATTTTTTTGGTATATTGGAAATGGTCATTAGGACACAGAACCGGTTGTTAATTTATTTAAATCTCACCACTGGTTAGGTTGTCATCCCACCACTTTGTTACCCTAAACAAAGTCTGCAAGTCTGCTTTCTCGTTAAACTAACATCTGGAGAACAAATGGTGAAAAAAATTACCTAGCTTCATTCATACGTACCGTAAAATCTCGAGTATAATACGCACTTTTATTCACATTTTAGTCCGCAAAAATGAGGGTGCGTATTACACTGCGTACAAAAAAAACGTAGTTCTAACCTTTAGCTTACGGGGCCCATTTTCCCGATTCTTTCTTTAGAACAGGAAATTTCATACCCCCTTAGTAAGAACGGCCATTAAGGGGTTATATATATATTATAATTTATATATATATAAATATATATATATATATATATATATATATATATATATATATATGTATGTATGTATGTATGTATGTATGTATGTTTGTATGTATGTAAGCATGCATGTATGTATGTATATATGTATGTATGTATGCATGTATGTATGTATATATGTATGTATGTATGTATCTATGTATGTATGCATGTATATATATATATACATATATATATATATATATATATATATATATATATATATATATATATATATATATATATATATATATATATATATATATATATATATATTCATCCTCGGTCCCGTATTCTTGGGATACATGCTATCCCACCCCGTAAGGAAAGGGTTAAACATTGGATAAACGAACAAACAGCAGCTGTAAGACACTGTCGCAACACGGGTACGTGCGAATCTGCACTCCATGATTCATCCACCCGTTTAGTAAGGAGGTATTCCTTTTAAAGAAACGGAACTCACAGTTCGTATCGTCAAGTGAGGATGATGATGGTGATATATATTACGTCGGCAACAATAATTATGACATGGAAGCAACAACAATAGATGAGCTGTGTTCGAGTGAAAGTGATTAAGACTGGTAATTTGACAGTATCGTTTGCTTCGAATTAACATTTTAAGTTTTTTTCTTCTACCGAATTAGACGTTTTCGTTTCTTTTTATCGCAAATTTTATTTATGTTAATAAATATTTGCGCAATTTTTAAATAAAATATTGTTAAAGTTTTGAATGCGTATTATAGTCGAATTTTCGCGCCGATATTTTCGCGCAATATAGATTTCGCGCAATCGATATAGCGCAATTATCGATTATAGCCGATAATTTCGCGCAAAATGAAGCATGCGTATTATACGCGGGTGCGTATTATAGTCGAGATTTTACGGTAGTTTATTTTGTTCACCTTTTTTTTTTAAAGACTTCTCGTTTAATTTCACGATAACGACAAAAATTCGATAAATTTTGTTGATGATTGTACTTTTATGCGTAACTTTCACCACACGCTATCCCAATCATTTGAATATCTTTCACGGGGATGCCCGCAGAAGATAATCTTCGTTCTATTCTAGGGAGACAAATGATGAAGCATTCTCCCTGATTCTTCCGTAACCCAGATTACTTCGGGCACCATTTCTTAACGCGTCAAGTTTTCACTTTCAAAATAACAAGACTTCCTTTAAAAAAAAGAGGAGGAGGCTTTAAACACAAGTTAGTGCAATTAAATAGCGATTGATCTTCACCAGCCTGACAAAATGGCGACACTCAGTCTCTCGAGCTATTGATGATCCGAGGCAAGTTCGGAAAAGAGAAGAAAAGAAAAGAAAAGGGAAGTTCGCGGGGTGCCTTTTTAAAATCAGTTTTTGTAGAAACATTTGTATAGCGAAATGAGTATTCTCTCTTACCTCGCCATCATTACTCTTTTAAGAGTTCGGAATGGTTTGGGGTTTCTTTTATTTTCAAAAAGCATACTATTCGATAGCAGAAATCAGAGCTTGGAAGAAAAATTTGCATGTTATGGATTTTCAAATCTTGCAAAAATAGAGCTTTTGATGCCCATTAAATTTCGTTGGGGTATCCCGGCAGGGAATCGAAATTGGAATTCCAATCTTTCACTTTTAGATTTTGAGGGGGGGGGGGAAATCCACAATCAGTTCCTCACACGAATTGAATTACAGTTCACGTTTGTAAAAAAGTAATATAAATTAGGGCTGCTGTGTACTAACCATATTGTATTCGCTCACCTCAATGTTAACCTATGTGTGCAAGGATTGCTGATTTGGATTGAAAGTTCTTTTCTAATTGTATTCCTCAATGGAGACAGAAATTTTACCCCTTGGGGCATGGAAGTAGTCAACATATGGTTCAGTGCTTAAAAGTTTCTAAATCAAAACGACAGAAGAAACGAAAGTAAACAGAATTAATATTAAGAATAACATTTAATGGATATAGGATGTGCTCTTTACAGTAAGAAGCACCTTTTCGAAGTGTCACAAAAATTACTTAACGCGGGAATCCGAAGTGTTGAAAATCAATGCGCATGTGCGCTGTACAGGAAGTGATATATTTATATAAATCTTGCGCTACAATTCACTACAGAAGCTGTTAGTAGAATTACATAGGGAACAGTTTATGATTAAAAATAAAAAAAAGTTAATATAATCGAAGAAGAAAAAGTCCGGAGACGATCAGACTCGAACAGGGCATTTTTCGTTTTTTGAAAAAAAAGTGCAAATATTTTAAAATAAAAATTATTCGGTGGAAAACAATCTGATTTAGTGTGTTTTAAACGCTCCTAAATTCCTTTGGTGGACGAGTTAGCTACTTGTAGCTCGCGGGGGAAATTTTATGTAGATCGCAATCACTCTCAGGTTGGCTAACCTGAAGTTGCACACTATTCAGCTCAGGCCACGAAGGACTCACGAAGGGATTCATTGCATTGTGTCGTAAAGACAGCAGCTTTCCGAAATTTCTGACTTACCATTGTATAAGGGGCCCAGGGTTGCCCAATTTTGTCGGCATATCTGTACTATCCGTCCGGCGCTCAGGCCTATAAAAATGAGCTGCTCCGAACTTGGAAAATCAACCCTCGACTGCGTATACAGGTTTTGCTACGTAATGACCGATCAGTAGTTTGACAAGGCTTATAGGCGAAAGCCCGGGTCGCTGTAAGTTCTGAATACTTACTATTGTATAGTTAGTTCACCAGCAGTCATTATGTGGAAAGTTCTTAAGTATGAACAATGTAATGAAAACAGTCGTAAAAGTAGTAAATAAAGTGAGAGCACGTGTACCTCAGAGACGTTTGTTCAGGGCATTGACTGAAGAGTTAGAATGGTAGTTATAGTGATCTATTACTTCATACAGAAGTTCGTTGGCGTAACAGACGCAGAGTTTTCCCACGTTTCAAAGAGTTGCTTTCTGCTTTGATAATTTTTTTAAAGAACGGTGTGAATCTTTCCCTGAACTAGAAGATTCCGGTTTGGCTGCAAGATTTTGCTTTTCTTGCAGACATCACCGAAAAGCTAAATATCCTTAACTTTCAGCTTCAAGGATAAAGATATTGGTGGAACAATTTCAGATGTGGTTTCATTATCAAAAAAGCTGGAGCTGTGGGAGGAAAAATCTCATCCAGGGTGAATACAAGTACTTTGTTTGTTTGAAGCAAACCCTTGATTAGCAAGAACCCTTCACAGCCTACTTACAACAACAAAGAATACATTGCAATTCTTTCAGATTCGAAAAGTCATTTCAATCAACGCTTTCAAGACTTCAAAAGAATTCCAATTGTAACGCAGTTCGTCAAATCTCCTTTTATGAAGATTGATGCTGAAGAATTATCTACTTGTGTCATGCAACGTTTTGAAGAAGACAACGCTGCAGTGGAGATGGAACTGATTGACATTCAAAATGACCTTTCTTTAAAATTGCCCACGTCAAGCTCTGAAAATATTTGGTCTTTTGTTCCTAATGAAAAATGTCTAATTTTGGTTCAATTTGGTCTACGTGTGAAGGTAATATTCAGCTCTACAAACTGTGCGAGGTTTTTCCAGTACGAAGTTTATAAAAAAACAAGGATAGAAACAGACTTACTGATGAACATTTGGACAACTACATTCGAATGGCAGCTAAGACCTATTCACCTAATATTAAAAAAATGCTTGATCATAATAGTGCCATCCTTCTCATTAAACTTAATTAGTCAGATGAAAAAAAATTTGTTCTTACACATCTTATTGGATTTTTTACAATATAAACAGTTTTATTCAATTGGATGTAACATTTACTAGAAATGTATGTTTATAGGTAATAAATAAATGTGATATAGAAAAAAATATTTTTCTCCTGGTTTGTTTAGGTAGCTCACAGTAAGATTTACGAACAGTACGGTTGCTCAGTGGCTTCAAAGTTTGGCGACCACTGATCTAAATGAATTTAGTTTTAGTAAACACGAAACAGTTAAGTCGTAAATAATATTTCTTCTTTAGCCGATAGTTAGTAGCAGTGAGATATGAATTTAATCCAGATATTTTCAGATCATGAAATTCGTAGAAACACAAAGTAAAAAACCTTAATCTTAAAAAAAATAATATAACAACTTTATTTTCATTAATATCATTCCATTCAGAGGGTGTTTTTTTACTACATCAAGCACTCAGTCGACATCATAGTTCTTTTATGTCATTTACGCCGTATTTCCAGTAAACTGTGCATCTTCGCCTTTTAACGTATTTGCTCTTAGATAACCTGAACCGGAATCGATTCCTGCTTGACTTCAGTCACTGAATTCAAAATAATCAATATTATTAATGGCGCATTGTTGTTGTCTAATGTTCCGTCAACTCACAGCAATCCTGCAACAGAGAAAATAATGAGTCTTTTTTCGAGACTGACAAATAAACAAAATAATTAAATTTCCCGTAGACAAAACACGACAATTTTGTTTTGAAACTGAATAAATAGAAAGTTTGGTTTAAACTATACATAAATTTCCCCAAATCTAGCTTCTGAAGCAGATTTTCCCAAACGCATGACTGGTTTAATTAGCCCTTGAGCAGCAAAAGTTGATAGAAGTGATCTCGATCAAAAAATCAACCTACCCAAATGGATAACGACAGATTTGTAACTGTCCCCAAATTCACTCTTAATTATCCGAGGGCTGAAGTATGTACGGGTTACGAATTCTTATAGAAGCAAGTTTTAATATTTTTCGCTGAAAGAGTACGACAGGGCATTTTAGGATCAATTAACACAAACTCCATGTTTCTACGATAATTGGGTTGTCACGTACATCTACATAGGATGGAGCTTTAACTAGGCATGTACAAAGTATACAGAAGAAATACAGGTGTGAAACTTTTAAAGCCCTTCAAAGCAGGCCCTGATTTTCCATTAGGCCCAATAGGCCCGGGCCTAAGGGCCCCCGATTGGTGGGGCCCTCCGAAAAAATTTTGATTTTAAAAGGGGAAAAAAAAGAAAAAATTCCCAATATTTTTTTTATTTTACCTTTTTAATAGCAATTTTTTTTTTATTTTACCTTTTTAATAGCAATTTTTTATATATCCTTTCAAATTTGATTGATTGATTGGTTCATCATATGTATAGTTATATGTTCGTCATATGTTCATCATATGTATGTTATAATGTATATAAGGGATTAATAAGTTTTTCTGGTTGCATTGTATTGGTGTGTAAATGATGAAGTTAATATGTTGTATTGCCTTTTGTTATTTGATGATGTTCTAGGCTTCTACGCTTCAAATAGCCAATGCTTGGTAAAATGGTACTTTCACAATGATTCATGATTATTTTTTGTGTGTGTCAATTTTGGAATTTTTACGCCCACGTCAATGTTAGGGGGTCCCCCTCCTGAGTTGTGCCTATAATCAAGAATTTTCTAAATCGGGCCCTGCTTCAAAGTAGTAACCAGCATTGTTTAGCAACCATTACTAGCGTCCTGGAAGCTGTAGGATGCCGTTGGCAGCACCTGATCTGTCGATCCTTCGAATGGAGCGGTCTACAGCCGGCAGAATCTCTGGTGGAATCCACAGAGCGGTTTCTTCATCTTGGGGATGGGATCAAAGTCACAGGGAATTAAGTCCGGGGAATATGGAGGGATGGAAGAGCATTTCCCAGCCCCAGCGAGCAAACATATCAGCCACAGTGAGCGTATAACCATTTTCCTTCCATCAGTACGATGCAACAAATTATTTAGTACAATAGACCAGTAACTAAAACATAGCTATGTTCATACTGTCACTTTACAGGCGTGTGATGTTTGTGTGGAGAGAACATTTGTTCTGAGGTAAGACAGGTATGTGACGTACGTGTGGTGTAAGCTGATTTCCAGGGTTCTGCTGAGTGGGGGCTGTACAACAGTGTTGCCACTATTAAAGTTCCTTCCCTCGTATTTTGAGGCTGTGCAGTTTAAGGGAAAATAAAAATTATATCGATGAAAATAGTACTGTCAAATGTGTGAAAGTACATTAAAATTTTGACACTGATAATTTTTTTTTCGCCTTACTAATCCCATGAGATATAAATGAAGTGACATGGAAACAATTAACGCCTGGGTTTTCAGTCAGGCTCCATTAATCCTTGCTAACTTCTCTTATCTACGTATCCTAACTTTCAGTAGTTTTCAATCATCAGTATGAAATGCTGAGTTTAATATTCCAGATTTTCTTCAAAAGGAAAAACCTACATAATCTATTTACATGTAAAATGTTTTTAACACACTTTGTACAAAAAAATTTTAAATTAATTATTGTTTTTGGCCTAAAAAATCCCACGAGACCAAAATAAAAATTTGGTAACAATGGACGACCAATTTTCAGCTAGTGTTGATTCTTCCTAGTTAACTTCTCTTATCTACGTATCCTAACTTTCAGAGACTTTCAATCATCAGTATGAAATGCCAAGTTTAATTTTCTAGATTTTCCTCAAAAGGAAAAACCGGTAAAATCTATTTTTATGCAACACATTTTTAACACACTTTGTACGGAAAAACAATGAAATTAAATATTGTTTTTTTTTTGTCCTACAAAAATCCTTGAGACCAAAATGAGCAGATTTGGACATAATAAACGACTAATTTTAAGTCGGTCTTTATTTTTTCTAGGTAACTTCTCTTATCAACGCCTCCTAATTTTCAGTAGTTTTCAGTCACCAATGAAATACTGGGTTTAATTTCCCAGATTTTCACCCTAAAGAAAAAGACCAATAAAAACTATTTTTACGCAACTCAGTTTTAAGTACAGCAAAAAAAATATTTTTTGAACACATAGTTTTATTTTAAATGCGTCTTTTTAACACTTTACAAAACTACAACTTCCACAAAATTTAATTTATGAGTACTAAAGAAGGCACCGTAAATATATTTCTTTCATTAAAAAAAAAGTTTTTTTTTCCATATTTCAGCTTTCTAATTTCTCCTCTCTTTAAAAACTATTTCTCGATAAATAAGAACTTGTACAAGGCGTTCATAATTTCCTCCTAGCATTCGATGACTGCACATATATAAACTGTTTACATTCATGTTTCAAGCTCATTAATCAACCCCTTAATTTAGTTAATCTAAGCCTTGGCCAAAGCACTTTTTAATTATTATTTAGTTTAGTCGTTCCTAAATCATGAAATGGGGAGCTTTTCGTAAAATATTGAACCTGACCGTAATTTAACTGCCCCCTCTTTTGCAAGTGCTTCGCTATATATAAATAATTTTTTTTTACTGGTATGTGTGCATCTTCCAAAAAAAAAAGTCAATATTAGGATAATTACTTACATGCTTCTAAAACGTAATTAATGGCATTACAAAACAATTCATTGAAACAGGCTTAAACCGAACTAAATCCTGTAATTACTTCGGCCGTAAAAAATGCTAAAAGCCTTTTATTTGTGATTAATAGATCAGATTTTTTTTTCAACCATGAAAAACTCGGGAAAAAAATCTATTAATCTGAATGTTTGGAAATCTTAATTATTGGAATGTGAAAGACTCTCTGCTGTTTTTTTTAAAAATTTATGTCTGTATTGTTTCATAATTATCAATTCGATAAAAAAATTAGGGAATTATTAAAACATATATTGAATAGCAATTAATTTTGCTAATAGTCTTTTTAAACTTAAAAATATGTTGCTTTGTTTTTTATTTACTTGCGGGAAATGCGAATGCGATCTTTTTTCTTTTTTTTTAATTGAAAGTTCAATTGTGAAAAATAAGATGCTATCTTTTAAATTAACACACAAGAGATTAAGCTGATATGTACGTAACCTCATTTATTTTGTGCATACGTGTTTAGAGATGAACTTAAAGATTAAATGGTAATAAAATATTACATTATTTTTCTTATTTAAAAACTATTAATTTTCTTACCCAGAGTTAAAGTATGATAGAATACTGTGTACATATGATAAAAGTATTTGGGCAAATTATGTATGTATATGTAAATAAAACTACAAAATTTTAATACCATGCTTCGATAGTGTATTCGGTAATTTAGATATAAAACAAAGTATTCGCACTAATAGATTATGTAGGAATTGAAATTGATGAAAACATATCAAAAATATACGTAAAGTAATGCGTATTAGTTATTTCGTCAATAATGAATATTCTTGAACCCGTAATTAGTACCTTTTGGTTTCAGATATTTGTGAATTCTCCTTCCTTTTCCTGCTCTTTACTTATATTAACTTTTATATTTGATTTATTTCAACTTTTATGTTTGTTTCTTTCAGATTATATATTTGATTTCTTTGAGATTTTGATATTTGATTTAATAGAATCTTTATTTTATTACTTTATTGTATTCAAGCTGTCTTAGAGCTTGCATTGAAGTGTTAGCTGCGTTTGAATTTGTGGATTGCCTGAAGGGTAAACTCTCTGAATTGTGTTGCCATTATTCGCATTTAGCTTTTAACTGGTGAAAGGATCCTATCTGCTTCTGTGGCGTTCGTTTATCCCACCATTTATTTATATCACCTTAAAAATATTTTCGAGGGACTTTACCTTTCCTAATTATGTACGGTTTGTCGGATTCATGAAGCCTGTTTTTCTGTTTTCGTTCTTTTTTGTAGATGCTTTAGTTCAAGATCAGACTAAAGAGCGAAACCCGTGTCGAAGGCTGTCTATAGCCCAGAGATGCATATTTTTGCTTAAGGCTGCTTTGTACTAACCATATTGAATACGATCAACGTAATATTAACCTATGGAGAAAATGAGTGTACTATTTACAGCCACATAAATATTTATAATCCAATAAAAGGGTATTTTCAGATAGTCTGCACCTTGCAACAAGATTCATTTTATATATTGCGTCCAACAAAGGAATTTATGATCGTTTAAAACATATGAAACAGATTTTTCCCCCGAATAATTTAAATTTTAAAATATTATTTGCCTTTGTTTTTTTAAAGAAAACGGAAAACGAAAAATTCCCCAAGGTGTAAAATTTCTTGCTCTATTACGGAGTACAATTTTTATTAAAAAATCTTTCAATCCAAGTCGGCAATCCTTGGGCGCATTTTCTCCATAGGTTAATTGACATAGAGGTGAGCGATTCAGTCCAATAGGTTTAGTACACAGCAGTCTTAAGGGAAGCCTACCAAAGCGGGATCTAAGTATTTTGTCATCTTGCGTTCTAAATATTGTTCCCCTGTTCATGATAAACAATTGTTCTTTCCGAAGTAGGGACTTCGGTATGACTGCCTTTTGTGAGTCCCCAGTAAAAGTTAGAAAAATTCCGTATTTGGAATTCATTTTCCTCCATCGTACTTATCGGTTATGCCTAGCTAAGGAGCCCATGACAAGGGTGAAACCTAAGTCCAAAGCCACCTGTCTTTTTTTGTATGCAGTTGACAAAATTCAAAAATGTACATTTACTAATCGGTGAAAAGCAAAATGAGAGATAAAAAAAAAGGTTTTAGCTGACAACACAAGTTTGAAGATTATGCCCCGACTCATGATAACGCGAGCTGGTTCAGCAGGGAAAACACATTGCCCGTGGGAGATGAGTTAAACCCCCGCAATTTTAAGAATACATATTGACTGTAATACATATTGACTGATGTATAGGGTATTGAGTGAAAATCTATGCATTTGCCTAATCTTCCCCTGCATCCGATCTTACATTCGCTGTCGCCAATTCATGGCTAACCTACAACGTACATCAAATCATCTGATTGCGCTCTGAATGACTTATTAACCCTTTGACTACCAGGACGTACGCAGCGTACGTCCTCTCATTTCATTAATCAGCGACCTGGACGTACGCAGCGTACGTCCTCTCATTTCATTAATCAGCGACCAGGACGTACGCAGCGTACGTCCTCTCATTTCATTAATTAGCGACCATGACGTACACCCCGTACGTGGTTCACTACACAGTAATGAGTGCATATTTGAACCTGATTGGTCAGTGATATGCAACTGATATAGCATGGTACTGGTCGGAGGTGAGTAGTAATGACCTTGATTCTACTACAAGGACGCCGCTAGATGGCGAAAGGTGCGGCGGGGTATGAATTCGCATAATTATTATTTAAAGAACCTTAAAGTCTTCACTACTACATCACAGAAGTTTTTAAATGATTTATGACACGAACATTTTACACCCCATAGCCTGGTATATAGCCCTTCACCGGCGAAATTAAGCCTGGTAGTCAAGGGGTTTTAATAACTGTTTCGTGCTACTGAAGTACATAGTTGTGAATACACATGAAATCTGAAAGGCTTCTCTATTTTGTCGATCGATTCTTTGGCCCGTCGCTCAATCGCCAACAGGTGGGAATTCGCGCCAAATTAAGATGAATAAGTCATGGGGTGAATAACCAACATCACGACTGTATAGTAAACCAATTCCAGGGACAGTCGCATAAACATTAAGAGTCGCAGCATTGTCTGTGCGTTATGAATGGTGGAACGATGAGCGGAAGGGAGCAGGTGGGGGGAGGAAGGGGAGGGAGGAGCTGCAAACGTGCAGATGATACGAACAAGCAGTCATAGATGGTGTTCTATGGGGAAGGAAAAGAAGCAGGGAAATAAGTGAAGACATGCAGGTACGGGCTGAAAAGTGAAGTGGAACAGGCTGAACAACACGGATGCGAAGGGGGTGTATTGACAAACGAGGCAGTACCACGGTCTCGGTATACCCTCCTATCCAAAGACCAATGTCCAGAGCGGCACGACTTTGTATTTGTATGTGGTGTACCCAACTGTTCTGGTGCAGGTTGGAGCGTAGCCAGACCACGTGCCCTGACCAAGGCACGTCCGGACCCTGGATCCAGATCTGACGTATCCCCTGTTGCAGACGACTATGCATTGACCTCCTACTTCGTTGTCACATTCCTGGAACTGGCCATTTGGGGGAGGGGTCAGCACTGGGCAATTTCCTTCTTCTGAAGTACCGGTACCTAAAAGTTATGGCCCGATTAAAATACATTGTTATCAAATAAAACTACAAAGTACATTCAGGAAATACGAATAATTCCCGTATTAGTTTTAAAAAGGCCAAAAATACGATGTATGTCAATGAATAGAAATGCAGGGTACATGTAGAAAAAAAGCAGGAATAAATCTCATGAGTTTTATAAAGAAGAACTAATTAAGACATTAACAAATAAAGAATGTAAGGTATACTGAAGAAACAGCATGAGTAGTATATCCAGTGGCGCACCCAGGATTTTTTCTTGGGGGGGGGCGAGATGAACGGATAAAATATTTATAATGCAAAATCAATATTCATAATACAATTTCTATTTCTTTGGGGGGGAAGGGCCCCTTGTCCCCCCCCCCTGTGTGCGCCAATGAATATATCCCTGTTTCAGTTTTTAAAAGACCACTTGTATGACATTCTGTCATAAGATCAAGGGGTGTAACGTGCAAAGAACGCCAGGTAAATAACGGAAAAAAATGTACATGGTTGACCGTTAGAGAACTAATTATGGATTTTTACAGTTTTTAAATAATAACCATTATGATAAATTTGCTTCATTTTTTACTATATGGAAATTTCTATGCATATACGTAGACACGAATTAGACATGACCTGTAAAGTTACTATTAGCGTCCAAAGTGGATTTTCTATCGGCACTAAATAAAGTATATTTTATTTAAACTTAAGTAGGAAAAAAGTTTTTTACTGATTGGAAATTCTGTAAAACTCAGAAAATATTCTTTTCTTTAATCCTGAAGTCATGTCGCACCCAGGCAACAAATAGTGACACCACTCAAAAATGCAGCATTTGAGAAAAATCAACTTGAACTAGCATTACAATAAAACTGATACAATTGCCCTTAGGTGGGCAAACTGCGAGATAGTGATGTGTCGCTTTTCGTGTACGCGATGGGACACTTCATATATATATTTTCAACGACATAACCTCAAAATTGCCATATTTTGACTTGTGCCACTTTTCTTGCTCCTGTGCAATACGTTTGCGTATTGTGCGTTTAATAAGTATAGGATGTTTTATCGGATTCAAGTTGCCTGCGAGAGACTTGTTTGTAGTGCTGCCATCTGTTGAAATATTTTAAAAATAATCATAAAATTTAGCTACATTAAATAAATATAAAATGTAACTGAAGTGATTTAAAGATCAAGGTAATATATATATTTAACCGAGATTGATTTTTCAAGCTTATAAGTGAAAATAGTCTTTCAGGTAACAAAATGATAAGTCTAATTTAAAAGAGAGTTCAAGTGGGACAGCTAAGGGATGATTTCGCTGTGAAATCTTCTTAATCAAAATATCATATTTTAGTCTCTTTAAAACGAATTTTATGACATATTTGCATAAACGTTGATCAGGTTTTTTATAAAACTAAACGAAAATTTTTTTTGACTGTCATTAAGTTTACGAAATTACTAAAACATTTCTTTAAAAAAAAGGGGGGGGGGGCGTTAGACAAACATGAAAATATTTCTCACGAAGTTATAATGGAAAAAAATTATTAATAATTATTTAATAGTTAATTGAAATTGTTAATACATGAAAGCAACTTCCATATTTCCAAAAATAATATTTTGTCAAAAAATAACTAAATTTATGGTCTTTTTTTTCCAGGAAAATTATTACATTAAAGATTATAGAAGGCAAAAAATACAAAATTCATTAGAATCTTCATATTGTTCACAGAATTAAAAGCGCAAATGTTTCTTAAAAAGTCGTACAAACCAAGGATGTTGGACAAACGTGAAAATATTTCTCACGAAGTTGTAATGGAAAAAAATTGTTAATAATTATTAAATAGTTAATTGAAATTGTTCATACCCAAAAGTAACTGTCATAATTATGTTTCTTTATTCCAGGAAAATTATTACATTAAAGATTATAAAAGGGAAAAAAACTACAAAATTCATTAGAATCTCCATTATTGTCTACCGAATTAAAAGACACAAATGTTTCTTAAAAAGACGTAAAAACCAAGCCAAATCCAATTATCTTCAAGAATTATTCAATCAGTTTTATTTGTGGTGTCCAGTGTTTGTTTTGTGTTTGTTTTCCAATGTTTGGTATATTTATTGTTACTTCAGGCTCATTTCTAGTGTTTTACAGAGTATAAATAGGGAATATATGTTAATTTTCCTTTTTTTATGCGAGATTAAAAATAAACTGTACTTTTTTCATGTTTTTGTTATTTTCGTAGTTTAGCATTTACTGCCAGAAAAAGTAACAATAGTCCTCAGTAGAGGATAGGTTTATTTGAAATTATAGAAAAGAGTATTTTAAGCTTTTCAAGTAATACTTGTTGTTGCTCATTTGTCCTAATTTTAACTGAATTTTTAACTCCTCCGAGCAACTGTTGTCAACGGTGACTTTTTTTTGCTAAATAAATTTTTAGTGGAGGAGTATTTTTCCGAAATATCTGCAGTCGCATTGTTTAAAAAAAAATATGTATGTGGATTGTTCTGCGTTGGAAGAGAAACTTGTTATGCCATATGCAGTACACCGCAGAAAGGGGAGATTTACACATTTCGGAACTGCGGAGTTATCGTTTCGGTTCCAGTCACGTGATCAGCCAATCTGCTGAATTTACTCATCCACTGTCAGGGCTAAGCTCAAGTAGGGTAAAATAAACCACGTTAATATGCCGATAATGAATTGCCCTCTCGCATTTTACATACTGTTGATAGACTAATTATAAATTAACTAGCTAAATACCTGTGCTTCGCTACGGAGTACATTCAAATTAAATACAACGATCAATGTATGCAATTAATGCCATAAATATATATATACAGTGGAATCTCGATCTATCGTTTTTGAAGGGACCGATTGAAATGAACGATAAATGCGGGTAAACGATAGATGCGGAAACATAACAAAGAAATATGATCGTTGGGACTGGATAAAATGAACGACTCATACGGAAAAACGATGGATCCGAAAACGATCGATCGAGATTCCATTGTATATATATATATATAGTCTAACCTCTATTTAACGAACCTCTATTTTGCGAATTTCTCTATTTTGCGAACTTTTCCTTGGAACCAAGAACATTTTCCGAATTTCTTCGTAAAATAACCTCCAAATAGGGAAGTGCATTCTCTATTTAACGAACTTTATCTTGTGATCCAATATTATTTTTTCTCCATATTTCTCAAAATATTTCTGAACATTTCAAACTTATTCTTTCTTTTAACACATTTAATACATTAACTTTCTTTTAACACATTCCGACGCGGGTTTCAGTTTAAAGAAAATACACCTCAAGGCGTTTTTGGTGACATTGCAAAGATGAGAGACATATTATGGGAGAAATCACTTTTTCAAACAAAAAACTCAGATAAAATTAACAGACTTTATCAGTAATTAAATTTAAGGACGCATGTGGTAATGTATGCTTAAAATTACTTATTTTAATAAATGCGATAGTGTCATTAAAATTAATTAATTTTAATATAATTTTTTAAATTGAAAATACAGTGTATTCCCGGAAAATGTTTTGTTTTATTCTTGTTTTCCTTGCAGATTTCTGTTTGATGGGTAAGATATATAAAACAAATAGACATTAATTTACAAAATAAAGGTGTGATCAATTACTTTTATTAATAATATTTAGTGTTTATAAATATAAAATCTGTTTTGTTAGTTTAAAGTATTTTGAAAGGTGAATCTCTATTTAACGAATTTTCCATATAACGAACTTTTTTTCGGGATTTCGCGACTTCGTTAAATAGAGGTCCGACTGCATATATATTTATTTATTTATTAAAAAAAATCACCACGGATATTTTTATAGACAAAATAATGTAGAAGAAAATATTCAAATTAAATCTAATAGAACATACTAAAGAATATAGTACAGTTAATATAGTACAGTTTGAGAAACATTTCTTTTACTCTATTTTAATATTTTTTGGATAATGTCAATCGTCTGCGGTATTAGAAAGGAAAAAAAATGTCATTTTATTTCGTTGTTATGCACGTGACGCAAAATTAATTCAAAATATCACAAAAAGAAAATAAACCCCGTGATCAGCATTTAATATATTAAATTCTAAAAATTAATCTTTAAAAATTAACCAAAACTCCAAAAATGGAGGTAAATATTCGAAAAATATTTCATTTTAAAGGAATTATTAAGATCTTTCTCGTGATATAAATTTTATAACCCCCAGGTTATTATTTTATATGCAAACTTTAAAAAAGTTACATAAACAGCTTAAAAATTTAATTAAAAAAATCTAAGAAGAAATTTTCAAAAATCTTTCTTAATGCACCCCTACACCATAAGAATAATCGCCATGCAAAATTTCAGCCCTTTAGGTCCAGCGCTTTGGTCTGTGCGCTATATGTCAGTCAGTCAGTCAGTCAATCAGTCAGTCAGTCAGTTACGGAACTGTTCTGTATATATAGATTAGGTGTTACCTTACGCGGTATGTGTGTCACAAATCCCACGCAAACCTTGGACAGTCCGGCTAAATATTAAAAGCATCGCGATTATTTCCTCGATTTTTAATTTTCAACTCTCAATTCTAACCTCTGCATTGTCTATCCCGTGCTACATCGGAAAATCTACTTACTTTGGCAATAAGGTGTAGCGTGTGACCACTGCCCGTTTGACAGGCAGGTGAGGGTCCTCTGTCCCCTGAGCACGTAGTTATCGTCGCACCCGAAAACGCAAGTTTCTCCGACACGGCCGGGGGCGCAGGTTCCAATCAAGAATCCGTCTTCTGGCGCAAAAAGACTTCCGCACGCAGTAGGGGTTGTTCCTTTTTGAGAGAAAATGAAGCATGATCTTAAGACAGTTTCGTATCATATTTTTCGTTTATTTGAAATCCAGAGAGAGAGAGAGAGAGAGAGAGAGAGTTACTTACCTCGTGGAGTCAGGTGTAAAGCATTCCCTTTTTTTTCCTCTCAGAGGAAAAAGTAAATAAAAATACTAAAATGTAAATAAATGAAAAAATAAAGTCAGCTTGAGAGTTTAAATACGCGCCAAAGTGTTACTGAGTAAATTTTTTTTTCTTCGACTGTTAAACATCGCCAAGGCACTGATATACTATGTTGTCATTTTTTTCTTCCTTTGTTAAATGTGACCAAGGATTATTATATTTCTATGTTTTTTACATGTTTTTATTACTCGTTTTCTTGTTTGTTTGTGTGTTTGTGTGTTTGTCCAGTTCAAATCTTGCAATCGATTTTTAACTAACTTCCCGACTAGCTAGACATTTGAGACTTTTAAAATAGCTCAGAACACGATGACAATGCATTCTTTTGATACTTTTAGCCATTTTTAAGCAGAATGGAATTCATTTTCAGTTAATTTTGCTTTGTAGAATGGTGCATCCATGTATCGACCGAAACGGGAACGAAAAGTTAAACGCAAGTTAACTTCCAATTAACTTCATTTTCTTTAAAGTTGATGGGATAATTCATCAAAAAAAATTTAAAAAGTATCTATTAATGCATAGAATTGCCAAGTTTATATGATTCAACAGAAAATTTAAAAACATGGTATAATAAAAGTTCTTTTTATCTTGTAATTATTCTTTCTTCCTTTGTATAAATGTCGCCAAGGCATTGTTATGTTACTTGTTTTATTGAAAATTTTAACGAACGTAATGAAAGGCAGTGAGCTGTGGGAATCCAATAGGGCTGCTTTCCAGAAGCCATAATTTTTTCTTTTTCTTGACTTGTTTCACCACTTTTGGTGCTCATTTTTTCCAGTCTTTTCCTTTAATTAAGAAAATTTGCAGGTATTCGGAAGTATCAGAAAGGCATACAAAAAAAAAATCATACTGTTGAAGTAATTCCAGAGAAAAAATTATCTTGTAATGGACTGGTTTTCAGATTTAAATCTATCCCAGCATCTGTATGATACTTCTGTATCGGCTAACTGCGTGTTAAATTACGATTTAAAGTAGGCATCTACGGCGTATCAATGAACAGCGGACTTACACAAGAGCGCGGTGGCCCAGTTGGCAAGAGTAGCGAGCCAGGGATCTGAACGTCCCTGGTTCGATGCTCGTCGCTGCAAAACCACTGCTGTGTTCACTAATGGTGGCCGGGGCACGTAAAATAGGCCGTGGTTGCAATGTCCTCCAAGTTCTCAAATTTACCTCTGGAGGTGCGGGGTCAAGTGTTCCGGTCTCGTCACCTGACTCGGTTCAAAATTACGGGACCGGTCATTTAGCCAAGTCGGACTCCGACCCTTGTGTTGCTAATTCAAAACAGGAGCCAAACCTTCATCGCCCGTAGCCTTCGGGAACTGATCTGATGTTGCTGTCGGTCAAGTGGCATAAGCAACAACAACATGGACTTACGCGGAGGCACCCATTATAATCCTATAACCAGGACCTTGGAAAATTCCACAATGCGGAATGTCTTTAAGTTTTTTCTGGCCACTGTCAATTTACAGTCAGTCTAGCTCACTGCTGAAAGTTCCAAGTCTTCTCCGTTAAATAGTATAAAATTTATAAACAGCTTGAAGATAACACATTACATCTCGAAAGATCTTTGTATTTTTCGTTCTTGGGTGGAATTTGTACGTCTTCAGAAAAATTTTGTCCAAAGAAATCCGCTTTTCGGATTTTAACTCTTCCAGTGTTTTTGTCGGCTATGTCATTCTGCATTTGAAATCCCCCCCCCCTTTTAAATCTATTCCAAGTTACTGGCCTATTATGATGGCTCCTTAGCATATAGTCAAGGATATGGAACTTGGCATATGTCCTTGGCATATGGACTATTTTGGGCTCCTTGGTTGGTCCATGGCTGACGGATACGCTGTGGATGCCTGTTTGCATAAATAACCCGTCTCACAAGGATCTAATCCGTGGACATTTATCAGGAATTGATCATTGAATGTTGACATCTGTGCTGTAATTTAACACGGAATAATCTGACACCGAACTACTGCACAGCTGCTGGGAAAAAATCAAATTTGGAAACCAGTCCATTACGAGATAATTTAATCCGGATTACGCCAACTATTTGATTTTTTTATATCTTTGAGTACTGTCGAATATCTGCAAATTTTCATAACTAAAAGGTAAAGACTGAAAAAATAAGTACCAAAACTATTAAAACACGTCAGGGAAAAGAAACGTCTTAAAATATGCACTATAGATATGTGTACCTTAATCTGAAGAACTTATTATAAGAGCTACTTTGGTCCATGTTTGCTAGGTATGCTAGAAATGGCAACGTTTATTTTTAAAAGTTAACTTTCATTACAATAATTACAAGATAAAAAGAACTTTTTATATACCATGATTTTAAATTTTCTGCTGAATCATATAAACTTACAACTCTTTTTAAAAAAGTATTAATAAATACTTTTTAAAAAAAATTTCATGAATTATCCCATCAACTCGAAAAAAAATTAAGTTAATTGGAAGTTAATTTGCGTTTAACTTTTCGTTCCCGTGACGGCCGATAGATGGTTGCACCAGTCTACAAAACAAAATTAGCTGAAAATAACTGAAAGTTAATTCAATTCTGCTTAAAGATGGCAAAAGGTACCAAAAAATGCATTGTCATCGTGTTCTGATCTATTCTAAAAGTTTCAAATGTCTAGCTAGTCGGGAAGTTAGTTAAAAATCGATTGCAAGATTTGTACTAGACAAACACTCAAACACACACACAAACAAACAAGAAAGCGAGTTAATAAAAACATGAAAAAATGACGACTGGCAGTTTAAAACACCTAAATATCTGGGATTTCGGGGGGAATTTATAAAGAAATTTTTAATGTGCTTTCTATTAAGGGGACAATGGACTTTCAAAATTGTGAAATTTATCCAAAATTTCGAATTTTTTATTTTACTGAATTGTGAAACTACGGACGAGTAGGAATGTGTTGCAAAAAGAATTTTTAATTTCTGTGATTACTTTCCTAGTTATAGGCATTTGTATTTAATTTAGATATTATGTGGTTACTAATAGCAATAACTTTAAATGTGTTTTTCTCAAAATAAAAATTTTCATGTCATGCGAATATTCAAACTGCTCCAGGCGCACTTCTAATTATCGCATTGTTTTGAAATTTATGTTTTATATACCTAACTGTATATCAAATAAATCTTATTGAAAGAAATTATGCTTCGTAGCTCAGAATTTCTAAATTTTGTACTTGAAAAGATGATTTATAGGTATTTTGCGTAATAAAAAGGGTGTTTTCACTATTATTATTTTTTGCTCTTTATATTTTTAATGAATGCTTAAAATAAGCAATAAGTTTTATTGTTAGTTCTATAAGGTATCCTGTAAATAAAAATTACCATATTATATGCAAAAGAAATGCGCATGGAACATTTTTAATGAGGTCAATTTTTGATATAATTAATAATTCATAATTCATAAATTATTAATATTTCATCTTTAAATTTAAACCACTCTTACATATCTATGGTACTTATCACATATTCAGATTTCAAGCAAATCCATTCAAAACAAAAAAGTTAGGTTTGAAGTTCCACTGTCCCCTTAAACTCTTGTATCTGTAATATTAAAGTAAACTCAAAATCTCTATTTTTAAAGTACAGAGGAAATTACTGTAAACAGTGTATCTCTCTCAATTCCGACACAGAAAGCATTGAGTATTTATCACTACATTGGTTTGTAAATAATTACTGAAACTCACGTATACAGCTGGGAGTCCCAGAAGACCAACGTCCGCCTTCCTGGCAGTAGAGGGTGGACTGTCCACTCAGAGTGTAACCCGACTGACAGGAGAACGTACAACTCTGTCCTACAGAAGCTTGTGAACAAAATCCGCTGGTCTGTCCGTTGGCTGGGGCATTCAGCGATGGACACGTCTGCCCTGTAACGCAACATACCTTCTCAGGAATGAAATAAATGTGATATTTCTACTCTATTTTTAAGGCTACAATGGACCTTCAGACTGACAAAAATATGCCCCCAAAACGATTTTTTTTTCCCTTTCAGAAAATGATTCTGCAACTCAAGAGCTTTAAATTTTAAAAAAAAGTATGTTGATCATTATTAACCGAGTTATAAGTATTTTTTTCAAGTAAACAATGGAAATGCTAGTCAAATTAAGACTTTAATGCCATTTTCTCAAAACAAGTTATCATGTCGTTTCGGTAAGTTCAAAATGTTCCATGCGTCATAATTTTTCTTGAACTTTCATAAAATTTCATAAAATGATTATTTATATATGTTAGAGTAAAACTTTGTAGTCAATTACTATACTATTTTAAAACAACTTAAAATTTTTACAATAAAAATAATTTTTTTGATGAAATTTTGCATAAAATAACCTATTTTTATCGATTTCTTTTCTAGTTTTTATAAGTATGACTGTAAATCAAATATTGCTACTAACTTTTATTATAACTATACAAAAGCTAGCTTAAGAGAGAAAATTAGATATCTGAGACAAAAATTAATGCATATGGAGCATTTTTAAATAGAGTAATTAACATACTGATTTTAATTAATATCTTAATTAATTACATTCTAATTTATTTTTAAATTTAGAATTTCCATCTCTAAACAACACTGTATAAGTATGCAAAATTTCATAGCAATTGGTTAATAAATTAAAAAAAAGTTTTTCACGGTCCATTGTCGCCTTAAATGGAAAAAGAATTTTTTTTGAAAAACAACATGTAAATTTTTATTTTCATCGCTTGAAAAACACTTTAAAATTTTGAGATAAATAAAGCAAAACGCCATATTTTTATGAATTAAAATGCCAGGTACAGCCTTTTTATGCTGTACTGCCCTTCTGCATATTTTTACTTGAAGTCTATCTCGGAATGTAGTTTTTCCTCATTTGCTATTTTTTAAAATGATATTTTTAAAATTAGTATCGGGCTATCGCTGTGTAATTTCGTATACCTGTCCTTTGATCCATTTTCATCAAACTGTCTTATTATAAATTTCATTCAGAGAAAATATTCCAAAAATATTATTCCTGTTGCAAAACATGCAGATATTTTATTCGTTATGAAGCGATAAAAAGTTCTATTGATAACATTCTTAATAAATTAATTCCAAAGCCAAATGATTTTAAAAACTTTACTACCTACAAAGAGAAAGCAACTATTTCAGCAAATCCTTGGAATCGGGGAAAAAGGAATCCTTTGAAAAATTTATTTTTTGCCTTTCAGAGAGATGGGAAAATTAGCGATATATATATATATATATATATATATATATATATATATATATATATATATATATATATATATATATATATATATATATATATATATATATATATATATATATATATATATATGAAATGTCTGGATGGACATCTCATGAAATAGTAGCTTACATCATGGCCGGAAAATAATAAAATCAGCTTCAGGAACAAACTAATTTATTAAACAGTAAAGCAACACATCTTACTCGCTTCGAGCCAGTCCAGCATCTACCGCAAAGAGCGCCAAAATAGAATTAGGTCAGAGAGGTTGCCAGAATTGGCGGAGGAAGTTAGTATGTGGGAAGGCGAATCGTTTACGCCAAGACAAGAAGGAGGGGTTACCAGGACAGAGATGACGTACAGAATGGACGATTATAGGTAGTTAGTAATATTATCACACACACACACACACACACACACACACACACACATATATATATATATATATATATATATATATATATATATATATATATATATATATATATATATATATATATATATATATATATATAATACATATGTATGTATGTATATATATATATATATATATATATATATATATATATATATATATATATATATATATATATATATATATGTATATATATATATATATATGTATATATATACATATATATATATATATATATCCTGGTATAAATGGGAGAAAAACATTCAAATAGTTATTGGTTCGGCAGATATATCTAAAACTTAACATGCTTTAAACTTCGAATATTTTTATGTCAAACATTCAGATTATTCGGGATTTTTATGAAAAAATAATCATCTTTATATAAAATCCAATTTGATTTAAAAATACAGTGTGCGGCAGAAAGAACCTTCCGAGGGTATAAATAAATAAATAAATAAATAGAATAATAATAATAAAATAATTAATAATAAATAAATAATTTTTTTTTATTTTTCTCAGGTAAAAAAGATTTCTTTTTCTATTTTGCTTTGTATTTTTGTTATTGACTTTCTGAATTAGGACGTCCTTTCTGCGCACCCTGTATAACAAAATGTGAGAAAATGTGTGCCTGTTACCCCATTGAACATTGTTTATAGTGAAATTGTTTTTTCAATATCACAGTCTAATTTCTCGAATATCTAGTATGTCCTAATTCTAATAAGACTGTTAAATTCAAATATTGTCTCCTAAGGTGTAAGAGTGCCCTAAAATTTCTATATGGTACATGGAGATCATTACAACTTGTTTGTTGCTCTTTATGGAAACAATAGACTTTAAACGCTATTTCCAGCGAATTTATCCTTTTTGTTTTTAAGTTCAGTGATGTGACGTATAACAAAACTCAACTAACTATGACATAATGCATAAAACTTGCCAAAGAGGCGGAGCTTAAAGCAAAAATTTAAGCTCTGCCACTTTGGCACTGTTTATACCTTTTGTCATCTCGTATTCAAGATGTAAAATTTCTTTCTCAATTACGGAATACAGTTTTTATAAAAATCTTTCAATCCATGTTGGCAATCCTTGGACACATTTTCCCCATAGGTCAACACTGACGTGAGCGAATTCAATAGGGTTAGTACACACAGGCCCTGATTTTCTATTAGGCCCGGTATGCCCGGGCCTAGGGGCCAGCGAATGTTGGGGGCCCAAAAATAATTTTATTTTAAAAGAAAAAAAAGAAAAAATTTTCAATTCAATTTTTTTTATTTTGCCTTTTTTATAGTAATTTTTTTTTATATATCCTTTCAAATTTGACTGGTTCATCACATATATGTTATAGTGTATATGAGGGATAAATAAGTTTTTCTGGTTGCATTGTATTGGTGTTTTAATGATGAAGTTAATATGTTGTATTGCTTTTTGTTATTTAATAATGTTCTAGGCTTCTACGCTTCAAATAGCCAATTCTTGGTAAAATGGTACTTTCACAATGATTCATGATTATTTTTTGTGTGTGTCAATTTTGGAAATTTTGCGCCCGCATCAGTGTTAGGGGGCCCCCATCCCGAGTTGTGCCTATATTCAAGAATTTTCTAAATCGGGCCCCGAGTACACACCAGCCTTAATGCTTTCTTCCGCAAGCAGCTTATAGTATATAGAGTGACAGACTTTTGTGAATGCTTTAAAAGCAAATTGAGTAGTGGGCGTCGTGATCAGGGATTAGGTGAATTTCAACGAGGTATGATAGTTGCTTCTAGTTCGATGGGTCACTGCATTTCGGAGATACATGCAAAATTTAAATATTCAGTTTTAACTATTTCAAGGATGTACCTCAAATAGATGCATTCCTGTAATGCAGGAAATCTACTGCAATAGTGTGGCTGCCAAATGATGCTGAATGACGATGACCGAAATCATCTGTCAACAGTCGCGCCAAGCGAAAGGACACGCAAAAGGATGCAACACTGTCGAAAATAACATCGCAATTCAATAACAGGTCATCCTCTAACACCAGCGTGAGGTACTACGATCACTGCATGGCATCGGCTTTAATATTTGACAAGTTGGTACCCGTCAAAACATGACGGCTAGATAGTAAATAAATGTACTAATAGACAAATTATACTCAACACATCATTCCCAAATGTTGAAAATCATAATAACGCGCAGAAACAAATTAATGTGTTTAAGAGGCCTCGTGTTTAGTGAATATCTAAAGTCAGATTTAAAAATATCGCTGAGCATGAGCATTTTTTTAAATTGTAAATTATCGCTCATTAAGCAGCGCGAAATAAACAGTTTCAATCAGGTTTATTCTTATGTTTCACAAACATAATTATCATAGAAATAAAAATGGCAGAGGGAGATCTAAAGTGACTCCTCGGAATAAACGTGTTTATCATTAAAACATGTCACTGAGCAAAAAGTTTGAGTTTTTAGAGATATATTTGAACATGCCACTGAGCATGCACGTAAATCAATTTTTAACTGTAAATTATCGCTAATTAATTGAAATTGCGGTTACAAAAACCAAATTTTACAAATCTACAGATTACAATCTTTCGTTTAAGACCAAAATGAAGAAAACTGATGCAGTAGTTTTCTCTCACGGACTGCCCAAAAAGACGGCTTAGCAAATTAAATATATAGATGCCCAACGACGTATTAGACAGGTATCCCATTTTTTTCTGACTCTTGACTGTACATTGATAAAACCGGGATACTCAATGAAGAATAATGAAGTAAAAGTATAAATGACTTAAAAGTATACATACTTGTACAAGAGGGCACTGACGATGACCATGTTCCTCCCGATTGGCAGTACAGAGTGGATTGTCCAGTTAGCGTGTACCCAGACTGACAGCTGAAGGAACAACTTTGGCCAACATTAGCTTGACTGCAGGATCCAGATCTAGCTCCATTTGCTGGAGCATTTAAATTAGGGCAGGATGCACCTAGTGTGGCAAGTGTGGTCCAAATAAGATTAAATGATTCATTTAAAAGACAAACCGATACAGAGTTGTCTATCGCACACATAAATGTTTACATAAGTATATGTATGTGTAATTAGTGTGTATATGCTGTTACGAATTTTGCGAGTCTATGGTAATCTTGCCAAATATGAGAGTTATCGCCGAATTGGCGATGGATTTGATGACTTATTTTGGTCGCCAAATGTGGCGAATTATCGCCAAATTTGGTGATATAGCGCCAAATGTTCGCCAACCTTCTAGATCTTTCTGAAAGCTTCTGGAGATTTCTAGCTGGCCGACCGATAGGGGGCGCTTTGGAAGTCTATAAATATACCTAACATTGGCATTAGAACTCAAAGCGTTCTTTTCTGCTGAGAATTGAATGTATTGAAAGTGCGTTAGGCGTGCATTGTATTGAAAACTCTGTTAGCCTGACAAGCCTTTTTAGAGTTTTCTGCTGTATAGAAGACAGTTGTTACGTGTTTTCTGTTTGAATTTGTGTATGCGAAGAAGTATAAGAATTATAAGATCTATAAGAACTTACAGGATAATAAATTTTATTTTGTGTACACTTTCTGAAGAGATTTCATTCAATCCTATCGAACCCAGGAAAACGGAACAATCAAAACATATATATATATATATATATATATATATATATATATATATATAATATCGTTATATATCTTCCGTAGGCTGCTATATTAAAATACTGAAAAATTAACTGATTTATTGGGTAAAGTTACCTGCACAGTAGGGGGTGTTTCCAGACCATCTGCCATCACTACCGCAGAGGAGGGTAGATTGCCCGACCAGCTGAAATCCGGAGTTGCAGTAGAAGTTGCATGTTTGTCCGGGCTGCCCGGGGCTGCATGTACCGGATAATCCACCGGATACGGGAGGGGGAAGAAATGGGCATGTCCGGCCTGGCAAAATGATTAGAATAATTATAAGCCCAACTAATTTCTCACTACTCCTATTCTCCATTCAATAGTTCTGTTAAATTATTTCCATGTAAATTGTTAAAAGTGAAGGACACTAACGTCACATTAATTACGAAAGGCATTGCAAAATTTAACTCTTTAATGCGTTTGTTTTCCATTCATTACTCATAAAAAGTTTCAAATTGAACTGAATTTGAATTAATTTTTTGCTTTTATATTGTTGTATACAAGAGAAGTTTACAAGACGTAAGATAGCTTTATTTACTAAAAATATATTCAAAATTAGTTTTATTCAAATTTTACTTACATCATGGGAATACGAGTTGTTATCAAAAAGTTCCCAGACTAGTTCTCTGGCGTGCCAACACATAACAGTGCAGGGTTGCTCGCGCAGCTTTACTGACTTGTGATCTTCATAAATCAGAGTGCAAAGTGGCGCAGCTGTGTTTACATCGCGAGCACATTGTATGTGCTATTCTGCGATTTCTTTATGAATCGAAAATTGGAGCAAAGATCCAACGTGAAATTTCGCGTCAAGCTTGTGAAATTGGCAACAGAGGCTTACGAGGTGCTTCATCAAGCTTTCAACGAAAAAGCAATGAGCCTTACGCAATGTTTTGAAATGCACGGTCGCTGCAAAAGTGGTGAAAGACTACTAACAAACTGGAAGACCTTCCACGAACGTCACGCCGATGAGACAAGCAAGATTTGTCTCCTGTCGACTTTTTCTTGTTCCCAAGGATGAAGATTCAGCTCAAATGTCGCCTTTTCAATACCATTGACGAGATTCAGTGCGAATCGCTGGAGGTTCTCGACGCGTTTACAGAAAGTGACTTCAAGGCTGCATTCCAGAAGTGGCAGGAGAGCTGGGATAAGTGTATTATTGTGCAAGGGGACGATTTTGAAGGAGATGATGTTCACTTTTAGATAAATAAACTATTTTTTTTGAAAAACAGATCTAGTCTGGGAACATATTGATACCACCTCGTATCTTTCAATTCGCTACCAAGAGATAAGATCATTATTGGTAAATTTAACATCATTGTTTCTTTCCTCCCTTCATTACACCCATAAAATTGTTTCAAATTGGATTGAATTAAAAGTAGTTATTCACTTTATGTAATCATTCCCCAGGGAAACTAACAATATCACTAACATCGCTGTCAGTAAATTGAGCCCCAATGCTTTACTTTCAAATCATAAATCCAAATTATAATATCAGAATCATAATACTCATAAAACAGTGCCAAATTAAATTTTATTTAAAATGTATTTTTACTTTATAAATTATCCAAAACTTCTGGCTACAAGAGATAAGATAGCTATTCGTGAATTTAATATTTCATTACATTTGTTCTCTATTCATCACTCTAAAAAAATAGTTTTAAAATTGTATTAAAAACATCTACATTATAGGAATAACCATAAATCAGATACCAAGATATAAGCTTATTATTGGTGAACTTAACATCATTGTTTGTGTTATACATTCATTACGCTCATAAATTATACAAAAAAGGACATTTACAAGAGAAGATTGTTATTAATAAATTTAACATCCTTGCGTATAATCTCAATTGATTATACAACAGCTACAATTTTGTCCCCTCATGGGGTGCTGATTTTTTTACTACTAATCTTTGAATCAGTCATTCCCAAACTTTAAGGGATTGTGAACGCTTAAAATATTTTTAAAAGCCCCCCCTCCCCTCAACTTTTTATATTCTTGATTTTATTCAGTATGTTATATTAATATACATCTTATAATCAAAACATTTATTATAAAACATTTGCAATCTTCATAATCTCTTTTCCAATATTCATCTTACATATATACTGTTTTGGCAATTTTTAAGTCTGTCATAAAAAAAATAAAAATAAAACCTAGTACATTGTTTTCCTTCTAAATAGTCTCTGGATGTGTTAGCCATTTGAAGCATTATATTTTAGTATTTCTTTAAAATAATTGATGTTCCAAATAGGAGGAAAATGTCCATGTGAAAGTGAAATTGATATAATTCCTAGATCAAGGGTACTAGGAAATCTGAATTATGGTGTGTAACAGCGCTAGTTTGGGACTCTGTTTAAAGGCTATTTAAATCAAGTGTATTATCTGTTTACTCGCTGTAATGCTTGATTTATACAATACACTTACAAATTTGCTTGACTTGTACAAACATATTTGTAAGTACAACTTTTAGTTAAGCAATTTTTAAATAAATTTCTGTAATTTTCAATCAAAAGAGTTTTTTTTTGGCTTATTTTTAGCTTTCACTTATTTTAAAAAACTTGAAGAGCCAACGATTCTTTATAAGCATATTTGTTGGACTTACAAATATGCTTGATTTGTACAAACATATTTGTAAGTCCAACTTTTAGTTAAGCAATTTTTAAATAAATTTCTGTAATTTTCAATCAAAAGAGTTTTTTTGGCTTATTTTTAGCTTTCACTTATTTTAATTAAACTTGAAGAGCCAACGATTCTTTATCGTTGAATAGAAAAAAAGTCAAATTTACTAACCTGTGCAGGTGGGAATAGTGCCTGACCATTGGCCGTTGGACTGACAGACTAGTGTACCACTGCCACCGGTTAATGTATACCCAGAATTACAGCTGATGGTACAGGTTTGACCACTTACGCCTGGACTGCAAGTACCGGATGTCGAACCTTGCGAAACAGAAATGCTTGGACAACTCACTGAGTCACCTGAAAAAGGAAATTAGTCTCTAATCAATCTCTAATTGCTACCAAGTAACAAGTGGAATTGTTATCCTGGTCATCTGCGAAGGCAAGAGTACCGCAGACAACTGTTATACCGTTATGACATTCCAAGAGCATCGAGGCGCCCCTCACCATAGCCCTACAGGGACGGTAATGCGACCCCACTTCGTGGGAGTAGACTGCAGGCTTCAATAATAAAATTTTGTTATCGTCTGCATGATGGGCTAAGGACCGGAAAAGGCAAGGGAAGGGAAAATTAGATCTCATGTCATGCGGTGATGTCCGAAGAATATTTTGTTTGGTGTAGCTGTCCATAAATACCCCGTGGACCGCCCTCCTTAACAATAGAACATACAGGCACTTGCCGAAACCTTTTTTTTTTTGCGCTAAGCTAAAATTTTGTGCACTTTCTCGTGGAAGTATCGTCAATCAAGTCAGAACGACGAGAAACCCTTTATAAGCTCGGGGAAACGCGTCCTTCCGGAATGACGAGTCCTTCCAAAAGGCCCTTGTACGTTCTATCATTAAAGGAAAATATAGAGAAAGAATTTATAGAGGCCCTTCTTGGCAGTAAAGGTGCGATGAAGGATAGTTGCTGGCCGTATACCGGCTTTTCGTCAGTCTAGAGACCAGAATCTATAAAGATGTGACCAAACGTGACTTACGCAGGTCATGTTGCCCCGTAACTTGAAAGGCATCATTCATTTACAGAATCCACATCCGTTCACAATTAGTTTTCAACAGTAAATTATCTTCACTACTCACCGACACATGAGGGCAGCGTGTCGGACCACCTCCCGTTCGGCAGGCATATGAGGACCCTGGTGTCTGTCGGTCTGTACCCGCTGAGACACACCAATTGGCACGTGTCTCCAGAGTTGGCAGAGGTGCAGCTGCCTACCAGTCGGCCTCCATTGGGAGGCACGAGCGTTGGACAGACGTTCGTGGCGTCTATAATGCCGGAACCTGTTAAAAAGAAAAATATACGGAGGTTGATGTTTGCTATAAAATATATTCCTGCTGTATAATTATCTAGCTTAACGTGGTTCACCGGCACTAATCGCCGATCCTCAATTACAGTGTTAAGCAACAGCAAATTTACAACTATTGTCTGTGAAAAGGAGTTTGAAATGCAATAAATATACTAGGAAAGAGCTATTTTTAATGTGATGTCAAATTTCTAAGTCCTGATAAATTTCGATTTCATGTCTGATGCTTTCAAATAGTACTTTTAGTATAACAAAGTATATACTTTCCATGAAAAGAGATTAATATTTTAATGTGAAATCCAGAGGAATACGAACATGCATAAGTATTTTGTACTATTCAATGAGAAATCATGGTACTAAACCTCCAAAAATGTTACACTTGTTCTTACAGTGATGAAAATTGATTTATGAAAACACAGCTTTTTAAAACTTCTTTAATATTCATGAAAAATGAAACATTCAATCAAAATGAATGAAATTTCATTATACATGCTATGTATAACAAATGATTTACAAAAACAAAATTTCATAGATAATAATAAACAAAAACATAAGGTCAAAAATTAGATTTTTGTAACATACATATATGGAAATTATTTATGAAATATCACATTTTATTAGCTATTTCGCAGTAATATGACAAAAAATTGTATAAAAGAAAGTAACGGGACATGCGCAGTAGACATAAAAATGGTTATATATTGGATGCAATACGTTTCAGGTAATACGATGGGTAAACGAAAGGTCTGAGGACGAAAGAGAATAAATCGATGCATATCAACAAAGTGGAAAATCTGTTCCGGAAATTAGTAAATTAATTAAAAGGTTAGTTGGTTTGATATATAACTATAGAAAAGATCCAGCAAATTATGGCAAAAATTAAAAAAAAATAGGTCATCCACGTTTAACTAAGAAGGAGAAAAGGGGGATTCTTCAACTTGCATAAAAAAAACCGGCCACAGTTCGAAGCAGATTTGTGCAGATCTATCCCTTCCTGTTACATCTAGAAGAGTTAGGCAAATTTTACGTTCTTCATGGAGCTTGAGATGGTTGAAAATGACGTCTGGTCCAGGGTTATTTCTGCGTCACAAGCAGATGCGTTTGCAGTATTACGAGAAGTACTGTACATGGCAGTGGGCGACAATTGGAAGAAGGTAATTTTCTCCGATGAAAGGCAATTTAATTTGGTTGGCCCCGATGGTTTGGAGTACACTGCTGGCCATTAAAATTGCAACACCAGGAAGGAAAGCAAATAACAAGACTTTACTTATTGTACGGATACAACATAGTAGGAAGAAAATATGATTGAATTTGTAGGCAATTTGGGGGTATAACAGGGTCCGAAATAAATGCACACAGCTGCCACCTCTGGCAGCTAAAACGGATCTAACACGGTTAGGTATGGAGTCGAACTGGATTTGTATGACAGATACGGGCAAGTCATTCCATTCTGCTTCACGTCTATGCCACACTTCCTCAATCGTAGTGGCTGGAAAGTGGTGGCGGCCCAGTCTCGCAGCAACCCATGATCAGATGTTTTCAATGGGCGGGGGGGGATCTGGAGAACGTGCTGGCCAGGGCAAACTCCCTCTGTGTCGAGATAGATCAGAACATGACAGGCAACATGCGGTCTTGCGTTATCTTGTTGAAAGAGAACGTCTCCGAACATAGGCGTAGCGTGCTTATAACTTTTTTTTTTTTTTGGGGGGGGGGGCACGAATTGAATTCACTTAGGGCCCTCCTCCGGGCACTTACTGCCTGGTGGTCCTTAAAATACGAAATAATATGATTTTTTTATTTTAATTTGATTAACAATAGCATTGATCTTTGAGTAGAATTGAAAGGTTATACAATGAGAAAAATAATTTTAATATAAATGAAATGAGAAAACAAATATAGCATCGAATTTTTGTTATGGACCATATCATTGTTAAAAACTATTTTAAGGCTAAAGACATAATCGGAATCTTCAGTTTCACAGCTTGAAAAAGCGGAAAAAAACCAACTTTCTTAAAAGTGTTCTACAATTTTCCGATTTTAACTGAACTTTTATTAACGTTTAAATTTATTTCAAGTTCATTTGGGGGTGGGGACACGGGACGACCGCCCCACGACGCTACGCTTATGTCCCCGATGCCTCAAAGATAGAGCACAGCCCCCGGCCTTAAGATACTAGAAATGTAACGCTGGTTGGTCAGATTACCGAAGATGCGAACGAAAGGTGTCGTGTACCCAATAGCTGCCCATACCATCACACCAAGTGCCCGTATGAGGATATCATATGCAAGCAGACCACGTGCGTTCTCCTCGGTGCCTCAAGAAACGGACATGTCCATCATGATGCTGCACGCAGAACCGGGAGTCGCATGAAAAGACGGCGTGGTGCCACTCCTGTATCCAGTTTTGTCGTTGGGTGCACCACTGTCACCGCGCCTCTCTATGCTTTAGTGCGAAGGGAAGCCGCAATATTGTTACCCGTTCAGACTGTCCATGCTGCTCCAGACGTCGTCGCACTGTCCGTTCGGATACATGTCGAGCCGCAATCAAACCCATTTCCTGACGCATGGTCCGTGATATGGCTGTACGATCCTGCAAGGCCGACCTGACAACATGTCTTTCCTCTTGGGTGTTAGTGACTGGAGGCCGTTGAGATCCTGCATGGCGTTCAGTATGACCCTCCTGAATCCATCGATTCCATATTCGCATTACAGTCGTTGGATTCCAACCAAAGCGAAAAGCAATATCACTGAAAGATAAACCGCACTCTCGATAAGACAAGATCCTGCCGCTATAGAATTCCGACACGTGCTGGTAGCCGTTTCTCCTTATAAGAGGCATAACACGATCTTCTCACAAACAACCAACATTGAAATGCGATTTCCGAATGAGAAACCCGCTGCGTAACTTTCCTTTTACACAGAGTTTGAGATACCGTTTCTCCCTCCTGCTTCGTTCGGCTGCGCCTAAATGCTAATCATTTGCATATCCCAGCATCTTCTTCCTTTCATGCGAATTTGGCGTTTGTATCATCCCTCCTTAATGGTGTCGCAATTTTAATGCCCAGCAGTGTATTATTGGAGATATCTCCGAAAAAGAACGAAAATCCACATTTAGCAGAAATTTTGATGGCGGAAGTTTGATCATTTGGTAAGCGATTGCTTATGATGTCAGAAGTGAAATTGTATTTCTAAATGATTGGCAGATTTCATTTGATTGCAGCTCAGTTTCAGTAAATTCTCTTCTTCCATTTGCATGGCAATATTATAGTTTAGATTACATCTTCATGCAAGACAATGCAAGTATTCACACTTCAAATGCAATGAAAGATTGGTTTGAAGAACAGAATATTGTTCTTTTAGATCATCCGCCTAATAGTCGTGATTTGAACCCCATCGAAATCGTTTGGGGACAGCTTGTTCAAATGGTTTATGCAGATGGAATGCAGTACACACATCACTTGTAGAACTGAAAGCTTCAGTCAGTCAAAACTTGAAACTAATTGATCAGAAGAACATTCATAATCTTGTTTTATCAATGCCATCTAGAATAAAAGAAACTTTGATTAAGAAAGACGGCTTTACTAACTATTAATTTCAGTGAAATGTGATATTTCATAAATGAATTTCCATGTTTGTATGTTACGAAAATCTAATTTTTGACCTTATGTTTTTGTTTATTATTATGCATAAAATTTTATTTTTGTAAATCATTTGTTATACATAACATACATAATATTTGAAATTTCATTCATTTTTAATGAATATTAAAGAAATTTTTGTTAAAAAACCGCGTTTTCAGTAAACAATTTCCACCTCTGTATCTGATTAAAATTTTCATAAATTTTTATCTCTGTTTTCCCAACTTTCGTTTATAACACAAATGTAATTATTTTAAAAATAATTACATTTGTATAATTTTTAGATATTAGATATTTAAGTATTAATTATGTTTCAGTCTTTTTTAAGTGCGAAATTATTACGCATAACTAATTAAAAGAAGAAATGTGGGTTTATACATTGTAAAAAAAATGAAGGTACTTACGTCTTATAGCTGAAGCTTGGCGGCTTTTTGCACTTGGCGCAATATCAGATCGCTTACGCCTTATTCCACGGTAGCAACCTATTTTCTAACCGCAAGTTACAATCAACATTTTGAAGAACAGCATATTAAAAAATATAAACATTTGGAGAACGCATGACATAGTAATATTTTTAAAACGTCAAAGATCATGATTTCGATCATAAATAATTTTAGATCTAATTAAAAATTGCATACTAACGACAAAACAAAAATACACAAAAAACATTCAAATGAGTATGTTAAAAGAAACGCAAATATTTAGAACGAAAAGTCTTCAAATGATTCTGTAATTCTGCATAATGGTTGCTCTTAGGACCTAGATGCTAAGAAATCTTTTTGAAAAATTCAAATTTTAAGGGGGTATGGCAAATGTCCTAATTTTAGTCAATAATAACATCCGGCTAGCTGAGCGTGGACTTTATTACACATGACACATAAAAGTACACTTACACAACAGACGATCACATATTTTACGAGCACTCACAATTATCACTTAGTTACAGGAACACACGATTACATTCAGGGGCGTAACTAGGCTGAGGCAACCGGGGCAATACCCCGGGGCCCAAGAGATAAGGGGACTCCGGTCTCCAGAAAAATATATTTCATTATTTACCCAGGGGCCGTAAATGTTTAGTTACATCCCTGATTATATTCTAACTTCAACTGATTCGACATTTTTACACCCACTGAATGTCTCGTCCGAGACACCGTTTCCAAATTGCATTCCGATGAGTCTACTATCAGTACTCGAAGGGGGAGAAAGGTTAGGGTCAGCAGGAACAAAAATTATATTTATAACAGAGGTTAATAGGGGCTTAATGACCCTCCCACCCTCACCACCCAAAAGACACACTATATCTCTAGATCCATGAGGCCTGAGAAGTTATTTTTTGATTCTGGAAAAGTACAGGACTTTACTCTTTGTTTTAATAACTTTTCCCTTCCTTTCCACCATCCTCTAATACAGGGGTTCACAACCGTTTTCCTACATCGACCCCTTTTAACCCTTTCAGGGACAACAACCGCCACCATTTGCACTGTGCCGATTTTGTTCCCAATTTTTTTAACCTAAAGAATCTTGAAAAAATTTACAATTAAAGGTAGCAATTGTTTTTACTTCTTTAAACTGATAACGGATGGCAGTACTAGCCATTTTTCTACTCGATTAACTGGAATACATTGAAGGCAAGGGAAAAAAAGACTAGATTTAGGCGTTTGCACTGTGCAAACGGCGCCCCTCAAAAGGTTAAAAGAATTTTTTTTCTTCACCGACCCCTTCTCACATTTTTCTCTATAATATACAGCATACAACATAATTATAATACTAATAATTTCACATAAAACACTTAAAGATAACAATTTGACTAATAATATGAACAAAAAATTAGAAAAAGTGGTTCATTAGGTTTTTGTTTTATTAATTTTGTACTATTTTCATTTTAATTTCACAAATATAAACAAGATTTCAGAAACACAGATTGTAATGGCACAAACATCGCCAAGAGAAAAAACGAAACTGCTTCTGATTGGTTGCATCGGGAGGACCCATGTGCTGTTTAAGGTCCAGTGGATTCCCCCAGTTCTGCCTAGTGTTGATACACAAATAAAAGCTGACGGCGGAATTGGAGGCATATACAAAAGTGCATGACATTCGATTTTAAATGCATGGATCACTCCGCCTTAGGTAAATCTGTATTTATACATATTAAAACTGATATTATTATCTAATAATTACATTCCTAAAAATTTAATTAAATTTTAAAACAGAAAAAATTATCATCGACCTCCAACAGACCCCTGGGATACTACAGATCCATTTTAAACTTCTATCGACCCCCAAGGGGTCCACCTGGACCCCGTTGGGAATCCCTGCTCTAAAACTTGACTGCAATCTCGATGAGGAGCCCCATCTAGAGTTTTTGACCTTACAACTACTTCGTTTTATCTTCCTCGTTCATGATCTATAAATCATTGCTTTTTACCATACTCGTGGTTTATTCCTTTATACTACTGTTGCTTTATCATATTTGACTGTTGCTTACGTTTATGACACGGCTACTTTTATCATACTTATACATCAATGGTTTTACAACGTCTATAATTTTATCATCGTTTTGGAGGATTGTGAAGTCAGCATCCATGATTTGATGGATGCTGACTTATATATGTGTTTTTTCCGGATTTTACCATATATGTTTGGCGCAGCATGTCCTCTCTGGACCTTGCGCCATTAAACTCCAAACAACCAACCAACCAACTGAGAAACTGACATTTTGAATGGTGGTTCCTCTGAAGACATGCGTGTACACAAAGATTCTTTAAAAAATATAAACTTTAAAGGGGGGGGGTTAAAAGGGGATAAATTCACTCCCTCCGAAAAAAAAAGCTATATTTCTGGAACCATAAGGCCTAGAATTTAGAAATTTTGAATGGTGGTTCCTCTGAAGAAATTCGTGTACACAAAGATTTTTTTTAAAATATAAACTTTAAAGGGAGGGGTTAAAAGAGGATAAATCCACTCCCTCCGAAAAAAAGCTATATTTCTGGAACCATAAGGCCTAGAATTCAGAAATTTTGAATGGTGGTTCCTCTGAAGAAATTCGTGTACACAAAGATTTTTTTTAAAATATAAACTTTAAAGGGAGGGGTTAAAAGAGGATAAATCCACTCCCTCCGAAAAAAAGCTATATTTCTGGAACCATAAGGCCTAGAATTCAGAAATTTTGAATGGTGGTTCCTCTGAAGAAATTCGTGTACACAAAGATTTTTTTTAAAATATAAACTTTAAAGGGAGGGGTTAAAAGAGGATAAATCCACTCCCTCCGAAAAAAAGCTATATTTCTGGAACCATAAGGCCTAGAATTCTGAAATATTGAATAGTGGTTCCTCTTCAAGCCCAAGTGCACATTAATTTTTTTAAAAATACAAATTTTAAAGGGGTTTAATATCCCCCTAAAAAACTACATTTCTGGAACCGTAAGGCGTAGGAAGCTGAAATTTTGAATGGTCAATCTTCTTAAACCTTAGGTGCTTAATACTAAATTTTTTTAAGTATACAATTTTTAAGGGGGGTAAAAGTAGATTAATCCCCCCCCTGGGATAAGTCCTATAATTATGGAATTAGGAACCATAAGATCTAGGAAGCTGAAATTTTGAGTGATGGTTCCTCTTAAGCTCTAAGTGCACACAAAGAAAGCACGAGTGTAAAAAAACCCACCTTAAATTGTTTCTGCGCATGCTCAGTGGCATATTTAAATCTGGCTTTAGATGCTTACTAAGCACGAGGCCGCATAAACACGTTAATTTTTTTATTCCGAGGAATCTCTCCAGCTCTCTCACTCTGCCATTTTTATTTGTAATCATGTTTGTGAGATATAAAATTAAACCAGACGGAAATTCTTCATTTCGAGCTGTTGAGTAACCCTGTTTCTTTTTATTGGGTTAAATAGCGATATTTTAATGTGTATTTCTCTTTTCTTAACATTATGATTTTCAGCATTTGGCAATTATGTGTTGAGTATAATTTGTGCATTTAGTACGTTTATTAACTATGCAGCCGTCACGTTTTGACGGGTACCGACTAGTATTTGTTTCATATTTTCTGAAATATTTGAGAGTGCTACTGTCGTATTCCGTGGTGAGTCTTAATCGTCGCAAGGTTTTTGTAGCGACTGATTCCGAAAATCCACTCTCACGCAAATAGGTAGAAGCGAATAGAAGCGATGTAAGTGTATCCTTGCAAGACTGTTTGACACCATATATATTACAACGTCATATAATATTATTTTTAACATATAAAAATTTAAAAGAAAAAAACATTAAAAATACGTAATTATAGAAAATTTAAAGCGTATTTTTTACAAGTTTTTATTAACTCGCTTTCTCGTTTGTGTGTTTGAGTGCTTGTGTGTTTGTGTGTTTGTCTCGTACAAATCTTGCAATCGATTTTTAACTAACTTCCCGACTAGCTAGACATTTGAAACTTTTAGAATAGCTCAGAACACGATGACAATGCATTATTTTAAGGGGACTCACTACCCTTAAATCTTTAAAACATTCGATTTTTTTAAATAAAATATATGTTAAAGCCTGATCATTTCTGAACAAAAAGAGCAAACTGCATGACAATATTCCACTTAGTTCTGGAGATATCGATATTCTAAATATTTAATTACTGATCAAGTTTATGGTAAGAAAAATTTTAAACTGATTTTTCTCAAAATGTAATTTTGCATCATTCCGCAACTGATATCTCAAAAACTATGAAACATAATTCCATGAATTTTTTATCACTGCATAATCATGTGATTTTATTGCGTCTGAACTAGAGTTATTGCAATCACTGCACATTTTGTTATTTTTTCAGGGGTAAATTAATACAAAAATTTAAGGAAATTTCAAGTATATTTTGAACAGTTTTAAAAAAATTGAAAAAATATTTTAATGTTGAATGTTTTATGTTCAATTGTATTTTTAATTATTTATTTTAAATATAAAACAGAAATTATACATTTAAGTGTAAAATTAGTTTCATAGTTCTGCGCGCAAGCCAGTATACAATAAAAATACTAAAAAAACAAGGTATATCTAAAGCATTTAAAAAAAAATTTTAAATTATTTTGAGAGTTGAAAAATTGTTTATTAAAATAAATATATCAATTTATCAGGTACATAAAATTTGGAAAAATTGGGAGTAAATTGAAATAGTTACAAAGAGTCAAAAATTATGAAAATATGCCTTATTTCCTCGACTTAAGGGTCGTGAGTCCCCTTAATACTTTTAGCCATCTTTAAGCAAAATTAAATTCATTTTCAGTTATTTTCAGTTAATTATGTTTTGTAGACTAGTGCAGCCATCTATTGGCCGGGACGGGAACGAAAAATTAAACGCAAGTTAACTTCCAATTAACTTTATTTTCTTTCTAGTTGATGGGATAATTCATCAAAGAAATTTTTTTAAAGTATTTATTAATGCATAGAATTGTCAAGTTTATATGATTCAACAGAAAATTTAAAAACATATTATATAAATAATTCTTTTTATCTTGTAATTATTAACTCATTAATTCAATTATATAAATTTACTTCAAACTATCCTCATCCCACTGTTTTCGCTCCACTGCCTTAGATGTTCAATAAAAGATCGTTTTTAGGAAAATTCAATCTTTAAGAGGGTTTAAAAAAGACTTAATCCCCAAAATAAAATACTGAGAGACTGGTGATTGTATCTTCGGAACCATAAGCCCTAGATAGCTGATATTTTGCAGGGTGGTTCCTATAAGGCCCTAGTTGTTCACTAAATCAGTGGCGCACATACTTTTATCGACCCATTTTCTTTCAATGAAAAATCACGCGACCCCAATGAAAATATATTGGTAACATCAATTTAATAAATAATTGTGAAACTTTTAACAAAAGTACAGAAAAGCGAAATAAGGAAATTTTGAGAAACTATTTCAAAAATCAATGAACTGTAAATTTTGTGTATATATTTACTTTGCATAATAACAATTTTACAAAATGTCTTCCTTACAATCTACACTTGTTTTTTTGTGAAATCTCATGTGATTAACACTTTATATTTAAATATTAATGTGTATTTGCATTTCTTCTAGGTAAAAATCAGCAAAAATTAAAATTAAAAAAGAGCAGGATTTTAAAATCATAAGCTTCATATTAAAACATTGAAATTATATAACATTGAAATTAATTGATTTGATATTAATATTGAACATTTATATACATAGAACTAAACGAGAAAAACATGAATGGAAAAGGTGAGCCTGGATCTCATGTAGTATTTATTAAATATTTGGTGAAATGTTTGAGAAAGCCACTCTCATATCATCATTGTCTGGGTTTTTTTGCTTCTGATTTTGGAAACTCAGCCTCTCACATATAGAAAAAAGTGAATGGAAGCAATATAGCCTTTCAGACTGTGTGATACCTTATTTAACAATATCATATATTTTTAACGTATAAAAAATGTAAATAAAAATATTAAAGATATGTAATTATATAAATTTTAAAGCCTGTTTTTTAATTAAATAATTCAGTATGATATAAATTTATTTCTACTATTCGCGACCCCTACAATTTTTTTACGACCCCTGAGTGGGTCACTACACATAGTTTTAGCACCACTGCACTAAATAATTTTTCTAAGAAATACAAAGTTTAAGTTGATTAGACCCCATCAAAATCACTGACTGACTGATCTCTCGAAATATGTAACCAGAGGGCCTAGGAAGCTAAAATTTTGCATTTCCGTTCCTCTAATGTCCCAGATGCTCACTCAGAAAGATTTTTTAAAACAAAATTAACCTCTAAAGATGTTGAAATGGGGGCTTAAATCCCGAAATTTTTTTTAAAAATCTAAAACTTATATTTACTGTCGGATTACTGTCGTTAAATTATAAGGTGAACTCCTCTGAGGAATGCTCGCATTTTACTACTAAAGTTAATTTAAATTAACCAAACTATACAATGGATGGTGGAAATTTATTACGTCGCGAAGCATGGGTATTCAGCTAGTTTTTATCATAATCCCGAAAAGAAGAATTAAAGCTGAAAACGAATATTATAACGAAAAGCAATGGATAGTGGGAACAATACTAGAGAAACAAGGAAGAGACGCATAATTGGCGCTTTATTGCCGTTTTCTCGCTAAGCGGCAAAGTTTCAGCAATAATACGCAAGTAACCTAATGGTATAGTTGTTTCCATTATATGTCATATCAAAAAGTTAAGCGGATGGTACTTAATTGATTATTTGAGTTAAGGAATTTCAGGTCGACAAAATAAGTAATATTTACGGCGAATTTTATTAAGTTTATTATTACGACACACATAATCATATAGATTTAATAATAATCGAAACGATGAAGTTACTTTCAAGCATGCAGCAATAAGTTTTATACGTCAAACATCCCTATAATTTCTTTCAATCAATAAGACTGCCTTGGTGCTGCCATCTATTAACGGTTGATTAAGTGAAAACATCTAATGTATAATTAATTACACAGTGAAGATTTTCCTAAAACTTTATAGGAGAAAAAAACACATTACTTTCATCTACAAGTGGGAACTTGTAGAAGTAGGAACTAATACATAAGTACCCAAATGGTATAATTGTTTCCATTAGATGTCATATCAAAAAGTTAAGCGGATGGTACTTAATTGATTATTTAAGTTATGGAATTTCAAGTCGACGAAAGAAGTAATATTTATTGTGAATTTTATTAAGTTTTTTATTACCACATAGAATCATGTAGATTTAATAATAATCGAAATGAGGAAGTTGCTTTCAAGCATGAAGCAATAAGCTTCATGCTTTCATGAATCCCAATAATTTCTTTCAACCAATAAGACTACCATAGTGCTGCCATCTGTTGACAGTTGATGAAGTGAAAACTTCTAACGTATTATTACACATTGAAGTTTTTTTCAAAACTTTATTTGAGAAAAAACACATTACTCACGTCTACAAGTGGGAACTTGATTACTCCAATCTCCTGAAGATGAACAGGTGACTACAGACGATCCTACTATCATGTAACCTTCATTGCATGTAATAGAGCAAACTGTAAGCCCTCCTTGCTGGTTGCAATCGACTCGCCCGTTTTGGACTACAATAGCTTCGCACACGGCAGCTTTTGCGGAAAAAAAGATATTGGCACATTATATAATAGGTGATAAAAAGGTTATTCTTAAAATTCTTCTTAGCAAGGAAAATACTATTAAACATTTGATTATTTTGATAACTATAAAAATGAAAAAATATAAAAACGATTTAGATTATATAACAACTTTCAAATTTAAACTTTTGAATTTACTTTTAATTTTAGATGCATTAAAACTTCTCAAAAGCAACTTAAAAAATTAAGCCCTTATTGATAAAATTAACTTATATAGAAAGAATCCGACCACTCAAAAGAATGATATCAATAATTGAAATTAAATAATTAATGATTTAAAGGAAGTTAACTATTGAATTAGCACGTTGATTGTATTTATGTTAGTGTGATTATACAAGGGTCCAGAGACTAAAAACTGCATTGATTTCATTTACAAAATTAATTATGCAAAATTAATATATATATATATATACATCAATAAGTGTTATTTATTTAAAGCATTAAATTTTTTTTGCAATTGAAGGGGTTCATTTTATATAACACAAGATATAAAAAGGAATTTTTAATACATTTTCGAATCGCATAATTTATTAAATTAAAGAGTAAAAGAAAAATAGAAGTGAAAATTTTAGATAATAAGTTAAATGATTGTTTTAAAAAATGAAAAAAAAAAATGCTTAAAATTTTTGAATTCTTGATTCAATTTATTTTCAAGTATTAAAAATTCTTTATATCATAGTTTGATAAAATACTATGAAAAAATAGAATTAGGAAGAAAATTTCACCAGATATGGATGATATTTAAGGAAAAAGGCGGAAAAGATAATAAATTTGATGACGGTGGTTTAATTTTAACAGACATTAATTCCTACATTCTGAAATTATGATAAATACTGACAACAATATTTGATCACTAGCTATTATTTTTTGCATTGAATACAAACATTTTTAAGCAGGTAATTAAATCTTCCAAATATAAATCAATATAATTATTTATCAATTCTTTATGATTATTTTTTCAAGTAATCAAAAAAGCCAAAATGCCTCATTTAATTGATAACAAATTTAGTGCACTCTCTTGTAAAATGAAAAGGTGATTCATATTTTCACTTTTTAGGTGTAATTGTAATGTTGTAATCAGCCTAATTGACTTTCTTTTAACAAAAATAAGGAATTTTGCGTCAAAGAATTCCTTTTCTACCAACAGATGGCAGCATTGAACTTTGAAATAACTTTTCTTGAATGTCAAACTTGGTGAATACGTTATGAAATAGATTATAAAATGCATAATGCTTGTAGCATGATAATCTTTTACCCAATAAGAAGGAAAATCAACAATATTAATGCGATATTAATAGGTATTGCAATGAAACTTGTCTAGCCGGCAACCCCTCTCAATGGCCCTAGATTGTTCAGAAACGATTAAAGACACCATAGAGCCAATGTTATAGAGGAAACCCCTTTTCAACGGCCACCCCTCAAAAAGGCCACTTTTTTCAGTACCATTGCCGGCCGCCATAGAGAAGTTACACTGTATATACACTAAGGGAAATTGGGAAGTATGAAATTTAATTAAAACATAATTGTTTGCTACAAAGTTTGAAAGATGAATTTAAATTGTTACATTGTTGAATTGCATCAGTAAGAAGCAACAGAATTTATAGACAGTTCCCATCGAGAATTCAGCAGTGACATTGACCACTCACCGCTCGTATGTCTGCACTCTGGAGTTCTGTAATTCCACTGTCCACCACTTAAGCATGTCAGTCGAGACTGTCCGTCTAGCGAGTAACCTCTGTCGCAATGAAAATGACACGACTGACCTACGATCCCAGGGGTGCATTGGCCGGATGTATGGCCGTTGTGAGGATCGTACAGATGAGGGCAGTTGGAGTTACCTCCTCCACAGTCGTTGCACGAGTCCAGCTCTGCAGTTTTTGAGTATAAAGAAAAAAAAAGTTACTTAGGTTCAATAATAGGAAATATTCATTCCTTAATGCATATTCAGATAGGAAATACAGGCTTATGATTAGCTTGCAATTAGTCTTGGGTTAACTCAGTTTGTCAGTTCTCAAAATTTTCCTTTTTTTTTTAAGTTACAGGGTTTTAAAAAAGTGTAGAGGGATGTCATATTGGTTACGCTAATTTGAAACGTATTCACTGTGACACATGCGTTGAAGTTTGTATATTTTTTCTTATTTGAAGGGATTTGTGGAAAATATTTCATAAGATACTGTTATTTGGGAAATCACCGGTGGGAAATCTTAGGTTAGGGTGTAGCGCCATCTCGCGGCAGAAATATAAGTTATAGATGTAAATACACTGAAATACAATCTATAAAAATATTAGGGGGGAAAATCGAAAATACCGTGGTCTTAATGCTATATTTTATTGAAAGTAAAATACGCATATATAGATAAAAGTTGAAGGCATATTATATTCATTTCCTATGAAAAATGACATTTTATTTTGACGTACGGCAATTTTCGCTTAATGTATTCGGATTTTTCATTGTTATCATTTAAAATTATTATAGTTTTGGCGCATTTTACCTAAAAAAAAATAAATAATTAAATAAGTAAATGTTTCGTTTTTGCCGTGGTATATAAAATCAAGTACATTCGTTAAAAAATAGAAAAAACTTAATATTGTATTCATTTAGTGTTTTTAGATCTATGAACAACTATATTTGTCACGAGATGGCTCAGCGTTCTGGCTGAAAATTGGAAGTACATCTGTCTGCTGTATTTGAAGGAAGTGTTACATGCTGAGACATGAGGCGGTTATTTACCTAAATAAATCAAGTCTTAGTATCCATTAACTGAATTGCTAGAGTTAACAAAACATTTGTTATTCAAAACAAAGTTGTTTGTCCTTGTCTTAAATTTTGGATCCGCGTTTGCGGAAGGATGATTATCCTTTGACCAATTCAATGTTGAACTTCGAACAGAACAGTTTAGGTGAGAAAGTCGCATTTAAGGCTCTTGTCATGTAACCAACCCCCTCTCAGCCTTTTCGCATTGGAAGTGAAGCGAAGAGAGTCTCTTCTCTCCACTTCGTCGAGGAGAGATTGTTTTGAATGCGGGGGGCAGTAGAACGCCGGTGTGACGACTAGTAGACGTCACGACAAGTAGTAAGGCTTTTCTCTCTGAGGCATTTGGAAGAAATTTCACAACTATTGATCCATACCAAGAAAGACAGAGTTCTAATTAACAAACGAAGGCCAAAATTTTAAAACAAAAAATCAACAATTTATTAAAAAAAAAATATTAAACATTAGACATTTTCGACATATTCACTTAATTTACGTGCAGATTCACAGTGCGCGCTCCAGGACCCATTCCGGCCCGAGAAAACAGGAGCCTCACAAAAACACAACCGCTCGGGTCGATGTTCTACGCCGCTCTCCCCGAAAAAAACAACTCCAAGCCTCTCCTCTCGGCTGGCAATTCCGGGGTCCGTCTTCTTGGAATGTCTGAATTTTTAGTCGGGGGGAACAAGTAATCGTTTTCTAATCCTCCACGTGTTCAAAATCGGAGGGAACCGGCAAAACTGCCCCGATAACAAGCAGCTGTGTTTCTCGTCCTCTGTGAGTTCTTTGGAAAAATAACCTCATCTTTCCAGTACGCTACACCGGGGAGCATTCGAGTAGGTTAACTTTTGGTCTAGTAGGATTTTCGTAGAAGTCCGAGTTGGAAGCTGACAAAGTTATAAGTATTTTTATGTTTGAATTTAAATGTCATGTTTGTAGTTTGTCCTGTCTAAGTAAAATAAAACTGTGTGTTGTTCATCAATTCATCAGTTCGTCCATTTGTTAATTCAGTGACACTACAGCTCCATACCCCGTGCCACAAGTGTCACAGCTTAAACTGCACCTGAAGTGTAATAGCTTTCATTCTACATTTCATAATCACTGATAAAAATATATAGCAATAGAAGTCTAAGGCGGGCCGCGAATTTAAGAAATTTCTTTTGTGAAAAGCTTTAAGGAAGCGAGCAACCCAAGTTTGAAGATACCATTTCATTATTCATTCATTAATTAAAGAATTCATTAATTTCTTGAATTCAAACCATAAGTTACAAGGTCTGTATGAAAATATTTTAGGGATTAAACAAAACTGCACTCTACTGGTTTTCCATTTAATTCCAAAACATAAAATTGTTCGAATATTCGAAAAAATATTTATTGCATTAAAAATTTCTGTGTTCTTGTACGCTTAAAATGACGTTTAAATCATGTTTCTATCTTATTTAGAACAGGGGAATTTTTTTTTTTTTTTTTTTTGCAACATTGTAATAGTAGCCAAGTGTTGTTTAAACCTGTAAGTGTGTTTTTCTGCATGATGGGTTTTTTCCCCATTTCTCGTCTTTAAATTGTTATAAGTCAAAAACCGTTAAAGATAAATGGTTGAAACTTAGAACATATCTTTTTCAACTATTTTACTTTAATTTTAATACAGAAAATTAAAAAAAATATTTACTTTTGAAAATATGATTTTTTAAAAATATGTTATATAATTTTTTTTAAATTTTTAATATAAATATTTTTAATTTTTTTTAAAATTAATATTTAAAAAATGCTGAATCAAAATTAAAACTTATATATTTCTGCTTAATTAAATGAAAAAGAATTGGAATTCGACAAATAATATTTTGAGTTATAACAATTTTAAATTACACCACTTTTTTTTTAATTTTTAAATTTTTTAAAAACATTTTGAGAAGTTTTTTGAGGTGATTTTGTTTACAAATTATATGGTTAACCATCACAAAAAAGTTCAAAATTTTAACTCAATAAATAAAATTTTTTTAAAAAATGTGTCCCGGACCCCCTTGACTCGAGATGTGCAGCTGAGATGTGCAGCTAAAAATTTCATGTAACTCAGTATACACAAGGTGGAGAAATCATAATCTTGAAACTTGTAAGTAAGGCTTCAAATAACTATCGTGTTGCGTAGATGCTTGTAACCGCATGTACGCAGAGCCACCAGCAAAGCATAATTGCATATTCGTCATCTGATTATGGCGTAGAAACTGAATACTACAGTTTACCTAGTGTGCTACCTTATATGATACTGGCTTTAAGCAACACGTTTCATGAAACTGATTTCACAAAACCAGTTTCTCGTCGAGCGATCTGACTATAAATACAAGGTGTGCCCATAAAGTAACCGGACAATTTTTTTATAAATAATAATAATTGCAAGATAAAAAGAACTTTTTATATACCATGTTTTTAAATTTTCTGTTGAATCATATAAACTTGACATTTCTATGTATAAATAAATACTTTTTAAAATTTTTTTTGATGAATTATCCCATCAACGTGAAAGAAAATGAAGTTAATTGGAAGTTAACTTGCATTTAACTTTTCATTCCCGTTCCGGCCGACAGATGGCTGCACCAGTCTACAAAACAAAATTAAGTGAAAATGAATTTATAGCTGCTTAAAGATGACTAAAAGTATTTTAAAAAATGCATTGCCATCGTGTTCTGAGCTATTCTAAAAGTTTCAAATGCCCAGCTAGTCGGGAAGTTAGTTAAAAATCGATTGCAAGATTTGTAAGGGACAAACACACAAACAAACAAAAAAGCAAGTTAATAAAAACATGGTAAAAATATTACTCACCTTCAAATAAATTTATCTCCTTCAAAATAATCGCCAAAGGAGTCTATATAATTGGTTCTTCAAGTCATCGAAAGTCATCACAGTTTATAAGCATTGGAACTAACAGTTTGCAAAATATGCGTAACATTTGATTTAACATTCGAGACGTTTTCAAATCTTTGTCTTTTCATGGCCATCTTAAACTTCGTAAAACGGAAAAATCAGCTGACGATAAGTCGGGAGAATATGGTGGGTGATTTATCACTGTAATTGAATGCTTCGCAAGATATTGTTGTACAGAAATTGTTGTATGGGGCCTAGCATTATCGTGTAAAACAAACCATTGCCCAGAGTCAAACAGTTCCTTCCTAACTCGCCTTATCCTGTTTCTTAATCGAAAAAGCACCTCCTTGTAAAAGTACTTATTAATTGTTTGATTTTCAGGAACAAATTCGTGGTGAATAAGTTCTTTGTAATCAAAAAATGCAAAATCCATGAAAGGACATAGATTTGGAAACGTCTCGGCTGTTAAATCAAATGTTACGCGTATTTTGCGAACGGTTAGTTCCAACGCCTATAAACAGTGTTTCGATGACTAGAAGAAACGTTGGAAAAATTGTATAGACTCCTTTGGCGATTATTTTGAATGAGATAAATTTATTTGAAGGTGAGTAATATTTTGATTATTTATAAAAAAAATTGTCCTGTTACTTTATGGGCGCACCTTGCATTTGTAGAACACTTCGACGAGGCCATTAAATGGAAAGTATATCTATGGATTCAAAAAAATGGAATTTACCACAGGCAGTTGTACTTCCGCTCCACGTTCCATCAGACCTGCAGACACGAACCCTGCTTCCAACAAGAACGTACGGGTCACGACATTGAAAAAAGCACTCTGATCCAACATTGCGATGGCAAGAGCCGTCTATTTGGCCGTTCCAGGGTTTCTGAAGTCTGGGGCATACTGGAAGGCAAACAAATTTGATCAAACGCAAAGCATGTAAGTAAAAAAATTAAAGAAATGAATGCAACATGTGAGATGTCATAGTAGTTCGTCAGGCGTATAGATAATCTGTCATGAAATAGTTAAGGTTACCTTCTCAATGTCTATGAAAACTTTCTTGCTCGTGAGTATTCCACAGACAAGTTTTACGGTTTCTCTGTACTAACCGTATTGGATTACCCCAGTGTTAACCAAAGGAGAAAGTGTGTTTACTATTGACATCTACTTAAATACTGATAATCCAATAAGAATTGTAGTTTCAGATAGCCTGAACTTTTCTGCAACGGGATTCATTTTATAAATTTCGGCCACCAAAGGAATTTATGAGAGCGTTTAAAACACACTGTACCACATTCTTTTCCCCGGATAATTTAAATTTTAAAATATTTGATTTTTTATATATATAAAATGAAAAATGCCCCAAGTTGACCAATATTTTCTATATTGCAGAATACAATTAAAAAAACGTTTGAATCCAAGTCGGCAATCCTTGGACACATTTTCACCATAGGTTAACATTAAGGCGAGCGAAATTGATGGTGAGTATCATTTCATATAGCACTTGCAAGCGCACCCAATGTCAAATGACTGTATTAGCCCATCATTTGAAGACCATATTTTCATATCATAGCTTCATATTACTAGTTCAGCCACGCAGTAAAATAGAATAAGTGAATTGGGGTTGATTTCTTTGGCACTTGCCATTACTGTAGATAATAAATAAAACAAAACAAAAGTGGGATCTAAGCGGAGCAAATATTAATTGTTGGATTTAAATAAATATTCCCACATTATTAACTTGCTTTCTTGTTTGTTTGTGCGTTTGTCCCTTACAAATCTTGCATTCGATTTTTAACTAACTTCCCGAATAGCTAGACATTTGAAACTTTTACAATAGCTCAGAACACGATGACAATGTATTTTTTTAATACTTTTAGCCATCTTTAAACAGAATTAAATTAATTTTCATTTATTTTCAGATAAATTTTTTTGTAGACTGGTGCAGCCATCTATCGACCAGGACGGGAACGAAAAGTTAAACGCAAGTTAACTTCAAATTAACTTCATTTTCTTTCAAGTTGATGGGATAATTCATCAAAAAAATTTAGAAAAGTATTTATTAATACATAGAATTGTCAAGTTTATATGATTCAACAGAAATTTTAAAAACATGGTATATAAAAAGTTATTTTTATCTTGTAATTATTATTTTCTTAAATGAAATTCAATCAGAACCCAGAGATTGGAGAAATTACTTAAGGCTGCTGTGTACTAACCTTATTGGATTCGCTAACCTCAATGTTAACCTATGGAGAAAATGTGTGCAAGGAATGTCGACTTGGATTAAAATTTTTTTTTTTAAATTGTACTCCATAATAGAGAAAGAAATTTGACACCTTGCAGTATTTTTCATTTTAAAAAAATTAAAATTATTTGGGGGAAAAAATCTAGTATAGTGTGTTTTAAAGAGTCATAAAATCCTTTGGTGGACGAAATTTATAATATGAATCATTTTGCAAGGTGCAGAAAGATTCGGGCTATCTGAAAATACCATTTTTATTAGATTATCAGCATTTATGTAGCTGTCAATTGTAGACACATTTTCTCCATAGGTTAAAATTAAAGTGAACGAATCCAATAGGGTTAGGACACAGAAGCCTTAAATTAGACCTTTGCAAGCATATTATCACAGTCCGTTTATTGTTAAAAATTTACTCTGTGTTAGATTTTAGCACCTATGCGATTTCAATTTAGTTTAAATTACCCAACCACCCTTCGAGTTGATATTTTAAAATTAATGAGTTCTGCATTTGCGATTTTTTTTGGTGACGAATGATAAAAGTCTTGTTGCTATCAAAAGTTAAGCAACAGAAATATTCAAAATTAAGCAGTTGCTTTTCCCGTGGAACTCACTACTGCTATCGTTAGTACTGGTAACTAAGAGGTAGAGATAAACATTTACAGTTATCAAGCTACCTTTATTTAGACCAGTGGTTCCTATCGGGGGCAGTACCGCCCCTGGTGGGCTCTGAGAAGAGCCAGGGGGCGTAACGTTTTAAACCGTCCTTTAAAACTATCTTTGTCATATGGGATTTTTCCCCTAAGGTCTGCGTGTATCACGTAAGTATGGATACTGCCCCTTGACTGCGCAGTTTTATTCAACCAAAACCTACATTTTAGCGCTAAGAACACACTCCGCTTTCTTAACAATGAAATTCCTCGTGCGGAGGAGAAAAGGTTGGTATATCATGCTACCAGTTTGGCTACTTTTCGCCTCCCCGAGATGCACATGCATAATCGCTTCTCTTTGTGTCACTTTGTTTTCGCAGTTTTTCTCGCCGCTTGGCGAGCGCTATTAGCCAAATTTGGTGGACTGCTGGACAGATGCAAAACTCATCAGCCAACTGCAGAACGGATATCTCTCCCTACCCGTTGGACAGGAAAGAGAGCAGAGAGGATGACGAAGGATGCTTGGAGGATGCCGAAGGATGCTTGGAGGATGCTGAAGATGAAACGAGTCAGTTGGACTTTGGAAGCAGTGCTGTTCGCATGGGGACTCAAGACTCATCCACCAGTCTTCATAGTCGCATAGAATGACAAACGTTCTGTATTTTTGAGGCCTTAAGCCATTTTCTTCACATTCTCTCAAAATAAATATATATGTTCCATGGTTCATAATTTGAGGGTCGTCATTCCTCGTTTATCGTTTATTGATGGCTTTTTTCTATTTCAGATGAAAGATAAGATATTTCGTTTAGAATGCGGTCTTGTTATTCTGTAACAGGGCGGGGGGCAATGCTGTTCCAAGACATAAAAGAGGGACGCTCAAACTCAGCTACCACTAGTTCTGGCTGCAAAAATTCAGATAACGATACTTTATCGTAGGTTATAGGCTATAGTACAAAAGTTTTTAAATTGCATTTCCTTCCAACTTTTGAGGGGAAAATGGGTTCAGTGTAGTCGAAAATCTGCTTACTAAAAACAGAAACAGACTACCAATAGATAATGGCGATGATTTTAAAATGCTGCTGACAAAAACAGTGCCGAACGTTAATTAAGTGATAACAGCTCACAAAGTTCATCCTTCCTATTAGGATAGGTTTTAAATTTTTCTGTAATTTTTATTTTAATATTATCTTTCAGAGCTTTCATTTTCTGTGTATAATGCGAAAGTTACTGTGGTTGGTTTTAATGCATAATTTTATAATTTCATGCTTTAAAGTGTCTTATTTACGACATCTTTCTATATAATACTAGCTGAAAACGCGTATTTCGCTACGGTGTACATTCAAATTAAATACAACGGTCAATGTATGCAATTAATGCCATATATATATATATATATATATATATATATATATATATATATATATATATATATATATATATATATATATATATATATATATATATAAATATATATTTATAATAAATATATATTTATAATAAATGCGATGATCAATGTATACAATTGATGTAAAAAAACAAAAAAATGTATTTATAAAAAAAATCGTAATAGAAATTTTCATAGATATAATAATGTAGAAGAAAATATACAAATTAAATGTAATACGAAATATTAAAGAATATAGTACAGTTAATATAGTACAGTTTGAGGAACATAATATCTTTTACTGTATTTTAATATTTTTTTGGATAATGTCCAATCGTCTGCCGCATTAGCAAGAAAAAATATTTTTTGTGTCTATTTAGTTGTTATGCACGTGATGATAAATTTATTTATTGTACCAGAAAAAGATATAACGTGGTCAGCATTTAATACATTAAATTCTAAAAATTAATCTTTAAAAATTCACCAAAAATCAGAAAAGGGAGGTAAAGATTCGAAAAAGATTTCATTTTAAAGGAATTTTTTTGATCTTTCCCGTGATATACATTTTATAACCCTCAAATTATTATTTTAAATGCAAACTTAAATAAAGTTTTTAAAAAGCTTAAAAATTTAATTTTAAAAAAAATCTAAGAAGAATTTTTGAAAAATCTCTCTTAGTGCACCCCTACACCATAAGAAGAATTGCCATCCAAAATTCCAGCCCTTTAGGTCCAGCGGTTTGGTCTGTGCGTTGTATGTCAGTGAGTCAGTCAGTCAGTTACGGAACTGTTACTTATATATATAGATTGAAGGACATGGATAGAAATATCTATATATTCTACAAAATTCTACAAATTTTTTTGAATTGAATTTTTAAGCTGTTTTTGTAACTTTCTTTTAAGTTTGCATTTAAAATGCAAGTTCCGTAAAATGTCAGTTCCGTAATTGACTGACTGACAGATAACGCACAGACCAAACCGCTAGACCTAAAGTACTGAAATTTTGCATGGCGATTCTTCTTATAGTGTAGGGGTGCACTAAGAAAGATTTTTGAAAAATTCTTCTTAGATTTTTAAAAATTAAGTTTTAAGCTGTTTTTGTGACATTCTTTAAAGTTTGCTTTAAAATAATAATCTGAGGGTTATAAAATTTATATCACAAGAAAGATCATAAAATTTCCTTTCAAATGAAATATCTTTCGAATCTTTACCTCCCTTTTCTGATTTTTGGTTAATTTTTAAAGATTCATTTTTATAATTTAATTGAATAAATGCTGATCACGTGGTTTCTTTTCTTTTTGTGATACTTTAAATTAATTTTGCGTCACGAGTATAACAACGAAATAAATTGACAAAAAAAATATTTAAATACGGTAAAAGATAAAATTTAACCACTAAACTCATTGAGATGGAAGTTTTTTAAGAATTTAATTCAAATGAGTATGTTTTATGGATATTAAACATACAAATTAATTGCATATATTGACCATTGTATTTAATTTGAACATTTTATTCTACATTATTTGGCCTATAATTTTGTCTATTTTTTTTGTCATTAATTGCATACATTGACCGTTGTATTTAATTTGAATGTACTCCGTAGCGAAGCGCGAGTATTCATGAAGTATTACAATAAAAAAGATTTGCTCATATAAAGGTCCATGCTCCCCTTAAGAAGAAAAATTTGCAAGGGGGGGGGGCGTTGAGTAATTTTTTTTTTTTTTGAAAAGGTGGTGGTAGTCCAAATAAGATTGGGAACCTTTGATTTAAACGTGAACCATAAGCGATCGTATTTTAAAGGCTGTAAAATGCTATGCTCCACTTTAAAACTTTTAAGCGGGAATAGGGATACATGAGCGGCACATGATCTGCCCACGAAATATATATATATATATATATATATATATATTTATAAACATTTTATTGTTATAATATTAATACACTTTCATTTGCTATATCTTCATTCAATTATTATGATAAAATTCGAAAAAAAAAATCTTTATTGAAAATAGTGTTATCGAAAACAGTTATATCTACGAATTAACTGCAGGTGATGGGATATGGTCCCTCGTTTTATCCATTAATTTGCTAAGCACTTTTATTAGCTCGAAAGATTTCGTTTGAAAAAAGAGCACATAAAAAAAATGTGCCTGCCATGCCTCTTTTTTGTTTGATCACATGCCCGGCAAATTACGGAGCCATATTTCATTCCATTGTCGGGAGCGTTTTAGTACATTATATCATCGCCGCTTGACCCAGAAAGCCATCGAACTTGATCACGAAAGCTATTCAGACGTCTCTGACTTTGTTGGAACACGCAAATGTTGTTTAGTAGACAGGGAAGTTATCGTGTTTACCTGCAACCTATGATTCGGTTTACGCGGCCGAAGATATGTAGCTTTACACCTGAAGGATGTAAAACGGCTATTAACATCGATCTTATTTTTATGAAAATGGAAACACTAAAAGCTTACTTTTTTCTCCTATGTACTGGAATACAATGAGTGATTTCGCTGTTATGATATTTGTTTTCGATATCGGATAACCAATTGCATAAGATAACTAAAAGTGCCAAACGGAACATTTTAAATTTGTTCCGTGTCTAATTCTAAATTCTCTTTACTTACGAATTTTGTTTGTAGAAAAAATTCACAAAATTTCATATGTAATATTATTTATTTAATATATTCCTTCAATTATAAAATATTCAATTAATTGTTATAATATTAATAATCTCCATTTTATTGTTATATGTATACATACACATTTAATTGTTATAATATTAATACACTTTCAATTGTTATATCTTCATTCAGTTATTTTAATAATAATCCCCATTAATTTTATATTCATTTAATTGTTTTAATAGTGATGCTTCTCCATTTAATTTCTATAATAGTGATACTTCTCCATTTAATTGTTATACTCGTATATTCATTTAATTGTTATAATTGTGATACTTCTTAATTTAATTGTTATACTCGTATATTCATTTAATTGTTATAATTGTGATACTTCTCCATTTAATTGTTATACTCGTATATTCATTTAATTGTTATAATAGTGATACTTCTCCATCTAATTATTATACTCGTATATTCATTTAATAGTTATAATGGTCATACTTCTTCATTTAATTGTTAAACTCATATATTCATTTAATTGTTATAATATTTATACGTCTCCATTAAACTGTTATATATTCATTTCATTGCTATGTAATTACACCTGTATTATTTATATGTTATCTAATCGTCGTCATTTTATTTGGTTGTTTGAAAATTTGGTTATCATTTAAGTAGAGGAAAAAACTTAATGACGGGAAACTGAAAAGTTTTTTCAAAAATCTAGTACATTATTGATTTAAAATTATATGAGACGACGACATACTGTCTAAGGCAGGCCTGCCCAACATACTGCACGCGGGTCACATGTTGCCTCCTAGCACTCACCCTGTGGCCCACGAAACCATTTGTAAAGATGCACAATATCAAAAATTTATAAAATAAGGAATAGTATTTTTATATTTCTAATATTACGAAAGGAATATATAAGCAATGAATATTAATATTTCTTTATTTTTAAAATAATCATTAATTTATTTGTTAGAAAAGTATTTTTCGCTTTATTACGTATCCTATTGAAGCCTTCATCAGCTCTCTATAGATAAGTAATTTGGCTCTCATAACACTTTTAGTTGTGCAGGCTTTGTCTAACTCCAAACTACGGGTAGTATTATTTTTAAGGTATGTTAAGGCGACAATAGACTATGAAAAACTTTTTTTTTATTTATTAACCAATTGCTAAGAAATTTTGTATACTTATACAGTGTTGTTTAGAGATGGAAATTCTAAATTAAAAAAAAATCTGAATGTAATTAGTTAAGATATTAATTAAAATCAGTTTGTTAATTACTGTATTTAAAATTGCTCCATGCGCATTAATTTTGGTCTCAGATATCTAATTTTCTCTCCTAAGCTAGCATTATAGTTATAATAAAAGTTAGTAGCAATATTTCATTTACAGTCATATTTATATAAACTAGAAAAAAAATCAATAAAAATAGGTCATTTTATGCAAAATGTTATCAAAAAAAAAATTTTTTATCGTAAAAATTTTAAATTGTTTTAAAATAGTATAATGAATTGATTACTAAGTTTTATTCTAACATATATAAATAATTATTTTATGAAATTTTATGAAAATTCAAGAAAAATTATGACGCATGGAACATTTTGAACTTACCGAAACGACATAAATTTTTTTTTGAGAAAATGGCATTTAAAGTTTTAATTTGACTAACATTTCCATTGTTTACGTATGGAAAAAAATACTTATAACTCGGTTAATAATGATCGGATCAACATACATTTTTTTTTAAAATTTAAAGCTGATGAGTTGCAGAATCATTTTCTGAAAGAAAAAAAATCGTTTTGGGGACATATTTTTGTCAATCTGAAGGTCCATTGTGGCCTTAAATAATTATATACTTACTTAGCATGTAAAGGTACATACTAGTCTAGAGAATATCTTGATGATGTCATTGAGACTACACTGGATTGATCTTCCTACGGAATTTTCAACGAACTATTGCCATTCAAGATAAACATAATACATAGAGGCTGAAGTAAAACATTAATGAAGGTGCTTATGCAAATTAATCAATTTACCTGTTCACATAGAATCTGTTAACGTTGAAGATTCCGTTGGTGCTGATTGGTTAAATGGGTCGATGATTGGTATATGATTGGTTAACAAATTTTACGCTGACGCTGACGGATTCTAGTACGTGAACGTGAACAGGACCTAACGGCCTGTTCACGCTGAATCCGGAGCGTTACGCAGCGTCAGCGTTAAAGATTCAAGCCAATTGGAGAGCTCAATTCGTTGATCACGTGATATGTCGAACCAATCAGAGTTCATGTCAACAATCTTGGAGCCAACGTGATAACGTAACGCAACGCTCCAAATGCAATGTGAACAGGCCTTAAGAACGTATTTCTAAAGGGAAAAATATGCAATGCTATATATATAAAACAGAAAATACTTTTGAAAAGAAGTAAAAATCTCACTTACGTCTGCGTCCTGATATTCTCCAAACCACTGTAACGAAAGACAAAATTTTTCAAAAGCATGAAATACTATATTTACAAAAAAATATATAGTTATTCATAAATAGAAAAAAAGCGAATTATGCAGGATGCTAGCACATAATTTCATTCCATTTTAATATTTATAAATGTTGGTTTTAAAGTTCGTAAGGTTTATAAATATCGGTTGGGTCGACCATTACTCATAGGTGACGAAGAATTTAATCTAGTTTCAATGTTCTGTCGTGAAAGAGAATTAATATTTGGATAGTTCTACAAAATATTTCAGTATGTGCATGTTATTCGAAATTTAAAATTATAATTGATCATTTCTCGTTATTTTGCGAATTAACTTATATGTGGTCAACAAACAAATCTTTCGGTGAGGAGACTTATGGTCGGATTATTCTATCAATTTCCTTCCTTTTTTTCTATTCTTAGAAAGCCATAAATGTGCATTGAAAAGTTTGCGCCGTTTTCTGAAAATAAAATAATTATGTCTTTTAAAGATTTTTTTTTCCGCTGAAAGATGGCATCAACGTAATTTAAAATAAAACTCTAATTTTACGTCTAATTTTAATGAGGAATAACCCAGTTAAATATATGTAATAATTACATGATAAAAAGAACTTTTTATATACCATGTTTTTAAATTTTCTGTTGAATCATATAAACTTGACAATTCTATGTATTAATAAATATTTTTTTTAAATTTTTTCGCTGAATTATCCCATCAACTAGAAAGAAAACGAAGTTAATTGGAAGTTAACTTGCGTTTAGCTTTTCGTTCCCGTCCCGACTGATAGATGGCTGCACCAATCTACAAAACAAAATTAACTGAAAATGATTTCAATCCTGCTTAAAGATGGCTAAAAGTATTAAAATAATGCATTGTCATCGTGTTCTGAGCTATTCTAAAAGTTTCAAATGTCTAGCTAGTCGGGAAGTTGGTTAAAAATCGATTGCAAGATTTTTACTGGACAAACACACACACAAACAAGAAAGCGAGTTAATAAAAACATGGTAAAAATGCTAATTACTGGGTAATCTGTAAACCAATATTAAAGAAACATTTACATTATTTCATTTTATAAAGTGTTTACCATATCATTGGACCCGAGGTAACCTATCGGCAGCGCGTCTGCTTTCGGTACTGTAGTCTGCTCGTATTGAATTCGGACAATCGCCGTTAAATACCTTTGTCTTGGCCGGATATGAGCCCGTTAAATCCTTATACCGGAAAGTCCTCCTATGGGGTCAGTGGTTGGGGAAGGTACGATCCCCCCCAGGTGTCGCCCCTGGGGGTGCTTGGTCAAAACTGGGCTGGCACCTAGCCAAATCGGACACCGAACCTTGAGGTTGTAACAACCTAGTAGCGACTGAGGCGTTCTCAACGATATCGGGGCAGAAAGTAAACAATGCCCGAGTGGTTTCTAAAGATTGAAATAACAAGCCACAATTTAACTGAAACTTAGCAATTTTATACAGAACAAAGCAGATTTGAACGTTGAATTTAACAGTTTACAGCTGAAAGAGACGTTGGGCACAAAAGATTCTTACTGGGGCTTCACCTATCAACTAGTTTAGTCTCTAAGGAAGCAAAACTTCGTGTGGCCGCTTTAGTCCAGATTTTAATGGGACTCTCCCGAGACAAAGAGAGTGTCGAATTCATTGAAAATTTCTTAGTTGCGACGCCGGGGGTCTTCTCAGAAGAACACCTGTTTTCGAGACAGGAGCATGAGGTTAGCTGTCGAAGAGGGTCGCGTCGTGGGAGCGATCCGATGGGCCGTTATATTGAAACTTATTGCTTCTATAGTGCCAAAATCTGTGAATAAAGGCCACCAAGGGATAGCTTTATAATCACACAAGGGTGGCCGATGATTTTTAGCATACAGATTTCCCCAAAATTTTCGGGAAAGACGAGACGCGCGGGCTTAAAACGCCAGACCAAAGAATGTTAAAATTCGATGGGGAACATACTGATCGTTTTTTAAGCCCGATAGATGTTTTCTTGAATTCCTCTGTTGCTATGGATTGTCCCACAAGGTTCTACGGGCCGCTGCATTGTGCCATTATAAACCGGAGCCGGAGTACTCAGCCCGAAGTCTACATGACCTGGTCTGGAACTTCCGATCAGGGGGAATTAGGAACTACACCACCATATCCTTACAGATATGGTTACATTTGTCAATAATTTGACCCTTTTTCTTTTCAATTGCAAACTCGTATTTCGTTTACTCGAACCACAGCAAATCAAAACTAGGCGAAGAAGTTATTTGGGGTTTTCTCAAAACGCAAAAGCTTCTTCAAATATGACGTGAAACTCAGAGTAGTCGTAAGAAATATAAAACAAAAGCAAGCTAATATCTTAGAATGCAACCCTCTCTTTTCATCTTCTCCACGCTTAGCTGCTCCCGCCTGAAGAACTCTTTCAGCACTACCAGCACCCTTTGTTGTGACATCAACAATGCGGATACGAAATTTCATTGAGAAATATATAGCATTGTGGTAATTATTGTCATCAAAAAGATGCATCCTTAGTAATCATTCATAATCAAAACACGCTATACAGAAATTTAGTCATTTAGATATTCAGATCTTCATATGATGTTCTAGTAAAATATACTTGACTTTTCTCTATTTTTTCACATATTTTACCACTTTTATGCTTAAGCAGTTTACATGCAACGTTATCTGCACCATGAACCGCAGTACAATAAGTCGGTTTTCAGTCGGAAATGACGTACAATTACTACAACTATTCCAGTGGAATTAATTATTCCATTATTTATTTAATAAAAAGAAAGACTTCATAATTGCATTTGTGATACATAATTCATTAGATTTAGTACTTACCAAGTACATTTCTGTGATTTGTGTTTGGTCTATTACGTATTAAATGCACAATCCTAACGTCATTTCCAACTGAAAACTGACCTATTTGTGTTGTGTGAATTGTATCGTGGTGCTTAACGTAAATAACAATTTCCCTACATTCTATCGTAAATTTAGAGGATCCAGCCAAGATTTTGGTCAGTAGGAGGTCTTGAACTTTGTATATACCAAAATTACCGCAAAAATCAAAAATTTTAATTCTTTGCTATAAATATATGCAAACAGTCTGGAATTTTTGGGAGGACTCGTTGCACCACTGGTATATTAAATTACATTTTTCTGAAATTCTGATTTAATTTAGTAAAATTTATTGTACCGTACGGTAATATCTCTGTGAATAAAGTTGCAAATAAAATGCTTCAGCATTAATTTACTAGAACAATAGTTTGAACATAGCAAATAATTTAGTAAAATTGAATACTGTAAGGTTTTGTTCTGCAGGGTAAACACTTTGTAAAAAATGTCGATGCAAATTGTTCAATTGATATGACACCTGCGCGGAGTGTAGTTCTTAGACAAGCACACATAAATTACGATTTCAAGTATTTACTCTCCGATATGCTGGTTTAATGTCTTCACTTTGTGTCAGTGTTGCATGAAACTGTATGACCATAAATTTATCACAGTGGAAGAACGGTTTTCATGTAGAGTTGAATATTTTAGCACTGCAATGTTGATTCTACCCGAAATTCGACTTTTTAAGTAAATCAGTCTATGATATAAAGTTTATTAAATCTAAACCTACGAAGTTAAGTTACTCGCATAAGAATAGAACAAGTTCAAACACGAACACAATTCACAATTTTTTCGGAGTACCGACTTATTTATAGTCAAATTAATTGTGCCCTTGGTTTTTATCTATATAGATATTTTTGCATGTAAACTGCATCAGCATAAGTTAAAATCGGTATATAATAGTTTTGTGTTCAGATTACAGTAAAATCTCATTTATCCGGCCTTCGTTGATCCGGATCACATTTGTAGATATTATTTTTATTTAATGTTCACATTAGGTAATAATTTTTAACTATGATAGCAAGAAAGTAACTACAAGTACGCCAAATATTCTCTTTTTAGTTTGATTCAATGTACAGTTCCTGCACAGATTGAACAATAAATTATGGTAATAAAGTGCATTTTGTTGAGTTTAAGAAATGTTTACTAGACTTACTAATTCTTTGTCAAGAAATGATGTGAAAAGCTATTTTTATATTTTTTAAATGTCTTGTAAACAACACTAAGTAATTTTGTTGCAAAGCATAGTTTTTTTTTATCTTAATAAACGATAAGTCTGCTTAGTGAAGGATTTTGTTTTGCTTATTACCCATATTACCCGGATTTCCTATGGTCCCAGTTAGTCCGGATAAACGAGGTTTTACTGTATAGTGTAGTTTAAACTTAAAATGCTTAGGTCTGAAAGATCAACACTTATTTAAAAGTATAGTTACATTAAATTCTCTGAATTATTTCCGGAATATGGGTTCAGTATAACATACACGTAAATCTAGATTTGTGTTAGATTTGATCGGAAAATGGTTTTGATACAGCATCAATGTTACATAAAACTGAAGCAGTATACATGCATCACAGTGCAACATTATTTTCATTTAGAAAGTGTTGTGGGATCTAATAGTAGTGCATTGCTTAATTCTGCGAGAAATAGACAATTTGAAAAAAATCAATTTATAAAGCGCTGTTCAATAAATCCACCACGAACGAAGCTAATTTCCTGCATAGGAATAGTTTTTTTTCCA
>OU015502.1:22893697-23046197 GCA_907164885.2 Dolomedes plantarius | reverse complement strand
TTGGACCACTATTCAAATAAGTCCTTTATATATTACATATATTTTATATATTGTTATTATTTAATTTTTTTATTAAATTTTTTCTACCTTTATTAAGTAAGAAATTGAAAATATCTTCATATACCTAACAAAATACAAGATATTCTTTCCTAAAAATCCTCCCATAAATGAAAATGTGCATCTTATCGAGCAAAAAATACGGTAACTTAAAATCATCCATAACTGGACATTAAAATGTTAAAAAGCACTAAGCCATTGATATATTTAAGCCAGAACTGTGGATTTGTACATCACTATACACGGGTAACATAAAGCATAAATATATTTTATTATTGTAACACGACTTACAGGTACATTAGCCAGGGGAGATATCTCCAGGAAGAGTATTTACTCAAAATTGCCCACAACATCACAATGTTAGAGTATTTGAGTATTAAGCCATCGGTATATTTATTATAACATAAAGCATAAATCTTTGATTATAACAACACGACTTCCAGGAAGGTTGGGTAAGACACAAACAGGAACACACACCTTCTTAAAATCCTCAATATGAAAAATAAAACAAAAAACACGTGGCTATAGGTTACGATTTAATAAGTGAACTATAAATTAGAAATCTGTGGCATTATGGCAGATGTTGATATGTCCGAAAAATTCAATTTTACGTTTTAAGTTGACATGTCACACTTAAAATTGGCTTTTTAATGTGGCAAAAGCTGATAGTGGAATTATGAAATAATACTAAGCTATTCGTACTGGAAAATGCTGTTATGTATAAAAGAGTTAATACTTGGTCCCTAATTGAATATTTTAGCCCCTAATATAAAATTTTCATTGCAGACCAGCCATATGCTTGAAGTTGAATATGAGTATTAACTAAAGAATATTTGAATAATTGAACTATTTTATGTTTCACAACAAAAGTTACATTTAGTAATTTGCCGAAAACATGAAAAATGACATACCTATAATTGCCATAATGCCATAGAAATGTTAATAAGTTTGGAACTTGTGTAGTATACCTTGGATTTTCAGAAGTTGAGTTTTCATATCATAACACTTTATGCACACAAATCATGATCTAGGCAACAGCAAAAATTATTACTCACCGCACAGTACCAAAACACTCAAAATCAGGCCAGTCCTAATCATCTCTTCGCCAGAAGCACAAGTGAAAGTATGAACTCACCTCATGATTCTTTAATAATGTCAAAGTAAACAAATAACCAAATAAAAAAAATGGCGGTCGGACACATGTCGGAAATTCCCATTTTTTTCGCTCTTTGAGCTTGAACGTTTATTGTCCGCCGCAGTCAGACTTACAAAAGGGGGAATCTTTTTTCCCTATACAGATTTGCTGATTCATATGGGTGAACTGTACCCGACAAAGCAGTCACTTTGTGCAACATTACAACTTTTTCCCCGCAATTGGGATAAACTACTTGTATTAATTCTGTTGAAAGACTGGTACGTTTGTTAAGAGTGAATGACATTAAGATGTAAAGTTCAGGGTTATTAAAAATCACGTAATAAATACTAATATTTTTCAGTTTTATTTTTTAAAATGGTCTTCTAATACAGCCTCGAATATTGTCATAAAATGAAATATCCTTTTTTTTTCAATGGCTGAGAGCAGAGCGATACACTTTTCCCGGGAGAAGCCAGAAGTGTGTAGAAAATACTGATATTTTTCAGTTTTATTTTAAAAATGGTCTTCTAATACAGCCTCGAATATTGTCATAAAATGAAATATCCTTTTTTTTCAATGGCTGAGAGCAGAGCGATACACTTTTCCCGGGAGAAGCCAGAAGTGTGTAGAAAATACTGATATTTTTCAGTTTTAGTTTAAAAATGGTCTTCTAATACAGCCTCGAATATTGTCATAAAATGAAATATCCTTTTTTTTTCAATGGCTGGGAGCAGAGAGATACACTTTTCCCGGGAGAAGCCAGAAGTGTGTAGAAAATACTGATATTTTTCAGTTTTATTTTAAAAATGGTCTTCTAATACAGCCTCGAATATTGTCATAAAATGAAATATCCTTTTTTTTTCAATGGATGGGAGCAGAGCGATACACTTTTCCCTGGAGAAGCCAGAAGTGTGTAGAAAATACTGATATTTTTCAGTTTTATTTTAAAAATGGTCTTCTAATACAGCCTCGAATATTGTCATAAAATGAAATATCCTTTTTTTTTCAATGGCTGGGAGCTGAGCAATGCGTTCCTCCATAACGGTCCTCCGGAAAGCAAAATTTCAGTCGCTAAAATCGTCCGTCGTCGCGAGTTATAATTTTGGCAGTGCGCCAAACCCAGTCTATATCGCTTGGGCAAGCAGTAAACAGATGAACAGAAAAATACCAAATGCGTCAAATTATATATATATAGAGGCTGTTCACACATTTTTCAGACGATGCATATTGTATTCCCAAAACTAAATTACATAAAATTCTTGTGTTTTAAATGTTCTATTTGACATCAATTATTCTGAACTATCTTTCGACACCGCAATTTCCAGGATAATAATGCCTTTTGAAGTGTCAGAAGAGGTATTCTATCCCATTCCTCCTGAACAGCTTTCCAGAGTCCTGTAAGGGTTTTGGGACGACGTTTGGATAATGCAGATTTTAAAAGTCCGAAAGCACAAAAATCCATAGGTGATACATCGGGAGATTTAGTAGGGATATCAGTGAAGGGTATGGCCTTTATACCAGTTTTTTGTTCAATTTCTTTTAGGAAATTTACAGTGGATTTTGATGTATGACTGCTAGCTTTGTCCTGATGGAGTCTCACAGATTGATGGAACTGTGGGTAAAGCGATGTTATTTCATTCAGATAAATTGGCGCTAAAATATGTTCTTGATAGTATTTGGAGTTAATCTTGACATTTTTTTCCACTCTCTTTATTTTTAACTTGCCATTATAAAAAAAACCAGCAGCAATCATGAACCCCTTAGAAAACCTTTCTTTCGATTATTTGAACCATGTATTTAAATTTTTTCTCCCCTTTTATGATAATAAATGGCTCTTTTTTTATTGCAATCATTTAAATACACCCATGATTCATCTATTGTGGCAATTGTTTTCCATTTTTCTTTGGATAAGTGTTTCTCATATAGAATTCTGCAGCGTGTCCTGCGTTCAGCGATATGATTTTGAAGAAGACGATGCACATTGCGTTTTCTCGCTTTCTTAAGATTTAAATCAACGTTTATCATTTTGTTTACAGTGGAAACCGAGCATTTTAATGATTTTGCAACTGTCCTTTGACTAGGGGGATTTTCTTTTAACATTAAACAACATATCTTTGCAATAGTGGAAGATGTCCGTTTTTTCCTTGGATACTTGTTTGGAATTTTTGTCCCACTTGAGGCTCCAAGTTGAAGTTCTTTTCCTTTCTTGTTGACGATATTTCCTATCGACGCTCTAGATATCACAAAACCATGACTCTCACATCGTTTTTGGATAACGGAGTATGCATATTTCTCTTCGGAAAGAGAATAAATGTAGCCGTCGAACCACTCCTTTGTTAAAAACGCCATTTTGAATAAAAACAAAACGTTCAAGCCGCAGACGATAATTTTGACTTTTAAAAACATAGTACAATTGCAATTATTTCTTTTGCAGCAAATGATTTTTTATTACCGCTTACCAAATTTGTCTAAAAAATGTGCGAACAGCCTCTGTATATATATATGTGTGTGTGTGTGTATATATGTATATATATATATGTATATATATATATATATATATATATATGTATATATATATATATATATATATATGTATATATATATATATATATATATATGTGTGTGTGTGTGTGTGTCTATATTTATATATATATGTGTATATACACTGCTGGCCACCCAAATTGCAACACCAAGACAAGAGGTATCAGAACAAAATTTATTTTGTAGATAACATATTGACCAAGTGTCAAATGATTAAATTTATAGACTTCTGTGAAGTGTGGTTCCTGCTAAAATCAGTAGCCAGAGTAGCCGCCATTGTTGGAGATCACCGCTGCCACACGCCTCGGCATTGATTCAAAGAGACTTTGGATGAGTTCTTGGGGTACAACATACCAAGCAGCTTCCACACGTTGCCAAAGTTGATCTGCTGTGGCAGCTGGGGATGGAATCTGGGTCAATCGTAGAGCAACCATGGACCACATGTTTTCTATCGGCGAAAGATCCGGAGAGCGAGGCGGCCAGGGAAGCAATTCAATCTGGCGATTGATGAAGAACCGTTGGACAATGCGTGCCACGTGTGGTCGCGCAATATCCTGTTGAAATATGGCTGTGGGCAAGCCCTGAAGGTAAGGAAGGACAACTGGCTCCAACACCTCGAAGATGTAGCTCTGGCTGTTTAAAGTACCGGCAATGCGTACTAGAGGTGTGCGAGAGTGATTTCCAATACCGCCCCATACCATAATACCCGGTGCAGGACCAGTGTGGCGGTGCATAACGCAGCTGTTCAGCATTCTCTCTTCACGGTGTCTCCAGACTCGAATGCGACCATCGTGGTGTTGCAGACAGAAGCGTGACTCGTCAGTAAAAACAATTTCATTCCATTCTGCTGTCCACATCCTTCTGTCATCGCACCATTGGCGGCGAAGACGTCTGTGGTTCTGCATAGGGTAGACAAAGCAATGGACGTCTTGCGGACAGACCACTCTGCTGCAAACGGCGTCGAATGGTACGCGCAGACACTGGATGATGCGTTACAGACTGCATGTGCTGTGCTATGGTTCGTGATGTGACTGAGCGATCCGTCACTGCCATGCGCACAATTTGCCTGTCATCACGTGAAGTGGTGCGCTGAGGTGGATGCGATCGAACACGCCGGTCCGTCGTACCCTCCTGCATCCAACGATCACATATCCGCATTACAGTTGTTTGGTTTCGTCCGACACGACTACCGATTTCCCTGAAAGATAATCCACAATCTCGGTAGGCCACTATCCTTCCTCTGTCGAACTCGGATACTTGATCAAAAGATGATCGCTGATTTCGACGAGGCATAATTGATCGTTTTTTGAAAAAAAACCACAAGAAAAACACAATTGCGAAACTTGAAATCGTCAAAATCTCCAAGCCTTAAATAGCGCTTTGAAGTGGCGCCACAGGTGCGCGTGATGTGCGTCTGCGCTGAAATTCTAATCATTTGCATATCTCACCTCCGCTAATGTATGTTGTAAATTTCATGTTATTTGCATGTTTCCTTCAGGGTGTTGCATTTACAGTGGCCAGCAGTGTATATATATATATATATATATATATATATATATATATATATATATATATATATATATATATATATATATATATATATGAGTATATATACATGTATATATATATGTATATATATATATGCGTAGATATACATGTATATATATATATATATATATATATATATATATATATATATATATATATATATATATATATATATATATATATATATATATATATATATATATATATATATATGAGTATATATACATGTATATATATATGTATATATATATATATGCGTAGATATAGATGTATATATATATATATATATATATATATATATATATATATATATATATATATATATATATACATATATATATATATATATATATATATATATATATATATATATATATATATATATATATATATATACATATATATATATATATATATATGTACATATATATGTATATATATATATATATATATATATATATATATATATATATATATATATATATAGCATATGCATACATATATACATACTAAAGAGTTAAGCAACGATAAGTAATCCTACGTAAATAATCCTCGGTAGTTTTGTTGTTAGAGACTACCTGATTTTTTTCACAGTTAGTATTTTCCATAATTAAAATCTATGTCGATATTACTAGCAAACATTTCTGGTATTGTTCAGCTCTCCAAGATGCCATTGCTTCTTAATTTTTTTCAAGGCCTTCTCCACCGCTGGAAATACCTCTTTTTTATACTGGACTGCAAGGTTCCTCATGTTCGAGAGAGGTAATGGAGGACGTAATTAAAAAATAATTAAAATCTGCTCAAAATGTACCTCAAAAGCTTGATATTTAAGTGATCAAAACACTTCTAAGAGACCACAGAAATGTATTATTATTTTTTTTCAATTTAGAAGTACAGTGCGAATTATGTATAAAACAGACCTTTCAAATATATCTGTTACACACTACTCATCCAATTCGAAACGTCTGTGGTAAATATTCTGTATGTGAAGGATGTTTATTTATACATAAACTTCACGTCATTGTGTCTAAAGTCTGAGTTATGGTCATCTATATATCTAAGTTGCTAAGTCGATTCTTTGGGCAGTCCGTGAGAGGAAACTTCTGCATCAATTTACTTCATTTCGGTCTTAAACGAAAGATTTTAATCTATAGATGTGTCAAATCTGATGTTTGTAGCCGAAATTTCTATTAATTAGCGATAATTTACAATTTAAAAAATTGCTTTCTGCGCATGCTCAGTGACATATTTAAATCTGTCCACGAAAGTATTTCATCTGTTGGAAGAATACAAACTTATGGTCGTGGGATACTTTTTGCCATGTTTTTATGAACTCGCCTTCTTGTTTGTTTGTTTGTGTGTGTGTGTGTGTGTTTGTCCAGTACAAATCTTTCACTCAATTTTTAACTAACTTCCCGACTAGCTAGACATTTGAAACTTTTAGAATAGCTCAGAACACGATGACAATGAATTTTTAATGCTTTTAGCCATCCTTAAGCAGCATTGAAGGAATTTTCAGTCAATTTTGTTTTGTAGACTGTTGCAGCTATCTATCGACGGGGACGGGAACAAAAAATTAAACTCAAGTTAACTTCCAATTCTCGAGCTAAACGATTCATTACGCATTTGAGCATTTTCTTTCAAGTTGATGGGATAATTTATCAAAAAAATTTTAAAAAAGTATTTATTAATACATAGAACTGTCAAGTTTATATGATTCAACAGACAATTTAAAACATGGTGTATAAAAAGTTCTTTTTATCTTGTAATTATTAAAATTGACCTATCTTTGTCTAAGATGTACCCACAACATTTCAATTTCTCTTATTAAGGGCACCCAGGATACAAAATTCTTCAAATTTTCGAAACAATTTTTATTGCATTAAAAACTTTTGTGTTCTTTACCGCTTAAAATAACGTTTAATACGTGTTTCTATCCTAATTAGAACAGGAGAAATTAATTTTCTTTTTGCAACATTCTAAAAGTAGCCAATCTGTGTTTAAACCTGTAAATGCGATTTCTGCAAGATGGGTTTTTCCACCATTTTTCGTGTTTAAATTGTTATAAGTCAAGAACCGTTAAAGATAAATAGTTCAAACTTCGAACATGTCTTTTTCGATAATTTTACTGTTTACATTTTCATTATTTTTGATTCAGCAAATTAAAAAAAAATTTTGTTTTGAAAACATGAATTTTAAAAAATAAGTTACAACCTTTTTTTTGAAATTTGTACTCTAAATATTTTTAATTTTTTTAAATTAATATTTTTAAAAATGCTGAACTAAAATTAAAACATGTATTTCTGTTTAATTAAATGGAAAAATTTCGAAATTCGGCAAATAATATTTCGAGTTATAACGATTTTAAATTACTCCCCTTTTTTTTTAAATTTTGAATTAAAAAATTTTTTTAAACTTTAGGAAAAATTTTATATGATTTTGTTTACAAATTATATGGTTAACCATCACAAAAAAATTTTAAATTTTAATTCAGTAAATAAAAAAATTTTTTTAATGTGTCCTGGACCCCCTAACGCTAAAGCCCCTATTACATATCGCAAATGTGGTCTTAAAAAGGCTTAAGGCTGCTGTCTACTATCCGTCTTGGGTTCGCTCAAATTTTATATGATTTTGTTTACAAATTATATGGTTAACCATCACAAAAAAATTTTAAATTTTAATTCAGTAAATAAAAAAATTTTTTTAATGTGTCCTGGACCCCCTAACGCTAAAGCCCCTATTACATATCGCAAATGTGGTCTTAAAAAGGCTTAAGGCTGCTGTCTACTATCCGTCTTGGGTTCGCTCACCTCAATGCTAACCTATGGAGAAAATGTGTCCAAGGATTATCGACTTGGATTCAAAGATGCTTCTTTTAAATTGTACTCCGTAATAGAGAAAGAAATTTTACACATTGGGGCATTTTTCGTTTAATAGAAATGCAAATCATACTTTTAGAATTAAATGAATTGGCGAAAAAATCTGGTCCAGTGTGTTTTAAACGCTTTCGTAAATTCCTTTGGTGGACGCAATTTATAAAATGAATCCTGTTGTAAGGGACACAAAAGTTCAGGCTATCTGGAAATACAATTTTTTACCATGTTTTTATTAACTCGCTTTCTTATTTGTTTGTGTGTGTGTGTGTGTTTGTCCCGTACAAATCTTGCAATTGATTTTTAACTAACTTCCCGACTATCTAGATATTTGAATCTTTTAGAATGTTTCAAAACACGATGACAATGCATCATTTTAATACTTTTAGCCATCTTTAAGCAGGATTGAATCCATTTTCAGTTAATTTTGTTTTGTAGAATGGTGCATCCATCTATCGGCCGGGACGGGAACGAAAAGTTAAACGTAAGTTAACTTCCAATTAACTTCCTTTTCTTTCAAGTTGATGGGATAATTCATCAAAAAATTTTAAAAAAGTATTTTTTAATACATAGAATTGTCACGTTTATATGATTCAACAGAAAATTTAAAAACATGGTATATAAAAAGTTCTTTTTATCTTGTAATTATTACTAAATTATCAGCATTTATATGGGTGTGAATAGTAGACACATTTTCTCCATAGGTTAACATTGAGGTGAGTGAATCCAATAAGCTTAGTACACAGAAGTCTTAACAGTAACAAAGCAAATACTAGTCAGCTCAAACTAATCTCTTCATTGATGCGATGTTTACCAGGCTAAATTCACCATTACAAAAAAATTATTCTTTAATGAAAGCTGCCTTGTGATCTCCCCACATTCATGAAGGGACGCAAGTATTTCATTGAATGGATTATCAAATATTTGAAGGTTTCAGAATTACTTATCTTACTACAGTTAAACCTCGTTTATCCGGATCTCCGGATAATACGGATCAGATTTGTAGACTTTTTTATATTTAGTTTTCACATTTGATTATAATTTATAACTACAATAGGAAGAACGTAACTATAAGTTCGCCAAATATTCGCTTTTGAGCATAGGCGTAGCGTGCATCTAACTTTTTTTTTTTTTTTTTTTTTTTTGGGGGGGGGGGAACGAATTGAATTTTGTTAGGGCCTTCCTCAGCGTCTTGACTGCTCGACGGTCCAAAAAATATGAAATATGTTGTATTTTTGAAATTGAATAACAATAGAATTGATGTTTGAGTAGTATTCAAAAGTTATACAATGAGAAAAATAAATATAATATAAATAAAATGAAAAACATATAGCATCGAATTTTTGTTATGGATCATATCATTGTTAAAAAGTATGTTAAGGCTGAAGACATAATCGGAATCTTAAGTTTAAGAGTCTGAAACGGCGGAAAAAAATCCAACTTTCTTAAAAGTTTTCTACAATTTTCTGATTTTAATTGAACTTCTATTAACGTTTTAATTAATTTCAAGTTAAGTTGGGGCGGTAGTTTACAATTACAATTTACATTATATAATAGCCATTTTACATTAAATACCGTCAACTGGGGTGACTTTGTGCCATTTTTCGGTGTGTGTGTGTTGGGGGGGGCACACCCCCTGTGCCCCCCCCCCCCCCAACACACACACACCGACGCTACGCCTATGCTTTTGAGTTTGATTCAATGTCCAGTTCCTGCATAGATTGTACAATAAATTATGGTAATAAAATGCTTTTTGTTGAGTTTGAGAAAGTTTTACTAGAGTGTCACAGGGCATTGACCTTAATGGACTCAGAAAAGTTATTTTTATATTTTTTAATGTCTTGTAAACAAATCTTATGTAATTTTGTTACAAAACCTAGTTTTTTTTATCGTAATAAACAGTAAGTCTGCTTAGTTAAAGATTTTGTTTTGCTTATTACCCATATTACCCGGATTATCCGGATTTCCTATGGTCACAGTTAGGCTGGATAAATGAGGTTTTACTGCATTTAAAAAGTTTGGCAGTGGCTTAAATCTAATCGTAAAATTACAATTCCTTGTGTTGACGCATTAAAACTAATTATTTCAATCAACGCCGTCTAATTGTCTCAGTTACGCATTATTTACCAGGTGAAATTCCCCATTACAGAAGTTTTTTCCCTAATGAAAATTCCTTTTGTGTCTTTCCCATATCCGTATCTCCACTCGCCGTATTATTTATAAACCACACCCCCACGGAGTCGCCATTTCAGCCACGCCTTTTTCACCACAGGTGACAGCCGGATTTGTGATGTACCTTGCCATTGTGCCACCATTATAGTCCTCGGTAATGAGGATGTTAGATGGAAATACGCATAGGGAAAGTGGTGATGGACATTTGAATTGACCGCAGATTCATTTGGCCACTAAAGCCAAGGTCTCCGTGTCAAATTTAAATATTCAAAGCTCTTACCATTTGATAATATAGGGGAAAATGAGAGCGCGTGTAAGTAATAAAATTATACGCAAACATACGCAATAGTTTCCAGAAAACTTCTTTCGTTAATGGAACATTTTTTTTTTTTTCGGAAAAGTAAATTGACCTCTAAAATGAAGTATGATAATTTATCTTTTTATGTAGTCCATCCACTCTGATTATGCAAAGCATTTCGAAAGTTTTTTTGGGGGGAGTAGAGTGTATAATGGAATTTTGCCGTTACTAGCCTTAACACCGTTTGCAATGATTAAAATCTCTTCTAAATGTCGTGCTTTGTTTTAATCCTGAAGACAGTCTAAGTTTTTTAAGGCTGAATTTTAATTATAACTACTCGTTTCTCTTTCTCAATAGTGTAATATGTTGGACTAAGTGTAGCGAATTAGAGAATGTATACAGAGTCTAGTCTATTGAAATAATAACACGTTTATTAGAGTCTTTATTAGATGATTTTTACACTATTTACACTATTAAAAGATGATTTTTACACTATTAAAAGTCGTGAAACAGTCTCTAGACAAAGAGGGAACTGGTCTTCACAGTAGCCCGAAATTTTCTAACCAGACGTCATCAACGAAACACAATTCGGTAGAATGTTCCAAGGTTGGAATAACGCTTTCACGGAATGCGAATATACTAGACCGTGCTTGTCTCAAAAGATGCAAAGTGATTTCTACCGGAACTCTCCTGGTTCCTATAATTTAACAAGTCCTAGGACTTATAAGGGTCGGCACGAAGCCTCTAGAGCATAGATTCTTAAACTGTGGTCCGTGGACCCCTGGGGGTCCGCGAAACAATCTATACTTGAACAAGATATTCTCGTGGAATTATCATGCGATGCGTCTTTGAAACTACAATTCAACAAAACTGAACTCACAAACTTTTGGTTATTTCTCAGATCTGATTACCGTGCACTTGCAAATGAAGCCCTCCAACATTTGATTCCGTTCTGCACAACATATTTATGTATACAGGCTTTTTCGGTACTGTTATATATATGAAATCAAAATATAGAAACAAACTCAGTGTAGAAGCGGACCTCAGAATAAAACTTTCCATTTAGAGCCCGACATTGCGGTTCTGTTTTCAAGAGAACCACTGCACCCATCTCATTAAGTTAAAAATCATTTACAGAAAACATATTATAATAAGATAGATCTATTTTGACCAATATTTGACCAAGAAATGTTTGTATGAGTTTAATGTATTACGATTTGTAACTTTTAAAATTCTTTTTACTACTGCTTTTATTAATTTTGTGTTTTTTATTCTATGTCCTAATAAAAATGTTCGTCTCTATAAATGCGCAAGACCATTTATTAAAATAACCAGCCATACATTTTTACCAATATTTATTATAACGTAGTGCCTATGAGATTATTGAGCCAGAAATTAAGTCTCAAAGACGACTTAAAATGCCTAGAGTTGGGATAGGGTCCGCAAAAAGAAATGTTGTTCAAGAGGGGGTCCTCGGACTACATAAGGATAAGAACCTTATTGCTCTAGAGCATTCTGCTCTGAAGATAAAATACCTCTGGGATGGAGTGTAGCGATGGGCCGCGAGGACCTCTGAGAAATGGTCTTCAATAATTGACCATTCCGGATGAGATTTGATCCAAGTCTGAAATCTCTTAATATTTTCTTTCCGCTTCTCTCGAAATTTGCGCTCCAGTCCCGTGGCGGGACTTAGCCTTCAGTTGGTTGGACGACCGCTGCGACGTCAGGGTTCTCTCCCGTGATTGGTTTCGTCGAGGGAGACACGATGGCGGCTTCTTCGAACAGCTGATTGCGACGACCATTAGTTGACGTTCGCCACAGGCGTTGCCTTGGCGTGACTCCTTTTTTTTAACGTCATGTCGTAGACTAGATGGCGTTGGATCATAGAATTTGCCTGGTTCACCTGACGAGGGGTGTTATTTTTCTGTCTGGGGAGACGATTTATTGAGAGGTCCGTAATAGAACCTCACAATAGTAAGTATAATTGTGTTTGAAATCGCATCTTAAATGTAAAATTGTAAGAGTAAATGTAATTGTATTGAAATTGCACCTTTAATGTAAATTGTGAGTATATAATGTAAATAGTAATTGCAAATTGCAATATGTTCGTAATGTAATGGTAAAGGTAACTGTAAGTGTAACTGTAATTGAAATTGCGTCAAAAATATAAAAATGTTTGTATATAACTTAAATTGAAATTGTGGATTGTAATATGTTGGTAATGTAATAGTATTTGAAATTACACCTTAAATGTAAAATTGTAGGTAAATATTGTAAGTTGTAAATTGTAATATGTTTGCAATGCAATCGTTAAATGTAAGGAAAAGTGTAAGTGCCAAGTGTAATTGAAATTGCATTTGGCAATACTTGTACATGGTCTAACATTGGCCTAATCTATCTCAACAATTTAAATGTTTGGATTTCAAGAGCTATGCCAAAGTTGCTCCAATTCAAGGTAACATTAGCCCCCAAATTAAAAAAAAAATTCTTTTAATGTTTAAAGTTTGTATGTATAGTTTAAGAACGGTTTATATTACAGTTAAATGTGTTTCAAATAATATAAACCACTTACCATATCAAATTTTAATTGGTTTACAACTATTATTTGCTTTTCCTGGGAAATAAACATGAAAAATGTGACAAAGTTACCCCAGTTCACGGTATTGAATGTAAAATGGCAATTATATAATGTAAATCGTAATTGTAAAGCGCAATTAGTTCGCAGGATATGGAAAAGATAAATAAATTAATAAATAAATAAAGAGAGAGAAGAAAAAAAAAGAAAGCAACAGGGAACTGGTGTGGAACTTAGGCGGGGTTGCCATTACAAATTGGTTAAATACATTAATGGTGCATATGCATTCATGCAGAGTTCTCTGCATGGAGACCCTCCCACTCCTGTCATCACATTAGTCAAGGTAACCCTGCACGCCGTGTCCCCCGCCCCCATTGACACCATTTGACCCCCGGGACCCCGGGATCTTTGATGCTCTGTAGCAGAACCGAAAGAGGAGGCGATCCACACATATACAGAGTACGCAGTGAACATAAATCACTGGCTTCCCCAAGGCAGAGCAGAGCAGAGTACATGAATGAAAACGCAGCATTAGGTTTGCCAATTGTAAAGGGGGGAAAAATCCGGCTTGGTGGTGTTTGAGTAAGTTCTTCGACCCCGAGTCAGTGGGTCCCTACTGAGCGGATTGCTGGCGCGACGACAAGCATCAGTTAAATTTGCCGTTTAAGCTTATAGCTGTGGTCGGCGGAACCTTTATAACAGGGGTGTCCAACCTTTTAGCTTCCGTTGGCCACATTGAAAGAATACAAATTGTTTTGGGCCACACAAAAAATATACCTAACATTAAAAATAGTTGATGAGTATAAAAAGTGTAATATATAGTTAACATATTTATATCATTATAAATTTTATTTATAATTATAAAGATAACTATAGGAGTCATAAAATTTGTGATATATGGCATTGAATTCGAGAAACTAATACATCAATATTTGGGTCAGTTGAAGTGGTTGCAATTCTCGGGGAGTTCTCAAAATGTTCATTCGATATTTTTTTTCTAATTTGACTCTTAGTGTGCTTCACACTTGAAAATAGTTGTTCACAGATGTATGTGCTTCGAAACAATGATGACATGAATAAAGCATGACTATGCTAGGAGGGATATTTATCTCTAGGCAGGTATGATTTTTAAAAGTCCAGCAAAGAGACTTGATTGAATTTCTCTTTGAGTTGAAAATCAGATTGCGACTCTATGCATTCCATTTGAAAATTTGCTGGCAGCATATCTATATCAACTGTAAATGGAGTAGCAAAAATGCAAAACAATTGTTTATTTTTCCAAAAGTCCTGAAACCAATTTTGAAATTCTTGTACCAAACCGGAAAGTAAGGCTGCGTATTTTTTACCATTTTTAGAATTATGCTTGGTCAGCGTCTCGAAATGCAAAAAAATTTTGAACATTTACTTGGACTTGCCATAATTTCAATTTCATTTGGAACCCATTTATGGGTTGAAAAATTGTACTGACAAGTTGGTTTTTACCCTGAAAATGCCTATCAAAAATGCTAAATCTGCAAGCCAGTTATACTCAACAAATTCTGGCACAGTTTTCTTCAATGTCATAAACAATTTGGTTTTGTCAAGTAGGCTATAAAATCTTTTTTTAATATTCGCCCTCAACCGAGTCACCTTCTTTCTGAAGTATACGATATCACCATACTCAGCATCCAAGCTTTAAAGAAATTCCTGAAACTGGCGATGATTTTATTCCCGAGCTCCTTAAAAATTCACCGTTCTGACGGCGATTTGCTTTAGCATTGTCCATTTTTAAAGCTTTTCCGCATGAATTTTCCTGGTGTATTATGCAACGGCACTACATCAAACGGGAATGTTCTACAGCAATGACACCGCCTTCTATTTATAATGGTTTTGTTTGTGAATATATTCACGAGATCATGGCGATTGTGATTTCATGGTGTTTAATTTTTTACACTAATTTTAAAATCATTGCAAATATGAAATGTTCAATGTGTAAAAACTTCACATTTCACTTTTGTAATGAAATTCATATACAGATATTGCATACGGAATTTTGTATAGAATTAAAGACATTTCAAATGATGTACTGTCGATTTGTTGAATGAACAAAGCGGGATCTACTATAATAGCCACGTGCTATCATCGCCGAGGAGGGCTATTGATATTTTTTTTTCGGTTTGAGCTCCTTTCTGGGATGCACTAATACTTGCTTTGGGCTTCATGCGGCCCGCGGGTGCGGGTTGGACACCCCTGCTTTAGAACTTTACTCGTTTCGGTGACTGATTTTTTTTAATGCATTTCTTTTCTCTTACTGAATTGCAAAGACTGAAAGTAAGTTTGGTTCATATACGGATTATTAAAATACATTGATGTTTTAAATTTTGATATGGTGCATTAATGCTTTTGAGAAATCGCTTGATATAATTTATGTTTTCGAGATATTGTTCGATAAATATAAAATATTTTGAAATGATCCGGTGCATTAATGATTTCGAAATGGATTGATTCATTCAAGCTGTTTGAAATGGCGTGACACAAATTCATTTTTAAATGTTTTCATACTTAAGGCTGCTGTGTACTAACCCAATTAGATTCGCTCACCTCAATGTTAACCTATGGAGAAAATGTGTCCAAGGATTGCCGACTTTGATTTAAAGATTTTTTAGAGTACGCTGTAATAGAGAAAGAAATTTTACACCTGGGGGCATTTTTTTAGTTTAAAAAAAATGCAAATAATATTTTAAAATTTAAATTATTCAGGAAAAAATTGTGGTATAGTATGTTTTACACGCTCATCCATTCCTTTGGTGGACAAAATTTATAAAATTAATCCCGTTGCAAGTTGCAGAAAAATTCAGGCTATCTGAAATATCATTTTTATTGGGTTATCAGCATTTATGTAGCTGTAAGTAGTAGACCCATTTTCTCCATAGGCTAACATTGAGGTGAGCTTATCCAATACAGTTAGTACACAGCAGCCTTAATGCTTCTTAAAATGGCTTAATACGTTAATAATTTCTGAAAGGTCTTATTATATATAAAGTCCTCTTTAAATATTTTGATATCTATAAATACTTCTTGAAATAGGATAAGGTTTTTTTCTTTTTGACAACGTTTTTGGGGAATCCAAATTGCCAGGGAGAGTGTCAAACTCAATTTATTCTAATGATACTTCGATTTCAGCCGTCCACATCGTGTAGTGCCATGTAAAAGTGAAATGCTGTTTTAGGTATATATCAAAAATGGTGTAGCGTACTGGAAATATGGTCTTATTTTTTCCCCGAGATCCCACAAGAGCTTGAAACACAGCTGCGTGATTTTCAAGGAATGTGTTGCTCGTTCCCACCAGTTCGGAACACGTGGGGGGATTAAGAAACGTTTTTTTCCACAGAGGCAGCCAGTAAAGCTGTCATCTTAACGTTTCTGCAAGGTAATAAAGTTCGGCGTCTAAGAAGAGCTGTCAGCCGATAATCTGCCGGCCCCTCCACCCCGTCTAAAAATCCAGACACGGGAGAGAGACGCTAGAGAACGCGGTCTGGTCGGATGTGTGTTTAGGCTCCGTACGTTGTGAATCTGCACGGGATTTTTAAATTGAATATGTTGCACTGTTTAAATGTTAATTATTTTTGTTAATAAATTGTTAAGTTTTTGTTTTAAAAATTTGGCCTTCGCTTTTAATTAGAACTCTGTCTTTCTTGGTATGGATCAATAGTTGTGAAATATCTTCAAAATGCCTCAGAGAGTTTATCAGCCTTGTCGTGACGCTACAATGGAAATATAACTAGAATGATACTAAAGCATGTCTGAGATATAAAAGCGGGATACCCAAAACAGGTCAATTCGCTACCCAGAAACATTACACCTCGAAACAGGTAGCTTTCTTGAACTGAAGCAGCATTTCATTTTTACAGTGGGGTTAGCGTCACAAGCCTCTACGGTTAGAGCTTTGGTTGAAATATCGCTCTACTACAGCTACACAACAGCTACACAACTGCTACACAACAGCTAAATGATGTGCAAAATGTCCCGATTATAAAGTGCTAACGGATTATGCGGATCCATTTGTTTAGTATATGGTGTGCGTGAGACTCGCGTCCGACATTCTCAATTGGGACTGAATTAAGTTTGATCGACAGGATCATCAATAAACTCAAAAGAGCACAAACAGGGGGCGAGGTTTGAATGCCACTTTGAAAATGACCAGTACTAAGTTAAGTGGACGCATCAGTTAGAATGATTAGCGAAGGACCGTTAGCGCAGAAAGGGGCGGCATTCAACAAAGGAGAGCCGACAGCACGGGGAACCACGGTGGGTGGTCCACGTGCAAGAAAAACCGGAAGGGGTGAATCAGTGTGTGGAAAGGACGAGAATGTTCCGGAAAGTTACGACGCCAACATGACGTCAACATGAAGGGTGATGAGCGGCTTCTTCTGGGCCACGCCCTCGGGAGCCTTTCTTGCTGATGATTGGGTAAGGAATAAAGCTGATGGCCATGAGGTGGAGACAGGAAAAGATAGAAAAGTGATTGGGTGTCCTTTGGATCCCCTGCTTTTGACAAAACTACAGTGACAGAGCGAAAACTCTGTCAAGTAGCTAGAAGGAAATTTATGGATAGGGACTAGAAGAAAGTTTAAGTAAAGGGTATTTTTTACCGTAGCCAGGCTACGTATTAATTTTAAGATTTTAAAATGTTTTTTGCCGTGCAAGCACGTATTGATTTTATATATATATATATATATATATTTTCCTTTCCTAAATTCCATGCGACACAGACGAGACTCAAGGTGCAGCCATTACGGTGCTTGGGTGGAGTGGGAGATGGTTTTCATGCTCTCAAGGAGCATGAATAACCTATCTCGAGGGGTAGTGGCTATTCTCATTTTATTTACAGCTTCCTTAAGCATTAACCCTCGTGGGTTCCTCCCATTTCGGTTACACTTAAGACCCTTGGGGTCATAAACGACCCCATAAGTTTTCCTTCAATTAATTTATTACTTGTATGATTATTGCATGTTACAATTTTTTTAAGTTTACACACTTTTTAATGATAAAAAAAGAAAAAGAAAACGACGCAATAAAAGTAAAATTTAGTTTATGTATTAAAAAATATTATTTTTAGAGGAAAACTTACAATAACTGTAGATTAATTGACAACTCTTACAGACCTGAAACGAATAATTTTTGCAAATAAATTTCAAACACTTATGACATTTTTCGCAACATTTTTTATCCAGTCTCTTGGACAAAAGTTGCAACGTCCTCTTTTTTTGGCATTTGTCTTGATTCCAGTCATATTTGGATCTACTGTAGGATCTATTTGTGATTTCTTAACAACTGCTGCGGCTGCTTCAGTTCTTGGGAGAAATTTTCTCTCCTGTAGTGCTGGTTTTATTAATTCACAACCTAATTCTTCCAGAAAATATCTTCCTCTATTCTTTTTGTTTTCATGGTATGAAGGGTTAATTTCCCGCCAAATATCAAAAGCATTGTACTCAGATACATCAATTATGCTGTAAAAATGTACAACTGGCCAACGAGCAGTTCCTCTTTTACAAGTAGCAACTATTTGATCCAAAGTATCAACTGCTCCTTTTGTCGAATTGTAATCCAATATCATTGTTGGTTTTTTATCAGATCTATTACTTATATCACCTTTGTTGTGCATGGTACTAATTAGAGTGACACATTTTTTTTCTTTGGTGTATATGCTACTAATGTAGTGTCAGTTGTAAATCCCAAAATTGAGGTAAATACCTCCGATACTTCCGAATGAATAAATTCGATGGGATGTTCGGCTTATTTTTTCTTATTGTTCCTAGCATAGTTATATCTCTTTTTAGTAGTAATTGGCCAAGTTCATAAGAGGAAAACCAGTTATCGAAAGTAACATTATGCCCCTTGAGACCATAGGTCAAATCCAAAAGAACGCGTAAAGCTTGTTTTCTCTCCTGTGAGCCATCCTTTGGCTTTCCAGTGTATACTAGCATATTCCATGCATATGCACTTTTAGAGTCCCAAACAATCCATATTTTTATGCCATAATTCTACGGTTTTTGTGGCATGTATTGACATAAATGGCACCGGCCTCTAACACCGACAAGTTGTTCGTTGATTGTAACATTATTTCCTGGATTGTATAATTTAGGCAAATTTTCAACCCAATTGTCCCACAATTCTTGAATAGCAGCCAATTTTTAACTCAGTCGCCTTTCTACTCTAGTGTCTTTATTGTCAAAACGAAGGACTCTAGATATAACTTTGAACCTCTTTAGAAACATTGCAGCTCGAAAAATAGGTCGTCCAAACTGTTCATCCCACTAACTTGTCAGTGCTCCGCCATGTCATTTGAAAACCGTAGGTAAGATTAGAAGACCCAAATAGCAATGCAACTCATTGTAATTCATTTTTCCCACTTATCTCCGAATAATTTAGCACCTTTAATATTCGTTATGTCTATAATGAATTTTTCAGTGGGTAGGTGGAAAGTACAACAGAAAAGTAGATTTTACACCTATTCCTCTTGATGTTGCATATGATGTTGGTCCTGGTTTTAGTTTTATGATATTTACCGACGAAGTTCATCCAGGTCCTGCGTATGGGGTATCACGCCATTCAATTTTTTTATCTTTCGAAAGCATATATTTACATGGATATAAGGACATTACAAGCACATAAGAACATGGGAGTAGTAAGCAAACAAGATAATATTTCTGGGGTCACCAGTGACCCCAAACGTCTCGTGTGTAAAAAATGCAAATTCGGAAAAGATAAAATAGAATAAATGCAATATAATAGCATTATTTTATATAAAAAACTAAAAGAATAAAAGTCACAAAATGTCATTAAAAACAAATGGTTTATTAACAAGATATATTAAACAGAAATTGCATTGGGGTCATATATGACCCCAGGGATCCACAAGGGTTAAAACTATTTCGGAGAAGTCATTAATTTGGAGAAGGCTTTTTATTTGTGTGGTTAGGTCGTTTATTTCATTTATTTGCGAAATGAAGGAGTCTGGGTTATTTTTTTTAAAGTTGGGTGAATTACTATTGACGGCGGGTGTTAAATTATTTATTTGGAAAGTTACGGAGAGGAAAAAGGATAAATAAGAGAGACCGCGGGAGACAAGGGAGAAAAGACTGAACATGGACTATATCTTAAACGACACGACCGAGGGGGAGAATAGAGAGACGGGGTCTCTATTGAACTGATTTATCAACTCCGCTCTCCCTGGTTGATGTAGGATGGTTCTTTGGAACGAAACGAATGTATATAGTGATCGATGTAAATATTGCATATTAAACAAGATGAAAATATAAGACATTTCTCCATTCATAATCAACTCTATGAGACACTTCAGTGTGTAAATCCATGTTGGCACGCGGTTGCAAATTACGGACGGCGCCAATGTTTACATCTGGTAGTTGCAGCCATTGCCATTCGGAGTGTAGAAATATCGTCAATTTTTGTGCCGCATATCTACACGTTTTATATATATAGATCTGTTGCTGTTGTTTATGTTTGATATTAGATATGGACGATGAAAAAATCATTGAGCTCGTAAGAGGGAAAGCGGTTTTGTACGATTTGCCCTCCCCCCCAAAGTTCAAAATGACAATTTGGAACGCTTTACAATATTTTTGAAATGAATTCTGTTAACAAGTACAATATTGTAGAAAACTGTTCGAAATAAAGTTTTATAACAATTATTGTAAGTTATTTTTTCCTTATCTAAGGCAAACTGCTAAACGTTCCCTCGCAGATAATGGTTGCTTAGACTTAGTGCTACTACCTTTCAATGAGCGGCCTGATTTTGATCAGAAGTAATTCCACTGTTGGTCTGCTCATTCTAAAATAATAGAAAAAGAGAAAAAAAATTTTCAGGTAGTCTCTTTTAACGAAACTACCGCGGGTTATTAACGTAGGATTACTTATCGTTGCTTACCTCCTTTTTTTTTTTTGACGCATTTTGGTACTTTTCTGTTTAAGGGGGCACAGGATCTTTTAGCTTGACGAAATGGTCTATTTCTAACCAAAAAAGCTAAAATGATATTAGAAAAAGAAATTAGTTTCTTTCTTTATACATATAAAGTACATCTTTAGGTATGTCATATATAAAAATGGAAATTGTAAATCTATAAATAATTTTCAAATTAGCAGTTTAAAATTTTATATCAGTAACTGGTGATTGAAAATCATAAAGTGCTGTGTGCATCGTAAAATTGAGATATCTGCTTTCAGAAAATAATTAATTGTCAGAATACACTTGTAATATATGTAAGGTATACATAAGATTCGATTCACAAGAATCGAACTTTTGAGTGAATGAATTAAAGAAGCTGCTTGAGATATGCTAATTTCGGCATACGCGCTTGGTATAAATACCAAGCAGCTTGATTAATACAGAGGTTGAAGAAGGTTTTGTTAAGGTTGATAGATAAGCGAGTTAAGGGAGCTACGAAGAAAGCAGCTCCAGGTGCTATCATGCGCTAGTGCTTAGGGGGTCCAAAGTTTACGTGGCAGAACTGCTGGTTTGACTCTGCTGGTTTGTGAGTATTTGCAAAGTGCATTTCTATTGAATGTTAATATATATTCCGTACAAGTAGTACGTATGCTTATTGCTGCAAAAGCAAATTCTATATGTGCAACGAATTCAATAAACATTGTTTCATGTATAAACTGTGTTTGTATCAAATTCAAATAGAGTGCCCCCTGAGTAAATTCTCTATATATATTTACCCGTAATGTAAAAAAAAAAAATTGTAAAATATTATTTAAATTAAAAAATGAGCATAAAATGGGAAAACTTAAAAAATTATCTCAATTATTTGCAAAATTTTCCCACGTAAAAAAAGTATTCCAGAATTACACATTTTTCTTGTTTTAAAATGTAGAGTACCATGAAATGTACATATGAGTGTAGTTTTATCTATTGATACTTTAAAAGTAATTCTGCACACAAACTCAAAATTTGCAGTTAATTATATAAAAATTCTAAACTTCTAATTTGAAAATCATTTATAGATTTTTAATTTCCATTTTTATATATAACTAGCTGAAAACCCTCACTTCGCTACGGAGTACATTCAAATTAAATACAACGGTCAATATATGCAATTAATACCAAAATAAATAAATAAACATATATATATATATATATATAAATAATAAATACGACGATCAATGTATACTATTGATGTAAAAAAAAATTATATATTTAAAAAAAAAACGTGAGGGTTATTTTTTATAGACAAAATATTGTAGAAGAAAATATTCAAATTAAATCTAATAGGACATAATAAAGAATATAGTACAGTTAATATAGTACAGTTCAAAGAACATATATTTTACTGTATTTTAACATTTTTTTGGATAATGTCCAATCGTCTGCCGCATTAGCAAGAAAAAATATTTTTTTTTTGTCTATTACGTTGTTATGCACGTGACTATAAATTTATTTAAAGTACCAGAAAAAGAAGTCACGTGATCAGCATTTAATAAATTAAATTCTAAAAATTAATTTTTAAAAATTCACCAAAAATCAGAAAATGAAGGTAATGATTCGAAAAATATTTCATTTTAAAGGAATTTCCATGATCTTTCTCCTGATATAAATTTTATAACCCTCAAATTATTATTTTAAATGCACACTTAAAAGAATTTACTAAAACAGCTTAAAAATTTAATTTAAAAAAATCTAAGAAGAATTTTTCAAAAATCTCTCTTACACTATAAGAACCCTTACACTATAAGGAGAATCGCCATGCATAATTTCAGCCCTTTAGGTCCAGTGGTTTGGTCTGTGCGTTGTATGTCAGTCAGTCAGTGAGTCAGTCAGTTACGGAACTGTTTTATATATATAGATGTATTTTAAGATATGTTCTTTATATGTATAACGAAAGAAATTTTTTTCCTAATATTGAGTTTTTGTGGATAGACCATATTTATAGTCATTTCGTGGAGCTTCAACGTCTTGTGCCCCCTTAACTGTTTACTGCTACTGGGTTTGGAGCGTTGACAAAATTATAACTCGCAACGACGCTGAAATTTTGCTTTCCGGAGGACCGTTATTGAGGAACGTAATACTACGTTAAAGCATTAATCGCTTATAGATTTTAAATTCTCCGCGTCTGTTGCGGAACTTCCATGCTTAGTGCAGGGCCCGATTATGAACACTGGGGGCCCCTGGGCAGATGATATTTGGGGGCCCACCCTTACGAACATTTATAAAAATAAGAACTATCCATGGGCTATACACACTATTAGAAATACTAGGTGCATACACCAAGGGGGTTTTGGGGCCCTCTAGCACCAGGGGGCCCTGGGCAAAGTCCCGATTTGCCCATGCGATAAAAAGGGCCCTGGCTTAGTGCACACTCCATCTTCGAGTGTGCATCCTCTTCCTCTAACAAAAGTGCGATAATCTCCAACTGAAAATCAAAACCGTGCCATCTCTCTTACAACTGTAGAAACACCTTGAGGTTCCCTTCACGTCTCTGTATAATCAAACGCATCCGATTATCAGGCTCGGCTCGTTCTCGTTACTTTCCCTTCACGTGCCTTCATCACGTGCCGTCCCTTCATAAACAGACCCTTACACACAAGTTTCAACGCAAACATGAAATGATATCGCAACAACCGTAACGTATGTTATTACCGCCAAAGAAGACATAATGAATGCTTTGATTGCGTACACATCAACCTTGGATGCTGTTTTTGCACCGTTGTAACAGAAATTAGTCAATTCACGTTAAAAAAAACACACACACACGCGCTCCAGCCTTGTAAATATGAATCTGCGGCAACTCGTGGAAACGGCAGTCGAAGGCTACCGCTTTGTGTACGGCACTGTAAAGTTGTCGCAGCGATTAAGATCAGCGTGTACAAAGATTGCCGACTTGGATTCAAAGATTTTTTTTATTTTTTATTTTTGAAAAATTATACCTCGCAATAGATAAATTAATATTACACCTTGGAACATTTTTCGTTTTTAAAAAGAAATCCAAATAATAATTTAAAATTTAAATTATTCGGGAAAAAAAAGCTGGTAGAGTGTATTTTAAACACTCCAAAATTCCTTTGATGGACGACATTTATAAAATCAATCCTGTTGCAAGGTGCAGAAAAGTTCAGGCTATCTGAATATACCATTCTTTTACCATGTTTTTATTAACTCGCTTTCTTGTTTGTTTGTGAGTTTGTGTGTCCGTGCAAATCTTGCAATCGATTTTTAACTAACTTCTCCACATTTGAAACTTTTAGAATAGCTCAGAACACGATGACAATGCATTATTTTAACACTTTTAGCCATCTTTAATCAGTATTAAATTCATTTTCAGTTATTTTCAGTTAATTTTGTTTTGTAGACTGGTGCAGCCATCTATCGACCGGGACGGGAACGAAAAGTTAAACTCAAGTTAACTTCCAATTAACTTCATTTTCTTTCAAGTTGATGGGATAATTCATCAAAAAATTTTTAAAAAGTATTTATTTATACATAGAATTGTCAAGTTTATATGATTCAACAGAAAATTTAAAAACATGGTATATAAAATGTTCTTTTTATCTTGTAGTTTATTGGATTATCAGCGTTTGCGTAGCTGTAAATAGTATTCAAATTTCCTCCATGGGTTAACATTGAGGTGAGCTAATCCAAAAGGGTTAATACACACGACCCTTAACTTTGAAAGAGATAAAGTTGAAATTTGTTTCATTAACGAATGTTTTTTACTTTCCCTTTCTGAAATTGGGAAATTGAATTTACAGAGTTATGAAATTAATAAGGTTTTTTTTAAAAAAAATTCAGACTTAAACACAAACCACACCTCCATATCTCTTCGGAAACGATTATTTTCTACAGACACTAAAGTGTTGTATTTATATGAGTGAAAATTTGGACATCGTACAATTAATGTAAAATTACGCATGGGACACTTGAACATCCTAAAGCCACACATGGATGTTATTAAAAGATTTGTTTCTTTTCGCCAAGAATTTTCCGCCTATAAAGAAGATATCATAGCAAACGTAAGTAACCTCTCCCGTGATTAAACATCACGTGTGATTTACAGTCACAGGTAAATAAAAACAAAATGGTTCCTATGGGGTGGATATCAAACCTCCTGATCGTAATTTTAACGTATGATTACCTTCCTCCATAACGATTCTTTGGAAAGGAAAATTTAAGACGCTAAAACCATCCATCCATCCGTTCTCGCGGGTTATAATTTTGGCAGTGAGCCAAACCCAGTCTATTGCTTGGACAAGCAGTAAACAGTTAAACAGAAAATTACCAAGATGCGTCAAAATTTTGACATACATACACACACACACACACACACACACACACATATATATATATATACATACGTACATATATATAGATACATATATACATAACACATACATACTATATACATACAAAAGAGGTAAGCAACGATAAGTAATCCTACATTAATAACCCGTGGTAGTTTCGTAGAAGAGACTACCTGATTTTTTTTATTATTTATTACGTTCTACGCGATAAAAAGATATTAATTATAACGAAAATGACTCTAAAAAGATATTTCTCTTATGTTTTTCAGAGTAGTAGTTAATTTCATAGTAGTAACTACAAATTAAAATTAATTTATATACTTTCTTTTCAAGGTTGACTTCGAAAATACCACGTGAAGGTATGAGGTAAGCAGTTTTACTACATTAAATTTTAATTTAAATGTATAAAATTAGGCGTGAAAAAATTTGTAATGTCGTTCAGTTTCTCTTCCATTGCTAAATTACCAGTATCGAACCGGTATACTAAATCAGGCATAAAGAAAGAAGTATCATGGCCAGTTACCAGTTTTATGTGATGCCAACATATTTTTAAGGTTTCTGACTTTGGTACCTCTTTTTCTTACTTAAAATGTACTTGTGAAGATTTTTGTCCCATTTTTCAAGGGAATATAGCACAAAAATAGGTAAATGATGGAAAAATAGTCCATAACTATGCCTCTTTTTCTATTTTTCGAGGGAATATATCTCCAAAATAGGTAAATGAGGGAAAATTAGTCCATAATTATACAACGTTTTACAAAATTGAAGAGTTTTGGCCGAAATTTAACAAATTTTTGCTTAAACGGCTCAATTTCGAAATAAAAAATTATGCATTAAAACATTAATTTATTTTGGTCATATGCACGTAAGACCAACGTCTCTGGTTCGATGCGGGTCGCTGACAAATCCACCGCCGTGTACACTAATGGCGGCTGGTGCCCGAAAAATCTGTTGTGGCTGCAATGTCCTCCAAGTTCTCAAATTTACCTCTGGAGGTGCGGGGTCAAGTCTTCCGGTCTCGTTACTTGACTCGGTTCAAAATTACGGGACCGGTCCTTTAGCGAAGTCGGACTTAGACCTTTGAGGTTCTATTAAAAACCGTACCAGCACTACTTCGCCCAATAGCCGTTATGGATTAGAAATGACAATATACTGTCGGTTAAGGGGCATCAGTCACAACACAACAACACAACACAACGTAAGACCCTCGTAAGTGTAATGAAGCGAACAATAATTGATATATTTAAATCTTAAAAGATATACATGTCATGTATGCAGTTATAGTTAAAATTCTAGAAACTTCTCCTGAGATTTTTTTATACATGCAGCTATAAATAAACAAATAATATAGCTAGAGCCTAATCTGTAGTTCATTACATTCTTAGTATTAGGAAAAAATAAATTCATCAGAAAACACAATTAAAGTTTTCCCCTTATATTAAATCGACAGTTGATGCTGTTAATTAGATCATTCTCATTTCATTTCTAAGGATCGTACAGGAAAAATTAAATCAGATTAAAGAGCAGAAATTCACATATTTAAGAAAGATGAATTTTTAAAAAATCGGAATTTTCACCAAAATGGACGTTTTAAATGTTTTCGGATACATTAATCCATATACATAAAACAGTTCCGTAACTGAGTAACTGACTGACTGACATATAACGCACAGGCCAAACCACTGGATCTGAAGGGCTGAAATTTTACATGGCGATTCTTATTATAGTGTAGGGGTGCATTAAGAAAGATTTTTGAAAAATTCTTAGATTTTTTAAAATTAAATTTTTAAGCTGTTTTAATAACTTTTTTAAAGTTTGCATTCAAAATAATAATTTGAGGGTTATAAAATTTATATCACGAGAAAGATCATAAAAAATCCTTTAAAATGAAATCTTTTTCGAATCTTTACGTCCATTTCTGATTTTTGGTGAATTTTTAAAGATTCATTTTTAAAATTTAATTTATTAAATGCTGATCACGTGGTTTCTTTTATCTTTGTGATACTTTAAACTAATTATGCGTCACGTGCATAACAACGAAATAGACAAAAAAATATTTTTTTCTTGCTAATGCCGCAGACGATTGGACATTATCCAAAAAATATTAAAATACAGTAAAAGATATGTTCCTCAAACTGTACTATATTAACTGCACTACATTCTTTAGCATGTTCTATTAGATTTAATTTGAACATTTTCTTCTACATTATTTTGTCTATAAAAATATCCGTTACGAATTTTTTATAAATATATATTTTCTTTTACATCAATTGCATACATTGATCGTTGTATTTATTATACATACATACATATATATATATATATATTGGCATTAATTGCATACATTCACCATTGTATTTAATTTGAAAGTACTCCGTAGCGAAGTACGGGTATTCAGCTAGTTTTATATATATGTAGAGAAAGTAGACAGATAATGAAAATGTATTCTTTATAAAACAATTATCTATAAAGCATGAACTCTCTGAATAACGGGTTGGGAAGCAAATGAAAAATATAGGATAATATACAGTTTTAGAGAATCAGGGGGTACGAGACATTTTAATTGCACACTTTTTCTGTAATAACTTGAAGGTTTGTGTTACTTGTTTCTAAAATATCTATAGTGTGTTAGAACAAAGAAAATGTTATTTTGGAGAATTCAGATCTCATTAACACTGGAACCAAATATTTTGAATTACTTTTTCCTTTCGCAATTGAAAATTTAACTCTTTTCCTGGTGGAAAAGCAATCAGAATAATTGATTTTTCCCCACGAATATTTGCTTTCTCTTTGTAAGCCATCGCGTGGGATTTTTGTGTGATGAAAATTGTGGACCATCATTTTGCCGACCATCAACGCCGGTTAAAGCGGAAACTATCAAACTCCTTTCACTACCACCGAAAAAGTGATTCACATGCATATGAAAGAATCGGGACAGTCCCTCTTCATTCAAGGTTAACACGCTTCTTTGTTGAAAAGGAAGAGAAGAGAAGGGTTGAATTGATGATGCTAGAGAACAAAACTGGCACGTGTAGATCGCTGTAAATTGAAAATTTTCCTTAAGTATCAATTTTCGGAGCACTTTTTGAGAAAATGGCAAAATTTCTGCAATTTTAGAAGGGTTTAAATTTTAAGTGTTCGAAGTTGGTCTTACTTTTCGAATACATAAAGCGAAATGTCGAAAGAAATATGCTTGTAGACTTTTCAGCCTCTTTAACTATTTTGGAAGGGGGATTGTGCTAATTCCTCTTAGGCGGGACTTTGGATATCTTCGACTAACTAAAAATCACCTTGAGTCCAGCTCTTTTTATATAGCCTCTGGGAAAAGTTGCACTGAATCTTTTAAACGCCGAATATCATAATCATTATAAGGTATTTTGCAAATGATTCAGTTCATCTGGACAGCTCTAGGGCCAATGCTGATTATTTTATCGAAGAACTTGTAAGGTTTACATAAAATTCGATTCACAATAATCGAACTTTTAGGTGAATGAAATTAAAGAAGCCGCTTAAGATATGCTAATTGCGGCATACGCGGTTGGTATAAATACCAAACAGCTAGATTAAAGAAACGAAGTGAGAGGAAGGGAAAGGAGGAGTAGAGCTGACGAAACGAAGTACCGAGCTGGAGCTAGGCTTAGAGTCTGGTTTAATAATAGTTGAGTTTTGCGATCAGCCGCTCGAGGCATAGCTAGGTTGCTTCAAACCTACGCGAGTTCTTGTTAGGACCAAAGTTTACGTGGCAGCACTGCTGGTTGACTTTCAAAGTATCTGTGATATTGCAAAGTGTATTTTTCTTGAATGAGTAGTTATACAAGTGAATAAATTGAATTGTATTTCCCTTGCATGAATGCTATGTATATCTCGTACTAGTAGTTCGCTTGCTTTATGTTCAAAAGCAAAATTTACAATTGCAAATATTTGAATAAACATTGTTGTTATGTAAGAACTGTGTTTGAAAGAAATTGTTTAGAGTGCCACTTCAAGATATACATACCCAAAGGTAGGGTAGAAGTGCTTATTCTGTATAAACTAAAGGAGACCATTCTTGTTCCTTCTTCCCCGCGTTCCAGTCTTGGAGTCTCCGAACGATGGCTAGGACGCTGGCATTCGGTACCAAGGTCTGCGGGTTCGAATCCCATTCTTGGCATGGACTTTTGTAGTCGTTCGGAATTGGCTTTTAGCAGTAGGTCCCGGTCTAATTAGCCCCCGTGTATCAAAAATTGACCATACCAAGCCAAACCAATCTTGGAGCCAAATGGTTGTCACTTAATGCGGCCTTCCTACACTGCCGAAATTTAGAGGGTAGGCCAATTTGTGTTCTTATTGATTCTACGGCAGTTCTTCACTGCTCTGGTCAACCCAAAACAAACAATGCCGTCGCTTTAAGGAAATCAGTGAGCTCCTTTTTAATTAAAGGACAAAGATGCCGTTTATCAGTGGATTCCACCACATTGTGGCGTAAGTGGTTATGAGGAAGGAAGTGATATTGTTAAACTATTATCAAAGTTCAGCCCAGTTGCTTTGCCCTTGATCATATTTTTTTAAGGGTTAAAGGGAAGCTCAAGTCAAGTGGTGCATATCCTGGAATTTTGTCGGTTGTACGTCGGCACTTTTAATACTTCATGAGGGGGCTCATGACCATACGTATCTAAGAAAGGTCCCTATAAATGCTGTCACGTTGGTTATTAGGGCTATAGTAGATCATATTGTCAACCAGACCTATTTGAAAAGATTCCAGCATGTCGATTCTGATAAATCCCTAGTGTGCCAGGCGGAAAGAGAGACGTTGGAGCACATTTTGTTTTTCTGTACTGGAGAAAATCCTTTCAGAGATACACTGAAGTGCCACTGAATTAGGGATACCGACCTAGTAACGAGTTGGGCCTCCTCTGGCCTTGATAACGGCTGCCACACGACGATGCATAGATGCAACACGTTTCTGGAAACGTTCCACGGGAATGGCTTGCCAAATATTGGCTAAAGCTGTCCATAATTCAGTAAGGTTCTTTGGTGCTGTGTGATGGCCTTTCAAGCCTTGTTCCAAAACATCCCAAAGATGCTCAATAGGATTTAAGTCTGGGCTTCTAGGTGGCCAATTCATGACAGAGAATGCTCATCCAACCAGCCAGTAGCCAACCGGGACTTGCGAGAGGTACAGTTGTCTTGCTGGAAAACTCCATTACCGTGCGGATAACAGAACAGCATAAACAGATGGAGGTGATCACCCAGCAACTGTACGTACCGAATTGCATTGAGGGAGGTTGGTACGCGCACCAAAGATCCCAAACTGTGCCACGAAAAAACATCCCAGACCATGATTGAGCCACCATGCCCTTGTACAGTTCCAGCCAGGCATGCAGGATCCATGGCTTCATGAGCCTGACGCCATATTCTCAGCCTCCCGTCGGCGTTAAGTATTCGGAATCGAGACTCATCACTCCATGCTACTCGTTTTCAGTCCTCTACACTCCAGTCTCTGTGCTCTCTTGCACAGGCAAGACGTGCAGCCCGATGGCGAGTATAGAGCAATGGTACTCTCGTAGGTCGACGGCTCCCGAAACCCATACGGTGAAGCGAGCGTTGCACAGTCCGTTTACTGACTGTACGACTGGCACCGTCATTAAACTGGGTGGTAATTTGAGCTAATGCTTGGCTTCGCTGGCTACGTACAATACGCCTGAGCCGTCTCTCACCACGCACTGTCAAGGCTAATTGTCCTTTGCAGTTTGCCCGATCGCTAGTTTTTTTTTTCACCATCCATGTATTCTTGGTATACTCTTGACACTGTTGACCTTGAAAATCCTAGCTGTCTGACGATTTCGGAAATTGAATGGCCCATGCGTCGCGCACCTACGATTTGTCCGCGATCAAAGACGTCTAAATCAGGCAGTTTACCCATACTGGCAATTCCAACAACTAATTCAGAACAACCAAAGTACCTGCTATATATGCAGTTACCACAGCGCCCTCACTTCCACATACATGATGCGCAGTGCTACACAATTTGCATAGGCTTTGCTATCCCTAATTCAGTGGCACTTCAGTGTATTTTAACGGGACTATGTGACTTACAATACATTGTTCCTGTTTTTTTCAAATTCCTTTTTTATGTATGTTGCTATTTATGTATGTAGAAGACATAGGGACATCGTCTCATTGTACATCAAATATGTATTAAGATATAATGTAAGCTATTTTGGAGGACAAGATTTTTAAAAATAGGTTGCCAATTTTAAATCCTTTAAAATTAAAAAAAAATAAAATAAATCATAGGTCACTTCTATCTCACTGTTTCTTACTTAATTCGTCATACATTTCTTTGCCTTGTGTGTATACATATGCAGATGAGTCTGAAAGAAACATCCACTGTCCTTCCTATTGCCATTAGGTGAAACGTAAACAATTATTATTCATGTCCTTATTCTATCGATGGTTCTTTCGACTTCACACATAATCGCCCAATTCTACACTGATAGCCGTACTTCCAACCAGTTTCGATAAATTATTTTTTAGCAAACTGAATTTTTAACAAAACAAACAATCTTCCTTGTCGTACAACTAAACTCCCCCTTCTGCAACACTGACAAATCGCGGTTCTTTGCGTGAAGCATGTACGTAACAATTTTGACGGGGGAAACCTTAGTAAAATATATTCCATTCTAATCGTTTATCATCCTCACTGCATCATATTCCGAACAAATGTGGACAAAATACCTCAAATAAGTGTGTATTTATTGCTTATTTACCAATTAAAATCATCTTGACCAGGGGATGGCCGAATGGCTAGGGCACTGACGTTCGGTACATGTCTGTAGGTTCGAACCCCACTGTCATAGAGATATGACAATAGTGTCACGGCCAGGGTCAGGAGAATTGAAAATTACGGGAAAGTAAAAGAATTGCTAAATGTAAGAATGAACAGGGCAAAGAAGCAAATGACGGCAATAAAAGAGAAGGGGAGAAAGCCAACAATAAATCAAAACTAAAGATTGAAGATTGGGCTAGTAGGAAGAAATAAAAGTATAAGATAAAAGTTCTGTAGAATGAGTTGCAACGAACAGAAGAAAAGAAGAAGGGGAAGACTAAATTTATGGTGGTTATAAAACAGACCACCGTGCTCGGTAATGTCATGGAGCATGGGAAAATTTAAGGTAGAGGGAGAATTTTATAAATCCCGCCTTCGATGCGCATTGGTGAAAAGGGGATTGAGAAGAGACGGCCACGGACGAATGGTGAGGACATGAATAATATGGCCAATGGAAATTGGAAGAGGTGGAGCCAGCATTAATAAGAGAAAAATAATATGAAATAAGATAGAGAGGCAAAAAGAAAGGAGAGTTAGTTAGAAGTTTGAGAAAGAAGTAGTATCAACTAACGGGTATGGACGAAGTTTGCCCGATGATAGTAAGGTAAGCCGTGGCCCATGCAAAAGAGCCCGAGGAAGAGAGCGCCCCAGTTTCCTGTACCGAGGGTCTGCAATGATTAAAGGAGCCTTGTACCCCACGAAGAGAGTGCCCCAGTTCCAGTGGGATGATAGTGAAACGAAATTATTCGTCATTACGAGTGCCAGCTGCCCATAAAAGTGATCCAGTAATCATCTCTCGAGGTACCGTCTTTTTGTGTTTCCTTTCTATTTTACCTTCATTGCTTCTCATAGCGTAGCCGTTAATAACTAATATAGAGCGTCATGATGAAGTGATTTGAGTATAGAATGAGTAATGAGATAAATGAATGTAATGAGTTTAATGAGATAATGAGATAAATGAGATAAATGTTCGCATGAACGTTTTTAGTCGTTTGGAATATGCTTCAAGCAGTAGGTCCCGGTATAATTAGCCCTCGTGTGGCAAAATCTGACGGTAAAGCTCTGAAAAACAGCCGATCAATAAAAACATATGTTTTCACTATTTGTTTCCGGGAGGTGGCCGAGTAGTTATTTTGTTGATAAAATTACATTCTATAGACTGATAAATAAAATAATAAGTAACAGAAATCAGTAAGCTAAATCTTACACTGGCAGAAAATATTTTGATGAAATTTAAGTAATGGTAAAAAACAATAACTTACGAGTGACAGTCAAGTAAAGCAATAGTGAGACAGAGTGAAAATACAAATTTCTTAACGAGTAAAGAGCAAATATTAATAGTTTAATCTGATGTATGACGAAATTCATAAAGTTACGCAAATATAAATGAGTACTTAGGCTATTTTTTTTATAAACCACTGAATTAGAGATCCTGAAAAATAAATTTTAAATGGCTCTTTCCGAAGGATGTTGCAGCTCATAGAGTTCTGTTAACATTACCTGTGACTGTAACAGCAGCTGAGTGCAATTTTTCTAAACTGAAGGTGACTGCCTACATTCGGAGCCAATTTTTTAAAAAAATCCTTTTTTAAGACTTTTTTGGTCTTTTATGGTAAAATAGCACTTAGAAATTAAAATTCAAACAAAAACTTACTAGTAAATACCATACTTTTTTTATAAATTGGAAAATTTGAAATAATTTTTAATGAAATTTATCTAAAACGCCTATCACTGCACAAAATTCTAATGTTACTATTTTAATTTCCTTCTCACACATGATACATATGACAGTTATCTTCAAAATGACCTACAATCCAAGATAAATTTTAAAATTCAAAAATAATACAGACAATTTTATGATCCAATATGAAAATTTTCTCCGATTCGTCTTTAATTTCCTTATAAAAACAGCTCAAAATAAGAAACTATTTATTATACATCAATTATTGTACGTCATTTCATTAACAATAGCATCTAAAACATTTAATGAACATTTTATCAAATTGTATGCATTATTGCGTGAAATATCGTGATAACGGTAGAGATTTGTGATAAAAAATATAATTCTGAGAAAAACGCATTTAAAGTTGTTTGTCACTTCAATTTTGTACCAGACGATGTTTTTTTAACATAGCTATAACTCTGCTTCTAATTGATGTAGAATGAAAATCAAAACGGTTTTGAAAAGAGAAAAGATTGATTTACATGATTCTTGCAAAAAATAAAATTGACCAAAATAGTCAAAAAATGACATTTCCAATGTAGGACATTTCCAATGACATTCCCAAGAGCTGTTGAAAGGTCTAGCAATATTATATATTGAAAAAAAGGTATCTAAATCAATTAATTATAAAGATGCAATAGAGGAATATGCTTCAATAGATGCTCGAAGAATGATTTAGAAATTTTGTTTTTATTACACAACGAATTATCGTGGGGATACAGGTGAAACACACTGTCAAGAAAACATGATTTTGAGAAAATACTGATTAAATATTTTTTTCTTTTGACTTCATTGGTACAAACATTATTAAATCAAATTAAGTTATAGCACTTTCGTTTTTTTGCTAACTACGAACCAGTCTTGGCTCTCATATGCTTATTTTATATTATTATCCTCAGGATGGTTACTGTGTTTAACCTATACAAACTACTATGCTAGAGTACTTAATGTGATTACAAAACTTTGAAAAAAAATGAAATAAATAAATATATGACTTAGTTTGTTTCACCAGTAGAAACATCTTTTTCTGCTCAAGAAATGCTTGAAATCCGAAAAATCGATAATTTAGACTTAGTGTGTTTCACTTGTAACCCTACGTTATATTCAAATGTATTTAGTTCTATTTTAAATTCTGTCATTTAAAAAAAAAATTGTTTTTTCAAACAGATAAAACTTTTTAATTTTTATATATAAAACAGTTCCGTAACTGACTGAGTGACTGACAAATAACGCACAGACCAAACCGCTAAACCTAAAGGACTGAAATTTTGAATGGCGATTCTTCTTATAGTGTAGGGGTGCACTAAGAAAGATTTTTGAAAAATTCTTTTTAGATTTTTTTGAATTAAATTTTAAGCTGTTTTTGCGACATTCTTTAAAGTTTACTTTAAAATAATAATCTGAGGTTTATAAAATTTATATCACGAGAAAGATCTCAAAAATTCCTTTAAAATGAAATTTTTTTCGAATCTTTACCTCCATTTTCGGATTTTTGGGGAATTTTTAAAGACTAATTTTTAGAATTTAATTGATTGAATGCATGCTGATCACGTGGTTTCTTTTCTTTTTGTGATACGTTAAATTAATTTTGCGTCACGTGCATAGCAACGGAATAAATTGATAAAAAAAATTTCAATACGGTAAAATATAAAATTTAACCACTAGACTCATTCAGATGGAAGTTTTTTAAGAATGTAATTCAAATTAGTATTTTTTATGGATATTAAACATGCAAATTAATTGCATACATTGACCATTGTATTTAATTTGAATGTACTCCGTAGCGAAACAGGGATATTCAGCTAGTTAATACATATTCTTTCCAAAATTATCGTTATTTTAAAAGTAGACAATTTTTAATAGAGATACGTTCATTGCTTCTGTAAATTACTTCTATAAAGTATCTCGAAAGATTTAAAAATTCCCCGTTTTTAAAACTTGCCTCAGGCGTCATTGGCCTGGCTCTGATCCACAGTGTATGTTGGACTGCATAATTTTAAAGCTAAACTAAGGCTCTCAGAAAACACACGCAATTCTCAAAAGCACATTAGCCTTTAACCTTGTACGACGCAACACTAACGTTTGTTATGGCAATTCATACGCGTTTATTAATCTGGGAGTGAAAAAGCTTCCGCAAAGTGAGGTCAAACTCGAGATTGTCATCGAAGAATTTCTCTTCTTGTCGGCTGGTGAATAACAAATTCAGTTTAGAAAGTCCTCTTCCCTTTTCCTAAAAAGGTGCACCGTAAACAATGTTAGTACGTAATCGGACAAGGCTACGGTGTTGTTCAGAAGTTTATTCATCTCTTACTCAGTAAAGTTACTTCATAAAATTTGACGCATTAGCTGAAGTTGTATGTAAAATCAGAATGATGAAGCAGATAACATTCAATCCTTCCCCGCACAGAATTCCATGATTCGCATGAAATGGGACTAAAAAAAAAAAAAAAAGCCACTTTTTCGTGCATGTTTTGTACACTCAAATTTTTGCGTAGGTGGATATTTCGTAATATTTTCCTGGGATGATTCAAAATGAGGTAAAAATTTTCATTTTACAGTTGATTAAGGCTGCTGTGTACTAACCCTGTTGGATTCACTCACCTCAGTAAAACAGTTCCGTAACTGACTGACTGACAGATAACGCACAGACCAAACCGCTGGACCTAAATGGCTGAAATTTTGCATGGCGATTCTTCTTATAGTGTAGCGGTGCATTAAGAAAGATTTTTGAAAAATTCTTCTTGGATTTTTTAAAATTAAATTTTTAAGCTGATTTTGTAACATTCTTTTAAGTTTGCATTTAAAATAATAATCTGAGGATTGTAAAATTTACATCACGAGAAAGATCATGAAAATTCTTTTAAAATGAAATCATTTTCGAATCCTTACCTCTATTTTCTGAGTTTTGGTGAATTTTTAAATATTCATTTTTAGAATTTAATTTATTAAATGCTGATGACGTGGTTTCTATTCTTTTTGTGATACTTTAAACTAATTTTGCGTCACGTGCATAACAACGAAATAAATTGGCAGAAAAATATTATTTTTCTTGCTAATACGGCAGACGATTAGACATTATCCAAAACAATATTAAAATACAGTAAAAGATATGCTCCTGAGACTCTGCTATATTAGCTGTACTGTATTCTTTAGTATGTTCTATTAGATTTAATTTGAATATTTTCTACTAGATTATTTTATCAATAAAAATATCCGTTACGATTTTTTATAATTTTTTTTTGGCATTAATTGCATACATTTACCTTTGTATTTAATTTGAATGTACTACGTAACGAAGCACGGGTCTAGTAACCCAATAAAAATGGTATTTTCTGATAGCCTGAACTTTTCTGCACCTTGAAACGGGATTGCGTTTATAAATTTCGTCCACCAAAGGAGTGAAAGAGCGTTTAAAACATACTAAACCAGATCTTTCTCCCCAAATAATCTAAATTTGAAAATCCTCTTTGCAATTTTTTTAAAGGAAAAATATCCCAAGGTGTAAAATTTCTTTCTCTATTACGGTGTACAATTTAACAAAAAAAACCTTTGAATCCAAGTCAAAAAACCTTGAACAGATTTTGTCAATTTATTTCGTTGTTATGCACGTGACGCAAAATTTATTTAAAGTATCACAAAAAGAAAAGAAACCACGTGATCGGCATTTAATAAATTAAATTCTAAAAATTAATCTTTAAAAATTCCCCAAAAATTAGAAAATGGAGGTAAAGATTCGAAAAAAATTTCATTTTAAAGGAATTTTTGGGATCTTTCTCGTGATATAAGTTTTATAACCCACATTTTATTATTTTAAATTGAAACTTTAAAGAATGCTTCAAAACAGCTTAAAAATTTAATTTTTCAAAAATCTAAGAAGAATTTTTCAAAAATCTCTCTTAGTACACCCCTACACTATGAGAAGAATCGCCAAGCAAAATTTCAGACCTTTAAGTCCAGCGGTTTGGTCTGTGCGTTGTCTCTCAGTCAGTCAGTCAATTAGTCAGTCAGTCAGTTACGGAATTGTTTTATATATATAGATTTTAAGTCTTCTTATGTTACCTTTGTGAAGTATCCTCGTGGGAGGGACCCACGAGGTACTTCACAAGGAGACAGTGAGGAGGAGACAGTGAGAATCTTATTTTTAAGTCTGTACGAATGTTATTTCGTTCAATTGCGTAAATATTGTGAGATATATGAAATGATATTTAAAAATTCAAACTGCCCCCTCCCCTTATCAATCCAATTGCCCCTCTGTGGTGCGTGGATCCCACGTTGTGAAACACTGGTCTCTAAACTGTTGACATAAATTTTCCTAAACATTTTTCCAGTGCTCTCTTTAAGTGCTGCCATCTGTCGTAAGAATGTCAAACTATTGATTCTTCGTCATTAGGTGCTGCCATCTACAATACTCAATTCTAATTTTTCTTGGGTTAATAATATGCAGCCGAGAAATGTTGACTACATAGTAAGAATTGCATTAGAAAATTAATATTTTTAATTTATATTTGCTAATTTTTGTATTCTTAAATGATTTTTAAAATCAACAGTTCGGGGAGACTGCAAAGAAATTTTCTTTTAAATCTAAATTTTCTTTATGGCATGGCTGGAAGGACTGTGGACTTTTATAATCCGTCTCATTCTAATTATTTTTTCATATGTTCCATAGTATAGAAAAGGAGACTTTAATAACTTCTTTTCCAATATCATATAAAATTTGTTTGTTTTTATTATTTGTCTATTGTTTTTATAACTGGTGGCGAACATTTTGAAACATTAGATACAAAACTGAAGAAAATCGCCAATTCCGCCAGTATGAAATTATTTGATGCATTTGCAAGTCTGTGAATTTAAACCATCGCTCATGACGGATGCTCATTTTTAATGCATCAAGAACATATACCGTGTTTTTCGGATCATAAGACGCCCCTCAAATGTATGGAGGGAGTTTTAGAAAAGATTATATTGTATTTTTTTAGGTATATAAAGATATTTTCAATTTTATACTTAATAAAGATATATATATATATATATATATATATATATACAATAAATATAATAAATGTCCGTTTTATTCCCAAAAATATGGCAAATCGTTTGCATTGGAAGTAACGCAGCTTCTACGACTTATTTCTATGTCCCATTGAACAACGTTTCAATCCATACTTAACAAGTATTATTGCCACTTTTTGTCTGTTCTCATAATTGAGCCCATGTAACTGTCATCCCAATTTTCGACGTTTGATTTTAAAGCAAATTATAGAGTCAATTTGGCAGGAGACATGATAGGATTAACGAAAAAGGTTGGCAAAAGAAAAATCCAACAGTTAATAAAAAGGGCTTTCACTCTGCCACAGGGCTAAAAAGGGGTTTTTGTCATAAGGGTTCTTGTGTAAAATTTACCGTTTACATACAGGTATTTGAAGGATTAAAACTACGATGTTAGAGTGGTACATAAGTTTATTTTCCAGATCTTCAAATCCCATGTTAATCTACGGAGAATTCTCTCTCAATATTTTTTTATACATAGAAGCAAATGCATATTTTTAAATTATGTTTTCTGCAATTTATCCAGGGCTTAAAAGGCCATACTCAAGTTTTTCAAAAATATCCTAATTTTCATACTCTTATTTTTTTTTAAATGCAATATTAATATCCTAGGAAAAGACATTGACTTCTTGATGTCGCATAAAAAATAAATTACAGAAAAATTGAAAAACTACGTGCTGTTTATTAATGTAGCTATCATTATGTGCAGGAAAAACAGAATTCTACAATATGCATTTTCTAATCTACGATTCAAAAGTCTATCTGATTCATTCGTATTTCGAATTTCAAACCATAGATTAGCAAATGAATATTTTATTTCTTCTGGAGGGCAACGGTATAGGATGATGGCAAATACTCGCTCATTTATTATTTTTACTAAACTGACTATACTAAATATTTCCTCTGTTAATATTGACCTTATGTTTTAACTTAACGCTCTAACCATCAGAAGCGGATTTATGATTTGCTCAATATTAGTTTCGAAAACGTTAGCGACGGATTATTCCGGTCTCTAGTTTGTAGTTCCAAAGCACCTGAGTGTTTTCGGCGATAATTAGACAGTAATGCGTATTTTTAATGTCTATCGTTCACAAAGTCCATTTTTACTACTTCTGCCGTATTATCATCAATACATTAATGTAATTCTTTAACTTTGATAAGAATTTCCCTCATTTCCCCTTCAGTAGATCCTTTACCATTGTTAATGCGGTATTCACGTATCGTAACACAATACCTTTGGCGTCAAAGGTTGCGTCTCTTGTCAGATTGATGTATGAAATTCTATATGACTGTAACATTCATATTATAAAATGGCTGTAACAACAGTGATTGGCAAGCGTTTTGATACTGGCTCATACTTGCCTCAGGGTGGTTTTTGTGAGCTATCGTATTTTTCGGACGATGAAACACACCTGAAATCTATGAGAGGAGTTTTAGAAAAAAATATTTTGTATTTTGTTAGGTATATAAAAATATATAATTTTTTTTTACTTAATAAAGATAAAAAATATATACCGGGTGAGCCAAAAGTTCGTAAAAACTTTAAAAATTCATAAAAAAAGGAAGAAATTATGATAAAGAAGTGCGGTTTGCAAGAAAGGTCTCACAAGGAAGTCGGAATTTTTTAGTAGCAACAAAAAAAAGTTTAAAAAGTCACCGGTAGATGGCGCTGACATGCGAGAGATTCGGCAGAATTATGCAAATCAATATTTCATAAATGACCGTGATACACGAGAATTTCTCATTCGCTTTCAGAATGTTATCATTACACGATCGAGCGTTGTTGGTCAGGCAGTTAAGAGTCCCCTTAATTGTGTCGTACAATGTTCTGAAGGTCATGTTAAACATTTGTCATAGCAAGAATAAATGAATGGAACGTACTGTTGTCCTGTTCATTGTGTTTCGGGTAGTCAACGCCTTCTACCGGTGACTTTTTTAACTAATTTTTATTTTCCTGCTAAAAAAAAATCAGACTTCCTTGTGAGCCCTTTCTTGCAAACCGCATTTCTTTATCATAATTTCTTCCTTTTTAATGATTTTTTAAAGTTTTTACTAACTTTTGGCTCACTCTATATTATAAATATAATAAAGAATATACATAAAATATATATAATAAAATATTCGTTTTATTTTAATGTTACCTTTGACTATAAGACGTACCCCTATTTTAAGTCGATTTTTTTATGTAAAAAGGTACGTCTTATAGTCCAACAAATACGGTATTTGTTTTGAAAGGGAATAAAAGTTTTTTTTAAAAACTTTTTCCCCCGAATCAAAATTGAATCAATATTTTGGAATTTAAATATTGTCCGCACAGGGATTCTATTCCAACATCGAAGCATCCGCAAAGTAAGTGTTTGAAATACATCGGTGCGTTTCTACCGGGGCATTTATTTTCGAGCCCCAATGAGGTGTCCGCGTTTGCGGGGTGTCCGTGTGAGGAGGTTTGACTGCAAGGAATGTCCTGTGGCAGGTGTCATGTAAACAGTAAAAAAAAAATTTATCATGTACGTATCTCAGGGTGTCCGCAAAATAGGGGTTCAGAAGATATTAACACTAATATGTTTGTTATAGAAAATTTTCATGCGTCCGTTAAAGAGGGAGTCGACATTTGAGTCATGTTGCAAGAGGTATCAGTCTTATATAGTTAAGTGACAGGGATTTATTAAATCCCAATGCAGTGAATTGGGAAAATAAAATCCTATCTGAGGGTGTCCGTTATGCGGGGTTTTGAAACAAATTGATTGCTAAAGAGTTTCTAATGGGAGGTATTTATAAGTTTTTAAAAGAGGGGTGTCCGTATTTGTGGTGTATCCGTTTGGAGAGGTTTCACTGTAACATAATTTAAGTTACAGGGTATAGTGAACTGTGAAAATGTTGCCACTTCCGCATCTGAAGTGTCCGCAAATGAGAGGTTTGTAATACATTGATACTCGTGTTTTCTCTTTAACCCTTCGGCTTGTTGCATTCATGTACAAAGTGCAACATTTTTGTAATTTTGAATGGTTTGTATTTACATGGAAAGTTTGAATGTTCTAAGCAGTTTCTATTTAGAGCAATACCCTTTTTAATGCAACTCAGATTTTCTGACCATTTTATTCCTTTCCATTTATTGTTAATCGTGGTTTAACCGGGGTAGACCAGCGATCATACTGGATTACAATACGACAAAAGCAGGAGATGATGTAGTCGATTAAATATGCAGCTATTACACGGTATCCCGCATATCACGAAGATGGTCAATCTCATTGTTTTTTAGGTTTTTGGACATAATAGGAATCAATTCGCAAGCAATCCTTAGATCCAATAAACCGGACAGTTTTGAAATAAGGCAATTGTATCTGCATTCTTTGGCCTTTAACTATAAATATATCTCAATATTATCAACATTTTATATCTTGTCATAAAACGCAGAATTATTATTTTCAATTTGAAAAAAAACTGTTCATTACAAAAGGAATAATCAAGGTTGAAAGAGACGTTGCACTTTGTGCCTTGCGCGCCGGCTGGTGTATCAAAAATTGACACGTCCGCTGAAGGGTTAAAGAAATTCTTATGTGTTCTTAAACGAGGCGTGCCCATACTTGTCAGTTGTTCTCTAGCAGGGTTTCTAAATGCATTGACACTTTTATATTCTTTTCCAGGGAATTCTTATGTGATTTTAAAGAGGCGTGTCCGTTCCTCTGGGATGTCCGCTTAGTGAGGTTCTACTGAAGTACTAACAGACACGCATAAAAAAACAACATACTCAGAAAATACCCCTAAACTCCACACACTAAAAAATAACTTGCTTCCATGCCAGTACCTTATGAAAACCTAAAGAAAAAATGAGCCTAAAATTCAGATATTTCCCCCACCCCAGCCTTTTAAATTCATCCTTCCTCCAAACTGAATGGAAACAATAAGAGAATAAAAATAGAGACAATGTTTTTCAGAAAATTCTGTTTTAGTTTCCATTTTGAGTCCTGAAGCACTCGAAATAGCATCAGTCATTAATCTTCTGCATCACGTTTCTCCACGAAGAACAAAAAAAAAAGAGGAAAAAAAAGGAATAAAAAAAAATAAAGAACGAAAACACTTTCAGTTAATGCTCTAAGTTTTTCGGGAAAAAAGGGGGGTCTCGAAATTGAAAACGCCGCCGACAACCCTAAAACATCAGGGTTTTAATGTCAAAAGAAGAAATGATCAAATTGTAGTTATGAGATATTTCACGGGTCGACAATATCCGAGCCAACGTCCACGTGATAAACGGTTTTTCATCGATCTTTTTTCCCCTTCGGAAAAATCGTAGAGCATGCATTAAAAAATGAGAGCGGAACGCAAACGACATGATAGCTGCTGTTTAAAGTGAGGACGGAACGTGTGAAACGTTTAAATCACTTTTCGCTAAAAGAGTTTTGTTTGAAAAGAAGGGGTCGTACACGTGTAAAAGCAAGTACGGTATGACCTCCATATAACGAACTTCCGTAGGACGAAGTCTTTTTCTGAACGAAATTTTCTGCCTTGAAACTATAGTATTAATGAAATCATAGCATTGACCACCCTTTTATATTAAACTAGCTGAAAACCCGTACTTCACTACGGAGTACATTCAAATTAAATACCACGGTCAATGTAAGCAATTAATGCCAATATATATATATATATATATATATATATATATATATATATATATATATATATATATATATATATATATAAATTTATATATTTATTTATTTATAATAAATACAACGATCAATGTATACAATTGATGTAAAAAATAACAAAAAAATATATTTATAAAAAATTCGTAAGGGAAATTTTTATAGACAAAATAATGTAGAAGAAAATATTCAAATTGAATCTAATAGGACATACTAAGGAATATAGTACAGTTTGAGGAACATATCTCTTGTTGTATTTTAATATTTTTTTGGATTATGCCCAATCATCTGCCGAATTAGCGAGAAAATTTTTTTTTTGTCTATTTCATTGTAATGCCCAAGACGATAAATTTATTTAAAGTACCAGAAAAAGAAATCACGTGATCAGCATTTAATAAATTAAATTCTAAAAATGAATCTCTAAAAATTCACCAAAAATCAGAAAATGGAGGGAAAGATTCGGAAAAGATTTCATTTTAAATAAATTTTTATGAACTTTCTCGTGATATAAATTTTATAACCCTCAAATTATTATTTTAAATGCAAACTTATAAAAAGTTACTAAAACAGCTTAAAAATTTTATTTAAAAAAATCTAAGAAGAATTTTTCAAAAATCTATCTTACACTATAAGAACCCTTACACTATAAGAAGAATCGCCATGCATAATTTCAGCCCTTTAGGTCCAGCGGTTTGGTCTGTGCGTTGTATGTCAGTCAGTTAGTTACGGAACTGTTTTATATATATAGATTAACATAAGTTTACCAGGACTATAAAAAAAATATTTGTAGAGAAATTTTTCATCAAAATGAAGTTTTAACTGTATACTATAAACAGTAGATTGGTTTTTACCCATCCTTTTTCCTTTAATTTGAATCCGTTTATGTAATTGATATAATTTCTATTTAACGAATTTTCTTTATAACGAGTTTTTTTAAATAGAACGATGGGACGTCGTTTCATAGACTGAATTATTTAAATTTTTAATCAAGCTTTTACACACTTGTGCGTCTGTTCTAGCTTGTTTAATAAATCTTTTTTAATCTTCTGCACGTTCGCAGCGATTTTTGGTGCTGTGCTGACTTTTCTAGTCTTGTTCCAAATTCCAGTTTCGAACCCGGAAATCCCTGGCACGGCTTGTGAATGGTCATTGAGTCGCTGGACGGAGGCGACTCGTCACGAATGAATCCCATAATCTCCTCCTCCTAGTGACAGCGGGTGAAAGAAGCATAAAAGCTTGAAATGCATTTTGTCATTTAGTTCGTGCGAGAAAAATGCAAACAGGATAAAATCCAGACAGGTCACAGACGGAATGTTGTCTTTAAAGCTCGAAAAAGTGCAGCTCAGAAACATAAACATTCCTCCTGCTTTGTTGTGGGAAATTTCTTTTTGCTAGAAACAAGCGTTCCTCTTGAATTTTGCCCAACATATTCCACAGCAGCTATAGACTGCGCAGACGAAATTTTTCGCTCAAAGAAATTTACTCAATAATTGTACCAAGTATTATTATTGAGCTTTGTTATAGGACATTTACCTTTGTTAAAAATGAGCGTTCCAGTTGAATTTTGTTATTGATTATTATTGAGTAAAATTTTACCATTATTATTGAGCTTTGTTATAGGACATTTCCCTTTGTTAAAAATGAGCGTTCCATTTGAATTTTGTTATTGATTATTATTGAGTAAAATTGTACCAAGTACTGTTATTGAGCTTTGTTGTAGGAAATTTGACTTAAAAATAAGCGTTTCTCTTGAATTTTATTATTGATTATTATTGACTAAAATTGTACAAAGAATTTTTATATTGAGCTTAGTTCTAGGAAATTTTACTTTATTACAAATAAACGCTCATCTTGAATATTATTATTTATTATAATTGTACCAAGTATTATTAATGAGCTTTGTTGTATTAAATTTCCCTTTGTTTAATATAAGCGTTCCTATTGAATTTTATTATTGATTATTATAGAGTAAAATTGTGCGAAATATTCGTATACTGATCTTTGTTCTAGGAAATTTACTTTGTTAAAAATAAGCGTTTCTCTTGAATTTTATTATTGATTATTATTGAGTAAAATTGTACCAATTATCATTGTATTGAGCTTAGTTGTAGGAAATTTTACTTCATTAAAAATAAACGTTCATCTGGAATATTATTATTTATTATAATTGTGCTAAGTATTATTATTGAGCTTTGTTGTAGGAAATATACTTTGTTAAAAATAAGCGTTTCTCTTGAATTTTATTATTGATTATTACTGAGTAAAATTGTACTAAGTATCATTATATTGAGCTTAGTTGTAGGAAATTTTACTTTATTAAATATAAACGCTCATCTTGAATATTATTAGTTATTATAATTGTACCAAGTATTATTATTGAGCTTTGTTGTATTAAATTTCCCTTTCTGTAATATAAGCATTCCTATTGAATTTTATTATTGATTATTATAGAGTAAAATTTTGCCAAATATTAGTATACTGATCTTTATGTAGGAAAATTACTTTGTTAAAAATAAGCGTTTCTCTAGAATTTTATTATTGATTATTATGGAGTAAAACTGTACCAAGTATTATAATTGAGCTTTGCTGTAGGAAATTTTGCTGTGTTAAAAATAATTGTTCATCATTAATATTATTATTCATTATGATTGTACGAAGTATTAATATTGAGCTTTGTTGTAGGAAATCTCCTTTTTGTTAAAAAAAAAAGTATTCCTCTTGAATTTAGGCTAAGGTATTCCTCAGCAGCTATAGAAAGCGCAACCGCAACTTATAGTTTAAAGAAATCTCCTCAATAATTATACCAGCTAATTATCTAACAATTCAATGCAAGATTTTTTTATGATAGGGATAAAGTACAGCACTATAATAATTTATTATTATTATAAATTTATCAAATATAAGCAAATAAAAGTAATAAATGATAACTTATCAGTTATTAAATAAAATTGTCAATGAATGAGATTAAATAATTAACGATTTATTGACTATGATAAATTAATGAATGCTGCTTAATAATTTAAAAACAATCAAATATAAGCAAATAAAAGTAATAAATGATAACTTATCAGTTATTAAATAAAATTGTCAATGAATGAGATTAAATAATTAACGATTTATTGACTATGATAAATTAATGAATACTGCTTAATAATTTAAAAACAAAGATAGTTAACATGTCGGAACTTTTTATTGTTTAAAGAAATTTATTCAATATTTGTCAAGTAATTCTGTAAACGTTCAGTGGAAGAAATTTCTTAGAATAATAGTAATAAACAACAGAACGTTAATACTTATCATTATTACAAATTTATCTACGATAAATAAATAAAAATGGTAAATGATAATTAATAATTACTAACTATTAAAGAAATTTAATAGTTGTCAATAAATGAAATTGATAAATAATTTATAAATCTTCATAAATTGATAAATAATGGTTAAAATATTTTTAATATTAAATAAAGTTAATAAATGGAAATTTATTGCTGTTCTGAGAAATTTGACCAATAATTGTATCAAGTAATTTTGTAACTAATCAATGGAAGAATATTTTACAATAGTGATAAATTAGAGAGGGTAGTATTTATTTATCATCACTGTAATAAATTTATCCAAACAAATGCATAAAAGTGATAAATAACAATTTAAAATTTATTAATTGCTATTAAAACAATAATTGCTGTTAAATGAGACTACTAAATGATAATTTATCATCAGTTTTTAAAATTATCAATTATCAATAAACGAGATTGATAAATTATTAATTTATCAATTATGAATTAGTAAATGATTAACAGTATTTTAAATATTAAATAAAATTATTAAATAATAAAAATGCGTTAATAGCAATTATTTTAATCTGTAATCATTTTATCAAATAACGTTGTAAAATTAATAAAACCTTAATAATTTACATTTTGTTAAAATACTTAACATTTTCTGAATTTATTTTTTAATTTTGATGTGGATATGTCGTTTATTTAACTGAGCGTAAGACAGCTTTTGTAATGCTTATTAGGCTTAGAGCACCTTCTTCCAAGAATTTATATTGTTTCTCTAAACTTCATTAAAAATTTCATTCAGTGTTGCTGATATGCTGTTGCACCCTGCATTGCACATTAGTAAGCAAATATAACGGTTAATTTCTGGCCACATCATATTCCTAAATTATTCCTATAATATTAATTATCAGCTATTAATATTATTGTTATTAAGTGAGATTGATTAATTATAATTAACAATTTGCCAATATTGGATTATTAAATAACGAGGAATATATTAAATATTAAATAAAATTATTAAACAATTAAAATGTGTCAATAAGACTTTTAGTCTGTAATTATTTTATCAATTAATATAAAATAAAGATACTAAATCATTAAAAATTTACCCTTTATGGAAATGCTTCAATTTTCTAAATTTATTATTTTTAAAAGTTTTATTTGTCATTTCTTAGAGTGAGCATGATACAAATTCTTTAGTAATGCTTTTTAGGCGTTGAGCATCTTCTTCAAAGAATTTATATTGTTTCTCTGACTTCATTAAAAATGTCATTCAGAGTTGCTTATAAGCAGTAGCATCCTGCAAAGCACATGATTAGTAAGCAAATATAACGGTTTATTCCTAGACGCGGTATATTCCTATGATTATTCCTATAATATTTATTACCGATTATTAAAATTATTTCATTAAATGTGATTGATAAATTATAATTAAAAATTTATGAATTAGAAAAAGATTAACACTATATTAAACATTAAATAAAATTAAGTATAATTTTAATCTGCAATAATTTTATCAATTATCAATAAATAAAATTAATAAATCACTAATAATTAACGAATTATCTAAATGATTAAGGCTTCTGTGTACTAACTCTATTGGATTCGCTCACCTCATTGTTAACCTATGGAGAAAATGTACCCAAGGATTGCTTACTTGTATTGGAAGGTTTTGTTTAAAAAAATTGTACTCCGTAATAGAAAAAGAAATTTTACACCTTGGGACATTTTTCCTTTGTAAAAAAATGCAAATAAAATTTAAAATTTAAATCATTCGGGAAAATATCTGGTATAGTGTGTTTTAAGCGCTCTTAAATTGCTTTGGTTTACAAAATTTATAAAATTAATCTTTTTATACTTAATTGGTTTTTATTGATTTTACTTAAGGTTGCTGTGTACTAACTGTATTGGATTCGCTCACCTCAATGTTAACCCATGGAGGAAATGTATCCAAGGATTTCAGACTTTGGATTGAAAGATTTTTTTTAAAATTATACCCCGTAATATAGAAAGAAATTTTACACCTTGGGGCATTTTTCGTTTTTAAAAAAAATGCAAATAATATTTTTAAATTTAAATTATTCAGGAAAAAATCTGGTATAGTGTGTTTTAAGCGCTCATAAATTGTTTTGGTTTATGAAATTTTATAACATGAATCCTGCTGCAAGGCGCAGAAAAGTTCAGGGTATCTGAAAATACCATTTTTATTAGATTATCAGCATTTATGTAGCTGTAAATGATAGACGCATTTTCTCCACATGTTAACATTGAGGTGAGCTAATCCAATAGGGTTATTACACAGCAGCCTTAAGTATAAAATCAATAAAAACCAATTAAGTGTAAAAAGATTAATTTTATAAATTGTGTATACCAAAGGAATTAATGAGCGCTTAAAACATACTATACCAGATATTTTCCTGAATGATTTAAATTTTAAAATATTATTTGCATTTTTTTTACAAAGGAAAAATGGTAGGTGTAAAATTTCTTTCGTTAATTATTAGGGGTTTATTAATTTTATTTATTGTTAGTTGATAAAATTATTACAGATTAAAATTATAGTTAATAATTTTATTTAATGTTTAATATATTGTTAATCATTTATTAATTCATAAATTATAATTTATCAATCTCATTTAATAACAATAATTATAATAATCGATAATAAATATTATAGGAGTAATCAAAGGAATATACCAATTTTAATGCGGATTTGTCATTTCTCTAACTGAGCACAAGATTGCATTAGTTACGCTTATTAGACGGAGAGCATCTTCCTCCAAGAATTCTTATTGTTTCCCTGAACCTCATCCAGAGTTGCTTATATGCAGTTGCATCCTGCCGCGCACGTTATTAGTAAGCAAATATAACGGTTAATTCCTATAATTAGCAAGTGGCACACACGAATATAGAAAAATCCAGGGCTGTTTGCGGGTGACGGACTCATTGACGCTAATTGCATCCTTTTTCCCCCGCGTCTATTAGGATGACGGTCGCCTTCGACATCCGGGATATGAAGCCGGCCATTTTGGGACTCCATGATTTCTTTTTATTTTTTATTTATTCCTCGCGCCCCTTCCTTACGCGCTAAGTGATGGGGAAGTGAGAACTGTCATTTTCTAATAGAATTCACCTGACAGTCGAGCGGTCCCATGTGTAGAGTTTCCTGAACTATGTATGGCATAAAGACAATTATTTGGTAGAGATGTGAAAGCATCTATGTCACATAATCTTTTATGAATGCCGTACTTTAGAAAACCCCAGTAAAACACTGTATGCAAGCATATTTTACAGCGTTTTTTTTGCGTCTTCACTCTGACTTCTTAGAAGGGAAAGGAACCTTTCCTAGAGAAACTTCCCATAATACTCTCTATTTATTGCACAAAGTAAATTATATATTTTTGCTTGTCCCAAGACAACTATTTTATGCAATCTACATAGCGTTTAAAATTCTATCTAACTAAAGAATTCTCCTATCTTCCCAATTACAGTCCAACCCCGTTATAACGAACTTCAAGGGACCAAAGGTTTTGTTCGCTATATCCGAACCGTTAAGAAAACTGTTAAAGTTCACAAAATGTATAACTCATTAGTTGCTATGTGAATTCAATGATGGTGTTTGGACTTAAAAGACATTTTTATTGTTAAATTTTATATATTTTATTTGTGTTCACCAACAGATGGCAGTGTTTCACTTGGTCGAGTTTTTAACTTTTCTGAAGTGGCAACGATATAAGCTTTAGAATTCTGTTTAAGTAACTTCAACAACTAGCATGTTTTCATTTTCGTGTAATTTAAAGCCAATTTTAAGAAGCGGCTTCTGAAGCTTTATGGTTTTCAACAAGAAATATTTTAGCGAGGGCTTTGCACAAGGCAGGTCCTCCCATTGTGAATTCAAGTAATTCTTCTAAACGTATATGTTCTTTTTTGGGGGGACCAGTTCTCTCTTCGTCGATGCCGCTCAGTGAATCGCTGCCATTTTGCAACGTTTGTTCTACTCCACATTTACTGATCGTGAAAATTGGAATAAATGTCTACAAGTGAAATGCATTTTGATTCTAAATAGTTATGATTTGGAATACCTCGCACTGCGGTGACACCATACTACAAGAAGACTGGAAGTAAGAATGCTTCGCTCGTGTTAAGCTTAATCTATTTACTTTTCCACATTGGTTGCATGGCAGTCGGTGCTGGGTTGTTTTGGATAACTCTTTTAGTTTATCGTTTTACATACATATGGCGCCTCCGCCATTATCGGTTGTTTTAACATTACATTATACACTATTACTAATCTACTAGAAGTGTATTAAAAAATGATAAAATCTATTAAAAAGGATCATTAATGAATTAAAAATTGACTAAAATAGATTACATTATACTAACAATACTAATTAAGGGGGTCCAGGACACAAAATTGCTCGAATTTTCGAAATAAATTTTATTCCACTAAAATTTTTTTTGTTCTTTTACGCTTAAAGTGACGTTTAAATCATGTTTCTATCTTAATAAGAACAGGATAAATTATTATTTTTTTGTCAACATCCTAATAGTAGCAAATCGTTTTTTAAACCTGTAAGTGCGTTTTACTGCATGATGAGTTTTTTCCCCATTTCTCGTCTTTAAATTGTTATAAGTCAAGAACCGCTAAAGATAAATGGTTGAAACTTGGAACATGTCTTTTTCAACTATTTTACTTTCATTTTAATACAGAAAATTTGAAAAAAATATTTACTTTTAAAAATATGATTTTTTAAAAATAAGTTACATAATTTATTTTGTAATTTTTAATCTAAATATTTTTAAGTTCTTTAAAAACTAATATTTCAAAAAATGCTGAATCAAAATTAAAACTTATATTTAATTAAATGAAATAACTTATTTTTAATAAATATATATATTTTTATAAACTTATTTTTAATTAAATGAAAAAAAATTTTGAAATTCGACATGTAATATTTCGAGTTATAAAGATTTTAAATTACCTCACTTTTATTAAAAATTTTGAATTTTAAAATTTTTTAAAAACTTTTTGAGAAATTTTATGATGTGATTTTGTTTAAAAATTATATAGTTGACCATCACAAAAAATTCAAAATTTTAACTCAATAAATAAAATTTTTTTTAAAAAGTGTCCCGGACCCCTTTAAATTAACTAAAAATGAAGACAAATGGAAATCGATATCCTCAACTGCATCAACATTATTGATAGGGCCTAGAGGGAGGTCTCTTATCGCACCTTCCAGTCTGTCTGGAAGAAACTTTGGCCAACTTGTGTGACAGAGGGATACTTCGAGTTTTTTGATAATGAAGAGGCGGAAGTCAAAATTGGGGATCAGATAGTGTACATGGGAAAAATGATGGGCTTGGAGGTCGATTGTGAAGATGTGGAGGAGCTGATGGAGGAAAAACAACGAAGAACTCATCATAGAAGAACTGGTTGAGCTGCAGAGTCAACAGGTGAACGCTATCCAGGAACAGCATTCATCGAAGAAAGACAATGATAGGGAGAAAGTTTCCATTGGCATGATAAAGGAAATTTGTAGCCAGTGGAGTGCAGGAATTTATTGAAAAGCATCACCCCAATAAATCTGTGACCAGCAAAGCAGTTAATATTCTAATTGACAATGTGATGTCCTACTTCTGTGAAATTCTCCAGAAAAGCAAAAGATAAATTTCTTGGATCCATTTCTGGTATCAAAATCAGCTAGTGAGACGGAACGTGGACAAAGAGAGAAAACGCTATTATCAGAATTGCCTAGTGATATTACGGGAGAGGACTTACCTTCCGAGCAGTAACATCTGTAGTCCTCACTCAGCCCCCTTTTCAACAATCAACCATCTGCACGAGAAAATATCCACTACAAAGCTAAAATGCTGTACTGAACAATTATCATGCCGTAGTTCTTCATAATAAAGTCTGTTTTCATTTATTCTCATCATTTCTATATAACTAAAACCATAAATATAAGGTAAAAATACGTAACTATGTTCTAGGGGGTGAACGGATTAATTCTTCATCCGGTAATATATATGGAAAACACTGCTTCGGTTTGCGAGCCAAGTCTCGGAACGAATTAAGTTTGTAAACCGAGGTACCACTGTATTTACAATTACCGGGGTAAATACAACTCATATGTTATTAGTATACACCATGATTTTAAGTAATTAACAATCTCTTACTCGCGATGGTTCAATATTGACTAAAACCGCCGAGTCCGTTGCAGGCATCCAGCAGACCTTAACTGACCTCAGTATCCTACTGTTGGGGCTGCGGAAGGAGAACCCAGTGACTGCTCCTCGTCCCACGTACACTTTAGGATCACACTTCACATATTTCGGAGTTTGAGAATATCTTCTTGCTGTCAGCGATTAAAAAACAATTATAAAGTATTCCAACGGTTATAAAGTACAATTATAACTCGCGACCCCAGACAATTTTTTTGTTCGTTGTTATTGATGAACGTAATCCTACGTTAAAACAATATAAATTATTCTAATTTTGTATTAGAGTAAAATATTGAAAATTTTTAAAAAACGAAGTTGGAAGTCCCTTATCCCCTCAAAAAGAACGCAAATAATATTTTTAGAGTTGAATTATTCTTTTAGAAACGGGGTACACCGTTATTAAAACGTACATCATTGTCATTGGTATATGGAATTTCTAAATTGAAAAAGATAGAGTAAGACGTTTTCTACTCTGTTACGGAGTACAATTAAAAAAAATCTATGAATCCAAGTCGACAATGATTGGAAAATTTTCCATACAGATTAACAATAAACTGAGCTAATGAAATAGGGCTCTACCTAGCAAATACACAAGAAACGGTTGTAAATTATTCAAAGTTTTAATTAGTCCAATAAAACTTCATTATAATGAATTTTTTTTGCATGGGTATTAATTAGTAAGAATACTTATTGTACATGTCATTATCATAGTGTTAAACAGAAAAATTCGCTAAATCGACGATAACTATTTCGAGACCCAACTGCAGCCCATTCATCAAACTGAAGTACAGGTAACCCTCCTATAACACGGTAGATAGGTTCATAGAAAACACCGTGTTGTGTGAAACCGTGTTATATGAGACCCAGAGATAGTTCAAAAAAGGGGGGTTACGTTCCGAAAACTTATTAAAAACAAATAATTTTTTAAAAAAATTCCATATAAGCAACTTAATTTTTATTAAAAATATTAATGTATGTACGTATAACACAAAACGAAAAGAAACAAAAAATATTATTTTCATTTAATGTGACCTTAATTTAATAAATTTCTTCCTCATCACTGCTCAGTACAATCAAACAAAAACGTTTTTTCGGTTGAACGATATCACCTTCACTTTCAAAACCTTTTTCTTCATTTAGATTATTTGCACCTTCTATCCTCTTTAAAAAAATTGTAATTTTGGTTTATTTGCTGGTTCCTACAAGGTCATTGTAGATTCACGATATGGACATAGACAATTTCGAAGCTCCCTTTTGAATTTTCGGCTTTTTTCAGCGGAAAGTTCTGCATTCAAGATAAATGATTCAAGATTTTCAGCTAAGCTTAGGCCTTCTTGTAATTTTATAGAGTTATAAATGAATAAATTATAATTTTTTTATACATTTTCATGTAAAGCCACTATATTTCATTATTCCTTCCCGTCATTATTTTAAGGTAATTAAGTTTTTAAATGTATGAAACAAAAATCATATTTTAGTGCTATAGATGTACAGTGTTGTACAAAGGTTTTCGCAATGTTTTTTATCGTGTTAGAGCAAAACCGTGTTACAGGTTGCAGTGTTATACGAGGGTTCCCGCAATTTATCCTATCGTGTTAGAGCGAAACCGTGTTGTAAGATGCCGTGCTGTAAGAGGTCTACCTGTATCATAAAATGTCTCATCTTCATCATATTCGAACGTTCTATTATACAGTGCAATTCTTTCTCTTTGTCTGTCTCAATCCGACTTCAAAATTTAAGCTCAAAAGGCGAATTTTTTTCTGTCAGAGTTTATCGAATGATTTATCTAGGGAATTTTAATACATCACTATGGTAAAAAGCGCTGTAAACACGCAATTTTCCTCTGATTACTTTTTCAATTTCTCTCCACGAATGTTTCTCCTCTCCTCTATTCCTGCATTTCAAATTGCTGTAGTTGGCTTAATATTCCGTTTCTTTTATAGCGAGTTCAATACCCCGAAATAGGTAGGTTTTCTCTTATTAGAATCGTGCTCTGGTTTTCGCGCAATTATCTGTTTTGGTCTGGCGGAAATTGGCTTAACCTCCAGAGTCCAAGATGATTTGCTATCACGCATTTTCTGTATTTGCTTGAAATTGTTTCTTTGCCAGGCAAGGAGAGACAGAGTTTTTACCTTTTATTTCCTGTTTTGCGATTAGTGGAGGAAGGAGAAAAGATCCATTTTCCACGTTATGTGATATTTGGTAATTGCAGTGCTTCAATTCCAGAGCGTTTTGCAGTTTGTTTAATCTGTTGGGTATATGTATATACGCTATCAGTGAACATGATGTTAGTTGTTTATCAGTGTTTCGAAAGGTGCTTATTCGGTTCAAAATATTCCGTAAAGGCTATTGGGTAGTTACCCCACTGGATTCGCCCAGTTCACTGTTAAATTATGGAGAAAATTTTTACAATGATTGTCGACTCCGATTTAAAGGGGTGTGGATTACATTTTAATTTTTTTTTATTTATTGAGTTAGAATTTTGAAATTTTTGGTGATGGTTAATCATATAATTTGTAAGCAAAATCAAATCATAAAACTTCTCATAAATTAAAAGAATTTTTCAAAATTTAAATTATTTTAAAAAAAGTGGGGTAATTTGAAATCGTTATAACTCGAAATTTTATTTGTCGAATTACAAATTTTTTTCATTTAATTAAATAGAAATATATAGTTTTAATTTTGATTCAGCCATTTTTAAAATGTTATTTAAAAAAGAAAAAAAATATTTAAATTAAAAATTATAAAAAATGATGCAACTTATTTTTAAAAAATCATAAATTCAAAAGTAAATATTTTTTCAAACTTGCTGAGTAAAATTAAATTGAAATAATTGTTAAAGACATGTTCCAAGTTTGAACCATTTATCTTTAACGGTTCTCGACTTATAACAATTTAAAAACGAGAAATGGTGAACAACCCATCATACAGAAAAACAAAATTTACAGGTTTAAACAAAGATTGGCTGCTATAAAAATGTTGCAAAGAAAATTAATATCTCCAGTTTTAATTAAGATAGAAACATGATTTAAACGTCATTTTAAGCGGGAAAAAACAGAAAAATTTTAAAGAAATAAATTGTTTTTTGAAAATTGGAAGATTTTTGTGTCCCGGACCCCCTTAAGAATTTTTTTTTAAAGTACTCCTTATATATATATATATGAGGCGATGAAAGACAAAGTGGTGTAAGTCACATTTTCAACTTTTCCATTTGAGGGCAAAAATGTAATCTCCATGTTCAATTTATAGTGGAATTGCAAATAGTTATTATATGAAATATTATAATAATTATTAGAAATTATAATTTGTTCAATTTATGGTGGAATTATTTGCAGTTTTTGATATAAAACTACTTTGACTTACACCACTTGACTTACTGACTTACACCACTTTGCCTTTCACCGCCTCATATATAAAAGAGCTTGTTTGTTTGTTTGTCCGCTATAGAATCATAGACTGTTTCACCCACCGGGACCAAATTCGGCACAGTTAATGTTTAGGACCCGAGAAACTTAAATCAGGAAAAATGAAATTTGGGGCTCAATTAGTTTTTTTCAAATTAATTTTTTAATGATTTTTTGCCCCTAAGCGCACCTCTTAAATGTGGACCCCTTCACCACAACCAGTCAAATTCGATACGCGGGGGAAAAGAGGTTTTTTGTGAGGGGTGATCTGGGGGGGTTGAGAGTTGGTCTGGGGGTGACGGGGGGGTAGGGTGAAGTGTTTATTTTATTTTTATTACGTTTAGTGGAGTCGTGAGTCTAAAAAGGTTGAGAACCGCTGCTTTAGAAAATTTTAGACAATGGCGTTCAAACTAAACCAACTTAACTTAATTTGGAAAAAAAAGAGAAAAAAAAAAGAAAAATTAAGTTTGTCCCTTGGCCAGTTATTGGAAGCCTTCTGTTGATCTAAATATATTAATTGTTTGATATAATGAAATTAATTTTAAAGAATGATTGCCCGGGCAGATATATAGATAGAAAATTTTTCATGCTTTCCATAAAAAAAAATACTGGGCTGCAACCCCCGCTCTTCGTGTTCATCTGGGCAAACAGAATGCGCTTAGCGCGTTTCTATTGAAATGATATACAAACAATAAGAAACAAAGAAACTTTGAGCCTAGGCTTCATGCGAAATCCCGCCTTACTTTGATTAAATAAAGGGAATAACGCTTCTTGTACTTTACCTCTTGGATGATGTAGAAAATAGTGCGTCTCTTGGGTGATGTGAAAAAAACTGCGTTTTTAAGGGAAAAATAAAAAATAAAGACAAATGTAAATTTTAAAACTTATTTCTAATTAAACAGTGGATCAAACAAATCTAATTAAATCTAAATAAACACTATCTAACAAATATAATTAAACAGTAATCTTATTCAATGCAAACGTGCGAATTACGCAACACTGTGTTATTAATTCTCAATAAAATCAGACGTATAATCATAAGAAGGTCCGCAGCCTCAAAGTTTCTTTCTTTCTTATTGTTTGTATATCATTTCAGTAGAAACGCGCTAAGCGCATTCTGTCTGGCCAGATGAACATGATGAGCGGGGGGTGCAGCCCAATATTTTTTTGATGGAATGCATGAAAAATTTTATATCTATATATCTACCCAGGCAACACCGGGCAATAATGGTAGTATATATATATATATATATATATATATATAATAAATGGAACGGTTAATGTAAGCAATTGATGCCAAAAAAAAAGCAAAAAAATATATACAGTGATTTCCGATTATAAGAATCACGTTTGTTATTACTGTTTTTGATTCTTATAAGCGGTTGATTCTTATAGCCGAAATTTAGGTTTTTAGACAGGCACACACACACCTATATATACATATATTATATAATTTACCATAAAATACTCTTTAATTTACAATAATTATCTTTTATTAAAACTGTTTTTAATAATTTTAAAAATACAACTTAATTTTTAAACCTATAAGTAGATACACATGATTATAATAAGAGAAGAAAAAATCCAATATTTGTTACAACATACCTGCTTAACAGTTTTAACGTTTTAACTACAGGAAGGGAGCAAGAATGTTTTCTATGGTAGTTTGACGTAATGAAGTTTTCAGGAGGCTGTTTATACCTCTTTCAATACTAAATAGTCTCAGACGAATATTCACCTTCTAGCTTACCTTCTAGTTTCATGTTTTGATAACGTGATGGATCTACTAATGTCACGTTTGCCTAAGTGATAGTGGACACTTCGACGAAGATTTATGTGTTTCAGGGTCCAAGAAGCCGCAACCAGGATGTGGGAGGTGGGAAAAAAGAGTCCCTATTTTTGTTTGTCAGTGGAGAAAAGTGAAATCTGACCCGGACGGGTAAAGATGCCCCCGGGTCAAGCTAATAGGACAGTGTTGTGCTGAAGCGTTTAAGGGGACACTATTATGTTATGTCTAACAAAGAAAAGGATGAATTTTATGACTATTTTCCATCCCATCTTAACAATCTTTCTTTTAAAAAAAGAAAGAACTTCGTGCCTTTTGAGAGTTTAAGTGACTTTTTGGGAAAAATGAAAGGAAAGCGAAGAGTGTAAACTGATTCTTAAAACCGGTGGATTGATTCTTTAAAGCGAAAATTTTAACATGGAAATAATACATTTGTTTTTGTTTTCGCGATATTGATTCTTATAAACGGTTGATTCTTATAACCACTGATCACTACAAGCGGTGGTTACTGTATTTATAAAAAATCGCAACGGATATTTTTATAACAAAATAATGTAGAAGAAAATATTGAAATTAAATCTAATAGAACATACAAAATAATATAGTACAGTTAATAGGGTACTTAATAGGGTACAGTTTGAGGAGCATTTCTTTTACTGTATTTTAATATATTTTGGATAATGTCAATCGTCAGCCGCATTAGAAAGAAAAAAAATGTCAATTTATTTCGTAGTTATGCACGTGACGCAAAATTAATTTAAATATCACAAAAAGAAGAGAAATCACGTGATCAGCTTTTAATAAGTGAAATTCTAAAAATTAATCTTTAAAAATTCACCAAAATCAGAAAATAGAGGTAAAGATTCGAAAAAAATTTCATTTTAAAGGAATTTTTAGGATCTTTCTCGTGATATAAATTTTATAACCCACAGATTATTATTTTAAATGCAAACTTTAAAGAATGTTACAAAAACGGCTTAAAAATTTAATTAAAAAAAATCTAAGAAGAATTTTTCAAAAATCTCTCCTAGTGCACCCCTACACTATAAGAAGAATCGTCATGCAAAATTTCAACCCTTTAGGTCCAGCGGTTTGGTCTGTGCGTGATAAGTCAGTCAGTCAGTCAGTTACGGAACTGTTTCATATATATAGATTGTATGTAAACATACTTGAAAATTTGAAATTTTGTTTTAAAAAAATTCCAAGTCTAAAGTTTAAAACATGTTTATTTTCTATACAGATCTGTTGAACTATTACTTGCATAGTAATCTGGTATGCTCTACGGCATAGGGAAGTTTTAAAAATACCTTCTGGATTTATAAAATTTTAATGAAAATTTTTTAATCACCTAAGGAAAGAAAAAGCTTTTAATAGTAATTTTTATTAAGGAAAATATTTTCAGATTTATATTCTAAATCAAAATTTCATAAGGCATCTTTTTTTTTTTAAACTAAATAAAAGCACACTGGGCAATATTAAAGTGCGATAAATTTTAAGGAGATTTAGATATATCCTCTAAGCGTTTATGATGTATTTATTAAACGTTTTAGAACTTTTATCACTGCAGTCTACTGAATGCATAACTCTAAAAATAACACCATTATTAAAATCATTAATTGTCCGTAAATAATATCCTCATACTCACAGACAGAATAATATTACACACGTGTTTCTGAGGAAAAGACAAAAATCCAATCAAAAGACCAATAAAAAATCTACAAATCAACCAAATAAATCATCCAACTTTGCTTACTTAATTCTTTGGCTCTTTTTAATACCTTAACACAGGATCTGTTTTATAATGTAAAATTTTTAAGGAATTCACTGGACAAAAATATTCGTAAAACTTTTATCGACAGAGAATACAGATTTTTACGTCTTTTGAATATACTAATAATAACTTCAGATATTCTGATATAAACACACGAATGCACATGCATAGCAATAAAGCAAAAGGAATTTCGCATTCCCTCAAACTTTTTCGATTAGTATATGTAGCTTTTTCGAAAGAGCGTAAACAGAAGCTGGCGCATGAGTGACAGAGATAACATTTTCGGTCCCGAGGCAAATCACATAATTTGTTTTGACCCCAACTCCCTTCCGATTGAGCTGACTTCGAGAGCAAATAAAACAAATCCAGGATAAGTTTTCGGATATTAAACTTTCAATTTAAATACCTGCCTCCGAAGAAGTATAACCTCCGAAATATGCAGATTAAAAAAAAAATCTCGAAACAAACTATTTATTGGTTTGTTTCTTTTATTTGTGTATAGGATATTTATTTTAAGATATTTCTGGCTGAGTTGAGTATTAAACGTTCTGAGATGAATTTTATTTTTTTCTTTCTGTTTATCTCTAAAAGGACTTGTTATAGTTCGTGATTTATTTATTTTTTATTATGTTTCTTTGCTTGACAACGCTTCAGATAACACGAATGCTTTTATTATCAGAGTGCTCTTAAGAATGTGATTTATATAACTATATTTCGTTTACATAAGCAAATTTTTGTAGCTCCGTTGAAAAGAGAAGTGATTTAAATTTTTCGTGATGAAAATTCTTAATTTTAAACACAGATAATTAAATCCTTCTATTTATGTATTTGATTATTGATATTGGTACGTGATTTAATTTTTGATTATTTACGGTCCTTTGCTTGACAACGCTTGGGCTTCAGATAACACGAATGCTTGTATTTTCAGAGTGATTTTAAGAATGTGATTTTTGTAGCTATATTTCGGTTAGATGAGCAATTTTTTGTAACTCATCTAAACGAAACAATTTGTTGAAGAGAGCGTTGACTTCAATTTTGTATGATGAAAATTCTTAATTTTAAACACAAATAATTAAATAATCAAATACATAAATAGAAGGATTTATATTGGTACGTGATTTAATTTTTGATTATTTGCGTTCGTTTGCTTGAGAACGCTTGGGTTTCAGATAACACGAATGCTTTTAATATCAGAGTGCTTTTAAGAATGTGATTTATATAACTATATTTAGTTTTGATAAGCAATTTTTTGAAGAGAGAGGTGATATCAATTTTGCATGAGAAAAATTCTTAATTTTAAATTCAAATAATTAAATAATCAATTTACATCAATAGAAGGATTTATATGGATAGGGGATATAATTTTTGATTATTTATGTTCGTTTGCTTGACTATGCCTCAGGTTGAGATAATACGAATGCTTTTATTATCAGAGTGCTTTTAAGAATGGGATTTATATAGCTACATTTCATTGAGATAAGCAATTTTTTGTACCTCCCTTGAAGAGAGAGGTGATTTAATTTTTTTATAATGAGAATTCTAAATTTTAAACACAAGTAATTAAATAATCAAATACATAAATAGAAGGATTTATATTGGTACGTGACTTAATTTTTGATTATTTATGTTCGTTTGCTTGACGACGCTTCGAATTCAGATAACACAAATGCATTTGTTATTAGAAAGCTTTAAAATTTTAATTTATATAAATATATTTGATTGAGATAATTTTTTGTTGCTCACTTGAAAATGGAGGTGATTTTCATTTAAATGAGGTAAATTTTAAATATTAGGCATAAATACTCATAATTTTGCATATATATAATTAAATAATCAAATAATAAATAATGAAAGGATTTATTTTAGTACATGATTTATTTTTGATTACATTTCTTTGCTTTGCAAATCTTCGGCTTCAGATAACACGAATCAATTATCAGATTGCTTTTAAGAATGGGATTTATAGAAATACGGTTAACCCTCTTACAGCACGGCGTCTTACAACACGGTTTCGTTCTAACACGATAGGATAAATTGCGGTAACCCTAATATAACACTGCAACCTGTAACACGGTTCCGCAGTAAAAAAATTGCGAATTTCCGGTTTAAAAAATTGCGAAAACCTTTGTACAACACAGTACTTCTACAAAACTAGATAACATGATTTTTGTTTAATACATTTAAAATTTAAATTACCTTAAAATAATGAAGGGAAGGAATAAGGAACTATAGTGGCTTTACATGAAAATGTATAAACAAGTTAGACGTTGCAAAATATCTAGATGAAGAAAAAGGTTCTGAAAGTGAAGCTGATATCATTCAACAGAAAAAACGTTCTCGTTTGATTCTACTGAGCAGTGATGACGAAGAAATTTATTAAATTAAGGTTGCATTAAATTAAAATAATATTTTTTGTTTCTTTTCGTTTTGTGTTATACATAGATTTATATTTTTAATAAAAATTAAGTTGCTTGTATGGAATTAATTTTTTTTTGTTTTTAATAAGTTTACGGAACGTAAACCTCCCCTCCCCCTTCTGTACAGGCTCTGGGTCTCATATAACACGGTTTCACACAACACGGCATTTTCTAGGAAACTATCTACCGTGTTATAGGAGGGTTACCTGTATATTTCATTGAGATAATTTTTTGTTGCTCACTTGAAAATAGGTGATTTTAATTTGAATGGTGTAAATTCTAAAATCTGGACACAAATAATTATATTTTTGTATAATAATTAAATAAATAATCGTATGACAAATAATGAAAGGATTTAATTTATTTTCTTAATATTTTTTTTCCATTTCCTTGACAACGCTTCGGTTTCAGGTAACACGAATGCAATTAATACTAGAAAGATTTAAGGGGATATATGTTTTACATAAATTCAAAAATAATAATAAAATTCAAAAATATATTTCATTGAGATAAATAACTGTTTGTTGCTCATTTGAAAATAGAGGAGAATTTAATTCGAATGATGTAAATTTTAAATCTTAGGTACAAATAATTCTTACTTTAGTATAACTAAGTAAGAATTAAATTATCATTATATAGAGTTTCTCTTTGGTACAATATTTCTTACAACAGACAGGGGATAAAATTTTGTTTTCAATTGATAACAGAAAAGCAGGACACATATTGGTATAAAGCAAATTTTAATCAACATTTATTTGAACTGGAATTTAAATTTCAAGTTAACTGTGTAAATTGTGTCACACAGATTGAAAGAAAAATAATTAGCAATTAATTCTTACCTACAAAAAAGTTAAAACCTATATTTTGTGTCAACTACTTATAAAAATAAAGCACCGGCGTTTACTGTTAAAAGATAATTTATTTTGGACCCAAATTAATTAGCTTTAACATTTTATTGTTTGATTTAAGTTTATATCCTAGTTAAGTGATCTGATTAATTGTTTAAAAAAGATTAAACTTTTATCCTATTTGATCGAATAAGAATTGATTCTTTGAATTTATCAAATTAAACTGTTAACTTTACCAAATCCTGAGGCTATTAATTTGATTACATAAACAAACAATTATTTCAGGTAAAATATTGTTCCATTTTCCTGGGTTTGTTAGGATTGAATAAAATCTCTTCAGAAAATACACACAAAATAAAATTTATTATTCTGTAAATTCCTCAGGCGCATACACAAATTCAAGCAGAAAACACGTAACAACTGTTTTCTATACAGCAGAAAACTCTATAGAAAACAAGTCAGGATACAGAGTCATCAATACAATGCAGTTCCAACACATTCAGTCCTCAGTAGAAATTGAACACACACTGAGTTCCAATGCCAATGTCAGGTAAATCATCATTCAATAAGTCACCAAATCCATCGCCAATTTGGCGATAATTTTCATATTTGGCTAGATTACCATAGATTCGTAAAATTAATAACAATATTAAATATACATTCAGTGGTACCTCGGAACTCGTCGTTAATTGGCTCCATAAGGCACGACGAGAACCGAACGAATTTTTCTCATAAGGAGTAATGTAAATTGAATTAATTCGTTCCGGAAAACCAGAAATATCACATTTTACTGGGCAGTTTATTAACGGATAGGGTTGTTTTTTGATACAAAATCTTTAAACTAGACAGACATAATTTATAAAAATCATTAGATAAAACAAAATTCCTCTTCATTCAACCTGTACTAAAAGGAGTTGATGGCCTAATGGGATAGTGACGAAGTAGAAGAGGAGAGAGGTTTATTGATTGGTAGAGGAGTCTCCTTCCAATAAAACATTGTGCTTGCAGAGGATTTTTTCTCGTTTCTGTTTCTTAACACCACCGATCCCTGTTTTAGACTCAGATTTTGGGAGTTTCACTACAAACCTATCAAGAGAAACTTCCCCCTGCCTACGTTTCAATATTGTTACGAATTTTAGAGTCTGTGGTAATCTCTCCAAATATGAGAGTTATCGCCAAATTGACGATGGATTTGGTGACTTATTTTGATATATCGCCAAATTTGGCGGTATGGCGCCAAATGGTCGCCAACAGTCTGGACCTTTCTGGAATTTTCTAGTGATATCTAGCTGGTTGACCGGTAGATCCGCTTTGGAAGACTATAAATATACCTGAGATTGGCATTGGAACTCAGTGTTATTTTCTGTTGAGAATTGAATGTATTGAAAGCGCGTTAGGCGTGTATTGTATTGAAGACTCTGTTATCATGACTTGCATTTTTACCATATTTATATTAACTTGCTTTCTTGTTTGTGTGTGTGTTTGTTTGTCCAGTACAAATCTTGCAATCGATTTTTAGCTAACATCCCGACTAGCTAGACATTTGAAACTTTTAGAATAGCTCAGAACACGACGACAATGCATTTTTTTAATACTTTTAGCCATCTGTAAGCAGATTTTTACCATGTAGTTAATTTTGCCTTGTAGACTGGTGCAGCCATCCGTCGGCCGGAACGTGAACGAAAAGTTAAACGCAAGTTAACTTCCAATTAATTTCATTTTCTTTCAAGTTGATGGGATAATTCATCAAAAAATTTTAAAAAATGTATTTATTAATACACAGAATTGTCAAGTTTATATGATTCAACAGAAAATTTAAAAACATTGTATATAAAAAGTTCTTTTTATCTTGTAATTATTAGAGTTTTCTGCTGTTTAGAAGACAGTTACGTGTTTTCTGTTTGAATTAGTGTATGCGCCTGAAGAATTTACAGAATACTAAATTTTATTTTGTGTGCAGTTTTTGAAGAAATTTTATTCAATCCTATCGCACCCAGGAAAACGGAACAATATGTTTCTCAAGTGAGACATTGTCTGATCATTAAACAAGTCCCCATTTCGGCTTGCTAGAACTTTTTTCAGGGCGATACTCTTGAACAAAAATTTTGCAATTCAACCCATTTAGGACACATTTCAGAACGTGTGACTAACAAAAGTCGAGTACAGAAGCAATTGTTTTCACGTCGAAATGCGATGAGTGCCGAGATATGACTGTGTTATGATTGCTTTTCTAAAAGTTTGAAAACTACGTAAAGTGTTGGGATATTCAACGCTCCTTCCCCATTTGTCGCCAAAGGCTGTGATAGAGCTCAGCCGCCACCAGGGTTGGCGTACTTGTGTATGCGCTTCGCTTCTTGTCCCTATGGCGTGATGATGTGTTTACAAGAGAGGCCGGTTCCGTAAGCTCTCTCCTTTTTAATTATTTTACGTATTGGATATAGTTGCTGCTGTAAATAAAGCTTGATGTAACCACTCTGCTAGTCATCTTTGCAAATAACTGAACATAAAGTTACTTATTTTAGAGGTGCAATACTTTAGCTCAAACGGTTGCGTTAATGTAAATTTATCATGTCTGTTCAAATCTTTAAGGAACCATTAACCTTTTCTTTACGGGGTGGGATAGCGTGTATCTCAAGAATAAGGGCCCAAGAATGAATATATATATATATATATATATATATATATATATATATATATATATATATATATATATATATATATATATATAGTATATATATATATTATATATATATATATACACCCCTTAAAGGCCGTTCCGACGAAGGGGGTAGGAAATTTCTAGAGAGGGAATTTCTTTTCGGAAAAATAGGCCCCTTAAGAAAATGGTTAACTTGACGTCTGTAAACTGGACAATCTAGCGTAAAATATGTTGCGATTATAGCCTTTGTAAAGAACAAAAGAGATATTTTGTGTAGTTTATATATTATTATAACTAGTAGGTAACCCGTCATTTTGACGTCATAATACTAATAATAACGTCATAATGGAAAAAGTATATGAAAGTTAAAAAATATCCCGAATTATCTAACAATATTGCATTTAATCCTGTTTCACTGAAATTCAGCAAAGAAAAACCGATTCACAGTGGGGCCACATAAGTAAAAGTATCCATTAAATGAGTGGAATTAGAATAAAACAAAATTTCTTGAAATTCGGAGGCGGATTGCCAAATTATAAGTATTTTTAACCTTTAGCATAAGGGGCCCATTTTCCGATTCCCTCTATAGAACGGAAAATTTCATACCCCATTTGTTATATAAATATTTATATATATATATATATATATATATATATATATATATAATGGATCAATAGTGTATATATATATATATATATACACTATTGATCCATTATTCTTGGGACACATGCTATCCCACCCCTTAAGGAAAATGTTAAGGGTTAAATTCTGTTAAGACACTAATTGGCATTATTATTTATCTGGGCATTATTTTTTGGACGATACCCGATGAAAAGTCGCCAACCATGGACAAACTGTTAAGCAAAAATAAAATTTAAAAACTATCAGATTACGGCAAAGCTACTACTTTATGTCGTAAAAAACATTGAGAATATCTAATCATCAGAATAGCAGACATTTTCAGTCTTATTTGATAGTACATTCACCTTTCGGTTTAAAGGAATGAAACGTCATTTCAAATTTCTTTGCAGACATCTACCAACTGAGGGGGGGGGGGGTAACTTTCTATATACGACAAAAATAATTTATTTTCTGATAAATGCTGTCAGTTATGTGGCTCTAAGCGCCTGTGGAAGTGGAAGAAGATTAAAAGAAGGTAAAACAACTATAAACGTTATCAGAAAATTCTTTACAGAGGAGATACAAGTCACTTTTTAAAATAACAATGAAAAATTGTTCCCGATTCTTAAAATATGAACAACGGGAATTGTTTGAAGTATTTAACTATTACAAAATAAGACATTTACTTTTGTGTCAAAATATCAACATTGGCTTGAATCGTTCTTGAACTATGAATAGTGGTTGATCCTGTGGGATATCTAACGCGGACAAAATAGATTTTTGATAAAAATTTTATACATTAATACGCTTACTGCATCGTATTTTTCAAAAATGAAAGAGCTATTGAAAAAAGTCACGTATGAACCCTAATTATTCATTAGACAAACCATAAAAGATAAAAGTTAAAAAGAATTTTGCTAAGGTGAACTAAAATCTTGAACTCATGAAATTATTATAATCGTGTTAGCCCTAAAACCCAGATAATAGATAAAGCATTCATATTAAAAATGGATAACACAAAATAAAATTGCTATAAGTGCACGAATTTTGCTCGATAAATTAGAAATAAACCCGTTTACTACACTGCTGGCCACTGTAACTGCAACACCTTGGAGATTTCGACAATTTCAAGTTCGGCAATTGTGTTTTTCTTGTTTTTTCAAAAAAAGGATCAATTATGCCTCGTCGAAAACAGCGATCATCTTTTGATCAAGTATCCGAGTTCGACAGAGGAAGGATAGTGGCCTACCGAGATTGCGGATTATCTTTCAGGGAAATTGGTAGTCGTGTTGGACGAAACCAAACAACTGTAATGCGGATATGTGATCGTTGGATGCAGGAGGGTTCGACGGACCGGCGTGTTCGATCGCATCCACCTCAGCGCACCACTTCACGTGATGACAGGCAAATTGTGCGCATGGCAGTGACGGATCGCTCAGTCACATCACGAACCATAGCACAGCACATGCAGTCTGTAACGCATCATCCAGTGTCTGCGCGTACCATTCGACGCCGTTTACAGCAGAGTGGTCTGTCCGCAAGACGTCCATTGCTTTGTCTACCCTTGACGCAGAACCACAGACGTCTCCGCCGCCAATGGTGCGATGACAGAAGGATGTGGACGGCAGAATGAAATGAAATTGTCTTTACTGACGAGTCACGCTTCTGTCTGCAACACCACGATGGTCGCATTCGAGTCTGGAGACACCGTGAAGAGAGGATGCTGAACAGCTGCGTTATGCACCTCCACACTGGTCCAGCACCGGGTATTATGGTATGGGGCGGTATTGGATATCACTCTCGCACACCTCTAGTACGCATTGCCGGTACTTTAAACAGCCAGCGCTACATCTCCGAGGTGTTGGAGCCAGTTGTCTTTCCTTACCTTCAGGGCTTGCCCACAGCCATATTTCAACAGGATAATGCGCGACCACACATGGCACGCATTGTCCAACGGTTCTTCGTCAATCGCCAGATTAAATTGCTTTCCTGGCCGCCTCGCTCTCCGGATCTTTCGCCGATAGAAAACATGTGGTCCATGGTTGCTCTACGATTGACCCAGATTCCATCCCCAGCTGCCACAGCAGATCAACTTTGGCAACATGTGGAAGCTGCTTGGTCTGCTGTACCCCAAGAACTCATACAAAGTCTCTTTGAATCAATGCCGAGGCGTGTGGCAGCGGTGATCTCCAACAATGGCGGCTACTCTGGCTACTGATTTTGGCAGGAACCACACTTCACAGAAGTTTATAAATTTAATCATTTGACATTTGGTCAACATGTTATCTACAAAATAAATTTTGTTGTGATATCTCTTGTCTTTCTTGGTGTTGCAATTTCGGTGGCCAGCAGTGTATATCGTATTTCTAATACATCATACCCGCTGAGTCACCAACTATTGATGAGGTTAAAAGAATTGAAGGTAATTTGTATAGTGTTCCGAAATAAGGACTTGACATAATTTCGTTTAATATCTAACCGTTTCGTGTTTTTTTAAATAGAAAAAGAAAATATTCCAATTTATATCCTGTTTTTTTATTACCATGTTTTTATTAACTTGCTTTCTTGTTTGTGTGTTTGTGTGTGTGTTTGTCAAGTACAAATCTTGCAATCGATTTTTAACTAACTTCCCGACTAGCTAGTCATTTGAAACCTTTAGAATAGCTCAGAACACGATGATAATGCATTTTTAAATACTTTTAGCCATCTTTAAGCAGAATTAAATTGATTTTCAGTTATTTTCAGTTAATTTTGCTTTTAGTTTGGTGCAGCCATCTATTGGCCGGAACAGGAACGAAAAGTTATATGCAAGTTAACTTCCAACTAACTTCATTTTCTTTGAAGTTGATGGGAATATTCATCAAAAAAAATTTTTTAAAAGTATTTAATAATACATAGAATTGTCAAGTTTATATGATTCAACAGAAAATTAAAAAACATGGTATATAAAAAGTTTTTTCTTAATCTTGTAATTATTCCAGTGATTCTCTGGAAGACAACTTTAGAGACATATTTTAAAAATTAGCGAACGTGTCAAATTTTTATAGATCCATACAGACTCATTCTGAAATTAGCATGTACAGTTTATTTCTTTTTCAAATACCATGTCACTATAAACAATTTCTTTAAAATAGTAAGACAGTTTAAAAGATCTAACGCATCTACAGGGTTTCCACCTATATCCGTTACACCCCCCTTAACCTCTAAACGACCACAGCTTAGGCCATAAAGTTGGTGTGTAGGTATAGTAAAAATGCTATGCGCTACTCGATGAGACAACGTACAACGCCATCTATCGGTAAGTTTTGGAATTAGTGTATTATTTTCTCAAAAACGGTACGAGATACGGGAAAAAAGTCAATTACAAAGTTGTTCAGCATCATGGATTTAGTAAGAAAAGGTACCTTGCGTACATTAATACTTAAAACAGAAAATGTAGAAAATGAACATTTCTTTGGTCACGATTTCGAAAATTCTCATGTGATAAAGAGTGGATGAAAGAAACTGAGACACTTCCCTATCTTCAGGATCATTTATTTATGTTGCTGAAAATGCTCCTCATTAGCCACTATACACGTTTGCACTCTGGACTGGATTCTGTGGTTATTTCAAGCTTCGGTCGTGTTTCACGACGCCATAGTGTTGAAAATCTCGACCAAACAAATGTTCATTTCTTACCTTATGTTTTGAGTATTAATGTGCGGAAGGTATTTTTTCTTACTATATAGATGATGCTGAACAATTTTGTAACTCACTTTTTTCCCGTATCTCATATCGTTTTTGAGATAAAAATGCTAATTCCAAAATTTGCCGATAGATGGCGTTATAAGTCCTCTCATCGAGTAGCGCATAGACTTTTTACTATACCTAGACACCACCTTTATGGCCTAAGTTGTCACCGTTTAGAAGTTAAGGGGGTGTAACGGATATAGGTGGAAACCCTGTATACTAAATTTTATGTATTCTAAATTAACGGCGAAAGTAATTTGAAATTGTTATTTCATTGAAGTTTATCCCTTATTTCACACATAAACTTGAACAATCCAGATATTATGTTATCCTACTCATGCAATACCAGCAAGGTTACATGTCAAGGTTAAGGTACTGCATTAATGCTTACTACACACCAACAGCGGCAGCAACGAAAGACAAGACACATTTTGCCACCTGTCTCTGTGGCTGTAATACAAGCCTTCACACCGCTAGGAGACGGAGAGAAGAGGCAATTTATTTGCCCATGCGCATAATCTTCTCTCTCTATTCTGATTGGCTGTCGAGCATGGCGACAAAGACAAAAGTTGAACTTTTCCCAACATGAAACTGCAGAGACCAGAGACGGAGACGAACCGGAGGAGTGAAAATTTGTTTGTAGTACGAATGCGCAACAACGAAGATACATGATTTTCGTATACGTCGCCGTTGGTGAGGAATGAGCATTAGGCTCCGGGTTCTAAAAGTTAGAGTTCTGCGATTGCCACAGGAGTTCGTAGCCTTTTGGAATTAGCTATAACAGCAGGTTAATAGCTGTGTAGAACTCATGAGGCAAAAAGGGGAAGTAGCAATCCAAAACAAGACACACTCTAATAACGTTAAAATTAACAGTGGATATTTATATCCCTTTTGAGAATCAACTCGGGACACTAACTGACTGCCATCTAACATACTTCCTCGACTTTATCAGCAGTTCTTAAAGTATTCTCACATCTGTGATTACCATTTGTAGAAATTTGGTAAGATATCAATCAAGAATCGGCGGAAAATTTTTAACCTAAAATAGCGGGAGGGAGGAACCAAACAGTAACTCAAATCAAAGCATCTCCCGTTCATAATATTTTGCATAATAATTAGCCAAAGATGTTTCCCTTGAATTACGCAGTTTGTAAAACTCAGCTAAAGCAAAGAGGACAATTTTATTTTCATAATCATCTTATAACGGCGGGCAAAATATTAAAATTATAATTTACGGTCTCCTTTTCCCAGGATAAAAGTCAAATATCAAAATTAATTTTACCATACTGACATTACTGCAGTTTTAATTATACAGTCATTTTCGAGATAGAAAAAAGAGAAACATTTATTTGTTTAGATCAGGGGTTCCCAAACCTTTTCCTACATCGACCCCTATTAAAAGACTGATTTTCTTCATTTTTCTCTATAATATATATATTTCTTCATTTTCCTCACATTTTTCTCTATAATATACAACATACAACATAAATATAATACTAATAATTGCCCATAAAACACTTAAAGATGACAATTCGACTAATAATATGAAAAAAAAATTAGAAAGAAGTGGTTCATTAAGGTTTAGGTTTTATAATTTTTGTACTATTTTCATATTCGATTTCACGAGTATAAACAAGATTTCAGAAACACAGATTGTAATTGCAGAAACATCGCCAAGAGGAAAAACGAAACTGCTTCTGATTGGTTGCATCGGGAGGAACCATGTGCTGTTTAAGGTCCAGTGGATTTACCCAGTTCTGCCTAGTGTTGGTACACAAAAGCCGACAGCTGCATTAGAGGCATATACAAAAGCGTCATGATATTCGACTTTAGATGCATGGATCACTCCGCCTTATGTAAATATCTAGTTGTACATATTAAAACGGATATTATTATCTAATAATTACATTCCTAAAAAATAAACTGAATTTTAAAACCTAAAAATTTATCATTGACACCCAATAGACCCCTGGAAAACTATAGACCCTTTTTAAGAGGACAGTGTACCTTCAAACCTAACTTTTTTTTTGTTTTTAATGGATTTGCTTGAAATTTGAATATGCAATTAGTACCATAGATATGTAAAAGTAGTTTAAATTTAAAGATGAAATATTCATAATTTATGAATTATGAATTATGAATTATATCAAAAATTGACCTAATTAAAAATGTTCCATGCGCATTTCTTTTGATATAATATGGTAATTTTTATTTACAGGATACCTTATAGAACTAACAATGAAACTTATAGCTTATTTTAAGCATTCATTAAAAATATAAAGAGAAAAAAATAATAACAGTGAAAACACCCTCTTTAGTACGCAAAATACCTATAAATCATCAAGTACAAAATTTAGAAATTCTGAGCTACGAAGCATAATTGTTTTCAGTAAGATTTATTTGGTATACAGTTAAGTATATAAAACTTAAATTTCAAAGCAATACGATAATTAGAAATGCGCCTGTATCAGTTTGAATATTCATATGACATGAAAATTTTTATTTTGAGAAAAACACATTTAAAGTTATTGCTATTCGTAACCACATAATATCTAAATTAAATACAAATGCCTATAACTAGGAAAGTAATCACAGAAATTAAAAATTCTTTCTGCAACACACTCCTACTCGTCCGTAGTTTTACAATTCAATAAAATAAAAAAAAATCGAATATTTGGACAAATTTCTCAATTTTGAAAGTCCACTGTCCCTTTAAACTTCCCTAGACTCCCAAGGGGTCCACCTAGACTCCGTTGGGAATCCCTGGTTTAGATTGTTCAAGTAGAGACACATATTTAAAAAGGTCTTCGTTTGATTTTATTCGAGAAGATACTGGAGCCATTGAGTATTAAAAGACAGGCATAAATGCAAAATTATTACTTCTTGCCAGTTTACTAAAAGCTCTTATAAATACCGTACTTGATTCCGTGTTTCAGGATTTCATTCAGCTCCCAAATTCTAACCAATTCAAATCGGTCTCAACAGCTATATTTTTCATAAATTCATAATCCCTACATTTTGGACTAATCTTTTCCGTAATGACCTTGCCCCCGCGAATCCTTCCAGTGCACTGATCCTTCCAGCACCCTTCTCAGAAGCTATTTTCAATCATGACCCCTATTCTCCGGCCAGCGTGACTCATCCTTCGTTGTTACACATTCGTCCTCTGTCCAACCCATTTCCGTATATGAGAACACAATGATGCTTTGTCGGAAGGGATGACTTACTAAGGGAGATGAGGGAATCCTCGAATTATGGAAAGGGAGACGGATAAATAGTCTGTGACGTCACGGGGAGAAAGGGCGGGAAGACTTCAGGGCGTTTCCGAGGGATTAATCATCTGTATCGGGGAATGTCAATACAAGTGTATGTGGATCCTGTCTCAAGATTGGGGTAGGGAATTTTCGTGGGGATAAATTGAATTTGAAAGTGCCACTCGAATTATCGTAATTAAATTGTTACGATGTATATTTAAGGACAAGCTGAATACCCATGCTTCGCTAAGAAGTACATTCAAATTAAATACAACAGTCAATGTATGCAATTAATGTCAATATATATATATATATATATATATATATATATATATTAGGTGTCTGAGTGTCTTTATTGTATAGATCATACTCTTCGGAAACAATCCATTGGTTTTTAGACAGTATTGACACCAGTGACGAAGAGATGCTGTCTGAAACCTCTATCATACTTATCTTTTCATGATATTAATTCCTGGCTGCAAGTAGCTTTAGTGCTAATACTGGTATTCTATCTCATCTATTTCTTATATATATATATATATATATATATATATATATATATATATATATATATATATATATATATATATATATATATATATATATATATATATATATATATATATATGTATATTTATGTATATATATATATGTATATATATATATGTATATATATATATATATATATATATATATGTATATATATATATGTATATATATATATATCTATATATATATATATATGTATATATATATATATATGTATATATATATGTATATATATATGTATATATATGTATGTATATATATATATGTATATATATATATATTGTAGCGAACTGAGGTTCGTAGTGTCAACCAGAAAATGATTTAAACACACCAGGTATACATCACTCATTACATAAACAAAACAAAAGCAATTTATTAATAAAGTTGATGATGATGAGATATGTACACTGCACAGATGTAAGATGAACTTCGTAACATAAGTGATCACACTCGATTTAATCGGCGTGGGGGCGGAGTAAGAACACAGAAGTCCGCTAGGCTAGCAGAACTGGCTCTGCTTCAATGATGAAGAAACGGCACTTCTCCTGACGGGAAAGGGCTCCCCAATAATATCAACGGCGGTGACCACTGCACGCACCCGGTAGCGATGAAATTATTAAATTAAGGAGAAAGGACTCCTCACTGGAAAATAAGGTAGCAAAGGCTCCTTCCACGAAGACTGGTCTCCGACAAAATTAGTGGAGTATGTTTACTCCTGCAGGAACTAGATCGTCGCTGCAAAACAGTCACAAGGGACGCTGAACCGATAAGGGCGGCAAACCCGGCTGCTCTTAGAACTGGATCCGCTACGTGTCAGGAACTAAAAAGACGCAAGCCTCGACTGAGGGGTCCATTCTCTTTTTATAGAAGACCTCCACCGGATATTGCATCACTCTCCAGAAAGTCGAACGATCTAGAACAAGTGAGCAACGGAAATGGGTTTCCTGGGGCGATAATGAAATATTTTCCCCGGGTCTAAAGCGGCCGCCTTTTTAGTTTGTCCTCCAAGCCACTTCAAAGAGTCTCAAAAGGGCCGCTTCGGTAAAATGCGAAAGGCACGAGTCCTTTTGTTTAGGCACGCGACGCCTCCAGGATGCTGCTTAACAATTGATAGTTCATGAATGAAAGCACCTGGGGGGTCTCCTGTCATTTATAATAAATACCAGCGGCGTCGCCCGGTGGCGATGACTAAATCAAGAAAAATGACCACGTCCCCTGAGGTCCTGTGGAACAAGTCTATCGGATGAACAAAAGGAAAATTGCTGTCAGCATATTGCCACCCAAGCCGTCGGAAATCTTTTGAAGTGTCTCAGGCCGAGATAGAAGAATTTCTTTTGTTAACGGAGAGGTTGAAATGCAATACTCTACATAACCCCCCTGCCGTTAAAGTTTTCAATGTGGTTGCATATTGAAAACCAACGTTTCGTGTGGGTGGTTCCCAATTCTGCTATCTAATGTACCAGTTCCAACAGTTTTTTTTTCTACTACACAAAAAAAAAAATACACAATTCTAACAAGTACGTACACATGCACTAACTGGATTACTAAATACAAACACAAATAAATTCATGGTACTAACAATTAATTCTCTAGGTTACTACATTTACAATTCTAGGTAATTCGCGGACGTTTAAGGAATGTATCTGCTTAAAGCGTCAGCGTTTGTATTCTGTCTTCCCGGCTTGTGTTCTACCCGAAAACAAAATTGCTGCAACATAAGTTGCCACCGAAAAAGACGGCCATTTGAACTGGCATTCTTCTTGAGCCATACCAATGGGTTATGGTCGGTCACGATTTTGAATTCGCTTCCGTCCAGATAGTAGTGAAGTTTTTTTAACGCGAATATGATCGCCAAGCACTCTTTCTCTGTGGTGCTGTATTTCCTTTCGGGCTCAGAGAACTTCCTACTCAGGTACAGGATAGGATGTTCCTTATCACCTATTTGTTGGGCCAACACTACCCCGGCTCCCAGATCGGATGCGTCCGTTTGGACAATAAATGGAACAGTAAAATCAGGAGCTCGTAGCACAGGTGTTTTTATAAGAGCGTCTTTCAGAGTGGTGAACGCTGCCTCGCAAGCTTCGTCCCACACAACCGCCGCGCGTTTCTCCCGTCCCTTTAACGCAACGGTTAAGGGGGCCGCTATCATAGAATAATTTGGAATATAGTGCGCGTAATACCCAGTGAGACCCAGAAATGCCCGAATACTCGTCTTTGTCTCTGGCCGGGGAAATTCCCTAATGCATTTTACCTTTAATTCGGCGGGATTTCGATAACCTCCGCCGACCATGTGCCCCAAGTATTTTACATGGTTTTGGGCGAACCGACATTTCGATGATTTGATTGTGAGCTGCGCTTGCGCTACACGACTTAACACGATATCTAAATGCTTCAGATGCTCGTCCCAGGTCTTAGAAAATATCGCGATGTCGTCGATATATGGAACGGCATACTCCTCACACCCATTTAGGACGTCAGCCATGAGCTTACTGAAAAAGAAAGGTGCGTTTTTAAGCCCGAAAGGCATCCGCAAAGGCCTGAATGTCCCGAATGAGGTGACAAAAGCCGCAATGCGTTGGGCCCTTTCTGTCAAGGGGATTTGCCAATACCCCTTTGCAAGATCGAGTATTGTTATGAAATCAGATCCTGCAACTTGTTCAAACCCTTTCCTCTATGTTGGGGAGGGGGTAATATTCGGTGCGAATTATTTCGTTCAACCTACGATAATCAATACAGGGTCTCGGTTCACGACCATCGGTTTCTACCAAAATGATAGGCGAGGTATAATCAGACTCACCTACTTGTATCACTCCTAATTTTAACATTTTGTCAATCTCCAACTTCAAGATTTCGTTCTGTCGGTGTGACGTTTTGTATGGTCTAGACCTAACGACCTTATCCGAGATCAGCTCTATGTCATGCGTAACTTTCTCGGTTTTTCCTGGGTTATTAGAAAAAATATTTGCATGGCGACACAATAATTTCTTTAATTCCCTTTTTTGAGTGAGATTTAGACGAGCGTCAAGTTCGCTCTCGCGCACAATCTCCTCGTAATCGAAATCGGTAGCACCGGTTTCAAAAACGTGGATTGCGAAATCATCCTCAGTACCAATTTCGACTTTACCTTCATAAACCCAATTTATAGTTTCGGGACGCCTGATATAGGGCTTCAGCATATTAATATGGTAAATGCTGGATTTCTGTCTAGGTCCGGGAGTTTGCACTCGATAATTCGTCTCAGATATGCGAGCTTCAATTTTCCCTGGGTCTATCCCTTTCGGCGCCGTTTTGCTAGTCCGAGATAAAGAGAAAATCGGAACTAAATCTCCAACCTCGAAATGCCTTTTAACTGCGCTCTTATCATACGCTTCCTTACGCTTAGATTGTTCTTCACCCATTTTCTGAGCAGCTAACTCTCGCTCTCTTTTTAATCTATTCACTAGGGTAAGGACGTGCTCTGTCACGGGTCTCTCTTCCTCACAACCTCCCATCCAACCTTCGTACAATAAAACTTCGGGTGTTCGTAGGTTTTTTTCATACAACAGTTTCTCCCTAAATACCTGCGGGACAACTAAAAGACTTCGTGTATCCCCAAAGTGGTCCCTCTGTTGTTTACACAATAACCCGTTTATCACTACATAACCCTTCTCGCCGGTTTGACTTGGACTTTCGACTTTTTTTAACAATGCGGCCAATTCTACACATTCCCGCTGTGCGTCTGCGAATTTCTCTGGGGAAACATTTAATAGACTCAACGCTGGGTCTTTGCGGTCGAGGGGGGGTAAAACTAACAATTTCGCCTGTTCCTCCCTTTCCAGTTGTGTCAAAACGATTGACTCCCCATCTGAGGGACTATTGTCCGAACGCTCTCGAAGAGAATCGTTTGACTGAAGTGTCTGTGTACAGCTCTCTTGACATTTGGAACGCGAGCGCGTTATTGCATTGATTTGCATGCTCTTAGAGTTTTGTTGACCCTGTCTTAGAAGAGCTGCCGTTTGATTTCCCAGTATGTATCTTTGTTGATTTGACCTGTCGCTAATGACACAGGCCTTTGTTGTTATATTTCCATACTGGGAGTTCAGAATTACGCGCGCTAGGGGCACGTTAATGGCACGAGTGTCTAACGGCTGAGTGAGCCAGACTGTTTCGCCGAGGTAGTCGTCGGGCGAAATAAATCTTTTACAAACCAGATCAATCGTACTACCCGTATCTCTAAGTATCTCACATACCTGGCCGTTCACAGTCCCTATACTCACATATGGTTTTAAGGGATCTGTGATTTCCAAATCGGCACCTATGGAGTTAACCTCTTCTTTTTTTGTTAATAACGGACACTGGGGCCTAACATGCCCGACCTCGTGGCAAAAATAGCACTTAATGTCTGTCACACGCCTTTTGTCGAACTCTTTATGGTTCCATTCTTTACGGCGGTTTTCTTTTGGGCGAGGGGAGCTCACCTTATCTAAATTTCGTTCGGGTTCGTGTTGTTCGGGGGATTTTTCAACTTTCTCTCCCGTTTTTACAGCCCCAAACATTTTACGTTGGTCGGGCGCGCGTCCCTCGAATTTCTTCGGCTGGTTGGGGGGCTTACCTGTTTTTCTGATAAGCTCAAACTGATCCGCGTCTTTGACCAAGGTTTCAGGGGACGTGTAATTCTCCCAATCCCTTATATTTTGCTCCCGGATTTCACTTCCCATTTTCCGTTTCAATTGGTCGACCAGAAAGAGATCTTTTAACGACTCAAAAGTTGTAACACCGAGACCCTCTAACCAACCTTCGAAATACGTCTTTATTTCGAAAAGATAATCTTTCCATAGGGTTCCTGGCTTACGCTGGTGTCTAACAAACTTCTGACGAAAAGCTTCAGGACTGAGCCTAAATCGCTCGAGAAGCACGCTCTTAACATGGGAATATTTTTGTGTGTCCTCGACTTTTTCCCGTAACACAATGGCCGCTACTGATAATGGTAACAGGCTAATTAAACTGCCTGACCATTCAGCTTCCGGTATTTTTAAATGCTGTGCCTGCCGTTCAAAAAGGCAAAGGTACAGGCTTATATCAGTTTCTTCCGGGTCGAATTTTTGCATTATGTGCCTTAATGAGTGTCCCGCAGGTCTCGGAGGACTAACAGACGGGCTTTCTTGGGGGGCTTCCCTACTCAGTCTTAATTTGGCTAGCTCAAACTCTCGCTCTTGTTGAGCTAACCTATCCTCCCGTTCTTGTTGAGCTAATTCATCTTCCCGTTTTTTCCGGGCTCGTTGCTCGTTTTCTATACGGGTCTCCATAATTTCAGCTAACAACCCTTCAGCCAATTTTACATTGTAATCTGCTGAACTTTCAATTTTTTTGATTATCTCAAGCTTCAGCATTCCCAAATCTACCTCACAACTCATTTCTATAGCGAGGTTAACTAAGTCCTCTTTCTTTGCACGAACAAGAGAACCCATGTTTGACAGAATACAAAGCTATTACAATACTACACAGAATAATACACACTATTATAAACCCTGAGGTAGTAATTACTTTAAAACCTGAACACAAAATGCAACTACACAACACAATCAATTAACGTACACATGCAATGTATTAACAAATATGAACTAAATTACTTTTAACATTCCGCTTGCGATGTTACTATTTTAAGGTTCATAAAAGATAAATCACTTTGCTTTTAACATATCACAACAATACACAATGCAAAATAGTTAAACACAATGTAGTTACACTATTTCTTTTTGAGCACAGTTACATTCCTTAATTTCTGAGAACTAATTTAACACACTACTATTTCAATAACAATTCTACTTTACATAATAACACTAGTTCTTATTTTACCTCAAATTAAAAAAAATTTTAACACCTTTTAAGTTCAGATCAAGCTATTAATTACGGTTATTAAATTCAACCATTTAATTCTCCTACTTCTGAGAAAACAACCAAAATTATTTACTAAACTACTGTTGGATACCAGCACAAAAGAGAAACAGAATGGTACTCACAATTTGATGTGAAGACTGGCATCTAGTTGGCACTGCAGCAAGTTTATCAGATGGCACAAGAACGTCAAACGTTCTATTCTAATTCACAGGATACACACACCCGCGATAGCACTTTCACACAGTCTCAGTTCTGAAACACGCGCGAATGTCACTAAGGAAATTAACACTGCAGCAGTTTAGCAGATTTCACAAGAACGTCAGCCGCTCTACACTACTTCACAGGATACACACCAGCAATAGCACTTTCGCACAGTCACAGTTCTGAACACACGCGACTGTCACTATAAAAAACAAAATGTTCTTACTGTCGCTTTTTTTTCGTCGAAACGCTGCCACCAAAATTATGAATGAATATATACCTTCTGTAGCGAACTGAGGTTCGTAGTGTCAACCAGAAAATGATTTAAACACACCAGGTATACATCACTCATTACATAAACAAAACAAAAGCAATTTATTAATAAAGTTGATGATGATGAGATATGTACACTGCACAGATGTAAGATGAACTTCGTAACATAAGTGATCACACTCGATTTAATCGGCGTGGGGGCGGAGTAAGAACACAGAAGTCCGCTAGGCTAGCAGAACTGGCTCTGCTTCAATGATGAAGAAACGGCACTTCTCCTGACGGGAAAGGGCTCCCCAATAATATCAACGGCGGTGACCACTGCACGCACCCGGTAGCGATGAAATTATTAAATTAAGGAGAAAGGACTCCTCACTGGAAAATAAGGTAGCAAAGGCTCCTTCCACGAAGACTGGTCTCCGACAAAATTAGTGGAGTATGTTTACTCCTGCAGGAACTAGATCGTCGCTGCAAAACAGTCACAAGGGACGCTGAACCGATAAGGGCGGCAAACCCGGCTGCTCTTAGAACTGGATCCGCTACGTGTCAGGAACTAAAAAGACGCAAGCCTCGACTGAGGGGTCCATTCTCTTTTTATAGAAGACCTCCACCGGATATTGCATCACTCTCCAGAAAGTCGAACGATCTAGAACAAGTGAGCAACGGAAATGGGTTTCCTGGGGCGATAATGAAATATTTTCCCCGGGTCTAAAGCGGCCGCCTTTTTAGTTTGTCCTCCAAGCCACTTCAAAGAGTCTCAAAAGGGCCGCTTCGGTAAAATGCGAAAGGCACGAGTCCTTTTGTTTAGGCACGCGACGCCTCCAGGATGCTGCTTAACAATTGATAGTTCATGAATGAAAGCACCTGGGGGGTCTCCTGTCATTTATAATAAATACCAGCGGCGTCGCCCGGTGGCGATGACTAAATCAAGAAAAATGACCACGTCCCCTGAGGTCCTGTGGAACAAGTCTATCGGATGAACAAAAGGAAAATTGCTGTCAGCATATTGCCACCCAAGCCGTCGGAAATCTTTTGAAGTGTCTCAGGCCGAGATAGAAGAATTTCTTTTGTTAACGGAGAGGTTGAAATGCAATACTCTACAATATATATATATATATATATATATATATATATATATATATATATATATATGTATGTATGTATGTATTATAAATACAACGGTCAATGTATGCAATTAATTTGTATGTTTAATATTCATAAAACATGTCATACGTTGCAAGATATGACAATACAATACTAATGTATGAACAAAATCAATATATGAAACATCGACCATACGATGTGCGAGCGTAACAAACTTTTTATAGATGAAGCAAGCGATTTCAAACAAATTCTAATGTCTTTTAGTTTTCGATGCCAACATAAGAATTAAAAACTATAATATCTATATTTGTATTATTTCAAGGGCGCGTTTGGCAATTGCCAACATAACCATTGACGTCAACACTAATTTTAATTAAATTCTTAAAAAACTTCCATCTCAATTAGTCTAGGAGTTAAATTTTATCTTTTACAATATTTTACTATTTCTTTTGTCAATTTATTTCGTTCTTATGCACGTGACGCAAAATTAGTTTCAAGTATCACAAAATGAAAAGAAACCACGTGATCAGCATTTAATAAATTAAATTCAGCATTTAATAAATTAAATGTATCTTTAAAAATTCCCCAAACATCAGAAAATGGAGGTAAAGATTCGAAAAAGATTTCATTTTATAAGAGTTTTTATGATATTTCTCGTGATCTAAGTTTTATAACCCTCAAACTATTATTTTAAATGCAAACTTTAAAAAATGTTACAAAAACAGATTAAAAATTTAATTAAAAAAATCTAAGAAGAATTTTTCAAAAACATTTCTTACTGCACCCGTTCACTATAAGAAGAATCGCCATGGAAATTTTCAGCCCTTTAGGTCCAGCGGTTTGGTCTGCGCGTTATCTGTCTGTCAGTCAGTCACTTACGGAACTGTTTTATATTTATAGTTAAGCTATCGACGTTACGTTCGCTTCTCGGAGCGGCTTTAATAAAGCAGTCAGTTATTTATTTGTCCCGGATTCCGGGAGTATGCTGTACAAATAAAATGCCGTTCTGGGCATTTTATCATAATGGCAGTATTAAATAAAGGGTAATGAAATGTGCTTAAGCCCGTCTGCACACGGAGCAACTCAAAAGACACTGATAACCGACTCAAATCACAAACCATTCCGTGATGAGTCGTAACCTATGTAATTGAATGGAGCCACGGCGCAACTGGTTACAAACCCATCGGACGGGGACTTTTGAGTTGCTCCGTGTGCAGACGGCCTAAGTTGCAAATGTGGGATGCACAAAACAAGTAATCCGCCTATCCAAAATCATTACACCCTGAATCACGTAGCTTTTTAACAGTATATCTAGGATTTAACACCTCGATACAATGAATGGATTTCAAAAATATGATAATAAAAAATCAGTTTCCGATTTTACAGTGGTGCAGTGGAATTTAAGTTTAGTGCTGCGAAAGCAAGAGGGAATCTATCCTAGGTAAAAAATATCGGAAAAAAATCATAAAAAATATCATAAATTTTTTTTATATATTACAATGTATAAAATTTCACATTTATTCATAAAAAAACCAAAATATAAATTCAAAAATTTTGCATTTATTAAAAAAAAAATCACAATTTTAATTACTTGGTTAGGTAAGTATCAAAATTCTTAGTTAAAAGCTAGCATTGTAGTAGTCTCCACATTCTCCTAAGTCTTTAGCAGTAAGTCAGAAGCAAATTTTAAGAGTAAGAACTAATTTAAAGACCGTGGATGATCTTAGCAATTATGTTAATAAATTATTACTATTATTACCTTATTTCACTTAAAAAGCCGTTTATTACCGAGTTTTCGCCGAAAAGTAGAAGAAAAAGTAATTTTCGCATTTATTCGCATTTATTTCGTAAATACGGTAATTTCGTATCCCTACTGATTCTCGGTTTGAGCGGTAAAACGGCTGAAAATAACTCACTTTAGTTCGATGAAAATCCTCTTCGAGAATTTATTTCCAAAGGGAGACTGTAAAATCAAAGTAACGTGCAGTAAAAAACGGAAAATAAAGCCTTGTCATGCTTTCCATTTGTTAAACAGTTGAGAAAAACTCACCTGAGCAGTGTCTGTTCAGTTTTTATTCTGCTTAAATATTTGTAACCATAAAAGACGACATAACACTACGTTGGTTTGATAAAAAAATATTTAGTTTTAAATTAGCAAAATTACTCATAATAATAAATGGTAAAATAAAAAATATACAAACTCTTGCGGAAAACAAACAAACAAAACTCGGTTTGAGATTTGAAATACGTGCCAAGGTATTGCTGATTAAATTTAGTATTTATTTTTTAACGTCTCCAAGGCATTTCTCTGTTATTTGTTTCATAGGAAATTTTGGGGAATTTGGCAAAAGCAGGAATGCAAATCTGTCAAATTGATAACTAGCACCTTAGCGATAATGTCAACAATAATACTAATTTTAATGATAATGATTTTAATTTTAATAATAATAATAATAATGGTTTTAATGATAATGATACAAATTTTAATGATAATAATACTAATTTTATTGATAATGATATTAATTTTAATGATAATAATAATGATTTTAATGATACTGATTCTAATTTTAATGATAATGATATTAATTTTAATGATCATGTTACTACACTGCTGGCCACTGTAAATGCAACACCCTGAAGAAAATATGCAAATAACATGAAATTTACAACATGCATTAGCGAAGGTGAGATATGCAAATGATTAGAATTTCAGCGCAGACGCACATCACGCGTGCCTGTGGCGCCACTTCAAAAAGCTATTTAAGGCTTGGAGATTTCGACGATTTCAAGTTCGGCAATTGTGTTTTTCTTGTGGTTTTTTCAAAAAAATGATCAATTATACCTCGTCGAAAACAGCGATCATCTTTTGATCAAGTATCCGAGTTCGACAGAGGAAGGATAATGGCCTACCGAGATTGTGGATTATCTTTCAGGGAAATCGGTAGTCGTGTTGGACGAAACCAAACAACTGTAATGCGGATATGTGATCGTTGGATGTAGGAGGGTACGACGGACCGGCGTGTTCGATCGCATCCACCTCAGCGCACCACTTCACGTGATGACAGGCAAATTGTACGCATGGCAGTGACGGATCGCTCAGTCTCATCACGAACCATAGCACAGCACATGCAGTCTGTAACGCATCATCCAGTGTCTGCGCGTACCATTCGACGCAGTTTACAGCAAAGTGGTCTGTTCGCAAGACGTCCATTGCTTTGTCTACCCTTGACGCAGAACCACAGACGTCTCCGCCGCCAATGGTGCGATGACAGAAGGATGTGGACGGCAGAATGGAATAAAATTGTCTTTACTGACGAGTCACGCTTCTGTCTGCCACACCACGATGGTCGCATTCGAGTCTGGAGACACCGTGAAAAGAGGATGCTGAACAGCTGCGTTATGCACCGCCACACTGGTCCTGCACCGGGTATTATGGTATGGGGCGGTATTGGATATCACTCTCGCACACCTCTAGTACGCATTGCCGGTACTTTAAACAGCCAGCGCTACATGTCCGAGGTGTTGGAGCCAGTTGTCCTTCCTTACCTTCAGGGATTGCCCACAGCCATATTTCAACAGGATAATGCGCGACCACACGTGGCACGCATTGTCCAACGGTTCTTCGTCAATCGCCAGATTGAATTGCTTCCCTGGCCGCCTCGCTCTCCGGATCTTTCGCCGATAGAAAACATGTGGTCAATGGTTGCTCTACGATGGACCCAGATTCCATCTCCAGCTGCCACAGCAGATCAACTTTGGCAACGTGTGGAAGCTGCTTGGTCTGCTGTACCCCAAGAACTCATCCAAAGTCTCTTTGAATCAATGCCGAGGCGTGTGGCAGCGGTGATCTCCAACAATGGCGGCTACTCTGGCTACTGATTTTGGCAGGAACCACACTTCACAGAAGTCTATAAATTTAATCATTTGATACTTGGTCAACATGTTATCTACAAAATAAATTTTGTTGTGATATCTCATGTCTTTCTTGGTGTTGCAATTTGGGTGGCCAGCAGTGTAATTTTATTGATAATGATGCTAATTTTAATGATAATGATATTAACTTTATAATGATAATGTTACTAATTTTAATGATATTAATTTTAATGATAATGATATTACTGATAATGTTACTAATTTTAATGATAATGATATTAATTTTAATGATAATGATACTAATTTTAATGATAATAATATTTATTTTAATGATAATGATACTAATTTTAATGATAATAATATTTATTTTAATGATAATGATACTAATTTTAATGATAATAATATTTATTTTAATGACAATAATGCTAATTTTAATGATAATAATATTTTAATAATAATAAGTTTAATGTCAATAAGATCATAATAATTGCAAAACAAATGAGAACGATCCTGGGACAGATTTATGATTTTGGACACTCATATTTAGGCAACACCTCTTCTTATACCAACTCTTTAGTGGGATATCCCCTCAATCTTATTAAAACAGGAATTCTGCGCCATAAAAATTTTCTCTTATTTAAGTGTCATTTAGATTGCCCTATGAGTGCTCAAAATAAATAAATACTTTTCGGTTAATAACCTTTTTTTAGATCGCTTTGATGATCTATATAAATATATGCAGTGTTCCTCTAGTATGATGTCTTAATAGACGAAATATTATTTTCGGTAGAATGGTGTTAGTCAACTTCCGTTTTCATCTTTAGCGAAAAGAGTTTATATTTGAATATAAAACGTACTTAAGCAGACACTCTCGAAAAATCCTGATTAAAAAAATCCTCAAAATATGAGAAATGCGTCAGCCATGCATTTAAGACTGCATCTGCCCATTTTCATTAATCACTCGCATAAAAACTTCAAAAGCAATTAGCATTTTTAAAGCATCCTACCACCCAAGATCATTTATGTCCTATTAGGGACGCGAAAAAACTGTATACCTCCCCGTCTAATCACCCATTAATACAAAAACACGTCACCTCTGTCTGCAAGGAGACGCGACACGGGCTTCAATTAACTTAAAAGCCTGTCTCCCGGCCGTTCATACGACATACGACGGTCTTCGATTTTGGTTCAGACCGAGATAGAATGAAAGAAAGAAAGGAAAAAAAAAGAGATGATTGAAAAAAGATATTGTCATCTTCTTCAAAAGACATGCCTTCCGTCTGCCGAGAAATGAACATAAAGAGTAAGAAAAAAAAAAGAACCCGGTTTTGGACGTAATTGTTTCCGACACCAATTATGGAGAAAACCAATCAAGAATATGGAAAGAAATGCGGCAAATTGAATAAGATGATGAAGCTCTAAGTCTGGCGAAAGAAACGCTGTTCTTCGCTTGCTGCGTTTGTTTTGAATGAAGCGGGTAAAGAAGTGGAAGGTTTTTTTGGGGTGGTATTGGATTTGAATATCTGATGTTTTGTCGATAAAACTGAAGGCCGGTTATTAGCGAAGATTACATAGCCTAGGGTTGCAATGGGAAGTCTGTTTGTTTTGTAGACCCTCTTCTCTTCGATTTCAAGGCTAACTAGTTGTATTTTAAGAAGAATAGACATACAAATTAATATTATTAACTGGTCTCGCCCAGTTCAATGTTGACTTATGGAAAAAAAAATATTTCCGATAATTGTCGATGTGAATTTAAGGATCGTTTTTAATTGTACTCCGTAATAGAGAAAGAAATTTTTTGCCAGACAGTTTTGTCATATATAGATATCTATTTTTCAGTATATTGGATAATGTCCGTTTAATGTTTAACCTTGAAATCTGAAATTTTTTTACATGATGGTTTCGTATCTCTAGCTATATATATATATATATATATATTTGTTTTTATGTTGTTGTACGACAAATGGTTCATCGAGCAATCAAAAGATAGAAAATTTAAAGATTTTTTCCGAGGTTTTTAATATATGCATGTGTAAATGTGGCATGCATCGTGCCTCAGTCACTTCAATAAATTTGATATTATGAGAATGAACTGAAAGTGCCTTGGTGGCTGGAGAGCAAGTTTTTGACGTAGGATTACGTTCCTCAATAACGGTCCTGCGGAGATAAAAAAACTGTCCGGCGTCGCGAGTTATAATTTTCGCAGCGCGCCAAACCCAATAGCAGTAAACGGTTAAACGGTAAAGTGCCAAAATGCGCCAAAAAAAAAGAAAAGAGGTATGGTAAGCAAACATAAGTAACTCTACGTTAATAACCCGCGGTAGTTTTGTTAGAAGAGACTACATGAAATATTTTTTTTACATAGAGAAGGTCGACAGAGGGTGTCCATTACATGAACTCCGGTAGCTCTAAGAAAGGAAAATGGGTGATGCCAACAGCATGAGTTAAATATTAAAGTTATATAAAATTTCAGCGTTGTAAAAACCTTCGGAAATATTCAAGTATATTATTTAGAAAAATTAATCTGTCAGCGAATGAAAAATTTAGCTTTATACACTTTGTTTGGAGAAATAAAAGCATATTTTGTTTAAAAAAATTCATCGGAAAATATAATATTATTAAGTGATATATTTAACATAATTTATATCCGAAATGCATTAGTGAATAGATAAATTCTGAGAACAGAAATTCAATTTTCTTGAGCTTTCCGAATTTTTTAAAAATATATTTGATATTCAATTATATTTAAATAAATCATGCAATAATAACTTTAGACAAGTTGCTATAACGAAAGAGACATAAAAGCATGTAGGAACTAATAAATGAGTCTAAATTTCGTTATGAAAAACACTTACCGTAAAATCTCGACTATAATACGCACCCGAGTATAATACGCATGCTTGATTTTGAGCGAAATTTTCGGAAAAAAATTAAAATTCGACTATAATACGCAGCCATAACTTTTCAATATTTTATTTAAAAAATGCACAAATATTTATTAACATAAATAGCATTTGTAATAAAAAGAAACGAAAATGTAAAATTCGGTAGAAAAAAAACTTAAATTGTTAATTCAAAACAAATAATACTGTCAAATTATCAGTCTTAATCACTTTCACTAAAATACAGCTCATCTATTGTTGTTGCGTCCATGTAATAATTATTGTTGCCGTCGTAATATATCGCCATCATCATCGTCACTTGACGATACGAATTGGGCGTTCCGTTTGTTTAAAAGGGATACCTGCTTAGTAAACTGGTGGATGAATCAAGGAGTTCAGATGCGCACACACCCGTGTTGCGATAATGTCTTACAGCTGCTATACGTTCGTTTATCCAATGTTTAAAACTACTTTTTTTGTACGCGAGTATAATACGCACCCTCATTTTTGCGGATTAAAATGTCCAAAAAAAAAATGCGTATTATACTCGAGATTTTACGGTGCGCATTTTTATTAGAATATAGAAAGTAAAAGATTTTGTGCCAAATTTTGCATGTATTTAGAGTCTGGAGTACTTGTATAACGCAAAAATGCGCGTTTTTATCGGAGGAGAGTTTTTCTGATACTTTCTTTTGAGTTTTAAATATAGTTCTACGTGTTGGAGAGAAGGATTTAAAAATTCATGTATATCATTCGGTGATATTCAGTTAAAAAATCTAAGTTATTAATAAGAGCTTCAATACCTATATTTTTAGGGTTAAACGCATTCATCTATATATAAAATAACAGTTCCGTAACGGACTAACTGACTGACTGATAGATAACGCACAGACCAAACCGCTGGACCTAAAGGGCTGGAATTTTGTATGGCGATTCTTCTTATAGTGTAGGGGTGCACTAAGAGAGATTTTTGAAAAACTCATCTTAGATTTTTTAAAATTAAATTTTTAAGCTGTTTTTGTAACATTCTTTTAAGTTTGCATTTAAAATAATAATCTGGGCGTTATAAAATTTATATCACGAGAAATGTCCTAAAAATTCCTCCTAAAAAACGTTTTCGAATCTTTACCTCCATTTTTTGATATTTGGGGAATTTCTAAAGATTAATTTTTAGAATTTAATTTATTAAATGCTGATCACGTGGTTTCTTTTCTTTTTGGCATACTTTAAACTAATTTTGCGTCACGTGCACAACAACGACATAAATAAAATATGTATATATATATATTTTCGTTTCTAATGTGCAGACGATTTGACATTATCAAAAAAAAATATTAAAATACAGTAAAAGAAATGTTCCTCAAACTGTACTATATTAAATGTACTATATTCTTTAGTAAGTTCTATTAGATTTAATTTGAATATTTTGTTCTACATTATTTTGTGTATAAAAAAATTCGTTACGTTTTTATATAAATAATTAAATAAATAAATACATATATATATATATATATATATTTGTTTTTTTGGCATTAATTGCATACATTTACTGTTGTATTTAATTTGAATGTACTTCGTAGGGAAGCACGGGTATTCATCTAGTGTACATATATGAGTCCATGACCTGTCTTATCGAATACTGGAGAAGCGACAAGAATTGATGCTACTAAAGAAGAATCCTCATATCAGCCTTACAACTTTCTGTCAGTCAGAATAAAAAAGATATCTTGCACGTCGTCAGGTATAAAATGGTGATATATTTGGCGCAATTCTAGAATAATAAAGAAAAAGGCCTCGTTTCAAGTACTCCGCGAATTTTATCTTTGGTGAAAGATAGAGATGTAAAACTGTCACTGGAAAGCAAAAAAAATTAAATCCCATGGCGTGGTTTAAACCGAATATTTGGCGAAGAGATTGGTTTCGTTTTATTTGAGTTGAAGGAACTATCCGCACAATCAAATAGGCGTGTTATCAAAAGATAAGAAGTGTGTTATTCAAGAGATGAGAAGAAACTGAATTCCATTAATCCCATCTAGAATCACATCGAACTTGATATTTACATAAAGTTCAGCCAGTTCAATATAAAAATATCAGTATACTTTACAATAGCTATTTTATTGAGAGCTAAAACGAAACAATTTCACTAGCAAAACCCTACAAAATATCCCTACATTACGATATTAAAAAAAAGGATTACCTGAAAAATGGAAAGCTAGGCCATCCGGATTTTTGTCGCTTGGATTTATGGCGTCCGGATTATCGGTGCTCTACTGTACATGATAATAGATAAGATGTTTAATAACATTGATGCTTGAATGATCTACAATTTTTATAGCAGACTGGCTGAATACCCGTTCTTTGCTACAGAGTACATTTTAGAATAATTACAATGAAAAAATAATTAAATTGCTTTTTAGAGGATTAAATTCTTAATTAATTTGAATTAAATTCTTAAAAAATCTTCCATGTCAATTAGTCTAGGGGTTAAATTTTATATTTTACTGTATTTAAATATTTTTTTTGTCAATTTATTTCGTTGTTATGCGCGTGACGCAAAATTAAATTAAAGTATCACAAAAAGAAAAGAAATCTGGTTATCACCATTTAATAAATTAAATTCTAAAAATTAATATTTAAAAATTCACCAAAACTCAGAAAAGGGAGGTAAAGATTCGAAAAAGATTTTAATTCAAAGGAATTTTTATGATCTTTCTCATGATATAAATTTTATAACTCTCAGATTATTATTTTAAAAGCAAACTTAAAGAAAGTTAGAAAAACAGCTTGAAAATTGAATTTTAAAAAATCTAAGAATTTTTTTTCAAAAATCTTTCTTAGTGCACCCCTACACTATAAGAAGAATCGCCATGCAAAATGTCAGCCCTTGAGGTTCAGCGGTTTGGTCTGTGCGTTATCTGTCAGTCAGTTTGTCACGGAATTATTTTATATATATAGATAAACAAATTGATTAACAACCTTTTTAAGATTCTGTCAGCTACCAGAACATCGAAAAATCAGTTTTTAATTTCTCAGGTATAGCAGATATCCGCTCTTATTATCACAGGAAAATGCTGATCTAATTCAATCGTATACATGAGATTTTGATAAACGAAACTTTCGAATTTCACAATTCTGTAGTATTTCTTATTGAAATTATTCTTATTGGAGAAAATTTTTAATATTTAATTTGAAATTCCAGTTCATGCAAAACTCGCTAGATGGCTCTTTGAACAGATATCAGATTTTATACGAACCTTCAGAGCTGCGTAGTCAGTCTAACAGTACTGCTGTGTGTGATTCATGATTGCTTACTAATTTTGAATTGTATAACCTATACAGCAATTTCAGTGTTATTTACCTATACTGTATAATCTATAAGTTTTTGTTTATTTCGTTTGACTTATCTTTGCTTAAACAGTCCTTTTCAGTACTAACATTTTAAATTTTTCCGTTCTATTAAAACCAACGGCTTTAATAGAAATAAACATTTTGCAATATAAATCAATAGATCTCAGGGATAAACTCCTAAAAGTTGCTATAGAAAATGACGTATTTCCTTATGGGCAACTGTACAGAGCACTATCAAGAGTACAAGTTCTATATAAACTTTATACATTGTCCTAAACATCATGCCAGAAATGTGGTCTACATAAAAATTTAGTGAAAAGTTAAAGCATTTTAATTACACACTCTTAACTGTTAGTTCTAACGATCAGGGTAAAGATTACTTATTAATTAAAAATTTAATTAATAAGTTTTATAAGGAAAGTCTTCTAAGTCTTTAAGTCTAATAAGTCTAATAAGTCAATATGTCATTTCCCTGAAAAGTTTACTTATCAGGGGATTGCAGCTGATCTAGCACAAATATAAACTCTCGGGCCTAAGGTAGCACTTTGGGCCTCAGAATGGAGGTGCTCGTTTCAAATCCTAACGACGCCATTAAATACCTCCGTGTCTAAGCTGGTTATGGGCACGTTAAATATGTAGACCGGAAAGTCTTATGATGTCAGTGCGGGTGGGAAAAGGTACGATCCTACCAGATGCCATCCCTGAAGGGGTGTTTGGCTTAAATTGTGGTGGAAGCCTATTTACTGGCAGGGATTCAATCCTGGAAGGCCTTCGCTTCTATGTCGGGTCGTGACTGGTGTATTGGAGTTATAAATTCTCGTATTAAGTGCCAAGATGAGAATTAATAATGAAGCAATATATGTAATCTCTCCGCTAGAATAAATAAACATTTAATTTTACAAAAAATTAAAAGAAAAATCTTTTTGTATTTATTTGCGAATACAAGATTTAAAAAAATTAAAAATCCGGCAAATATTTCGGAATTCCAGATGATTTGAAGATAAATAAGAAACAAATAATTGCTATTGAAAAAAATTCTATTTCCTATTAATTCTAAAACACCACAGGTTAATTCTATAAATATCTATGAATTCTTTGAGCAGAATAAAATACAGCGCAGAGCTGCTTAGATATCTCATTCGTAGGTATCGCTTATCACCTGTCTACTCGAATATCGACAAAGAAATAAATGTAATGTCTCGATCGAGAAATCCAATATTCATCTAACAGCTTTAGTCAGAAGGGATAAAAAAATATCTTACAGCAGAAGTATTAGACAAGGATAAAAATATACTGTTAGACAGAATTTAAGGATAAAAGGGATTTTCAATTCTCAATACTAATAGATTTTTTTTCCCAATAGAACAAAAAAGAAAAATATAAAATTTGTCACGAAAAGGATAGATGGATAGTAATTTATGGATCGGAGTTGAATATTTAGTGGCTATAAGAAAATATTCATGTGTGTTAGTGAAAATAATATAGGCATAGATATAACATTGCATTATAAATATTGCATTATAAATGACGGTAAATGGGACTCAAAAAGAGTTTCTGAGGTAATTTATGATGTATAAATTCAAATTTAACCCCGTTTTTGTCTTTTATAGTAACTTTGGGTTGTTTATATTCCAAGACCTAGTCACTTCTAGGTGTTCGAGTTTGCTATTTCTCTTGCCAAACTAATTAAATACTTTGAGAAAATCTTCTTAAAACACTATTAAACCTCTAGATATAGCCTCTTTGGAGATATGTATATGTGTGTATATATGTATATGTATGCAAGTATATACACCTTGTCCCAAAAAAATATATGCACCCAGAAGGAAACGAGCTACTACCACGAAACTTAACATGTACGTAGTGTATGAGAAGAAAAGCAAATGATTACAAATTCAGAAGAACAGACCATTTTATTAAGAAGATATGGCATGAAAAAGATTACAAATCAGTAAGTAGTAATTCCACATCTGGCAGCTATATAAGCCGAAACACGGCGTGGCATCGAATCAGTGAGGTCAACTATGACCTCCTGTGGAAGATCATGCCATAATCTTTGCAACTGAGCAGTTAATTCACAAGTATTCCGGGACGGCTGCAGTTGCCTTCCAAGCACGTCCCAGACGTGCTCTATTGGCGTGAGGTCTGGTGACCAGGCAGGCCATGGGAGTACATCATATCCTTGAAGACATTGTTGGGAGAGTCACATAGTATGTGGACGAGCATTGTCTTGCTTATAAATGGTACCTGGGCGACTTGATAGCCTAGGCAGTACAACTGGCGTTAAAATCTCCTCCATGTAACTGCGTGCCGTCAAGGTTCGTTGAAGGACGACTAGAGGTGATTGTGTGTCCCAACAAATCGCTTCCCACACTGTCACGCCTTGTGTTATCGCCGTATGACTTTCGACAACAAATGCCGGATCGGACAGGTGGCCTGGTCGCCTCCACACGCGTATGCGCTGGTCATCAGCATTGAGACCGAATCGGGATTCATCCCTGAAGATCACTCGCCCCCAGTCGGTCACACTCCAGCTTGCCCAAGGTCGGTAAAAATCCACTGATGTGGGGACACTGCCTATGATGTGGGGTCAGTGGTAGCCGTCTTAATGGATGTCGGCTCCTTATACTTGCGTCGGCCAGTTGTCTCCGAATGGTTTCCCTTGATACCACCGGATGTCTGGAAGGTGGTAAATGGCGTCGAACCGATTCTAGCGACGTTGTTGGTGCGGACGTGGCCGCTCTTATGATTACGCGATCCTCACGCGCATTTGTGTTCCTGGGAAGCCCTGACCCTCCGCGACGGTAGACTATCCCTTCCGTTATCCACTGTTGCCAACACCGAGCAACTACCATATCGCTCCGACCAAGGTGGCGGGAGATATGCCTGTTCGTCCAACCTGCTTCTCTGAGGCCTACTATACTCCCCCTCTCAAAGCCCGACAATTGTTCGTACTGTTGCCGGTTACGTCTCAGAGACATCTCTAGTCACAATACCGTCCATCCATGTCGACAGATTTTTTTGAATAACCATATGGCACGAGCAATCAAGCTTTTAAACTCCCCCAGCTGCGCACCTCATATGCGCATAGCTCGCTTACTCTTGTCTCATTGGCGTCAAAATTTTAATCAATTGCATAACTCTTAACAGACTACATTCCTGCGAAGTTTCGTGATAGTAGCTCAATTTATTTTGGGTGCATGTATTTTTTTGTGACAGAGTGTATATGAAAATTTATACAGTAGATATATAATAGTGTGTGTGAGTGTATATGCCTATATATATATATATATATATATATATATATATATATATATATATATACACAAAGGAATCTCGCTCTATCGTTTTTAAAAGGGACGGACTGAACTGAACAACACATGCGGGGAAAAAGATAGATGTGGAACATAACAAAGCAGTATGATCGTCAGGACGTGAAATAAAACATCACATACGGGAAAACGATGATTCGGAGTACGATCGATCCAGATTCCACTGTATATGTTTATATATATATATATATATATATATATATATATATATATATATATATATATATATATATATATATATATAAACATATACAGTGGAATCTCGACTTATCGTTTTTCAAAGGACCGGCTGAACTGAACGATAAAGGCGGGAACATAACAAAGCAATATGATCGCCGGAACTGGGTGAATTAAATAACGTATGGGAAAACTATTATTCGGAGGACGATCGATCGCGATTCCACTGTATATATATATATATATATATATATAATTAGAATTAGAATTATTAAAAATTTGCCTTTTTTTAGTTGTAGTTCAGTGCATGTAAACGGCGAAAAATATTATCTCATTCTTTGATAACACACCTGCTAGGAGAATAAATATGATTTAAGTTTCTCCAAAATCAAACCAACAATTACCGAGTTACATATCTACTTTTATCGTATTTCCTTAAAATTCTTATCAAAAGCTTAAACGAGAGATAGAGGATTCAACTAACAGCCACTTCAGTTTGTTTCAATTTTTACGTCTTTACCGTGTCGGCTGAAAGAGGTCTTTTGCTTGCGACAAAATTATTCCATTTCCGAAAGCAAACAAAAAGAGATTAACGCAACTCCATTTTCTGTCTCTAAGGCGGCGTAAAGGGAGGAGAAATGTACAAGTATTTTTGAAAAAATGGCATATGAAGCGAGTTAGGTAACATTAAATTTATTTTTACGGTATAATAACACTTTTTTCTGAAAGAAATGATTAATTCCTCATTATAAATCTAGGATAAATCTAGTCTGCAATGGTGACATTAGATTTAACATTTTATTGTATTAGAATAAATTATTTAAAAACTCTCTTCAAATATGCAGTAATTATCTTGATATCTTGATTCTTTAGGGATTTAAAATAATTAAAAATGTTTAGTTCAATTATTCTGAAATAAATCTTAATTTTGATGCAATGTGAAAACCACCTTGAATTCTCACTAACCCATGGATAAAACGCTGGACGTAAAGGGCTGAAATTTTGCATGGCGATTCTTCTTGTAGTGTAGGGGTTCACTAAAAATATTTTTTAAAAATTGTTCTTAGATTTTCTTTAATTAAATTTTTAAGATGTTTTTGTAACATTCTCTTAAGTTTGCAGTTAAAATAATAATCTGAAGGTTATAAAATTTATATCACGAGAAAGATCATAAAAATTTCTTTAAAATGAAATATTTTTCGAATCTTTTCCTGCATTTTCTGATATTTGTTGAACTTTTAAAGATTAATTTTTAGAATTTAATTTATTAAATGCTGATCACGTGGTTTCTTTTCTTTTTGTGATACTTTAAACAAATTGTGCATCACGTACATAACAACGAAATAAATTGACAAAAAATTATTAAAATACGTTAAAAGATAAAATTTAACCACAAGACTAACTGAGATGGAAGTTTTAACGTAGGATTACGTTCCTCAATAACGGTCCTTCGGAGAGAATAACAAATTGTCCTGCGTAGCGTGTTATAATTTTGGCAGCGTGCCAAACCCAGTGGCAGTAAACAGTTAAACAGAAAAGTACCAAAATGCGTCAAAAAAAAAGAGAGGTAAGCAAACTATAAGTAAACGATAAGTAAACGACTACATGAAATATATTTTTTTAAGAATTCAACTCAAATTAGTAAGTTTAATGGATATTAAACATAGAAATTAATTGCATAAATTGACCATTGTATTTAACTTGAATATTTTCTTCTACATTATTTTGTCTATAAAACTATCTGTTACGATTTATATACAGTGGAACCTCGCATAACGAGCATAATTCGTTCTAGAGTCTTACTCGTAATGCGAAACACTCGTTAAGCGAAACAATTTTTCCCATATAAATTAATGTAAAGTACGATAATGCGTTCCAATAAAAAATACTCAAATTTTAGATGTAACGTTTATTATTTAAATAAAATTACTTATACATAAATTCTTAAGGAGCACAATCATCCATATGTAGTTTATTATTTAAGAATTTATGACAAATATCTAATTTTTTTACTATAAAGCTATCTAGTGACATTTGTTTTTCTCGGCGATTCAAAATTTGCTGAAAATGTATCACCGCATAGTCATTGAATAAATTTACAGCGCGCATAGCCACCGTCTTATCAGGGTGATGCTTTGTAACTTACGATGCAACAGTTTCCCATGCTTTCATCATTTCTTTTATTTGCTCCAGAAGATTGTTTCTTTGCTGTTTCTTCGTCCTTCTCCACTGACAAAATCTCCTCTACAATTCCGAATTATGTACAGAATCTTGATATTTTTTGAAGTGGAACTTCTTTAGCGCGATATCTTAAGGCTGCTATGTACTAAGAAAAAAATCGTATTTCCGTTTTCCTCTTCTTGCAGACTCTTTTGGTGGGAGGAGTCCAGTTGACAGTTCGAGAATTCCACCCCCCTTAGGATTGACATTTTGAGGGATTGTAATGTCTCTCTCTATATATAGGGGGGGGGGGGGTTAAGCGGTGCCCCCAAATTTTTTATTTATAATATATTTTTATCAACTATTTACAGTTACATAAATGCTGATAATCAAATAAAATTGGTAAGGTCAGATAGCCTGAACTTTTCTGCAAAGCGCTACAGGATTCATTTTATAAATTTCATCCACCGAAGGAATTTATGAGCATTTAAAACACACTATACCAGATTTTTCCCCGAATAATTGAAAATTTAAAATATTAATTACTTTTTAATTTTAAAAAAAGAAAAGTGTACGCAAATGTAAAATTTCTTTCTCTATGACGGAGAAAAATTTAAAAAAAAATCTTTGAATCCAAGTCGGCAATCCGTGGACAAATTTTCTCCATAGGTTAACATTGAGATGAGCGAATCCAATGGGTTAGTACATAGCAGCCTTAAGGCTGCTAGGGCGAGACGGCAAGTGAAACGTTTGCCGAGAGTGGAGGATGGACGAAATGTGCATGGTATCTCTATAATTTTATTTATTTATTTTTTAAATGAACACACAAAATCAATTCGAATCTTGCTTGGAACCTATGTCCGTGGAATGAATTACTAGACACATGTCTAATATAATCAACACCTTTATATTGGACATGCTAAAAATCTATGCTGGAAAGGAAAAAAAATACAGAATTTCCTACGAGATATAGTAGTAAAACCTCGTTTATCTAGACTACCTCGTTTATCTGGACTAACTAGGGCCATAGACAATCCAGATAATCAAAAATCCGGATAATCCGGGTAATATGGGTAATAAGCAAAGCAAAATCCTGAACTAAGCAGACTTACCGTTTATTACGATAAAAAACTATGTTTTGAAGCAAAATTATTTTGAAGCAAAAGTATGAAGCAAAAGTATATATTTTGAAGCAAAAGTATTGTTTACAAGACATTGAAAAATATAAAAATAACTTTTCACATCATTTCTTAACAAACAATTAGTAAGCCTAGTAAAGCTTTCTTAAACTCAAAAAAAGAGCATTTTATTACCGTAATTTATTGTACAATCTATGCAGGAACTGTACATTAAATCAAACTAAAAAGCGAATATTTGACGTACTTGTAGCTACGTTCTTGCTAAAATAGTTAAAAATTATTATCTAATGCGAACATTAAATAAAAGTATTGTCTACAAATTTTATCCGGATTATCCGGAGATCTGGATAAACGAGGTTTTACTGTACTCACATGATAGCCGGCATGTAGATCATTACAGTCTACACTCTAAAAAATAATGCTGTTTTTGGCATATCAAAAAAATAAAGTATAATTAGAAGGATAATATGATCTATTTTAGATACAAAAGAGGTATTCGGAAAACTAGTAAACATGCCACCCATAAACATGAAACCCTAAAAGATGTAACCTTTTTAATATGAAGTAGCATTTCATTTTTACATTATATATGAGAACACCCAGTTTCTCTATTTGCCTGACGCTGCATTAAAATAAATAATTACAAGATAAAAGGAACTTTTTATATACCATGTTTTTAAATTTTCTGTTGAATCATATAAACTTGACAATTCTATGAATTAATAAATACTTTTTAAAAAATATTTTGATGAATTATCCCATCAACTTGAAAGAAAATGAAATTAATTGGAAGTTAACTTGCGTTTAACTGTTTGTTCCCGTCCTGGTCGATAGATTTGCTGCATCTGTCTACAAAACAAAATTAACTGAAAATGGATTCAATACTGCTTAAAGATTGCTAAAAGTATTAAAATAATACTTGTCATCCTGTTCTGAGCTATTCTAAAAGTTTCAAATATCTAGCTAGTCGTGAAATTAGTTAAAAATCGATTGCAAGATTTGTACTGGACAAACACATACACAAACAAACAAGAAAGCGAGTTAATAAAAACATGGTAAAAAGGGCCAAAGAATTATGTGAGTAAAGTTGGATGATTTATTTGGTTGATTTATAGATTTTTGGTTGGTTGTTGCATTAGCAAATTTGTACCGGACAAACAAACACACACACACACAAACAAAGAAACAAGAAAGCGAGTTAATAAAAACATGGTAATAAAAAATTGCATTCCTTGCTTTTCAATGTATCATGCACATGTTTACCTCTCAGAAACGACTTTTTTTTGTTTGCGATTTTATATCCTACCTGAAACCACTCCCTAGTTAGTTTTAATTCTAGTTTAGGATACTTTACATTCATTGTCATTCTCAGAAATAATATCCGACGCCAATAGCAATAAATATTTTAGCGAAGCTCTACATAGAAATTTGTTACTGGGAAAGGTTGTGAAATTTTAGATCGACATACGAGTACTACAAAATTCATAAACGGGGGAAAAACATCTATGTACTCAGTGACAAACAGAGCAAAAACTTTTAACTCACTTTTTTTCCCTCTGCAGCTCGTGGAATATCTTATTCCTTCGTTTTCAATATTCAGGGAATTCAACTTTCTGCCGGATTTTTCAAATATTAACTTCCATTTTTAGGGTTTCTGGATGGCAGCTATGTTACCTAAGGTCATGTTAACATGCGGAGAAAATATTTCTAATGATTATCAACTTGGTATAAGACGTTTTTAATGTAGGATTACGTTTTTCCATAACGGTTCTCCGAAAAGAAAAATTTCAGACGCTAAGACAGTCCGTTCGTACCTCACGAGTTATAATTTTGGAAAAGCGCCAAACCCAGTCTGTATCGCTTGGACAAGCAGTAAACATTTAAACAGAAAAGTACCAAAATGCGTCAAAACTTTTAACTAACACACACACACACACACACACACATATATATATATATATATATATATATATATATATAAACATAGTATATACAAGGTGCGGCCATTAATTTCCAGGACTGATCTAATAACTCCAGAAAATATTACATGAAATACATGTCCATTTAATATGTTTCGAAGTAACTCCCACCTGCCGTAGTGCACTTCTGTGCTCGGCTGTATAAGTTTCTGAAACAACTTTTAAAGTCCTCTTTCGGAACGCTCTTTAATGTGGACGTCGCCGTTTTCTTGATGGCTTCAACATCCTCAAATTGTGTTCCCTTCAGCAAATCTTTCCGTTTTGGAAGCAAGAAAATGTCTGCCGGTGCTAAGTTCGGAGAGTATGGAGGATGCTGCATCTCCACGACCTTATGCTGGGCCAATTTGCTGAAGGGAACAAGATTTGAGGATGTTGAAGCCATCAAGAAAACGATGACTTCTACATTAAAGAGCATTCCGAAAGAGGACTTTAAAAGTTGTTTCCGAAACTTATACAGCCGAGCACAGAAGTGTTAAACGGTTAAAACGCGCATTTGTTTTTTCGTAATTTCCTACACTGTGACGTCATGAAACTTGAACGAAAGGAGAAATGATTATCTTTCGGGCAAAACACGACACCGCAATGTGCACAGTGGTATATCGCTTTTGATCCCCAATCAAAAGGACCGCGGTTCAAACCTCGAGGGTTTCATCCTTGTACTGATTGACTTTATAAACAGAGTAGACAATACGTAGATCGTGTAAAATAGTGTCGCATCAACTCAACGCAACTTGCACTTGGTGTTCGAAATTTTTGCAGTATGCAAATACGTAAGAAACGTAACACCTGTTCACCTGGGACAGGTATAAAAGACCTCTTCTTGGGGTTGTAGTTTGTTGATGCTCGTGGTCATGGCTGAGTATTCCAAAACTGAAATCTCCAGTGAAGCAGTACCTCGTCAAGGAATTTGGAGACCAAATAATTGGGTATGGCGGTTTCGAAGAGTGGCCTCCACGTTCGCCTGATCTGACTCCACTGGACTTTTTCCTGTGGGGATACCTGAAACAGCAGGTGTATGCGACCCCTCCACAAACATTGCAGGACCTTAAACGACGCATTACGGACGCTTGTGACAACGTGTCACGCTCTATTCTCCAACGTGTGCAACGTGATATTCAAACGAGGATCCAAATGTGTATTGCAGCTGACGGTGAGAAGTTTGAACATCTCAAATAAAGGTATATTGTTCAAATTAGTTGTTTTTTCTTTCTCAGATCCTTTTGTCACGTCACAGTGTAGGAAATCACGAAAAAACAAATGCGTGTTTTAACCGTTGTAGTCTTCTCATTAATGTCCACAAGGTATCTTTTCGTACTAAATCGATGATTTTCTACAAGTTTGTAAATCACTTTTTTCCCTATATTTTTCCGGTTTTGAGATAGGAATGCTAAATCCACAGTTTTCCACTAGGTGGCGCGGTAGGTGGTTTCATTCAGTAGCGCATGGCTACTTTACTATACCTAGACAACACTTATGAATATAGCAGCAGCCGTTCCGAAGTTATGAGGGTGGGAAGGGACTTTAGTGGGCATACTGTATATTTATATATATATATATATATATATATATATATATATATATATATATATATATATATATATATATATATATATATATATATATATGTGTGTGTATTCATAACAAATACATATATATTGTTCCGTCTTCCTGGGTTCGATAAGATTGAATAAAATCTCTTCAGAAAGTGCACACAAAATAAAATTTATTATTCTGTAAATTCTTCAGGCGCATACACGAAATCAAACAGAAAACACGTAACAACTGTCTTCTTTACAGCAGAAAACTCTAAAAATGCAAGTCAGAATAACAGAGTCTTCGATACAATACACGCCTAACGTACTTTCAATACATTCAGTTCTCAGCAGAAAAAAAACCGAGTTCCAATGCCAATGTCAGGTATATTAATAGACTTCCAAAGGGCCCCCTATCGGCCAGTCAGCTAGATATCTCCAGAATCTTCTAGACAGGTCTAGTCGGAAGTTGGCAACCATTTGGCATTTCGCCAAATTTGGTGACCAAAATAAGTCACCAAATCCATCGCTAATTTGGCGATAACTATCATATTTCGCTAGATTACCATAGGCTCGTAAAATTCGTAACAATATATACATACAAAAGAGGTAAGCAACGATAAGTAATCCTACGTTAATAATCCCCGGTAGTTTCGTTAGAAGAGACTACCTGAAATTATATATATTTTTAAAATTGTTCTGCAGTAACAGAAAAAGAAATTTTTTTATTGCTATTGTATTCATTTTAGAAATTTCATCCACTAGAGGAAACTATATGCGTTCGAAACACAGTATATAATATTTCCTCCAACTAAATCAAATTTAAAAATATTATTTGTGTTTCTTCTAAAGAATGGAAAAGATATGAGTAGAGAGATATATGGAAAAATTTTCTCCATAAATTAACATAGAGCCGAGCGAATCCACTATAGCTAATACCCAACATAATTAACTTGTATTTCAACTTTCATTTTACTACTTTAAATTTAGTATTTACTATTTTAACTTAAAACGGCGTGAACGGGTTCTGACTGAATACTTTTTGGAAGACCCCCTAATGTAAAGTAATTGTAAAAATGACTTAGTCAAATATATAGATCTTTATGTAACTAATTCTCTGATTTGTTATCGTGGACTTGAAACTCTGCCAAAATCCATGTGGGAAGCAGTGAGAGAGCAAAATATAAAAGCAAAGATTCACGTTAGAGTAAGGTTTTCTAACTACTGAAAAGATCTGAAATAAATAAGGTAACAGTGGACAACTGGGCAGTGCGCGCATGTATATTGCTACCATGCGAAGCCGCGGTAGACTGTAGCTAGCTTGCATGATTTTTCCTTCCACATTCACAGTCTTTCGTAGTAAGATGAGTCGGGAAAAGTGCATAGTTCGCAAATACCCTTGTATGGTCTTTAACTTGTACTAATGCCATGTGTTGGATTTAACAATAAAAGACACGTGCTTTTACATGATAGGCACCGAAGCGCGTTAGCGCTAAGCATGACATCCTGGGTAGGTTACAAAGTTGCACATGTATCTTTCACTTGCCGTGGTGAAACTTGGCACTTACCCCAACGTCGTTGCAGAGGACAACAGGCAATAAATTTATTATTTATTTATTTATTTATTTATTACAAATGCCCGGAACATTGGCTATTCGTTCACAGTAAAAGGCGAGACTGTTGGCCATTCATTTAAGGGGGCACCGTATAGATAGGCAGCATTACCCCCTACAAGACAGTCCCGTAATTTAGAACCCAGTCAAGTGAAGAGACCGGAAACTTGACCCCGCACCTCCAGAGGTAAATTTGTTAACTTGGACATTGCAGCCACGACAGATTGTACGTGCACAGGCCAACATTAGTGACCACGGTGGTGGATTTTGTCAGCAACCGGCATCGAACCCGCAACCCTCAGATCACTGGCTCGACGGTTTTGCCAGCCGGGCCACCGCAAGGCCAGATGTGCATTTAACTGTTTTTGCAGGGCAAGTGCTTACCCCGGTTCCTATAAATATATTCGGATCTGAAAACTTGAAATTGTTGAATGGAAAGCCTTTAAAGGCATCTTTGGAAGTAGATTGATTTCGTGTCTCATATGCGAAAACTTTCCCATTTCTAGCAGTTGAATCCAATTATATACAGCCATTCAAAATCAAGCTTTGTAAGTTTTAGTCCAAACTTGAACCTTTTTCCGTTATGTTGAAGCGGTAAGAATGGTGGTGTCTATTAATAATATTTATGGTTGAGTAATGTTGATGTATTTCCATAAAATATTTTTTTCGTTATTCATATTTCTAATGCTGAAATTAAAAAGGCAACGTTAATCTACTAATTTTACCTTCAAACACCGAGGGACTCTTTAATCTGCATAAAGCCTGTGAGAGAAATTTCTTTTATGAGCGAAATTTCTTTTGGATACTCAGTTATGGGATCACCATATAAGTGAATTTACATTGCTCCCTATGAAGGGGCAACACAAAACATCCAAGCCTTAGTCGCGATCCGAACGCTAGCTCACTCAGTGGAAGCTTATGACGCTAACCAGTGTGCGATATGGGTGGCTTATGTAATGAAATAAAATAGTGGGAATTTATATTTGCATTGATTAACGTCTGAGCAGCCAACTTTCCCGAGCGTTTCGCACCTTACTGCGGTCACCTAGAAATTGGAGGAATTAATTACTGTGACTGTTACAAAACTTCTGATTGCATAATCAGAATCAGCAGCAGTAACAACATATCAACATATGAATCAATTCTAAATATAATAAATCCAAAATTCTTGCTGATTAGAATGACTTGTATCAAAATATCAACGCCCTTCAATTAAAGGATTTTTCTTTGCTTTTATGATCTGCTACCTATCCATCAATCTTCTTTCTTTCTCTTTCTCTCTCCCTCCCCCATCTGTCTGTTATATATATATATATATATATATATATATATATATATATATATATATATATATATATATATATATAAATATATATAAATATAAAAATATATATATATATATATATATATATATATATATATATATATATATACAGATGGTTATCAAAATAATGGAAACACTTAGGAAAAACATGAAATTCTTTACTAATATGGCATAGGACCATCTATGGCATTTAATACCCCCTGGATTCACTAAGGAAGTGAATTATGCAAGTCATGAATAGTGGTTAAGGGAATATTATACCATTCTTTATGGATAAATCATCAATGTTCCTGTAGACATGCTATAGGTGGATATTGATTTCTAATTCTGTTCCCTAAAACAGACCACAGCAGTTCGATGATTTTGAGGTTTAGGGACTGTGCGGGCCAAATAAGGTGTTTGACTTGGTCTTTATGTTCCTGAAACTACAACTTGGCACGTCTAGATCTATGGATCCGAGCATTATCATCATGGAGAACTCCATGTCCTGCAGGAAACAATTCTTTCACCATTGGATGGATCTGGTCGGCTAAAAGTTCGACATAGTCCTGTCCAGTCAATCTCCCTTTCGGAGTTACAATAGATCCCTTTTGAAAACCATGAGATGGGCTCCGAAACCCTAAGAAATTTCCTCTCCATGTTTGACAGCTGGCATGAGACAAGCATGATAATACGCTTGTGTAGGTGTTTTTCAGACATACGAACATCCTGTTGCAGGGAGCAAAGTGAACAATGATTCGTCTAACCAAACGTCGTATTTCAACGTATCACTCGACCAGGATTTGTTCTCGTGGCACCACTGTAGAGGACGGTTGGTTTTCACATCTCTTACAAGTGGCTTGGGAATTATTACTCTGCCGTAAATGTTTTGTTTTTGAAGTTTTCTCTTACCTGTAATGACTGGTACTGGAGCCTGCAGATTCAGATGGAGCTCTACGGTCACTTTGGCTGCAGTCGTCTCCTTTTTTGATGTCACAATTCGCTTCAACACCCATCAGTCTCTTTCACTTAGCTTTCCCTTTTGTCCGCTATTCCGTTTCACAGAGGATGTCTTTCTGTGAACTCTATGCCATCATGACTTCCGATATCATAGATCGGTAAACACCCAAACCCATGGTGGCTGTTATAACAAATACTCCAATTAAACGCACTTCAACAATTTGCCCTTCTGCACGGTCTACAACAGGGGTGTCAAACTCAAAGGCTACCTTGGGCCAAACAAACAAGGTTTAACTACAGGTGGGCAGCAAAAGAAATCAATATTAATAGAAATGCAGGTTAATTTACCTAATTACAGTATATTCAACATAAATATATGCATTTTGTTTAATAATAGCAAAAAAAGAGAGTATCATTAAAAAAAATTTAGCGAATTCTTCGTATCTTATTATAATTCTGCTTATTTATATATATTCGGTTATTTTGTTATATAATATTGTGTGCTAATATATTGGCCGGGTCACAAAAATGTTCGTCGCGGGCCGCGAGTTTGACACCCCTGGTCTACAAGATTTGACATCTTACGCTACCCGCCAAAGAGCCTGATGCCCATACTTCCATTGCTGTTACTTTAGAGTATAATAATGTATACACTATTTTCTATAAAAAAATATTGGTCCCTAAACTTGTTTTTAAGGAATACGAAGGACTTCCATAAACACCACTAATATTAATGTGTTTCCATAATTTTGATATATATATATATATATATATATATATATATATATATTTATATATATATATATATATATTATATATATATATATATATATATATATATATATATATATATATATATATATATATATATATATATATATATATATATATATATATATATATATATATATAATGTGTGTGTTTATCTGTGTGATCTCCAATCGTGCTTTTAAAATACAACTAGCTAGATTGTAAATCTAATTAGATAAATCCTCCTATTCTTAAATATAAAACATTTTATAGGCTTTTATAGTGAAAAGTTCAACCCTATCTTTGTTTCAAACACTGACTTTTTTTACATGGATAGACCCCAAGAGATCTGAGAGAGAATGTTACCCAGACGTATCTATGTCGCCGAATAAGACAGGAGTTTTATCAGATTTTAAATCAATAAGACAAATGGCCATTTTCAAAATAAATTTTGTCTTTTTTGGATTAACCTTTTAGCTGTTTCGCCATCTGTCAGTAGAATGCGTTAGACTGGAAGAAACACATTTATTTGGAGAAAGTACGGAACTCGGTAATGTGGTACATTTTTCTGATAAGTTTTACGAAAACACTTTTGTATATTATAGATGTGAAGTACAGACATCTTCCGCATTTGTTCCAATTTAGTGTATATTAGGATCTTATTACTTTCTGAAGTATTTATTCGAATAATAATTTAATGTCCTTATATTTTTAAATTTTCCTGATTATGAAACTACTTTTGTGAGATTACATTATAATACAAATTAAACATTACGATTGAATTCTAAAGAGCTCTTCGCAATGAATTCGGAGCGCTAGCGAAAAAAGAATAACCAATCATACAGCTGAGCGCTATGATTTGTTGATTCAATATCAACGCTGTGGAAGCACGTGATACGTCGAACCAATCCCAGGTCATTTCAGAAATCTTCCTTAACCTTTCAGCGGCGCGCCCGTGTATAAAGTGCAACATTCTCGTAACTTTGAATGGTGTTTTTTTACAAATAAGGTTTGAATGTTCTAAGCATTTTCTATTTATAGCTACACCCTTTATAATGCAGATCTGATTTTCTGACCCTCGTATTCCTTTCCATTCATTGTTAATCGTGATTTAACCGTGGTAAACCAGCAATTATACTGGATTGCAATACGACAAAATTATGAGTTGATGTAGTAAATCAAATATGCACGGTATTACACGGTATCTCGCGTATCACGAAGATGGACAATCTCACTGTTTTTTAGGTTTTTCGACATAATAGGAATCGATTCGCATGTTGTCCTTAGATGCATTAAACCAGTCAGTTTTGAAATAAGGCGATTGTATCTGCATTCTTTGGCTTTTAATTATAAATATATCTCAATATTATCAACATTTTATATCTGGTCATAAAACGCAGAATTAATATTTTCAATTTGAAAAGAGAAAGTTTATTACAAAAGGAATTATCAAGGTTGAAAGAGACGTTGCACTTTATGCAACGCGCGCCTGCTGGTGTACCAAAAATTGTTGCGCCCGCTGAAGGGTTAAAAATACACCGAGTAAAAAACACTTGCGGTCATAAGCCAATCAGATGAGCTCGACTCTTTCTGTAACGCAAGCAATGTGAACACGTTTTCTTCTCAGAGACAACGGAATCTTTAACGCTGACGTATTCAATGTGAACATATCTTAACGCACTTTCAACAGTGCTTCCGGGCCGTAGCGTCACGTTCCTCTGTTGGCGAAGAGATTGTTGACATGACATGAGATTTATTTGACGTATCACGTGGTCTTTGCGCCATCCGTCAGAGCTGAATTTGAGTCAGTTTCAATGAATATTGTCATTGCGTTAAGCTCTGATATTGGGTGAAATTATCACTGACGCTACCTTCCGCCTCGGAAGCAACGTGAACAAGGACCTAAGGGCCAAATTAAACACAGATTCTTATAACCCTTTATATTTAAGAATTCTCATAAGGAGGCCGTTTTGGTTATATCTCTCCTATAAGACAGATGAGAGTGTTAATAAAGGTAAAGCTGATGACATGCAAAGACCGAAGAAGTCTAATAGCTCAAGAAATGTTGAAGAATAGACGCAATTTGACGGATTTCAAAAAATTACTAAACAAGTGATGGTTGTGCATTGGTCCATGAACGTGTATTTTTAAAGATTTGAAAACAGATACTAATAAACTTGAATATTAGCTACTATGACGATAATTGCGCACCAATTCATGCGATTACTGCTATAACTATGCATAAATAAAATCATTCTTACGACAGCTTCGCTTAAATTCCTTTCCCTTTTATGGTAACTACGATTTAATTCCTGTCAGATTTTTGAAAACTGCGCTTAAATTCATGTCACTTTTATGATAACTGCGCTTAAATTCATGTCACTTTTATGATAACTACGCTTAAATTGTTGTCACTTTTATGAAAACTGCGCTCAAATTGTTGTCACTTTTATGAAAACTGCGCTTAAATTCCTGTGACTTATAGGATAAGTGCGCTTAAATTCCTGCCCTTTTTTCTGATAACTGCGCTTAAGTTGATGTCAATTATGATAACTGCGCATAAATCCGTGCTACTTCTAGCAACTGCTGCAACGTTGAGGGCCAACACAGGTTTCGAGGAGATATTCTCAGAGAGATGTCTTCCGAGATGTTATTCATTTGTTGGTGCTTATCCCGGCAGGGTGGTCTACGCATCATCGTTTTGGATAATTGCACAAAAATCCATACCATTTCGAGTTAAGAATGTCTATCTTATTCCAGGGGTTTCCGTACCCTTTTGTGTGTGTGTGTATTATTATTATTATTATTATTATTTTAATAATATTGATGTCTAGTCAGAATTTCAAATAAAGTCCGAATAAAATTACTTTACAAAACAGCTATTGATTAGACGTCCATACAAAAATGAGACAGAGAAGGAAAAATCTATCGGTCAATACTTTCTTCAATTTCTCAGCATTACTTTCTTTACAAAGCGATTCTCTGAAAAACCTCGTCCTTGTAACTTTTAACTGGCAAGCGCTCGAAACGACATTTTTACTCTCGACGTCAGATGAATTCCTTCCCATGGAAGAAATCGAATGAATCCCGGCGAAAAGCGTTTACCACAATAGCGAACAATGACAAGAAAAGGAATAAACCCAAAAAAGAATAAAGAATATCGAATAAGATGATGTAAGAAAAGAAGGCCGATGTTTTTTTTTTTTTTTACCTTTTGGGGAAAGTTGTAATGTGAAGATGGCCGCAGAATTTGAACTACTTTCTAAAGAACTGTTGGATGTTTCACCACTTGATTTGTAATGTTTTTTTGTGTGCTCCTGTTTTCAAGAGCGTTATCGAATTTAATTGGGTTGTAAATAAAGTAACACCAAAATGATTTACTTGTACTGTAACTGAAATAGAGGCGTGTGTAAGATTTAAACAACTATTTTACCTTCTAATGTATGCGAAATAAAGAAATCTTTATTTATTCCTTGTATATACTATAAGTTTAGTTGGATTATAATTAAATAAACACTGGAGCATTGGTTTTTAGTGGGAGGATAAGAACCCAAGAAGTGGTACGCAAAATCAACAGTGATTAAAAAAAATCGTTTCATCATTTAAAACTCCTTAGAGCATAGTGGTATAAAAAACATACCACATATTCAAGCTTTTTCTGGGTGATTGCATGTTGGTATATTTTTGCTACTATTTGTTATTGAAGTTCAAATGCTTCTATTTTTCAAGTATAGTTGGCGATAGTTGTCCATTTCTGCAGAGTATTTTAAAATTCTTTCGAGACTGTCGTATTGTCAGCCATAGGTACTCGCGTCTGAATAAATCGGTGTATTTTACTTAAATTGATTGTTACACAGACATAGTTTTATTGATATCATATCAAGATAAGTTAATAAAAGGTACGTATTTGATTTATTAATTTAATTTCAATAATTATTATATTATGTTGTTAAACATAAGGTGGTAATAAAACCATACCATCATGCATTTATCTAAGTATGTATATTCAAGCATGCAAACTTGAAAAACATTAATATCTAAGTAGATAAACAGGCAAATTAATATAAATAATTTATTAATATGTACTGTAAGACCTCATACGTTTTCTACATTTGTAGGTTTCTATATTTGTATGCAAAATGGTATATGCTTCTAAGTTATTATTTTTTTTTTTTTGCAATTATACATAATTTTTTAGAGGACATTTTGAAAACAATTTCTCACTTTTTATTTATTTTCATTCCCGCCATTTTCTTTTCATAAAAATTTTAATGTTATGTTAGTAATATGTTTTCTCAATTATACGTTTCTTATTCAATGTCCCTTGAACTACTTATAAATTAGGTTTTACTGTAATTTAAAAATGCATAACATATTCTTCCAAAACCGTATTACTGCGTTTATTGTTTTAGACGTTCTACAGTGTTGTAAAAAGAAGTTAAGACGAAAAACAATCAATCAGTGTCAAATATAGGTGTATGTTCATTTGAATATGTATATGCATTAATAGCATGGTGGTATAATATGTATACCACCTAACCACTGTAATGGTAATTACTAAAAATATTTTTAAATTATTGTTTTCAGTTTTAATGGCATCCTTTAGTTCGTAGATATAAATGATTTTGTGTTTGTGCGTGAAACAATATTTTGTGCATTAAAGAGTTAAATCGATTGCAAATTTAGCTATTTTATAAAATTGGGAACAAAAAAAAAATTTTTTCCTGAATTTTTTGCTGAAAATTAAAAAAGTAGGTGACCCGTGCGACCCTTTCGCATGCGATTAAAATATGATAAATTGCATAGCGAGGTTGGTGGTTTGTAGTAGGATGTAAGAAGAATCGATTCATCTGTAGCAATTGTTTATTTGTCAAATAACAATGGTGCATAAGGATAATACAAAACCAATTACAATGCGCCTATGGCCACAATATTGGAGGTGAGGCATAAGACAAAACAGGGGAACATGTGATATGTACACGTCAAAACACCTTTGTAGACAATATTAAAAGTTAAATATGACACAAACTCGTGGAAAATGCGATATTTACATTACAAAAGCTCTTTGTGCACACTACTTGATCGTGCCGTTTCAACGCATCCAGGGAAAGAACTGTAAGGCCAAGAGTCAATATTTCACTTCGATTTTTAAACAAACTATTCAGTGTATCATTCTGAATTAACAATTCGTCAGAAGCGAAGAACTTAATCTTTAAAATGGTACCTTATTTATCGGTTTTGGTTCAGTATGAAGGGAGAGAAAGGGATCGTCACTAAATATCATATAATATACACGGTTTTTCCATGCAAAAAGAATAATGTACACCTACGCGGATGCTGCCAATAAGAAACTCATTGATGAAATCACGAAATGATAATAAAAGCAAATGATTTTTAAATTTAAAAGTTCAGTGCGATTGACAATGGAAAAATAAAAAGTGCTAGTGCGCGCGCCATCTATGGGAAGAAAAATTGTTTATAATGTTTATACTTCGATTTCTACACAAACAATGAGATGTGTAAATCTAAATTAACAATTAACACGAAGCGGAGATCTTAATCTTCAAAATGGTACCTCATTTATCGATTTTGGTTAAGTATGAAGAGAGAAAAAGCGATAAAACAAAAAACACCTTTTAGAAATCATATATATAGATTCTTGTTTTACTTTCATTTCCTGACGTCTCGTGTTCAAGACAATCCCTCTTCCGTTTAAAAATCCCTAATATATTTTCTATGACGTGGAGTAGCAGCAATTGTAAGCTCAAAATTCGCATTAATTTTTACGTTTTCATAAGCTTTTGTTAATGTTTCCTATTAAATTCACTTTCCTTTAAATTAGTTATTGTTGATAAGTTTACTTGCAACTTTAATAAAAAGTTGTAAATCCCCTATAGTTTGTTTATTCAGAAAATTAAACTCATTTTTACCTCTATACGAGTTGGTTGGGACGAATTTTGTTTTGGGGACAAGTGGTCCCTGAACAATTATAGACTAAGAACCACTTCAGTCGAGTCATTCGCGTAGGCTGAAAATAATATAGTGCTTAAAAACAATGAACAATTATTTCATTCTATAAGACAGGTTTTCTAACCTGTGTATTGGAACCCCTTTGGGAGTCGCGAAATGTTTTCTGGTTGGTTGCCATGGATTCAATTTAAATGACTTTTTAGCAAATATCACAGAAAAAATTGACAACTTTTATGTACCATGAAATTGGTAGGGCAGTGATGTTTTTCAATGGGAAAAGTCTTTTTCAACGCGCAAATCCAGTTTGTTAGAATTCTACTCCCTTCATTTGGTGGTAAATGAATCTCGCGCTTACTTATTAAGTACAGTGCACACATTCTAAAGGCCAGTTTTGTCTGTCACCCAATCTCTGTTTTCACTTTTGCAATTACTATTCCAGTTTTTTCAACCGAAAAAGCTATTTTATTTATGTAAGAATTTTTCAATTTTTACCATGTTTTTATTAACTATCTTTCTTGTTTGTGTGTGTTTGCCTAGTACAAATGTTGCAATCGATTTTTAACTAAATTCCCGACTAGCTAGACGTTTGAAACTTTTAGAATAGCTCAGAACACGATGACAATGCATTATTTTAATACTTTTAGCCTTCTTTAAGCATATTTGAATTCATTTTCAGTTAATTTTGTTTTGTAGACTGGTGAAGCCATCTATCAACCGGGACGGGAACGAAAAGTTAAACACAAGTTAACTTCGAATTAACTTCATTTTCTTTCAAGTTGATGGGATAATTCATCAAAAATTTTTTTAAATAGTATTCATTAATACATAGAATTGTCAAGTTTATATGATTCAACAGAAAATTTAAAAACATAGTATATAAAAAGTTCTTTTTATCTTGCAATTATTATCGTTATATAATTCTAAATTTTTCTTAATGCTTTCCATTTCTTACAAATTTTATTTTTGTTAAATAAACATTTAGTTGGAATTTAAATTATAGAAAATTAATTTTAATGTTTTTTCTTTAGGTCTTAAAAGTCTTTTTAATGAAAATATGCCGGTTGAGATGGGGGAGGGGGTGTCGCAGGATGCTTGGAATACATTGACGGGACACCACTGTCGACCACGAAACGAAATAAGTTCGGAAATACTGCTCTAAGATATCTGAAATATTTATACGAAAAAATAATAATGAATTAATTAATTTTAACTGAACGAATTCCTTAATTTTTAAGAATTTTTAATGAATTGTAGATACGAGAACACAAAACACACTAACAAGTATAAGAGGAGAAATGTAATCTGTATGATTAAAGCTGCTGTGCAATAATCCTATTGGATTAGCTCACCTCAATTCTAACCTATGGAGAAAATGTGTATACTATTGACAATACGATGCCCCAATTATCTCTCATGTAAATACAACACTAGTAATTTAGACCATGATTTTGTTCTTGTAGAAAATAATCGTCTCAGAAGAGATATGGAGGTGTGGTTTATGTTTAGGTCTGAATAAATAAAAAAAATATAAAAAAAAATTAATAATTTTACAACTTTGTAAATTCCAGTTCCCAATTTCGAAAAGGGAAAGTAAAAAAACATTCGTTAATGAAACAAATTTTAACTTTAGTTCACTCAAAGTTAAGGATCCTGTGCACTAACCCTATTGGATTAGCACACCTTAATGTTAACCAATGGAGAAAACGTGTCTGCTATTGACAGCTGCATAAAGGCTCATAATCCAATAAAAATGGTATTTTCAGATAGCCTGAACTTTTCTGTACCTTGCGACAGGATTCATTTTATAAATTACGTACACCTAAGAAATTTATGAGTGGCTAAATCACACTATAACAGATTTCCCCCCCCCCCCCGAATGATTTAAATTAATAAAAACTAGATGGTACCCGTCAAAACATGACGGATAGATAGTAAATAAATGTACTATTACGCAAAATATACTCAACACATCATCACCAAATGTTGAAAATCCTAATAATGCTCAGAAACAAATTAATGTGTTTAAGCGGCCTTGTGCTTAGTTTCTAAAGCCTAGTGAGTATCTAAAGTTAAAAAGCATGCGCAGAAAGCAATTTTTTATAATTGTACATTATCGTTAATTAAACAGCGCAAAATAAACAATTTCCATCAGGTTTAATCTTATATTTCACAAACATAATTATCATAAAAAAAAATGGCAGAGAGAGATCGAGAGAGACTCCTCGGAATAAATGTATTGTAACATGTCACTGAGCATGCGCAGAAACAGTGGGGTTTCTAAAGCCAGATTTAAACATGCCACTGAGCATGCGCAGAAATAAATTTTTAATTGTAAATTATCGCTAATTAATAGCAATTGCGGTTACAAAAACCAAATTTGACAAATCTACAGATTACAATATTTCGTTTAAGACCAAAATGAAGTAAATTGATGCAGTAGTTTTCTCTCACGGACTGCCCAAAAAGTCGGCTCAGCAACTTAAATATATAGATTGTTTGCATATTTAAAAAAAATAAAAAATGCCCCACGGTAAAAAGTTTCTTTGTCTGTTACGTAATACAATTTTAAAAAAATCTTTCAATCCAAGTCGGCAATCTTTGGACAAATTTTTTCCATAGATTATCACTGATGTGAGCGAATCTTAGAGGGTTGCAGTACACAGCTGCCTTAAACAACTATTTTACCTTCTAATGTATGCGAAATACGTATACGAAAGAAAAAACGACATTTTAAAGTTTAATTGGGATATAAAATAACACCTGCACCATTGGCATATTGGACACGACATATTGTGTAAAATGCAGCCAATATTTCGCCTTCCAAATCATGTGAAATACGAGTATACATATACAAAGAAAGAGTGCCTTCTTAAGTGGGTCATAAATAAGGCAGTACATTAACCTTTAGCGTATTCTGGAGAGGAAATATAAAGTTATTTTATTCTGTAAGGTATTAGAAATATATATAAACAAAGAAAGAATAATGATTTTTTTAAGTTTACTTGCTCTGGAAATTAAGTTACTCAAGATCGATTGAATCATACCAAAAGAGAAATAAAGAAGTTAATAAACCTTAAGGCGGTTCTGGGACACATTTAAATTTTTTTTCTTTTTTGAGTTAATATTTTTAATTTTTTTTTGTGATAGTTAACTATATAATTTGTAAACAAAATCACATCATAAACTCATTATAAAGTTTTTAAAAAAATTAAAAATTTCAAACTTTTAAAAAAGGGGGGTAATTTAAAATTGTTCTAACTCCAAATATTATTTGTCGAATTTCAAAATTTTTTCATTTAATTAAACAAAAAATAGAAGTTTTAATTTTGATTCAGCGTTTTTAAAATATTAATTAAAAAATTTAAAATAATTAGAGATTAAATTTTATAAAAATTGATGTACCTTATTTTTTAAAAATCATATTTTCAAAAGTAAATATTTTTTTCAAATTTGCTGAATCAAAATTAAAGTAAAATAATTGAAAAAGACATGTTCCAAGTTTGAACCCTTTATCTTTAAGGTTCTTGACTTCTAACAATTTAAAGACGAGAAATGGTGAAAAACCCCATCATGCAGAAAACGCATTTACAGGTTTAAACAAATATTGACTGCTATTAGAATGTTGCAAACAAAAAAATTTTAAGGGGAAAAGAGCACAAAAAATTTTAATGCAATAAAACATTTTTCGAAAATTTTAAGAATTTTGTGTTTTGGACCCCCTTAAGGTTTCATCTTCGTTGAATAATTATTTTAGATTCGAAGCAAAGCGAAAGAGTCATTAAAGGGCAAAAGAATGACTGGTCTGAGTTTAATTAGGTACTAAACATACTAACATCAAATACAGAGACGCATAGTGAAATGTAATATATTAGATAAGAAATTTCATAAAGAGAATTATTTATGATATCGCTCTGTTTGATTGGGTTGTAAATAACACAACATCAAATTGATTAGACAAATCATTGTGGGATTAAACAATTACAAAAGATTCTAATAAACGCAGAAGAACTATTCAGAGTAATGTCATCGATTAGTAATGAGTATAATTGGATCGTAAATAAATTCCCATCGGAAAGAGTGGCGTACACTGAAAGCTAGATCGAAAAGATAAGAAAGTTCTGGCTCGTTTTTCGTTTGATTAGTTTATAAACCTAATTATAATCGAAGTATGGGAATGGTCATTGTCATCATTTATAGTGAATATTAACTTTTTCTTGCCCTAACAAATTCTCATTAGTGTTGGTGCAATATTTCCTATTATGCATTTCTTACATTTGAGCATGCCCGCTAAAACATCATTAGATAATTCTGTGTTTGCATTGTAAAGAGTGTGAAGTCCAAAATAGTAGTTTTGAGGAAAACAGGACTAATTAAAAAAAACGGCTTTCGTAAAGCCAGTTTTTTAAATTTTTTTTAAAGTAAATTTTTCAAATTTTATTTTTGTTGAGTAAAGAGTGTTAAATTCCTGATTGAGACATAACCCCTTTAGCACTAACATGTTTGTGTTTTGTTTCCCATATCGCAAATTTTCCTTGATGAATAAAACTATTTAGGAATGAAATTGGACTTAGCTTTCTGTACCCTGCAGTAGCCCTTGATTTTTCAAACATGCCTGGTTTGATAACTCATTTTAGCTCATTTTGGACTCAACACCTTTTGCACAGTAAAGACAGATTTGCTCGTGTAAAAAAAACCAAAAATGCGGACGATAGAGAGGCATTGCAGTAAAAATTTATGCATGCTGCAGGAGTATGTATAAATTATTTTAAAAGCAGAGCAAACTAGTTCGCACTTGTTTTGGTGCTGTATATCGCACCTTTCCTAAAAGAGTGTTTCATTTCCAAAATTTTTGATTTTGAGATAATTGCACTTGAGTGCTCCATAAGAAGTGCTTCTCATTCTCAAATAACGTTATAAGCCTAGTACCAGTCGAATCTCCTAGATGGCGCTTATTACCCTCTCCCACAACTAGCAGAGGAAATTTGCTCATGCGCGAAGATTAAAAATAAGATTTTTGTCAGTGCCTAATGTTGTTGTATTAAAATGTTCCGGTAATAAAAATGTTTATTAATTTTTGTTTGGAAAATAAATTTGTATTTTTTCTAACCTGCTGTTCATGTTATGGATGTTTTTTCTTTGCATTGTGAGAAGTTTATAGATTGTGCATTAGCATAGAGATATGACAGTATTCCCTCAAGTTTTTCAGTCCATGTTGATAAAATGAGGTTACAAAATGAGGGTTATATCTTGTAATTTAAATTGAAAATCATGCTTTAAAAATTGTAAACAACTTTAATAGTATATAGTTTTGCTTTCTGAAGTGATTCGAACAGTAAGTTTTCCCCAAATTATCATAGGCATTCATAAAACAAGAAATGAAATTTCGACATATTATTCTTTAGCTCTTCCTGAAAATATGGATATTTTGAGATGATACACTCTTCTATCAGATGTGCGATATCCCTATTACATGTTGTTTGCATATGAGTATGGCCACCAACATATTTTTAGATTTTTTGTTCGAGTAGCAAAACCAAAAATATGTCGTCCAGTGGCTAAGTGGTTAACGGCATCAGCCTGCCACGCCGGGGGTGCGGGTTCGATTCCCGCATAAGACTTGGCTGTATTCTGGGGAACCGGTCAGTCTTCCAATGGTCAGTCTTCCGGTCAGCCTGCCGGTCAGCCTGCAAATGGAGCCCCGTCTAGAAAGGGGAGCTGCAACCCATCGTCCATCGCCGGTGTCATCGTTCGTCAATAAAATTCTTCTGTGATTGTGTCATTTGTCTGTTTCTATGTCTTGTATTCATATGTACACCGGACTGGGGTGTAATGTCGTCATCCCCCAGGGACATTAGCCAAAAAAAAAATATGGAGAACAGAAAAGAATAAAAATAAAAATTCAGGCATGTCTCAGTAACACATATGCGTAATTTGAAATGCAGAGAAAACTAGTTCATAGCAGTTTTGATATTATACATTTGTTTATGTACTGCTTACAATTGAGTATGCCCATTGCGTTTATAGATTCCTGCTGCAGTAGCAAAAACAAAAATACGTAGAATAGAAAGGCATCGAAATAAAAACTCTTCCATGTAGCAGGAATATGTAATAACTTAATTCCAAAAACAGAGCAAACGAGTGATACACGACTTATACTTTTTATTTGTTATGGCTGCTGTATACAAAGCCTACTGAATTCGCTCACCTCAATTTTAACCTACCGAGAAAATGTGCCTGTTATTTACAGATACATAAATGCCGATAATCCAAGAAAAACGGTATTTTCAGATAGCCTGAACATTTCTGTACCTTCCAACAAATTTCATTTTATAAATTTCGTCCACGAAAGGAACAGATGAGCGTTAAAATCACACTATACCAGATTTGCTTACACGAATCATTTAAATTTAAAAAATATTATTTGCATTTTTTTTAAAACGAAAAATGCCCCAATGTTTAAAATTTCTTTCTCTATTACGGAGTACAATTTAAAAGAAAAATATTTCAATCGAAGTCGGCAATCCTTGGACACATTTTGTCCATAGTTTAACATTGAGGTGAGAAAATTCAATAGGGTTAGTACACATCAGCCTTAAGAAAAACAAATTGCCACATTAAAAATTTAATCCTTATATCTCGACATAATCTACTGATTTATCGGTGAACTTCTGCCATCTTTTCACTAGCTTCCTGAAGCTAGCCCTTCCACTAGCTTATCATAGAAAGTTTTTGTTTTTTGTCGCAATGAAGCTTCGATACACAGCATTAATTGGACCCAAATTTCTTGCTGCTTATGTATACTTTCAGGCAAACAAACCAATAAAAATCACAAAGCGACAAACCCGGGCTATATTTCTTGGAACTGCGCAGGCAGTCTCATTAAAATTTCAAAGGGTTTTACCCCTTCTCCAACTAAAAATTTTATGATAATTCGTTTTGCAACAGAATTTGAAACGTCCACGTTTGCCATTCAACAGTTTTATTAGAAAAAGATTCCACTGGTGACCTGATTGCAATAAAATATCAATAAAGAATGGCATTTTAGTAAGAAAAAGGTTCGGCAGCCCTGCAGCAAATAGAATTCAAGAAAATTAAAAATTTCGGTTATAAGTTGAACACACTTCTTTCAAAATGAATTGGCAAAGTGCATACGGATACCCATGAAATAATTTTAATAATGTTAACATTTATTTTAGCATTTCGACAGATCTCGGTGAGTTCCATATATTGCCAGATATACCGGGAAAGACCGAGTAGATTACTTTAGTTGATTATAAATATTGGAATCCCCATTTCCTTAAATGACCAAGATTGAAAAAAAAAGATTGAAAAGTGTTGTTCACTGCATCTCCGCTTCTTTAAATTTGTTCAGTTCGATGGCGATTTATTCGAAGAAGTAAATCCGAATGATTGTTATGAAGGGAGGGGATTTTTGCATTCCGTCTGTCAGATGCCCTCCTTAGTATCAGATGCGTTGTTCCCACAGCGGGGGAAGTATAACACGTAAAAGGGTTCGGAAGTATGTTGGTAGAGGGGGAATTTTCAAATATGAATATCAAGCGTAAATATCCCTTTCGGGAAAAAGGAAATTAAGGTTTTCTTTTGCTTGTAGGATATCCAGCAGTTATATTTCATAAGTTGGATTCTCAAAGATATATATATATATATATATATATATATATATAGGCCTTTTTTGCCTAATGGAAACAAACACACACACACTTATATACTATACTAGCTGAAAACCCGCACTTCGCTACGGAGTACATTCTAATTAAATACAACGGTCAATGTATGCAATTAATGCCAAAAAAATAAATATATATATATATTTATAATAAATACGACGATCAATATATACCATTGATGTAGAAAAAAAATATATATTTAGAAAAAAATCGTAAGGGATATTTTTATAGACAAAATAATGTCCAATCGTCTGCCGCATTAGCAAGAAAAAAAATATTTTTTCGTCTATTTAGTAGTTATGCACGTGACGATAAATTTATTTAAAGTACAAGAAAAAGAAATCACGTGATCAGCATTTAATAAATTAAATTCTAAAAATGAATCTTTAAAAGTTCACCAAAAATCAGAAAATTGAGGTAAAGATTCGAAAAAGATTTCATTTTAAAGGAATTTTTGTGATCTTTCTCGTGATATAAATTTATAACCCTCAAATTATTATTTTAAATGCAAACTTAAAAAAAGTTACTAAAACAGCTTAAAAATTTAATTTTTAAAAAATCTAAGAAGAATTTTTCAAAAATCTCTCTTAGTGCACCCCTACACTATAAGAAGAATCGCCATGCAAAATTTCAGCCCTTTAAGGTCCAGCGGTTTCGTCTGTGCGTTGTATGTCAGTCAGTCAGTCAAAGCTTAATATACGGAGCTGTTTTATATATATAGATATTATATATATTGAAAATTGCCGTATCTCAATTTTAGCCAAGTGCGTATTCCAAAGTCTCTCTTTTAACAAACCACCACCCCTCTTTTAAACTAGAACCTAGGAGTGATTTAATTCATATTTTATATTTCCCCTTAATGCCAAATGCGCACGCCTAGAATTGAATTTCTATTGTCTGGAGAAGATTTTCTGAATCGTTGTTTTTCAAAAAATAGTTTATTTATCTCAAAGTAAACATCATTCTCTTCAAAAAAGACCCCTTGCGCAGTAATACACTTATAACCTGCCACTTCTGGAATGCAGCCTCGAAGTCACTTTCGGTAAGCGCGTCGATGACCTTCTACCATTCGCACTGGATCATTGTCAACGGAATTAAAAAGGCGACCTATGAGCTGAATCTTCATCCTCGGGAGCAGGAAAAAATCGGCAGGAGCCAAATGGATCATGCCTCGTCACCGGTGATGATCCTGGACAGAAATGACGGCCCGTCCGAAGCCCGCTAACGAAGCTCTTGGCACACTTCGACGCCAAACTCCTTCTGCTCCGGAGTCAGCAGGCTGAGGACGAACTTGGCAGTGACGCGTCGCATGTTCAATTGAGAGGTCAGGGTACTAATCCACACGAGACATTAACAATGCAAGCAATATCGCTGATCGTTCTCCGGCGGTCCTCATGCACAAGTTGCCGAATTCTCTCCTAATTTTTGGGAATGATGCTTCCGGAAGGTCTTCCAGATCGCTCGGCGTCTTCCACGGCCATTCTGATACTTTTGAAGCACTCATGCCATTCAAAACATTGCGTACGGCTCATTGGTTCATCGCCGTGGGCTTGAAGAAGCATCTCTGTTGCTAAAGAGACTTACGAGAGATCCTTAGGTGTACTTTGGCGAATGTTTGCTCCAACTTCCGATTCATAACGAAATTGCAGAGAAGGTGTATAATGAATATTCTTGGTGATGATTGTGACAGTGAGAGTATTGGCTAAGGTATATCTGAATAAATAATTATGATTTTGAATTAATTGGTAGATCAAGATCAAGATATGGTTAGTACATTGCGTGTAGAATAAAATTCATTATGACTCCAAATGATGGAAAATAACTCTGGTTTAAAATGACAAATTAATTTATTGATTAACACACATAATACTGATACACTAAATCTCATTAAACATTCTATACTCATCTTAAGTTATCATTACTTATTACAACATATTTCTTCAACCTTAAGTACGCATTAGCATCAATTCAAATCCACACTATATATTATTCAAATAAGTAATATTTACTCATATTTAATTCCTCACATTATACCAACTAACTCGCCTTTACGAATTATCATTTATTATCCGCTAACTTTCATTATCAAATTACTTCATCATCTTGCTCTATAAGAAGTACTTGACAGCTACGATATGAGAAGCAATGACATTAAAATAGGAAGAGGAAACAAAAGGACGGTACTTCTACAGAAGATTACTGGACCACTTTTATGGGCATCTGGCACTCACAATGACGAACTTCGTTGCACTCTCACCGCACTGGAACTGGGGCACATTTATCGTGGGTACAGGGCTCATTCAGTCCTCGTAAGTACTCGGTACAAGACACTGGGGCACTCTCTTCCTCGGGCTCTTTTGCATGGACCACGGATTACATAACTATCATCGGGCATGTTTCATACATACTCGTTAGGTTGATACAACTTCTGTCTCTAACTCCTAACTACTGTCCTCCTTTTTTTGCCTCTTCTGTCTTATTTCATAATATTTTTCTCTTATCAATTCTGGTCCCGTCTCTTCAAATTCCATTGGCCATATTATTCCCAAGTCATCGTAATTCGTCCGTGGCTGCCTCTTCTCGATCCACTTTTCAACAATATGAATCGAGGGTGGGATTTATAAAATTTTTCCTCTTCCTTAACTTTTCCCATGCTCCGACCACACCGGGCTTGGTGGTCTGTTTTATAACCCTCATAAATTTATGTCTTCTCCTTTTCTTCTTTTCGTTACAACACATTCTACAAAACTTTTATCTTATACTTTTATTTCTTCCTACCGGCCCAATATTCATCTTTAGTAGTTTCGGTTTATTGTTGGCTTTTCTCCCTTTCTTTTTTATTGCCCGTCATTTGCTTTCTTGCATTGTTTCTTTTTTATATTTTCAATTATTTTACTTCGTTCCGTAATTTTCAATTCTCCTGCCACTGGCCTCTACACTATTGCCATATCCCTATGACAATAATTCACTTGAATTTCTTCAACTCTATCATACGGGAAAATAAGAGTTCTACCAGGGCGATACAATAAAAATGTTATACATAAAATATAACAATGTTATATTATCTCTCTCTATATATAACAGTTTCGTGACTGACTGACTGACTGACAGTCAAGTAACGCACAGACTAAACCGATGGACCTAAAGGGCTGAAATTTTGCATGGCGATTCTTCTTATAGTGTAGGGGTTCACTAAGAAAGATTTTTGAAAAATCTTAGATTTTTTAAAATTAAATTTTTAAGCTGCTTTTGTATTTTTAAAAAGTTTTCATTTAAAATAATAATTTTGGTGTTATAAAATTTATAACACGAGAAAGATCCTAAAATTTCCATCCTAAAATTTCCTTTAAAATGAAATCTTTTTCGAATCTTTACCTCCATTTTCTGATTTTTCGTAAATTTTTAAAGATTAATTTTTAGAATTTAATTTATTAAATGCTGATTATGTGGTTTCTTTTCTGTTTGTGATACTTTAAATTAATTTTGCGTCACGTTCATAACAGTGAAATAAATTGACAAAATGAATATTAAAATGCTGTAAAAGATAAAATTTAACCTCTAGACTAATTGTGATGGAAGTTTTTTAAGAATTTAATTCAAAATAGTATGTTTCACGGATATTATACATACAAATTAATTGCATACATTGACCGTTGTATTTATTATATATAATTAATATATATATATATATATATATATATATATATATAAAATATTGGCATTAATTACATACATTGACCGTTGTATTTAATTTGAATGTACTCCATAGGGAAGCACGAGTATTCAGCTAGTTTTTAATATACAAGAAAAAACATGGAGTAAACGATAGACTTGAAGGAGAGATGGGGGATTGAAATGGCGACCACATGATGGGTTGATGGGATTTAACGTAGCCTATAATTTCTCTGGGGGTCTTACATAATTCATGAAATTTCTGATTTCATTTATTAAAGACATTATTAATTTATGGGAAACCTACAGACAAATAACTTTTCAATTTCATTTAATACTAATTTATATTTTATCTTTCCCTAAAAGAGCGGACAAAATAATTATAAATCTTTGTTTATTACAGCTTGATTTCATGAGGAATTCCAGTGAATATTATTTGCAATATTCATATAAGTCGTCGGCATCTAATTATTTTATTGTTATCAATAACCTCGAATTATCTCTAGAGACTTCAATAGCAATTTAATAATCGTGAATAAAATATATTAGTTCCACCGGTAGAAGAATCAGATTTAATCAGAAACGTTCTACAATCATTTTTTTTTCCAGACAATCATTCGCAGTGAAAACTGCTAGTATGCATTTATTTATTTATTTTTTTACTGGCAAACAACTTCACGACCATTTCCAGCACAAACAACAAAAGTCGAAGCATTTTTCGTAACGGTTTTGTTCCCATTGCAGGTAACGTGCGACGAGGCAAAAGCGTCGTCCAATCCAATTCCGTTTTCTCTCTCCATCCAATCCAGCGCCGGCTTTATCCAATTAACAAACGGTTCCGTTTTTCCCAGAAGGATACATAATTATGTTTCGATTGTTGAATAAATAACCGGCTTGCTTGATAAGCTGACACGGAGCGTATCTAACGACAGTTTTCTTAATACAAGTGTCAATATCAAGGGACTTAAGGAAGGGAGGAAAAAGAAAACTGAACTTTAAATAGCACTTTTTTCCTGAAAGAGTTCATTATTTATTTACCCCTTTACAATATGAAACACTTTCTTTTTAATGAGGTAAACAGAAAGTGTGCTTCATGTTTCAAGGGTGATTTTTCACAGTTGATGTTTGATTAAAATGTTGCTTTTGAGGGTGCAGTCGCAAAGCTTCAATGCGCAGATGGACTGTTAAACTTTTCCTTAAGGAGTGGGATAGCATGTATCCCAAGAATACGAGCGCCCAAGAATATATATATATATATATATATATATATATATATATATATATATACAGGGCTAGATTTGAGACGGAACGGCGTTCCGGTACCTCTGTTTTGGTACCTCTCTTTATCAATAATTTGTAATCCCCCCCCCACACGCCCCCCGGAAGGTTACCGTTCCGGCACCTCTGTATTTCTAGAAATCTAGCACTGTATATATATATATATATATATATATATATATATATAATATATAAAAATGGATGTTTGTCTATCTGTAATTGTATAGAAATCCACAGTTTAGGAGCAATGATCGTGAAATTTTACATACAGGCGTCTTTAAAAACAGCCGAGGGTCTGAAGAACTTCAAAAATCGAAATTAATTACCGTTGATTTTTAATTAATAAAAAACCAACAATTTTGAAACTAAATGTAAGCTGTTACACTTTGTGGAATCACCCCTCTGAATATGGCGTCCACGTTAGGGTTAGCTGGCAAACAGCGAGCGAAAAGATAAAAATAAATAAAATCAAAAAGTTTCGAGTTATATATTAAACCAGAATAATAAATGAAAATAATAATCTTTCAAGTCAGATTTTATACTCTAAAATAAATCGGATCCAACGGCATATTGACACTCTCAGACGCGATGGAAAATTCGAATCAACCACGCTAAGTGTCACGAGATCTTTTTTAATCGCTACTGCAATCCCCCTCGCTTATTCCTTTGTGTCTATTGAAGAGTTAAAGACTAAGCTTCTATCCTGCTAACTTATTTCTGACTTAAAACTCCTCTTACTCCATAAATACATGTATATTCACCAACCCATGGCAACTTTCCAGAAATCTTAGTACGAATATTTTTCTATTTACTCAATAAAGCAGCATGTCATCGTGGCGCATTTGGTAAAATCGTTCATTTCGTACGCTCCACGACCCGGGTTCGAATACGGATCGTACAAATTTTGCTAAACCTGTATTTTCAGCTTTTTTATGGAGGCTTTTTTATTTCATTTTTAAAATTATTATTATTATTATTTTTATTTATTATTTTTTTTAATTATTTTTATTTTATTTTATTATTTTAAAAAATTATTATTTTTATTTTATTTTATTTTTCATATTATTAATGTGTATAACATTTCGTATACTTTTTTTTCTATGTTATATATACTGTGTTTAGTTTTTAAATGGATTTTGATAGGTTTATTATAAATTTATATATTTTATGTTTTACTTTTCAGGATTTTTTGCTCCAATGATAAAGGCTAAATCTTTACTATGTTAATTATACTGTGTTTAGTTTTTAAATTGATTTTGGTTAACAAACATTCGACAATTTGACATTTTTACTTTTCAGCTTTACTTTTCAAAATTCTTTACTTTCCTAAAGACAATTTGACATTTTTCCTTTTCAGCTTTTAGTGGTTTATTATAAATGTATATATTTTATGTTTAATTTTTCAGGGTTTTTTTGCTCCAATGATGAAACGCTAAATCTAGCTGAATTCTAAAGAAATTATTGTAAATTTATGGTTTTTTATGTTGGGTTTTCTTTTTATTCATGCGTATAATATTTCGCATGCTTTTTATTCTATGTTATTTATACTGTGTTTAGTTTTTAAATTGATTTTCGTTAACAAACATTCTTAAAATCCCGGGCAACGCCGGATAAATTATCACCTGTGTAGGTTGATAATTTATAAATTTTAAAACTGTTACCACATGTATATTTACAAATCCACAAGAACTTTCCAATATTTTTAATTATTAAATAACCAACAACTTTTAAAGGATGCGACTGTCGATTCACAGACGTTCAGTAGATGGCGCCACTATTTTAAACTTTTAGTATTCCAATCATGAAGCATATATAATATATATATCTAATATATAAAAATGAATGTTTGTCTATCTGTAATTTCTTTATATCGTAACGTTAACTTCATGCGCACGCATTAATTTCCTATACTTTTTTTTATTATCTTTATAATAGCGTAATTTTCATATGATTTTAAACAACAATCGTTTTTAACTGGCATTCAATTGGCTGTTAAAACTTTATACTTTCACCCTATTTAAAAGAAGTTGGGTGTAAATTGTAGGGTAGAAAGTTGGTAAAATCAAAATTTTGTGCAATGTATTTAATTTCTCAATTAAAAGTAGTTTTTTTCTAAAAATTAATTTATTTCGCTTGGAAAGCTAAATATTTTATGCACGCGGTTTATATTATTATTACTATCTTTATATCGTAACGTCAACTTCATACGCGAGCATTATTTTCTTATGCTTTTTTTATTATCATCTTTATAATATCTTTATTTTCATATGGTTTTAAACAACTATCGTTTTTATTCATATTATGTTGGTTTTTTATTAATTAAAAATTAAGGGTAATTACTTTCGATTTCGGAAGTTCTTATTATCTTTTTTTTTTCATATGCTTTTTCATTTACGAATTATTCAAATGTTGGTTAAAAAACTTTTGCGTAATTTATATATTTGTGTGTGTTTAATTATTGAAATTAATAAATTTATATTTCTGGAGAGGATGTAAAAAAATACATAACTCTGTTCAAAATGTATTTATAATCAATATAAATGCAAAACTAAGGGGGGAAGTTCAAAATTGGATCGCAAGGAGCATTTAAAAAACATAAACATTTAAATTTCTAAAATATGAAAACAATTTAATTTTTAAAATAAAAAAAAATTAATTTTTAAAATAAAAAAATAATTTTTAAAATAAAAAAATAATTTTTAAAATAAAAAAATAATTTTTAAAATATAAAAAAATTAAAAATTTGTTATAAAGTATTTGATATAGTTATACTTTAATGAATATATTTGCAAAATTTCATACCATTGAGGTAAAAATTTCAAAAATTGATTTGTAATGTCCACCATCGCCTTAACATTAAATATTATAGCTTCTTGTGATACATTACGTTTATTTACTAATATAACTAAAATAAATAAACCAACAGAGTTATATAAATATAATAAGAATATAGACAAAAAACAAACAGAAATCAAGCTCTCAGGGCATCCACGCACCAGAGGTAAGATTCTGTATAAGTATCCGGTCTTTAAATGTCTGCCGGAACTGAACCATAAAACGACATAGAGGTAACCGATAGGTCTCTTCATCAGGGAATTTGTTTATATTTTACATCGTTTCTTTACTAAAATACTTAATTCAGTTTCCAATATTTCTTGAGTTGACTATAAAAAGAACAATAAAATTTGGTTTAAAAAAACTTAGATTTTTTTTTACCTGTTTTCTGAAATAGTTCACCGTAAACGTTTTTTTTTTACCCCATTACAACCTGACTTTCCCAAGTACAGTTACAAGGTAAAATTTGAACGTAAATTTATCCACGGTTTAGCATTAATAATAGATTAAAATTTTGAATAACAGAAACAGTTTTCTAGGTGAACTCTCAGAATTCTTTGTTAAATTAAAAAGTCTATCCTTATAAAGAACAAATTATATATTTATTTTTTTTATGATTTTGGGGTTATTTTTAGTTTTATTTGCAAGTTTTTGAAGAAAAAAATATTCTCTTTCATTTCGAAACTTCTTAGATGTGTACACTTCAGATGAAAGTAACTTAAAATATAAAATCTATGTTAATCCGATGTATTTTATTTCTGTATTAACTCCAAAGTTCCATGGGAATGATAATAATATAGACTGCTAATTTCCCGATGTATATGGCCGAATACCATCAGAATACTGCCTTGTCACATTGTTCCCGGAGCGTAGTATTGCGTTACTCTGTTGGTGCCGATATTATTGACATGGCCTGTGATTGGTTTGACATATCGCGTGGTCATTCCCTTGAGATCTCTGATTTGTTAAATTTTTGTCGCTGACGGTTCTTATGCAATGTAAACAAGACTTAAGTGTCTATAGCGTTAGAATAAACAAGTAAAGTGACAAGATCGGAATTCTTCGAATATTGACTCATCTCAAATTTTTAGCTAAGCAGTTTCGAGAGATCCTCAGAAAATAGATGGTGAGTGTATTATTTTGAACAGTTTAACAGCGATATTTCTAAAATATGTTCTCTAAAGCGGCTACTCATTCGTAGGCGAGTTTTTTACTTCATTTATTAGACTATAATTAAATTTATGTAAAACAATTTATTTTTATATCCAATTTTTAAAAGGAAAAAATGTGACTTCGATAAAATACTGTTTTAAACTGCATGTTAGAAACAAAACAATCTTCTAATCCACTTTCGAAGAAGTAGAATGCAAGTAAACTAATTTAAACAACGTTAGAGCCATGATTTAATAAAATGGTCTCCAAAAATATTCCATCAGGGGCAAAATGTGCCTTAACCATATTACGGTCTTGTAAAACTAATTTATTTTTTGTTCCCAATGTTCATGAAGCAATATTCTGAACTACAAAAATAATTGTTTTTTTTTTCGTATAATGCTTATTTAATGACCATTGCCATTATCCGATAAGGAAATAATCGGTAAAATTAACGTATTTTTTCTATCGCCATTTCGGATGGAGAAATTAAGAACTAATATGATTTTAATTACAGATGGGAGACATTCATTTCGCATTAGTAAGTGTGTGTGTAAGGTTACTTTGAAACATGTGTTTATTGATTGGTTGCACTCCACCACAAAAAAAACATACTATTAATTCAGATTATATAGAGTAATTTATATATATATATATATATATATATATAACAGTTCCGTAAATGACTGACTGACTGACTGACAGATAACGCACAGACCGAACCTCTGAACCTAAAGGGCTTAAATTTTGCATGGCGATTCTTCTTATAGAGTAGGGGTGCACTGAGAAAGATTTTTGAAAAATTCTTCTTAGATTTTTTTTAATTAAATTTTTAACCTGTTTTTGTAACGTTCTTTAAAGTTTTCGTTTAAAATAATAATCTGAGGGTTATAAAATTTATACCACGAGAAAGATCATAAAAATTCCTTTAAAATAAAATATATTTTAATCTTTACCTCTATTTTCTGATTTTTGGTGAATTTTTAAAGATTAATTTTTATAATTTATTAAATTCTCATCACGTGGTTTCTTTTCATGTTGTTGATACTTTAAACTAATTTTGCGTCACGTGTAGTATAACAACGGTATAAATGGACAATTTTTTTTTCTTTCTAATGCGGCAGATGATTGGACATTATCCAAAAAATATTAAAATACAGTAAAAGAAATGTTCTTCAAACTGTACTACATTAATTGTACTATATTCTTTAGTATGTTGTATTAGATTTAATTTGAATATTTTATTTTACATTATTTGTCTATAAAAATATCCGTTACGATTTTTTCATAAATATATATTTTTTGTTTGTTTTTTGGCATTAATTGCATACATTGACTGTTGTATTTAATTTGAATGTATTCCGTTGCGAAGCACGGGTATTCCACTAGTTTTGATTATATTTTGAATTTTTTCTATTTCTATAATCAGCTGAAATTTTAAATTCAGTGTAATGCTGACGTTAGTATGCATTCCATATAGCTATTAAAAAGTAAGGGATGTAACAACTTAAAGGCAGTCCAGTGTAATGCAAAATCCCTGAGTCTATCCTGAGTTTAAGGCTATCGGGAAAACCCCTATTGGATTTGCTAAGCTCAATAGTAACCTAGGGAGAAAATTTTTCTAGTTACTGTCGACTTAACCCTTTCAGGGGCACCGTTCGCACTTTGCGAACGCCTAATTCTTGTCTTCTTTTCACTTGCATTGAATGTATTCCAGTTAAATGAGCAGAAAAATTGCTAGTTCTGCCATCTGTTATCAGTTTAAAGAAGTTAAAACATTTTGCAACCTTTAATTGGAAAATTTTTCAAGATTTTTTAGCTTAAAAAAACCGAGAATAAAAATCTGAACCGTGCAAACAGTGGAGGTTGTTCCCCTGAAAGGGTTAAATTAGGGAAGAGTGGACGTTAAATTTTTTTGTTTTACTTTTTATTATAGAGATACGAAATTTAGTACATATATATATTTTATTATAAATATATAGAATACCTTGAAAGAAATTTTCAATATTATTAAAATTTTAAGATTTAAAAAAAGTTTAATTTATAATTAAAATTTTAAAATGCTCCTTGTGAGTTAATTTTTGATATGTTTCCTCGATTTTTGCCTGTTAATCACTTTAAACTGTATAACAAACAAATCTGGGTTTCAATTATTTTATCCCTTGAATAGTTTATTTTGAGCGATTTTTTTCTGAATTCCCTTCCGATTTTCATCAAAATTTTGCCTATAAATCAAATTTAATGACTTTAATGAAGTCGTATTGTAAAATGCATACCCAGTTTCTTTGTAAACAGTATAAGGATTCTTCCATATCAGTTTCATGAATTTTGAACAAACGTTAAGTCGCAAGAAGCATTACAAAAATCTTAAATCCTTGAAAAATCTGTTTTGAGAAATACAGATTTAAAGATTATTACTACACTTACCCTTTATAAATTACTTCGCAGAAGCTTCATAAATGATTTTTTTATTTGCAAAAAACAACTATTTTGGTACTATTAACCTACATAAATAAATATATACAGTATATATATATATATATATATATATATATATATATATATATATATATATATATATATATATATATATATATATATATATATATATATATATAGATATATATATATATATATATATATATATATATATATATATATATATATATATAAATATATATATATATATATATATATATATATATATATATATATATATATAAATATATATATATATATATATATATATATATATATATATATATATATATATAAAACCTTTACCTATATAAAAGCCTAGATGTAGGTAACCATTCCGGGACGGACCAAGTCGGGAACATCTTAACATTGCGACACCATTTTTTGAAATTTTTCTTGAAAAATAATAAAACAAATGTTACATATTTTGAAATCCCTTTAAAAAATAGGAAAATTTCAAGTGAACCCCCAAGCTGAAAAATGTTTAGTTTTTGAAATATCTTCAAATAAAAATGTCCATTGAAAAGAATAATTTATTCAATTGAGTCATTCACTTGAATGTCGAATTCATTCTACTCCATGATTTTTCATATTCCCTTTAAATAACTACATTTTTAATGTTTAATTTTAATGTTAATTAAATTGTGTCTCACGTTTTTTTTTTTTTTTTTTTTTTTTTTTTTTCTGTTTAATAATCGTTTTCAGCAATGCCTGCTGTGTGGTGAGTCATTCACTCTTGAAACAGTTTTGGAATAGTTTTCATTTAGTTTAGTTTAGTTTTGTTGTTTACTGCTGTTTAAGTACAGTTTTCAGCAATGCCCGATGAAAATGATGAATCACCTCTGGAACGTAGACGTCGATTAATTAGAAAAAGCGAGATGGCTTGCTCGCCAGTCACCCGCAACATTGGACCACATAAGGGAAGAAAACAGCCAACGTTTTCAAAATCAACGATCTCAGATGAGAGCCGATCAAATAGAAAATGCAGCACACCAAATAGACCTCGAACATCAACAGAGAGCACTGAATGTTTCTGAAACAGAGGGTGATGTTGTATGTCACAGTTGTGGTTCGTTAGAATATGTCTGCCGATATTGTCAGGCACTTCATTTCCCATCTGAAAGATCAAGTGACAGAAAATTTAAAAGCTGTTGACATAAAGGAAAAGTTCAACTTCCTGCACGTCAAAATTTTCCTTTATTTTTGAAAGATATTATGAACAACCCAAAATCACCGGATTACAGACATTTTCATGAAAATATACGCTCTTACAATAGCGCTATTTCTTTTGCTTCAATGGGTGCAAAATTAGCAGCAAATGTTACAGGTCGTGGACCTTACTGCTTTCGGGTGCAAGGACAAGTATATCATGTCACTTCACATTTACACCCTCAAGAAGGTGAACAAAGGACATTTGCTCAATTTTACATTTTAAACACAACTGTTCAAGAACACTGTTCAAGGCTGTTCAAGAACACTTAAACATTCCTCAAAATGAAAAGTGCTTACGTCATATTTTGAGGCAGTTACATCTCATGATGCAGGAAATTAACCCGTTTGCTCAAGCTTATAAAATGATGTACGAAATTGAAAGACAGAGTCATGAACAAGCAGAAAGAGATAATTTTACAATGCCAAATGTTCACATGGTATTGCGAAGAGATAGGCACTCAGATCAAAGACGATACAATTTGCCAACAGCTAATGAAGTAGCCATGGTATTCCAAAATGAGGATGGAGAACCGCCATTTGAAAGAGATATCAGAATTTATCCTCGCACTCCTGAGTACAGCACTAATAGTTTCATTCATTTGAATATTTTGAGTGCAAACATGGATCCCATGACATATGCAATATTTTATCCACGAGGTGAAGCTGGCTGGCAACCAAATTTGGTGCTTGATCGATATCCAGGATCTATTGCTGGTTCACGAAACAATGTGTCAATGCTTCAGTATAAAGTAGCACAAACTGCTATTCGGCATGGTGTATTCAATCCCATTTTGTATGGCGGACCACTTACTCAATAGTGGGTTATTGACTCATACCTTCAAGTTAAGGCAAACAATCTAAATTTTGTCAGACAGCAACAATCAAAATTACGATCTGAACAGTATGCTGTACTTATGGACGATCTGAACAGTATGCTGTACATTTTTTGTACTTTTACTTGCAATCGCAAGTGGCCTGAACTTTTGAATAACTTGCCTGATAGACAGACATCATCTGACAGACCAGATTTAGTAGCTCGCGTATTTCATATCAAATTATGTGCACTTTTATATGATATCACAAAAGGGGGGCTGTTTTGAAAGTGTGTTTCTTATGTTTACACAATTGAGTTTCAAAAACGTGGACTACCCCATTGTCATATTCTTTTGATCCTTGAACAGGAATTCAAATTCCATGATGCTTCGCAGATTGATAGAGTCATAGTGGCAGAACATTCGGTTCATCATCCTCGATTTCATGAAATTGTTTCAAGGACAATGATACATGGCCCATGTGGAATTTTTAACCCAAATTCACCTTACATGGAAAATGGTAACTGTAAGAAGAATTTTCCAAAGACATTCCAGCCTATAACTCAAGTCAATGTTGACGGCTATCCATTCTACCAACGTCGTGAAGGTAACAGCGCAATTATAAATGGAATACCTGTTGGCAATCGTTGGGTGGTGCCATACAATCCTACACTCTTGCTTAAATACGATTCTCACATTTAACATAGAAGCTTGCACCAGTATCAAATATATTTACAAGTATATATATAAAGGTTATGATTCTGCCAATGTTGCCATTCATGAAAACAACAATCGGCACGAATTTCTCCATGATGAAATTTCAAATCATGTGAATGCCAGATATGTTAGTGCACCTGAGGCGATGTTGCGTCTCCTGGAATTCAAAATGCATGATAAATCTCATTCTATGATAATACTTGCCATTCATTTGCCACTTCAACAAATGGTTTATTTTCAACAAGGTATGGAAAACGCAACACTTAATCAAAATCGTGACACAACTCTCACGGATTGGTTTAAGTTAAATTTTTCTGATGTAAATGCAAGGCAATATCTTTATGCAGAAATACCTCTTCATTATGTATTCGAGAAAGGTGCTTGGAAAAAGCGACAACGAGGGGGAGATTGACCTTACACCAAGAAACCTTACAAGAATTGACCTTACACCAAGTGATTCCAATCTACCATTTAAACTTATTCGAAGGCAGTTTCCTATAATCATTGCTTTTGCAATGACTATAAACAAGGCGCAGGGACAAACATTCGATAGTGTTGGTTTGCATTTGGAGTAGCCAGTCTTTTCGCATGGTCAACTTTATGTTGGACTCTCACGATGCAAAGATCAAAGTAAAATAAAAGTATCTGTCTGTAAAACAAATCTGCAAGGTCAATTTTTGTCTGATCGTAGAGTGTTTACAAAAAATATAGTTTTTCCAGAGATTCTTGTCTAGAAAAAAATACATATCCCCATCATTTGTATGAGTAAAATAAAAGTATCCATTCGTAAAACAAATCTGCAAGGCCAACTTTTGTCTGATCGTAGAGTCTTTACAAAAAATATAGCTTTTTGAAAATATGCTGTTTGTTTGTCTGATATATTATTACAATGAAACGCGGATCAAATTTCCGTCATTTTTTACGGGGGTTGTATACTCCTTTTAATATAACTTCTACATATTTAAAAATTTATTTATCGGTTTTTTCATGCATTGCTGTGTTATTTAATTGGCTAACTTTTTGTATTTTTATTTATTTAATATTGATGCAGAATTTTACACTTAAAGGAAAATTATATTTTTCTGGAACCTATATAGCATTATGTACCTGTATTCATCGTAGTGTATGTTTAAAATGTTTCTTCATTACATTCAAAAATATAATCTTCATGTTTTTTTTTTTGTTGTTTGTTCGTATGAACTCTTATGAGAAGGAAACGCTGATCAACATTCCGTCACTTTTGACGAGGGCTATATACTAGTATATATATATATATATATATATATATATATATATATGTATATATTGGAAAAGGTGAGATTATGGACGCTGCATTTATTATGGACCCCCTAAATATCTGCCCTATGCGCAGGTGCAGCAGCTAACTATAGCTGCGATCTAGAGCCCCTAGGTGGCTGCAATGGAAAGTTAAGGTCATTGACCCCAGTTCACTCGCGAATGACGTCCTGTGGCTGTAAAGAGTCGGAATGTGAAAACAACAGAAACCTAAATTGTTAAGGGGCCACCCAGCTTGCGTGGACAAGCAAATTTACAGTCCCGACATTTTTATAACGCCAGATTTACGGTACCATAAAAAACGGAGAAATTAAGTTGTCAACGGCCGTATATCTGAGGTCGGAGGTCGAGCAGGTGGGGCCGTCTGATGGGAAGTTTTACCAGACATAATCGGCGCCAGAACTTAGGCAATTGTGAAAGGCAAGAGACAAGAATAACCTATGAGAGCTAATCGCATCCGCCCCCTCTATAAACAAGGGAGGGGCGAGCGAATAGGGACCGAGGAAGCGAGAACCAATGAGACGAGGATGGAGAAGAATATATACAAGATGATGAGACATTTGTATGAGAGCGCCATTAAAAAAAAAAAAAGATGATAAGACAGTAAGCTGCCAACGGGCCGACGAGAGCCGTAACTTACGAAACTCAACAAAAAATAAGCTGCTACAGGGCTGAGAAGAGACCCACTGTATAATATTAGAAGAAAGACGCCGGTCCTACGCAAGTACATAATACGTACGGATTGAACAGCGTTAGCTCCGGACGCAAAATAGAATAATCAGCGACGAGAAGTTGCAGAAGTAGCGATTGCCCATAGATGTCAACATAGTGCCGAGGGCGAAGAGACGACACTACCATTAAGTTTAAGCCGATACCAGAGAGATACGCACCGTCGCTTAATGAGTTGGACACCCAGATGACCACCCATCAGTGCTGATCGAACCGCATATCGGAAGAGAAGGTACCTATGCTGAGCAACATTGACCGCCCACCCATGCTGACCGACCCGCATAGTGTAAGAAAAGCTACCCGTGCTGAGTAACGTACGAGGAGTCTTCAATAAGTGACCTTCGACATAAAAGGACCCCGAACTCTTTAGTCCCAAGAGAACTGGATAAATAGGACGAGGATACACCGCGACGCTACAGTGAACAAACTGTACCCACGAACTCTGTGAACACTGTGTGAACTTTATATACTACTATGGACCAGCGTTATCGGTGAATTCGATGCAGACGGCTGCGACAAATGGGTGAGCATTTTGTATTATAGCAACTAGCATACCGACTCTTTACATAATCGCCTCTAACCCGCCAGGGCCGGCGACATCGTAAGATTTAAAAGATAGTGATTGGATAAGATTATATATATATATATATGTAAATTCCTAGCATTACTAATGTTTCAGCGTTTGCTAAGTGTTACAAGTTCGAATGTATGTAAATATGTATAAATAAAGTGTATATATGTATATTCAGTATCATTCTTGAGAGTTGGGCCCATCTATTTAAGTAATTAATTACCGCCCTATTGGCGAACTTACAACCAGTGTACGAGATACGATTTCAGCCGTAGTTAATAGCAGCAGGTCATGATCCTGTATTATTACAGTGGCCAATTGTTTGTTTTTCGAATTTTCAAACTTTTTTGAGGAAAGTAAAAGTGAATATCTTACATATCTACTACTAAAGTTTTGTAAAAACTGATTCCTGTGTCTTATTCTACACGACATTAGGAGTTACACATTATGAGTTTCACATTATGAGTGACACGAAATTAAATTCGACGTAACTCATAATATGAAAAACGAGTTTGTTTCCAAGATGGCGTTGTTTGAAATATGGACCCCATAGGTGATGGTATTATGGACCCGGATCCATATTACAAAAATCCGGTTTCGATGATGTAATAATAATGTTTCAGTGAGAAAATGCGATTCCACAGATTATTTCATTGTGATGCATTTTATTTTCATGTTTTGTAATCCTTTTCAGTTATTCTGGAAGCTAAGAATGCAAGTTGAGAAGAAATATCCCGCTAGCAAGGACGATATAGTGAGCAGAAGAAGTTTGGATAGGGTGAAGATGGTTGAGGCTATCCAGAAGCTAAGATGCAGAGAAATGGGACTAAAGGAGGCTGCCAGAGTGTATGGTGTACAAGAATAACTTTGAGATTATTGACTTCAAGTGGATAAGTCAGCAGCAGATTTGGTTGTACAAAAACTAGGGTTTGGTTTTGGTTTGGAGCTCTACGATCAACTTTTGTTATACAAGGACTAATTAGACCGGGACCTACAGTTTAAAGCCGATTCTGAACGGCTACAAACATCTATGCCATCAGTGGGACTCGAACCCACAGGATCTGAACCAAATGCCAGTGCCCTAGCCATTCGGACATCACTTGGCACAAAAGCTAGGGAGGAAGCCTGTTTTACCAGATTACACTGAAAAAAAGTTAGTGGCCTATTTGCTAGAGATGGAGTCAGTATTTCACGGTCTCACCCGACAAGATGTGAGGAAATTGGGATCCCAATTGGCTGAACGCAATATCTCCCACAGTTCCATAAACGAAGCAGCAGGGAGAGACCGGCTAAACCAATTCCTCACTCGTCAGGCAAATTTCGATCAGAAAACCTACAGGGACGTCATATGCACGCGCAGAAGGATTTCCACGTGAACAGGTGGTTGGGTTATTTTCATTTGCTGGAAGGCTTGTGTTCTGGGAATCATTTCCAGAATCTTCAATGTAGATGAGACTGGTTTAAGTGTGGTTCAGTCAAAAGTTTCCCAAGTCATCGGTTTGAAGAGAAAACGTCAGGTGGGAGCTCTGACTACAACTGAACGTGGTTCTCTGGTAACTGTGGTTTGCTGCATGAGTGCTGGGGGAACATATTTTCCACCAATGATGATATTTCTTCGTAAAATCTTAACGGATCAGCTTATGAATGGAGCCCCATCCGGAGCAACTGGAAGAGCTCATTTCTCTGGGTGGATACAAGCCCATATGTTTACAGAGATGGCCCAGACCAGCAAGAAGCATCGTGCATAGGTTTTTTTTCTATGTTATTTATACTGTGCTTAGTTTTAAATTAATTTTGGTTAACAAACATTAGAGAATTTGACATTTTTTACTTTTCAGATTTTACTACTACAATGACGAAAGGCTGAAATTCTGAGACGTGTATAACATTTCACATATATTTTTTCTATGTTATTTATACTGTGTTAATTTTTAAATTGATTTTGGTTAACAAACATCCTTAAAATCCCGGGCATCGCCGGGTACTTCAGCTAGTATATATATATATATATATATATATATATATATATATATTTACAATAACACAATCAGTATTACAATAAAGAAGATTTTCTCAAATAAAGGTCCACGGACCTCTTAAAGTTGTTGTAACTTTAAATTGTACTCCATAATAGAGAAAGAAGATTTTTATTCGGGTAGCTTTTTCATTCTTTTAAAGAAATACAAATATTTTAAAATTTGAACTAATCGGGGAAAAAATGGGATATTGTGTGTTTAAAACGCACATAATTTGCTTCAGTGCCCGAAACTTCTAAGAGGTATAAGATAATGTAGAAAAAATAATTATTTCCCTATTACGGATTACAGTTTAAAAAAAAAATCTTTGTATCCAATTCTACCCTCATTGTAAAAACGTTCTTCTTATGTTAACAATGAACTAAACGATTCCAATAGGGCTTCTACACAGATGCCTTTATTCAACCAAAACGTGGTGTAGTAGCACATTTAAAAAGGAATTATATATGAATTGAAGCGGAAAAAAATTAATGCAGGAGCCAAATTTACTTAAATTATATTTTAAAGATTATTCATCTTAAATTTTAGAGAAATGATTTCGGATCCTTTTGAAGTTTGATTTCTGACATTCTGCCGAGTTAGTGATATCTTGTGTGGTCAGTTTTACGCACTTTTAAAAGTATAATTTTTAGCCCTATGTTCGATTGTATGTACTACTCATGATCTTTGCTTGATTTATATGAAATTTTTTGAGTAACTGCCTATAGTACTGTTTATTATATATGCAATATTTCTAGGTAATTTAAAAAAATAAAATTATTTTTTATGCGTAAAAATTTAATATTTTTTTAAATCGAACATTTTGCAGTCAACTAATGTGCGCATTCTGTCAAAATAAATTATTAAGGTACAGTAATAATTGTTTACTATATGTGATTACAATACTTGAGGCAACAATATCAACTAATATTATTCTAAAATATATTAAAACATCTCAGTACGTGCTATTCTTAATTAGAAATTTCAAAAATGACTGAGTAAAAGCTTATAAAAAATTCTTTTAAAAAATTAAAATATGTTAAGGTTAAAAAATTTTGGTGAATTTTTTTGCCTGAAGTATTGTGATCACATATAGTAAACAATTATTACTGTACCTTAACAATTTATTTTCACAGAATGCGCACAGTAGTTGACTGCAAAATGTTCGATTTAAATAAATTATTAAATTTTATGAATAAAAAATAATTTTATGTTTTTTAATTACCTTGAAATATTGCATATATAATAAACAGTATTATAGGCAGTTACTCAAAAAATTTCATGTAAATCAAGCGAAAATCATGAGTAATACATACAATTGAACAAAGGTCTAAAAATGATACTTTAAAAGTTAAGTAACCACTCCACTTAAAAAAATTTCAAGACTTGCGGCTTTCGTAAGGAAAAAACGCCAATTATTATTATTTTACAGCTTTCATATAAACTCAAAATAATGGCTTCCAAAGCAAACTTTGGTAAATTCACAGCAATCCTTTTCCGAAATCACGTGGGAAAAATATTTTCGATTCATGAGTTGTAAATAACTTGAAACGGCAGTGAGGTATTTATAAAAGATATCTTAAAGAAATCTCCGCAAATTTAGTCTTCACGTTGGACTCATCATAACCTATAACTAGCCAGGTGACTCAAAAGGTTCAGGATGTCCTGCATCATACATTTTTTTTGTCATACCTACAATACACAAAATTCAGAATAAAATACCACGATACTTGTAAGAGTGCAGAACCCAGAATATTAAGTTAGAAAAAGAGCAAGTCAATTTGAAATCGGACCAAGGGTAATACAGGCACAGGTATTTCTAATCTTATTTCATATTTCATTCATCGTTATGTTAAGACGAAAACTGTAAGTGGCATTTTATATTTATATAGTGCCATTTTTTGTTGTCTGAAAGAGATTTCTTTATAAAAAATATATTTGAAAAGGTTTTTTTTTTTAAAATTCAGGTAATAAGAGTTTTTTCTGGGGTAAAAAACAGAAAATTGTGGAGTTTCACAAATCACCCAAGAATAAATTCATCTAATTCATTTTTTATGAATACCGAGCTATCACATATGAAATTATCGGTGACTTGTTAATTATGATTTTTGGGCTATGAATAGAAAGCATTTGGATTAAAAATCATGAGATATTGTCCGGGGTAAAAAAAAAAAAATTATTTAGACATATTTTGTAATTTTTTTCTCATCAAGTGAATCTATATAAAGCCTTATACGAATAAAGAAACATTTGAAAGGTTTGAATTTTAGCTTTAAAAAAAGTTGTTATTCAAAATTTAGTGCATGATTTTTTTTATAAAATGATGAACCAACAGTTCTATTAGCAAAGTGTTTTCAAACTTTAGCCATAGAAAAGGGATTGAAGTTATTTATCTTCGCTAATTAAAAAAAAGAAGTTTTAATGGCTTTTAAGATTAACAGAATCGGTATTTTTCAGGGGTAATTTTCTTTGCAGAGAAAATAATTCAAAATTCTTATTTTATGATGAAAAAGAAACCTGAACATGGTTTTTAAGCCTCTAAGAAGCAGAATGCTAAACAAAATTTCTCCGACGTACATTGCAAGGAATTTAAGGTATACGCTTTAAAATATATAAATTATTAAAATTCTCTACCGATATTAACATATTTAAAGCACATATGTACCGAAGGGCACTCACAGTTTAACATAGAAAATAGTATCTCTCTTTGTTACCGTAGAGAAACAGACAGTTACGTGATTTTACTTTAAAATATCTACAGCATAATTTTAATGAATTTTAGGCATATTCTGATAAATACAGCCACAACTGAGGAGATCAACTGGGGAGCTTAAAAGGCAATTTTTGAAAACGGCGCCTTTTCTGGAGAGGCTCTTAGAGATGCATTCATCACTTATTAGATACAGTCTACTTAATAGAATAACAGACACTTTGGGATAAATATGCATTTATTTTTAAAAAAATATAATATTTTTTAAATTTACAGAGCTTTTTCTCTTCATTTTAAAGTAAAAAATTATAATATAATTTGTTATGTAATTAAAAATATTTTCTGAATCATTCTTTGAGCCTTTATAGCAGCAAATTGTTTGATTGCATTTCTCTAATTTATTTTTTTTAAGCCTTCTATTCTGAGAAATTATCTCTAGATCATTCCATAGCTCTTTAGTTGCTTTTGGTCGTAGATAATTTTTTTAAAATTTCCAGTGTTTCTAAACTGCATTCACCTGCTCTTCCAGTTAGAGTTCCTATAGCTACAACAATGTTTGGAAATAGGCATTCAAAATATATTTCTCATGATCTCAGATTCAGCTATTTAATATAAAATAATCTAAGTAATCTCTCATTTTTGTATATTACTAGCTGAAATCCCGCGCTTCGCTACGGAGTACATTCAAATTAAATACAACGGTCAATGTATGCAATTAATGCCAAAAGAAAATATATATATATTTTATAATAAATGCGACGATCAATGTATACAATTGATAATATATATATATATATATATGTGATAACCCGAATGGTCATCTCGTTAAAATACTGCAATCGAGGCCGTATCAAAGATTCCAAATCATAATTAATGAATATAGTTTAATCGACGTAACGATCAACACATCTTACTCAGTTCGGAGCCAGCCTGCGTCTCTTGCTAAAAAGCGCCAAAATAGCATTAGGTGAAAGAGGTTGCCAGAATTGGCGGAGGAAGTTAGTATGTGGGAGGCGAACTGTTTACGTCAAGACGGGTTACCATGGCAGAGATTAAGTACAGAATGGGCGATTATAGATAGTTAGTAATATTATCATATATATATATATATATATATATATTTATAAAAAAATCGTAAGGGATATTTATTTTTTTGGGATAAAATCCAATCGTAAGCTGCAATAGAAAGAAAAAAATATATTTTTTCGTCTATTTAGTTGTTATGCACGTGACGATAAATTTATTTAAAATACCAGAAAAAGAAATCCCGTGATGAGCACTTAATAAATTAAATTCTAAAAATTAATCTTTAACAATTCACCAAACATCAGAAAAGAGAGATATAGATTCGAAAAAGATCTCATTTTAAAGGAAATTTTACTATCTTTCTAGTGATATAAATTTCATAACCCCCAAATTATTATTTTAAATGCAAACTTAAAAAAAGTTACTAAAACAGCTTAAAAATTTAAAAAAAAAATAATCTAAGAAAAATTTTCAAAAATCTTTCTAGTGCACCCCTACACTATAAGAAGAATCGCCATGCAAAATTTCAGCTCTTTAGGTCCAGCGGTTTGGTATGTGCGTTGTATGTCAGTGAGTCAGTGAGTCAGTTACGGAACTGTTTTATATATATAGATTATAAATTTCTTCATACATGAGATAAAAATATTGATATTTTTTCGTTATTCGTTAAATTATTCGGATTTTTAGTACAATAAAACCTCGTTTATCCGGACTAACTGGGACCATTGGCAATCCGGAAAATAGGCGTAATATGGGTAACAAGCAATACAAAATCCTTAACTAAACAGATTTACTGTTTATTACGATATAAATCTATGTTTTGTAACAAAATTACCTAGTATTGTTTACAAGACATTAAAAAATATATAAATAACTTTTCTGAGTCAATCCACGTCAACGCCCTGTGACACTCTAGTTAAGCTTTCTCAAACTCTGCAAAAAGCATTTTATTACCGAAATTTATTGCACAATCTATGCATGAACTGTACGGTGAATCAAACTACAAAGCGAATATTTGGCGTTCTTATAGTTACGTTCTTGCTATCATAGCTAAAAATTATTATCTAATGTGAACATTAGATTAAAAATAATGTCTACAAATCTGATCCGGATTATCCGGAGATCCGGATCAACGAGGGACAGATAAACGAGGTTTTACTGTATGTCTCATTTTGGCACCTATTTCAATTCGGCTCCTGACCTATGGGACCGGCCCTGAATATAGAAATCATGAATTTCTTGCCGATATTAATATAATTAAAGCACATATGTACAAAAAAAAATTACGTAGTCTCTTCTAACGAAATATCCACGGGTAATTAACGTAGGATTACTTATCGTTGCTTTCCTCTTTTGTATGCATATAGGTATTTATGTGTTATGTATATATGTATCTATATAGATGTACGTATATGTGTATATATATATATATATATATATATATATATATATATATATATATATATACACACTAGAAGGTAACCCGTCATTTTGACGTCATAATACTAATAATGACGTCATAATGGAAAAAGTATATGAAAGTTAAAAAATATCCCGAATTATCTAACAATATTGCATTTAATCCACACCTTGTAAAAGCAAACCCTTTCATTATTTTTTATTTAGTTAGTTTTTCATGCGATTGGAGTAGTAGACTGCCATCCAACCCGTCATTTTGACGTCATAATACCAGTAATGACGTCATAATGGAAAAAGTATATGAAAGTTAAAAAATATCCCGAATTATCTAACAATATTGCATTTAATCCACACCTTGTAAAAGCAAACCCTTTCATTATTTTTTATTTAGTTAGTTTTTCATGCGATTGGAGTAGTAGACTGCCATCCAACCCGTCATTTTGACGTCATAATACCAGTAATGACGTCATAATAAAAAAAGTATATGAACGTTAAAAAATATCCCGAATTATCTAACAATATTGCATTTAATCCACACCTTGTAAAAGCAAACCCTTTCATTATTTTTTATTTAGTTAGTTTTTCATGCGATTGGAGTAGTAAACTGCCATCCAACCCGTCATTTTGACGTCATAATACCAGTAATGACGTCATAATGGAAAAAGTATATGAAAGTTAAAAAATATCCCGAATTATCTAACAATATTGCATTTAATCCACACCTTGTAAAAGCAAACCCTTTCATTTTTTTAAAATTTATTTAGTTTTTCATGGGATTGAAGTAGTAGACTGCCATCCAACCCGTCATTTTGACATCATAATACTAATAATGACGTCATAATGGAAAAAGTATATGAAAGTTAAAAAATATCCCGAATTATCTAACAATATTGCATTTAATCCACACCTTGCAAAAGCAAACCCTTTCATTTTTTTTTATTTATTTAGTTTTTTTGCGATTAGAGTAGTAGACTGCCATCCAGTTTTTTACAGCTCACTACGCGATATGAATAATTGAGCTACTTCATTCATTCACATTCAAGTTTGTTTACTTTCAGAATTCATCGCAAAAGTAAACAGATTTTTAAAAACTGTTAAATATACAGCTAAAAACATCCAATTTTTTTTAGTTCTGAATGTTTTATAGAAAAATAAGCTAAACAAACGTGATTTGATGGAGAAGATAATAGTTTTTAGGTAACAAAAAATTCTGATTCACATCTGAAATTGAAATTAAGCCTAACCGGCCGTTTGTTTACTGAGGGCTTCAATTGAAAGATAAGTACAGCCCGGAAGTTTTATACAGAGACAAGGGCTTATATATATATATATAATATATATATATATATATATATATATATATATATATATATATATATATATATATATATATATATAATTATAAATTTGACGTATTTTGGTACTTTTCTGTTTAACTGTTTACTGCTTGCCCAAGCGATACAGACTGGGTTTGGCACGCTGCCAAAATTATAACTCGCGACGACGGATGGTTTTATCGTCTGACATTTTGCTTTCTGGAGGACCGTTATGGAGGAACGTAATCCTACTATAAAATGCGCTCGTGGTACAACATAAAATATTGTATCTTTCCACGTCACTGCCTAGAAATACGCAGTTTATTTTACTCTAAAAGCTACATACTACATATATATATACCAATGATTTAGACATAGAAATAAAAAAAACATTCAGCGCTTTTGACAGTTTTGTGGCCAGAAACAAAGTGTCTCAGAACAAACTCTCATTTCGATAAATATATTACGGAATTACAGTGAGTGTTGCTCAATGACTTGGCAACAAATTACACTGAAATATGAATTGCTGCCCTTAAAAAAATACAATAATTACAATAGTTCAAAAAGCTGCGATTCTCGACAAAAAAAAAACCTCTCTAGACGTTATTATATTCTTTTTCCTAATGGACGGAAAACAGCTCCGAAACATTCCACGCGGTGCCAAATGGAACAAACGGGTATAAAAATGCTCTTCATGTCTTGGATCAAGTTGTGACGGGGAAATATGAAATTCCATTTCAGCAGCTGAGGAGTTGAAGGGGTGGGAAAATTTTCACCAATCAAATCTCCATCATCTACTCGAGGGCGAAAAATGCGGCCATAATATCCGACTCCCTTTACGATTCCTAGCTCCCCCCACCCCCCTCTTCGTCCTCGAAGTTGGCTCATAGATGCGGCGCCAGTTTCATCACATTTTTGGCGTTAAAGGACTACCTTAAAGTGTCGGGGGAATTTCTCCTCATTTTTCAGGGCACTGTTCATAAATTCTGAACTCTTTTTTTTCTTTACTTTATATTTATGTTATTGTTTAGATTAATGGGGAATTTCCAATGGTCTTTATATGGTAATGTGTTTCTGTAACGAATAACCATTTGCAGAAACTTTACTTTGAATAACAGTTTCATTCAAATTAACAGTAATTAAATTGTGAGCATTTTTTTACGTTACATTTATACAATTGTTTATTTTAACAGGTGATTTGCAAAGTTTTTTATACTATAGAGTGGTTCTATGTCGAAACATCCATTTAAGAAAATTTTCTACTGTATCTTAACTTTGAATAATAGTTTCATGTAAATGAACAGTAATACTATATTCAGAACATTTTTTACATTACATTTTTATAATTGTTTATTTTAACGGGTGATTTGTAAAGTTCTTGAGTGCAAGAGCAGTGGTAGTCATCTTGGTCCCTTACTCATACTAATGGGCGATTCAAGCTTTCATGGTGGGCGGTGGGAAATTTCGTCCTTTGTTACAAATTTTGTTCTTCCTCCATATCGCTTACTCCTTTCATCAACGCCATTTCTCAAAAATCGGCAATTTTTACCTATGCCTGTTTTCAGAATGCCCTGAAAGAATAGTATATCCCTGTAAGATCGTCAAATCTCACCGCTCAATATTTAACCGCTAGAGAGCAGAATTAATATTTATTTTCAATACATTTTAAAGTACTTTTAAACTTTAAAATCACTCTTCTGAAAAATCTTGTTTTTTGAGATATGACGTTGTGGAAAGGAGTGAGTGAATATCGAATACACTACTAACACATTCGAGAGTTTGACTTTTTAAAATATTCTTTTACAATTAACTTTTAAATTCTATCCCTAAACTTTGATTGCAGGTAATAGTTCACAGAACGCTTCTCGAAGTATACTTGTGGACAACGGAACAACGAATTAACTCAGTAGTCATCAGTAACTATTTATATATATATATATATATATATATATATATATATAAAATACAGAATAAATAAAAAATTAAATTTAAGTACATATTTTTTGCAACCCCCCCCCCCCGCCTCTAAAATTTACTTAACTACCGTTAAATTGAGTCACTGCGGATATTCACCGGTGGGCGGTAAAGAAACTTTGCCTTCAACAAAGATACAAAAGTGAGCGGTAGGTATTAAAAGGTTGAGGACCCCAGCTACAAAGTGTTTCTATGCCGAACAACCATTAAAGGAAAATTTTTGCAGTACCTTCACTTTTGATAACAGTTTCATGCAAATTAACAGTGACGTTATATTCTGAGAATTTTTTACATTACATTTATGCAATTGTTTGTTTTAATGGGTGATTTGCAAAGCGCTTTATACTGTACACTCAATCTACGTCGAATAATCATTCAACGAAATTTTCTGCAATATCTCAACTTTGAATAACAGTTTCATGCAAATTAACAGTAATGTTATATTCTGAGCATTTTTTACGTTACATTTATGCAATTGTTAGTTTTAATGGGTGATTTGCAAAGCGCAATATATATATATATATATATATATATATATATATATATATATATATATATATATATATATATATATATATATATATATATAATACTTACTTTATTAGCTTGTAAGAAGCAGATTATAAAGTCTTTCAGTAACGATAATAACAATCCAAAGAAATGTCTTGTAGCTTTCTTGGAACTAATATTTCTGAAGAGAGTTTAAACTTTAATATTTTCCAATAATGATGAAGATCCTTAATCCCGTAAATAACATTCGAAATCCTTAGATATTTTTTTTATCGATCATTAGGTTTCCTTCCTGACGGCGCTTCCAATTTTCAACTCAAAGGATTGGAATAAAAGGGTTTGATATATTTTTTACCTTATTTTGCTGTGTCAGATATAAAATGAAACTGAAAGTATATCAAAAGTACAACCTCCCAGGCATGAAAGAAGTATATCGGAGGGGAAAAAGTAAAGGTGGTGATTTTTATTTGAGAAAAATCTCTGTTGAGTGAAATATTTGAAAATATTTTTAGGTATGCGTTTAAGTGAGATTTTAAAGTGCCTATGTTTGAAACAAATCTTTGTCTGTTCAAAAAATATAAACCAAATAAATTTTCTCCTTCCGTATGTGGTAATTAAATAATAAATAGATTTGACAAGTTAATCTATATATATATAAAACAGTTCCGTAACTGACTGACTGACTGACTGACAGACAGCACACAGACCAAACAGCTGTACATAAAGGGCTGAAATTTTGCATGGTGATTCTTCATATAGTGTAGGGGTGCACTAAGAAAGATTTAAAAAAAATTCTTCTTAGTTTTTTAAAATAAAATTTTTAAGCTGTTGTTGTAATATTCTTTAAAGTTTACATTTAAAATAATAATCCGAGGGTTATAAAATTTATATCGAGAGACAGATCATAAAAATTCCTTTAATATAAAATCTTTTTCGAGTCTTTACCTCTACTTTCTGATTTTTGGTGAATTTTTAAAGATTAAATTTTAAAATTTAATTTATTAAATGCTGATTACGTGGTTTCTTTTCTTTTAATTTATCGTCACGTGCTTAACAACGAAATAGACAAAAATATTTTTTTCTCTTGCTAATGCGGCAGACGATTGGACATTATCCAAAAAAATAATAACATACAGTAAAAGAAATGTTCCTCAAACTGAACTGTATTAACTGTACTATATTATTTAGTATGTTCTATTAGATTTAATTTGAATATTTTCTTCTACATAATTTATTCTATAAAAATATCCGTTACGATTTTTTTATAAATATATTTTTTGTTTGTTTTTACATTAATTGAATACATTGATCGTTGTATTTATTATAAATATATTTATACATATTTTTGGCATTCATTGCATACATTGACCATTGTTTTTAGTTTGAATGTACTCCTTAGCAAAGTACGGGTTTTCAGCTACTTTTTCATATATTTGAAAATAAATTATTTTCCAAACCATATGACCATATGACAGAACTAATATGACCAAACAACGTAATATGACGCAACCAATGTTTGGCTATTTTCACAGGCTCCATCAATCAGAAAACAAACATCGAACGAAGAGTCTCATTTTTTGTCGATTCGGAGATAACGATTAATTAATGTTTGAGTAATTTGAGTTTGTTCGTCTGTAATTCAATACAGGCAAAGCAGGAGACCATAATGCTCTGAAGTCGTTACTCGTGATTTCAGGAAAAACAGTACTGTGCTTCACCATATAATAGGTATTTTATGCCAGGAATTGATAATCACGAATTGTTTGTCTGTAATTCAATACAGCAAAAGTAGGATACCATAATGCTCTGCAGTTGTTACTCGTGACTTGAGGAAAAACAATAAAAAAGTTTCGTCAAAACGGTACGAAGTGTCAACGCATTATAGGTATTTTATAGTCTGGAATACATATTCACGAATTCTTTGTCTGTAATTCAATACACCAAAAGCAGGATACCGTAATGTTCAATAGTTGTTACTCAGGATTTAAGGAAAAACAATAAAATAGTTCCGCCAATACGGTACGACGAGACACCGTGTTATAGGTATTTTAAAGTCTGGAATCCATAATCGCGGTTTGTCTGTAATTCAATGCAGCAAAATCAGGATACCATAATGTTCAGTAGTTGTTACTCGTGATTTGAGGAAAAACAATAAAAAAGTTTCGTCAAAACGGTATGAAGTGTCAACGCGTTATAGGTATATTAAAGTCTGGAATCTATAATCACGAATTGTTTGCCTGTAAGTCAATACAGAGAAAACAGGATACCATTATGCTCAATAGCTGTTTCTCGTGATTTGAGGAAAAACAATAAAAAGTTTTGCCAAAACGGTACGACGAGTGATCCCGTTATAGGTATTTTAAAGTCTGAAATCCATAATCACGAATGTTTATACAGCGGAAGCAGGATACTGTAATACTCAATAGTTGTTACTCGTGATTTGAGGAAAAACAATAGAAAAGTTCCGTCAAAACGGTACGGCGAGTCACTGCGTTATAGGTTTTTTTCAAGTCTGGAATCTATAATCACGAATTGTTTGTCTATAAGTCAATACAACGAAAGCAGGATACCATAATGCTCAATAGTTATTTCTCGTGATTTGAGGAAAAACAATAAAAAAGTTCCACCAAAACTTTACGATGAGTCACCACGTTATAGGTAATTTAAAGTCTGGAATCTATAATAAAGAATTGTTTGTCTGTTAGCCTATACATCAAAAGTAGGATACTATAATGCTCAATAGTTTCTACTCGTGATTGGAGAGAAAAGACACAGTTTCGTCAAAACATTACTGCGAGTCACCATCTTACAGGTATTTTATGTCAGGTGTTGATAATCACTAATTGTTTGCCTGTAATTCAGTACGATAAAAAGAGGAGAGTATAGTGTTCTACATTATTTGTTAATCGTGATTTGAGGAAAAAACCCAATTAAAATAAGTGTTGTCAAAACGGTACTGCATGCCACCGCATAATAGATAGTTTAAAGTCGGGAATTGATAATCACGAATTGTTTGTTTGTAATTCAATACTGTAAAAGCGGGATACTGCTCGAATAATTGTTAGTCGTGATTCAAGGAAAAACAATTAAAATATTTTGTCAAAACGGTGAGACGAGTAACCGCGTTATAGGTATTTTAAAGTCAGGAACTAATAATCACTAATTATTTGTCTACAATTCAATACAAACAAAAAAAACAGCGTAGCTGAATGATGTAGAAAATTCTATTTCCTTAAACACATACCTTAACATAAAATTTCGTACCTGCAAAACTCTCCTTATCCAGTACCGCGTTTGTTTATTTATTTCAACTATTTTAAGTTAATTTATTTCCAATGATAATTCAGGCATTTATGACAGGATTTATATTTAATGTGTATATTATTTACTTCTAATAGTAGTCCTTTATCACCATAGGTACAAGAGAGTCGTAAAATAAAGTTTTGATGAAATACAAAAAATAAATTTGATCAAATAACAGTTTTGATAAAATTTTGATACAATTTTTTTTTTGAAATTGACGAAAAATCACCTTACAGATAATAAGAACCGTTTTCAAATTCACCATCTCATATATTAGGTATTGAGGGACTGTATACCGATTCTAACAGCTGACAGCATATCACTTATATGCATATTCTTTACTAATGCAGGTATTCCTCGAATTACTACCGCTCGAATTACGACCGGAATTTTTAAATAAAAAAAAATCAAAAATACTGTTCCACGAATGTACAGTACATACCAATATGTATTACATAATTATTAAAAAATATGATGCAATATTCTGCAATACTGCAAAAATTTATGACGCAATAATATAAATGTATGGTGCAATAGTTCCGATATCAACACGATAAATCAAATAAACCTTCATTGGCTTCAGAAATGGCTTCAGCTTTTTATTATATTAATAAAGGACTACAACAATTAGAAGCAAAGGATCGAAATGAAGATTGGTTGGTTGGGGTTTTATGGCGCAAGGCCAAATGAAGAAAGTTTCACAAGTTTAAATCGTCGTATTCAGAACTTGCTACCAGACCATATACAAGGAAAAGAAGACGCAAAATGTTCAAACTACCTTGGATAACTTTGTTAAGAAAATCTTCAACCTATCTTCTGTCGCAAATTTTGAACCAATGGCTTGTACTAACATAATATGTAGTGATGACGAAGAATAATTTATGTCTTCTAATTATAATGTATTTTAAATTCTTATGTATGTATGAAAGTAAAAAACATATGTATGTAAAAATACAAAAAAAAGTTTGAAACTCGATTTACGACCAACTCAACTTAAGACCAATGACTCGGTCCCTATCTCGTCGTAAGTCGAGGAATATCTGTATTATTT